>CM060734.1:21542951-22278035 GCA_030704615.1 Takakia lepidozioides | reverse complement strand
TGTGGATCATGCCTATCTTTGGCCACAAACGATTTATGTGACACCCAGTCCACAAATTTCCTGCAGTCACCAAGCGACCACCGCTGCCCCCAACTTCCCAACTCCCCAACCTGGTTCCGCAAGAATGTTGAGGTCATTGTATATGTCCCAACGAAGTTTGCGTCTGGTCCCTTTTGGTTTTTTTTTTGGGAGGTCCAGGTTCATTATCGTTATCCCTGGGATGACCTCCTTTGTCTTCCTCCTCCGCCATTTATGGCTTTGGCTTACCCCTACTTGACAGGCGTTTGCTAAGAAAAATGCTCTCCCAACCCTCCTAAATCGTACCTAATCCTACTCCCTAATGAATCCTCCCCAAGTACTAGAGGCACGTGTCACTCCCTCGGTAGTTCTAAGTGATATGACGCAATGTGCAATGAAAAAAACGTGGGTGCTAGAGGAGGGCTTCCCGAGAGGTACTCAACATCGATTTCGTAGAATCCAACGGCCCAGAATACCCCCCCCCCACCCAATAGCACCCCTCTCCACTTGGACTCAATGACAAGGAATGCAACATCCCATCGCCCACCAAGTCCTGGTGTGGAGAAAGTGGAGGAGAGAATGGCCTCCAAGGCCTTATATACACCCCCTCCACACTCGAGGCGCGCGCTGCCATCATGACTGTGCACGCTATTAATAGCTGCGACCGCCAGCAGGGGTGGTCGCATTTTTTATTTATTTTTCTTTATTATGTACGACCACCAGCAGGGGGTGTCGCAGAATTTTTATTTATTTTAATAGGTGCGACCACCAGCAGGGGGGTGGTCGCAGATTTGTTTATGTTTTTTAATGGGTGCAACCACCAGCAGGGGGGTGGTCGCAGATTTGTTTTTTTTTTTAATGGGTGCGACCACCAGCAGGGGGGTGGTCGCAGATTTTTTTAAAGAAAAATCAGCAGGGAGGTGGTCGCATAATTTTTCTTTTTTTTAATAGGCGCGACCACCAGCAGAGGGGTGGTCGCATAAATTTTGTTTAAAACAAATAGGTGCGACCACCACCTGCTGGTGGTCGCACTATTTTCCTTTTCTTTAATAGATGCGACCACCAGCAGGGGTGGTCGTAGGGGGTGGTCGCATAATTTTCCGATTTTTTAATATCTACCAACAGTCAGTAGCTCAGTTGGTTAAGTGCATTGAGTGCGACCCGGACGATTCTGGGGTCAAATCTTGCTACTTGATGGGTGTGGTATGGTTCGTGTGTGGTGCCCCATTCCTACGCCTCTTGGCGCATAAATGAAAGAGGTTATTTTCTCCTCTTACTACTAAGGGGCCTGATTTGTGAGCTATCGCTCCCAGGTGTTTTCCAAAATAAAATAAAATAAAATTTGCGACCACCAGCAGGGGTAATCAGTAAATCAGTAAATAGGTGCGACTACCAGTAGGGGGGTGGTCACAACATTTTTCTTTTATCTTAACAGTTATGACGACCGCTACTGGTGGTCACACAATTGTTTTTTTTAAAATAGGTGCGACCACCGGGAGGTTGGTCCCTTGCACCTGTATGTATGTTTGGAGAGGCAGATGAAAAGCACATGTATCGACTCCCCATGGATTTGTGAATGGGAAGATGAATGTTGGGAGCTGCATCTGGCTTTTGTGGCTTTCGAAACCATAATAGGAAATCAACAATGTAAAGGTAATGACGAAACACAAACACACGCACAACCACCAAACCCTTTCTTGGGTACATATATTCCACCATTTTTATTTCCGTAGACGTATGCATGTACCCAAACTGAAACATGGATATCCATGGAAACATACTACACATCATGTGACAGGTCACAGAAGTTATAGTTGTACCTAATTCCGTCTGGCACGACGACGATGGTATGATCTCACGTCTAGTACAAAATCTTCGTCCCCACTCACTTCACCCCCGTTCGCATGATCAGTGCTAGAATCATGATCTCCATCTGTTCTTTCGTTTCCAGAGGCAACTGGCCGTTGGACCTGTAGTTGTCCTCAGAGTACATTCAGTTGTCTCTCTGGTCGATTTCCACTCTTATCATGAATACCATCTAGGGTATCAGGCATGTTCACAGGTCGGTTACCAACAAAAGGTTGCACAATTCTCTGTCGTTTTTGGGCTTGTCCCGGATTTCGTGGTGGCCTTGGAGCAGGTCTCGTATGAGGAAGGCTACTCGCACGTACATCAGAGGGGCCGACATGAGAGGAAGGGGCATGAGATGGACCAGCGAGGGTCGAAGGAGCATGGTTCACATGCGGACGTCGTCGGGCCAGATGAAACGACTATGGCCGGTCGTCGTCATCTGATGGTTCGACTTGCAGAAGTCCCGCAGCAGAAGAACCATCTCCCAGGATCGGAGTAGCGATGGAAGGAATTACATGAGGGGGAGAGAGACTAGATGGACCAGCATGGGATGGACCGGCTTGAGAAAGAGAAACATGAGATGGAGCGGGGTGAGATGAAGCACGGTTCATAGGGGCACGATGTCGGTGAAGGAATGACAACGGCCGGTTGTCAACATCCGACGATTCGACCTGCACATCTTCCGCAGTCCGTGGAACTCGTGGTGGGGGAGAGTTGACCTCAACTTTATTGTTGAGAATGTGCTCCATTGGTCCGCAATTGGGATGACACATGTCGCAGTTCATCAACAACAAGGTCATCGAAGGATGGATGCATTGCAGCATCATCATCATTAAATTCATATGGGTCATGTGGAGGATTGCCCACATCATCGGACCCATCCCAACCGTCGGAGTCGAAGTCCCTCGCGACGTCATTGCTGCTAGATTGGACCTCTGAGGCAGATTCTTCAGACAATAGATTCTTCTCGTACCATGCAGATGCGTCACTTGCTCTCCTCTCTCGCTGTAGCCTACAATTCGTATAGACATAAACCAATTTGTCAGCCCTGGCAGGATTCAACCTGTTGCGAATCTTGTTGTGAACAAACGAGTAACTGCTCCAGTTCCGCTCACAGGACGAGGCAGAGCACACTTGAGCAAGAATACGCTTTGCAATGGGAGCTAACGTTCTTGCTCCAGCTCCAATCAGATCCCACCATTCATGTGGCAACATGTTCATTGCTTTTGGATCCGGTATGTCATGGAAAAGATTCTGCCAATCCGAGAAGCACTGGTACTCGGACAACGCTCGCTCTGCCATGTTCAAGGGCGCAAGTTGCATGATGACCCGTACAAGCCCGGCTTTGGCATCCACATCGTCTCTCAAATCCGTATTGTCCAGCAAGAATGGATTCAGCAAGGCCCGCGCATAATGCAAGTCCGTGCGAACCATCCGTTTGCGGTTGTAAAATGCATCCTCGGTCCTTGCCGCCAAATCATCGTCCATAGAAAATGGAGGACACCTCAAGGTGTTGCTCAAGGTTTTCCAATATCAACCATGCTTTACCCATTATTGGTTGTTTTCCATCAAACTCCCGCAATGCAATCAACACCGGCTCCACCATGTACACAAAATTTGCACATTTCACCCAGAAATCGTCGGAGCGAATGATTGCGCGGACCCTCCGACTTTTGCTCAAAGACTTGGACTTACGAAAGTCACGTAAGGTGCCCACATACGCATCCCATTGAGGGTCAATGATCACCTGCTCCAGACCCGCCCTCACAGTCACCAGTCAATCCACCATCAAAAAGTTTGTGGCAAAGCGGGTTTCACCCGGGTTCCTAAGGCTGTATTTGGGTTCATGCTTTCTAAACAATGCCAGAGGGATGTGATGTGTACGAATGAACGTCACAACCGACTTTGCCTTTTTTATTAGTTGTTTCATCCATGATTCTTTTCCCCAATCTTCCAAAAGGAGATCAAAGAATTTTATCAGCTCCAATTTTATCGATGTAACTCGTCAACAACCCTGCTTGATAACGTGCATCTTTTCTCTCCCCGCTTGTGTCAACAGATCCCAAAAGTTATTCCCCCGCAGGATAGACCAGCATGACATTGAAAATTCTGCGACCACCCCCCTGCCGGTGGTCGCACCTATTAAAAAAACAGAAAAATGCTGCGACCACCCCCATGCTGGTGGTCGCAGATATTAAAAAATAGAAAAATGTTGCGACCACCAGCAAAGGGGTTGTCGCAGCATTTTTTTTTTTAAAATAGATGCGACCACCAGTAGCGGTGGTCGCAACTGTTTAAGAAAAGAAAAAAATGCGACCACCCCTGCTGGTGGTCGCATCTATTTTTAAAAAACAAAAAATGCTGCGACAACCCCTTTGCTGGTGGTCGCAACTATTAAAAAATAAGATAAATTCTGCGACCACCACCATTTGGAGGTCGCACCAATTTAACAATAATGATTTAAAAATGACCTCAACTATTGGCGGATGGAGTAATTTGTAAAACAATTCATTCACTTGCCAAGATGTCGCTTGGAATACAACGTGTCCACCTACGTAGCATATTTTTCACCTAACTCATGTTTTACTGATTTTTCGGCAAAACTGACGTGACGTTGGTCGCGTCAGCGCCAAGTCCGACGTGACGTGACGTGATGTTGGTCGCGTCAGCGTCAAGTCCGACGTGACGTAACGTCACTGACGTGTGCAACCCTGCCTAGAAGCAGTCCATGTGTGATTGCAAACACACACTTCATTGGGTTGAGAGAGATCTCATTCTCCCTGCACCGGATGAAGCATTCCCGTAATGCTGCAACGTGATCTTTTGCATCCCCATTGCAACAAATGTCATCTAAGAAGATGACCAAATTTCTTCTCACGATGTCTGAGAAGACATACGTTATGACTCTCTGAAACGTCAGGGGTGCGTTGCACAGGCCAAAGGGCATCCGTGTATAGGCAAAGGTGCCCCATGGTGAAGTAAAGGTGGTTTTCAACACGTCCTTTGGGTCAATCAACACCTGATTGTACCCTGAGAATCCATCCATGAAGGAGTAGAGCTCCTTCCCTGCTACTTCTTCCACCAAAGTATCTCTGAATGGCAAGGGAAAATGATCCTTGTGTGTTACCTTGTTAAGGGAGCGGAAGTCCACGCATACCCTTAGGCCTCCATTCTTCTTTTGGACGATCACCATCGGAGACACCCATGCTGATGTTTCCACCGGGAAAATAAATTCTGCGGCTAGCAGCTTTTCAATCTCTGTTTTAATGAACAGTGCTAAGTTGGGGTTCACCCTCATCTTGCATTGTCGTCTTGGGGTGGCTCCCGGAATCAGGGGAATGGAATGCATTGCTACGTAAGAAGGCACTCCCTTCAATTCGGTGTAGGACCATGCAAAGATGTCCCGAAATTCCTTGAACAGTGCCTGATACTCCAAGGCCTGCTCTGTTGTCAAGTGGGCTCCCACCTTCACCATCTTTGGTGACTCTCCTCTAACTGCCATGTCGATCAACTGCGTCATTGGTTCCGATGTGAAACACGACCTCGGCTCAAATCGAGATCCGTTTGATCCCTGCTGCAAATAAGGAATGTAGGGGGCGTTATGTTTCATGACATCCCTTTCTAAGTCGACCTCCTCTACAATTCTCATATCCAAAATCTCGTTGTTTTTCTCCTGAGGCATCTCCTGTTCAACCCGTTTGGCGGATATGGAAAAAAGTTCGGTCAATGACTCGAACTCCGGAAGTGCCTCGGTTGATACCGAGTGTACCATCACTTCCCTGCCTTGGTTTTCTCCAAACAACCAGGCGATGCAGTCTGCATCAGACTCGCATTCATACAATCCCGGTCCTAGAGACCTGACTGCGTCTTCTAGTCCTACCTTTCCTCGCTTAACCTCCCTATGAGGCGCGACAGCTGTTGCTAAAACTTGGTGGGCGTGTGAGGTGGGGAGGAGCTCTCCCTCTGACCACAAATCCTCCTCATGCAAGTCTGCAGACTCCTCTTCAGAGCCATCATGCTGAGCTCATCCTCATCCGTTTCTTTGTGAGGTGCTCCAGAAAGAAATGCAACAGTAGTAGTGTAAGGTCTTACCCCATAAGTAATGGTCTTGCCCCCCAGTCTGTTCGTGCCCTGGACTGGACCAACCATGGCCTCCTTAATAGGAGTGCATACGAATATTCGTCGATGGGGAAGTCTATGATTTGGAAGTCTACTGCATACGTGTAACCTCCTGTCTATTTTCTATGTGGAGAACGGCATGATGTTGACTAAGCTCCCATCATCCACTAAACAACGCCGTATGAATTGGTCAGCAATTTCCACTTCTATCTCTACTGGTCCTGGGTGAGCATTGATATGGTGGGCCTGAGCAGAAATACTTACTCGCTTCCTCACCAATGATGCCTTAAGAGTGTGGCAGACTGTGGGCGCCATGGCTATGAGTTGCGCAAACGTAATGTTTGCTTGAATATGGCAAAGATCCTCCATTAGATTATACAGTTCCAGCTCGTCTGTGAACCGCATGGTTGAATGCATCCTCCTCCGGGGAAGCTTTCTGGTGCCGCCGGCCGATTTGCCAGACTCTTCGCACTTGATACAGGGGGTCGAGAAATGGTTGGTCGGACTATTGGAGGTTCCACCTCTGCAAATGCTACCTCCTTTTCTTTGGGATGGATGTCTTCCTCTTCCCGAAGCACAGTCTCCGCCACCTTTCGTGCATCTGACTTCATTACTGTGAAGTTCAGATCCTCCCGTTCCGATGCGGATGTGGCTGACTCCGACGCCACATACCCAAGGCCTTTCCCTAGCGTATCTCGTTGCTGTCGGGTCATCACTGCGTAGCTATCTTTTCCGGGGCTAGCTGTCGTGGTTGGAGTGGCTTCCGGCTCACTCGCAATCCAATTTACTTGGTGCTGTGTCTCCTGAGGGCACGTTGTATGATTGGGTTGTATGTTGGTCTGCTGTTGCTGAGGCGGCGCCAAGGTAGACGCTTGATGTCCTCCCTGCACCCTTACATCCTGAGGGGGTGACCACATATTAGAAGAACCCTGGGCTATCTGAGCCGCAGGATTTGAATAAGCTGCTCGGGCAGCCTGTCCCTGAGCGACATTGCCCCCAGAGTATGATGGACCTGCCTGATCCGGCCTAGGTTGTTGTGCTATCTGCGTTGGGGTAGCAAAATACATGCTATGCTGTTGCGGTAGAGGGTTGGGTGGTTTAGTCGCATACTGATCAGGGAATGGTGCTCGTTGCCCTTCCAAATTCCTCTCTACTTGCTGGATGGTGGTAGGGGCCGGTCGGTCCACCTGCCTCCGGGAACATCTCTCCAAGGGATGGTCTCTTTGGCCGCAATGCAAACATACTATATCACTCCAACAGTCTTCTGTTGGGTGAGTGGTTCTACCACATTTTTGACAACCTTTCCTGGATTGACTGAATTGTTGTTTTGATCTATCCTGATAAGTCGAGTTTCGGCTTACCTGCCTCTCCCGGGTAGGATAAGGACAATGTTGAGCAGCATGCCCGGGACCGTCGCAGATGGAGCACCATACCTTTGCCGGGTTGGGGCCGGATTCTCCTACTGGAGCAACATCTCGATACCCCACGTAGCTGGTGATCTGCTGGCCGATGGAGCTCATGCGATTGCCCATTGTTTCGATGGTTTTGATGAGAGAGGTGACTTGCGCCTCCAAATGGTCCACCCGTGAATTAGACTGCCTAGTGGAATCTGCATACGAGTTAGTAGGGGTAGCATTCGTATACTGTGGCACGGTCGGTGCTACTGCAGGTGTAGGGGACGTCGCCGGGGGCGTATGGCCGTGCTCCTCCTACATATGACGGCGTATAGTGTAGAGCGGGTTGGATCACCGCTAATGGCGTGGGCTCCTGCGTGGGCTCGATCGTAATGTATGATGGAAGTGCAAAGTTGGGCATCTTGGCCTGTTGTACCTGGCGATGCATGTTGTCGAACTCCTTGCCGGCTTGTATGGCATCTACCAGTGTTGCAAGTCTTTGCTGCAAAACATGAAAGTGAGTGGTC
This sequence comes from Takakia lepidozioides, assembly GCA_030704615.1. Taxonomy (NCBI): domain Eukaryota; kingdom Viridiplantae; phylum Streptophyta; class Takakiopsida; order Takakiales; family Takakiaceae; genus Takakia; species Takakia lepidozioides. Next base: position 22,270,126 of record CM060734.1, on the reverse strand, counting down.
TCTCGTAATCCACTCAGAAAACAATCCTTTAGTACCCCATCATCTAGGGGGGTTAAAGGGTTTTGGAGTCGCATCAACTCCCGCAATCGCATTTCAAAGTCTGCTACCTCCTCTGTGGGGCCTTGGCGGATCCTGGCCAGTGCCATCAAGACACTGGTGAACTGGTGGACCGCTCGAAAATGATCTAAAAATGCATCCCGAATCTGCTGCCAAGTTACGAATATACTTGGCGCCTGTTGCCAATACCAAGTAGACGCCCTACCCCTCATGGTCGTGGGAAACCATATCAACCAATAGGCATCGTTTAACACTTGGTTAGAATAACAACACTGAATAAAGCTTTTCACATGATACTCTGGGTTTTCATGTGCTTCCCCGGAAAACCAAGGCAAATGCCTGGGTAACGTTAACGGGTGCAGGCCTGCTGGGACCACAATAGGTACCTCAGGAGGTCCTGGAACATGTGCCATAACTGACACTAACGACGGCGAAGGGCTCCTTGACCTGGCCGGTGGTGTATAAGGGGGACTAGATACAGGGGAAACCACTCGTGAACACTCGATCTCTGAAGAGCTATCAGTGTTCTCTCCTTCCCACTCTATCTTACCCAAACTTCTAGTTTTTGAGTCTGATTGTGGACTCAATGTTGGGTGTTTCCCTAGCAGTTGATCTCTGACGGCTTCTCGAGCCAGTCTCCTTTGCAACCTAATATCAAAGGATATGCTATCCAAGCTTGGGAGTGTGGCTCTTGATCCTGAGCTAGACATACACTCACTATTGTGCTGATGAGGATTCACCTGCCTTAGCCTGTACTAAAGGACCTATATTACCTTGAACAACCATGTCAAGAATAAACGAGGTCAGATTTAAATACCTTCCATAGAACCTTGGCGATGGAGGCACGTCAGTGTGCAACTTCCCGTGAATTACCCAGTCTTCGGGTGGTCGAGGCACGTTGCAACTTCATGATTGCCATGGCGTTAGTGATTTCAATGAACCCTGATTCAAACACCCTAATGCAAGAGCTTCTAATCTTCATGTGCATGGGGTTTCTCAATCTCCACCTGATGGAGTAAGATAATGAATAAACAATAAAGTATTGCATAGAAACAAATCTGGACGATAACACATATTGTTAGTCCGTCCATAACAATTTGGAGAAGTCCTAACTATTCACTTACCTCCTAGCAGACGCACCATTTATATGATGAGCCCTGAGCGCGCGCGGTCAGGATGACGACATATTAGTCTAGGGGGGTCGTGGTAAGTTGCGGTGTAGGTTGGGGTCAGTGAAACGCCTACCTGACTGTGGTTAGTGCAGGGGGTCCATGGTCATACATGGTGGCTATGATCACTATCTAAGTCCTACCGGCAAAGAGAAATCACGTACTCCTCTTCACAGGGCGAGTTTGCGTTTCTAAGTCTTACGATATCGTACAATCTACTCAGTAACTACCTTCCAAGTCTTTGTGTTTTATTGTCTAATTCCTACCGCCTAGGCCCCCGAGCCGCCTATAGCCGGGACATGTTTTAATCCCTTCACAAGGCACCTGCCGAGCCTAGGAATAAGAGGGAAATCTTCCTCTCCCAATGCCCCTCCTTCGCCGAGTGCTTGAGTTCAAGTCACCTCTAATGGAAGGGCCAACGCTTCCTACCCCAGTGCCCAAATACTTTGTTTTAGCAAAGGAGTGGCCAAAATGCCTATCGTCATCCAATAGGTTCACCAAGTTCAATAAGATGGTTCTAGGTCCCTCAACTCAATAAGTTCAATCAGTTTAATCAACGCCCTTCAGGCTATAACGTGCACCACGTGCATCTATCCTATTTAAGCAATTTCGCAAATCAGAAATGCTGGAAAATAAAAGAAATTAATAAAATCGGAAAAAATACCTCCCCTATGGGAAATCATGTGGGGAATCCAAAGATACCCTTGGCGCCTAAAGATGCCTTTGGGAACCCTGTGGGAACCCAATGAGAACCGATGAACACCCGGGAACCGTTCCCTGTCGCGGGGAACTGCCGCGGCCCTATCGGATGAATGAATCTCGTTGAGAGCTCATCCCTGCCACTACATTCGTTAGTCCAGAACATGCATGCGTAAATAATAAAATAATCACTGGTGGGTCCAAGCCAGATTTCACCCCCTTATATTATTTTAAGGCGTTGGTGCGCTTTCCCTCCGTGGAAAAAGTCATCCTCTCCCTTGGGCTCTGACACAAAGGCTCACTGTAGCTGAGTTTTTAGGACAAAGTACTTTCTTTCCTCCCTTGTTTCGCGAGGTCTCTGCCTCTAGCTCACTGCTCATAGGACCGCTTGGCTCTATCTTGAGTCATAAGAACGCACCCATCCAAGGCTACGTCCTCCAAAAATCCTAGATTTTATCAACCACTGGCGCCTTAGATAATGGCTCATAACCCTTAGAGGGGTATAAATTGAATCTAATAGCTAAAGGTAAGAATACCCCCCCCTTTAAGCTTCAACCACATCCGTTCAATGGGTGCAATAGCCGTGCACGCATTGCATGATTTCTTTTTTTTTCGCAATTAACAAAAACCAGATGACAACTGAACGCCTCATTGGCCCATCGAACAAATTTCGATCGATCTCATATTACACTGGGACCTATCAGAGGGTACATTGAACACATTGGCCAAGTCTCAAAGCGAACGAAAATCATTTGGATGGGCAACCATCCGTCGGCCCATTGAACGAATTTCGATTGATCTCATATTACTCTGGGGCCTCTTCCATGGCACGTTGAACATACTGGCCAAGTCTCAAAGCGAACCGAAATCATCTCGATGGCCAACCATCCGTTGAGCCATTGAATGAATTTCGATTGATCTGATATTAGTCCGGGACCTGTGAGAGGGTGTCTCGAACGTATTGGCAAAGTTTGGAAGCAAACAAAAATGATTTGGATGGGCAACCATCCGTTCACCCGTTGAATGTATGCTATCGCTTTGGGGCCTGTTGGACTGTGTTGCGCATGCTCACGATTTTATTTTTCATTCGGTTTTTTAATGGGGCGTGTAATGTAGCCATATGCAACGTGCGTGCCAAATTTTGGAGCGAACATAATTCATTTGGACCCAAAACCACAGTTTTCTTCCCTGTTTTGCACTCCAAACTTGATTTGTGTTCAACTTTCATGCATCTCTTTCATAGAGAGTTCTGCAATAGTGAGCGAAAAGAGAACACTTTTTTTGGGGGGCATTTTTTATTGGCCCAAATTTTGGCGGGGGAGTAGTGGTGGGATGTTGGAAGCCGCAGAACAAAATTGAGCCAAAAACAAAATCGATACGTGCCAGAAACCCCCGATGAAAGGCAGTGCAAACCTATTTATTGGCTTAAAATTAATTTAAATTCAATTACATTATGGAACGGCTTGGTGTCGATGGGGAGGCAAATGATTTATTCGTCTGTTGTGTCGCACACATGTTCAAGCAAATGCGGGCAAAAGAGGGGCTTCAACCACATCCAATCAATGGGTGCAATAGCCGTGCACGCATTGCAGGATTTCTTTTTTTTCACAATTAACAAAAACCAGATGACAACTGAACGCCTCATTGGCCCATCGAACGAATTTGGATCGATCTCATATTACACTGGGACCTATCAGAGGGTACATTGAACACACCGGTCAAGTCTCAAAGCGAACGAAAATCATTTGGATGGGCAACCATCCGTCGGCCCATTGAACGAATTTTGATTGATCTCATATTACTCTGGGGCCTCTTCCATGGCACGTTGAACATACTTGCCAAGTCTCAAAGCGAACCGAAATCATCTCGATGGCCAACCATCCGTTGAGCCATCGAATGAATTTCGATTGATCTGATATTAGTCCGGGACCTGTGAGAGGGTGTCTCGAACGTATTGGCAAAGTTTGGAAGCAAACAAAAATGATTTGGATGGGCAACCATCCGTTCACCCGTTGAATGTATGCTATCGCTTTGGGGCCTGTTGGACTGTGTTGCGCATGCTCACGATTTTATTTTTCATTCGGTTTTTTAATGGGGCGTGTAATGTAGCCATATGCAACGTGCGTGCCAAATTTTGGAGCGAACATAATTCATTTGGACCCAAAACCACAATTTCTTTCCTGTTTTGCACTCCAAACTTGATTTGTGTTCAACTTTCATGCATCTCTTTCATAGAGAGTTCTGCAATAGTGAGCGAAAAGAGAACACTTTTTTTGGGGGGCATTTTTTATTGGCCCAAATTTTGGCGGGGGAGTAGTGGTGGGATGTTGGAAGCCGCAGAACAAAATTGAGCCAAAAACAAAATCGATACGTGCCAGAAACCCCCGATGAAAGGCAGTGCAAACCTATTTATTGGCTTAAAATTAATTTAAATTCAATTACATTATGGAACGGCTTGGTGTCGATGGGGAGGCAAATGATTTATTCGTCTGTTGTGTCGCACACATGTTCAAGCAAATGCGGGCAAAAGAGGGGCTTCAACCACATCCAATCAATGGGTGCAATAGCCGTGCACGCATTGCAGGATTTCTTTTTTTTCACAATGAACAAAAACCAGATGACAACTGAACGCCTCATTGGCCCATCGAACGAATTTGGATCGATCTCATATTACACTGGGACCTATCAGAGGGTACATTGAACACACCGGCCAAGTCTCAAAGTGAACGAAAATCATTTGGATGGGCAACCATCCGCCGGCCCATTGAACGAATTTCGATTGATCTCATATTACTCTGGGGCCTCTTCCATGGCACGTTGAACATACTTGCCAAGTCTCAAAGCGAACCGAAATCATCTCGATGGCCAACCATCCGTTGAGCCATCGAATGAATTTCGATTGATCTGATATTAGTCCGGGACCTGTGGGAGGGTGTCTCGAACGTATTGGCAAAGTTTGGAAGCAAACAAAAATGATTTGGATGGGCAACCATCCGTTCACCCGTTGAATGTATGCTATCGCTTTGGGGCCTGTTGGACTGTGTTGCGCATGCTCACGATTTTATTTTTCATTCGGTTTTTGAATGGGGCGTGTAATGTAGCCATATGCAACGTGCGTGCCAAATTTTGGAGCGAACATAATTCATTTGGACCCAAAACCACAGTTTCTTCCCTGTTTTGCACTCCAAACTTGATTTGTGTTCAACTTTCATGCATCTCTTTCATAGAGAGTTCTGCAATAGTGAGCGAAAAGAGAACACTTTTTTGGGGGGCATTTTTTATTGGCCCAAATTTTGGCGGGGGAGTAGTGGTGGGATGTTGGAAGCCGCAGAACAAAATTGAGCCAAAAACAAAATCGATACGTGCCAGAAACCCCCGATGAAAGGCAGTGCAAACCTATTTATTGGCTTAAAATTAATTTAAATTCAATTACATTATGGAACGGCTTGGTGTCGATGGGGAGGCAAATGATTTATTCGTCTGTTGTGTCGCACACATGTTCAAGCAAATGCGGGCAAAAGAGGGGCTTCAACCACATCCAATCAATGGGTACAATAGCCGTGCACGCATTGCAGGATTTCTTTTTTTTCACAATGAACAAAAACCAGATGACAACTGAACGCCTCATTGGCCCATCGAACGAATTTGGATCGATCTCATATTACACTAGGACCTATCAGAGGGTACATTGAACACACCGGCCAAGTCTCAAAGGGAACGAAAATCATTTGGATGGGCAACCATCCGTCGGCCCATTGAACGAATTTCGATTGATCTCATATTACTCTGGGGCCTCTTTCATGGCACGTTGAACATACTTGCCAAGTCTCAAAGCGAACCGAAATCATCTCGATGGCCAACCATCCGTTGAGCCATCGAATGAATTTCGATTGATCTGATATTAGTCCGGGACCTGTGAGAGGGTGTCTCGAACGTATTGGCAAAGTTTGGAAGCAAACAAAAATGATTTGGATGGGCAACCATCCGTTCACCCGTTGAATGTATGCTATCGCTTTGGGGCCTGTTGGACTGTGTTGCGCATGCTCACGATTTTATTTTTCATTCGGTTTTTGAATGGGGCGTGTAATGTAGCCATATGCAACGTGCGTGCCAAATTTTGGAGCGAACATAATTCATTTGGACCCAAAACCACAATTTCTTCCCTGTTTTGCACTCCAAACTTGATTTGTGTTCAACTTTCATGCATCTCTTTCATAGAGAGTTCTGCAATAGTGAGCGAAAAGAGAACACTTTTTTTGGGGGGCATTTTTTATTGGCCCAAATTTTGGCGGGGGAGTAGTGGTGGGATGTTGGAAGCCGCAGAACAAAATTGAGCCAAAAACAAAATCGATACGTGCCAGAAACCCCCGATGAAAGGCAGTGCAAACCTATTTATTGGCTTAAAATTAATTTAAATTCAATTACATTATGGAACGGCTTGGTGTCGATGGGGAGGCAAATGATTTATTCGTCTGTTGTGTCGCACACATGTTCAAGCAAATGCGGGCAAAAGAGGGGCTTCAACCACATCCAATCAATGGGTGCAATAGCCGTGCACGCATTGCAGGATTTCTTTTTTTTCACAATGAACAAAAACCAGATGACAACTGAACGCCTCATTGGCCCATCGAACGAATTTGGATCGATCTCATATTACACTGGGACCTATCAGAGGGTACATTGAACACACCGGCCAAGTCTCAAAGTGAACGAAAATCATTTGGATGGGCAACCATCCGTCGGCCCATTGAACGAATTTCGATTGATCTCATATTACTCTGGGGCCTCTTCCATGGCACGTTGAACATACTTGCCAAGTCTCAAAGCGAACCGAAATCATCTCGATGGCCAACCATCCGTTGAGCCATTGAATGAATTTCGATTGATCTGATATTAGTCCGGGACCTGTGAGAGGGTGTCTCGAACGTATTGGCAAAGTTTGGAAGCAAACAAAAATGATTTGGATGGGCAACCATCCGTTCACCGTTGAATGTATGCTATCGCTTTGGGGCCTGTTGGACTGTGTTGCGCATGCTCACGATTTTATTTTTCATTCGGTTTTTTAATGGGGCGTGTAATGTAGCCATATGCAACGTGCGTGCCAAATTTTGGAGCGAACATAATTCATTTGGACCCAAAACCACAATTTCTTCCCTGTTTTGCACTCCAAACTTGATTTGTGTTCAACTTTCATGCATCTCTTTCATAGAGAGTTCTGCAATAGTGAGCGAAAAGAGAACACTTTTTTTGGGGGGCATTTTTTATTGGCCCAAATTTTGGCGGGGGAGTAGTGGTGGGATGCTGGAAGCCGCAGAACAAAATTGAGCCAAAAACAAAATCGATACGTGCCAGAAACCCCCGATGAAAGGCAGTGCAAACCTATTTATTGGCTTAAAATTAATTTAAATTCAATTACATTATGGAACGGCTTGGTGTCGATGGGGAGGCAAATGATTTATTCGTCTGTTGTGTCACACACATGTTCAAGCAAATGCGGGCAAAAGAGGGGCTTCAACCACATCCAATCAATGGGTGCAATAGCCGTGCACGCATTGCAGGATTTCTTTTTTTCACAATTAACAAAAACCAGATGACAACTGAACGCCTCATTGGCCCATCGAACGAATTTGGATCGATCTCATATTACACTGGGACCTATCAGAGGGTACATTGAACACACCGGCCAAGTCTCAAAGCGAACGAAAATCATTTGGATGGGCAACCATCCGTCGGCCCATTGAACGAATTTCGATTGATCTCATATTACTCTGGGGCCTCTTCCATGGCACGTTGAACATACTGGCCAAGTCTCAAAGCAAACCGAAATCATCTCGATGGCCAACCATCCGTTGAGCCATTGAATGAATTTCGATTGATCTGATATTAGTCCGGGACCTGTAAGAGGGTGTCTCGAACGTATTGGCAAAGTTTGGAAGCAAACAAAAATGATTTGGATGGGCAACCATCCGTTCACCCGTTGAATGTATGCTATCGCTTTGGGGCCTGTTGGACTGTGTTGCGCGTGCTCACGATTTTATTTTTTCATTCGGTTTTTGAATGGGGCGTGTAATGTAGCCATATGCAACGTGCGTGCCAAATTTGGGAGCGAACATAATTCATTTGGACCCAAAACCACAGTTTCTTCCCTGTTTTGCACTCCAAACTTGATTTGTGTTCAACTTTCATGCATCTCTTTCATACAGAGTTCTGCAATAGTGAGCGAAAAGAGAACACTTTTTTTTGGGGGCAACCCGCATGTGCTTGAACATGTGTGCGACACAACAGACGAATAAATCATTTGCCTCCCCATCGACACCAAGCCGTTCCATAATGTAATTGAATTTAAATTAATTTTAAGCCAATAAATAGGTTTGCACTGCCTTTCATCGGGGGTTTCTGGCACGTATCGATTTTGTTTTTGGCTCAATTTTGTTCTGCGGCTTCCAGCATCCCACCACTACTCCCCCGCCAAAATTTGGGCCAATAAAAAATGCCCCCCAAAAAAAGTGTTCTCTTTTCGCTCACTATTGCAGAACTCTTTATGAAAGAGATGCATGAAAGTTGAACACAAATCAAGTTTGGAGTGCAAAACAGGGAAGAAACTGTGGTTTTGGGTCCAAATGAATTATGTTCGCTCCCAAATTTGGCACGCACGTTGCATATGGCTACATTACACGCCCCATTCAAAAACCGAATGAAAAAATAAAATCGTGAGCACGCGCAACACAGTCCAACAGGCCCCAAAGCGATAGCATACATTCAACGGGTGAACGGATGGTTGCCCATCCAAATCATTTTTGTTTGCTTCCAAACTTTGCCAATACGTTCGAGACACCCTCTCACAGGTCCCGGGCTAATATCAGATCAATCGAAATTCATTCGATGGCTCAACAGATGGTTGGCCATCGAGATGATTTCGGTTCGCTTTGAGACTTGGCCAGTATGTTCAACGTGCCATGGAAGAGGCCCCAGAGTAATATGAGATCAATCGAAATTCGTTCAATGGGCCGACGGATGGTTGCCCATCCAAATGATTTTCGTTCGCTTTGAGACTTGGCCAGTGTGTTCAATGTACCCTCTGATAGGTCCCAGTGTTATATGAGATCGATCGAAATTCGTTCGATGGGCCAATGAGGCGTTCAGTTGTCATCTGGTTTTTGTTCATTGCGAAAAAAAAGAAATCCTGCAATGCGTGCACGGCTATTGCACCCATTGAACGGATGTGGTTGAAGCCCCTCTTTTGCCCGCATGTGCTTGAACATGTGTGCAACACAACAGACGAATAAATCATTTGCCTCCCCATCGACACCAAGCCGTTCCATAATGTAATTGAATTTAAATTAATTTTAAGCCAATAAATAGGTTTGCACTGCCTTTCATCGGGGGTTTCTGGCACGTATCGATTTTGTTTTTGGCTCAATTTTGTTCTGCGGCTTCCTGCATCCCACCACTACTCCCCCGCCAAAATTTGGGCCAATCAAAAATGCCCCCCAAAAAAAGTGTTCTCTTTTCGCTCACTATTGCAGAACTCTTTATGAAAGAGATGCATGAAAGTTGAACACAAATCAAGTTTGGAGTGCAAAACAGGGAAGAAACTGTGGTTTTGGGTCCAAATGAATTATGTTCGCTCCCAAATTTGGCACGCACGTTGCATATGGCTACATAACACGCCCCATTCAAAAACCGAATGAAAAAACAAAATCGCGAGCACGCGAAACACAGTCCAACAGGTCCCAAAGCAATAGCAGATCGAGCGGAATACATTCAACGGGTGAACGGATGGTTGCCCATCCAAATCATTTTTGTTTGCTTCCAAACTTTGCCAATACGTTCGAGACACCCTCTCACAGGTCCCGGACTAATATCAGATCAATCGAAATTCATTCGATGGCTCAACGGATGGTTGGCCATCGAGATGATTTTGGTTCGCTTTGAGACTTGGCAAGTATGTTCAACGTGCCATGGAAGAGGCCCCAGAGTAATATGAGATCAATCGAAATTTGTTCAATGGGCCGACGGATGGTTGCCCATCCAAATGATTTTCGTTCGCTTTGAGACTTGGCCAGTGTGTTCAATGTACCCTCGGATAGGTCCCAGTGTAATATGAGATCAATCGAAATTCGTTCGATGGGCCCATGAGGCGTTCAGTTGTCATCTGGTTTTTGTTCATTGCGAAAAAAAAGAAATCCTGCAATGCGTGCACGGCTATTGCACCCATTGAACGGATGTGGTTGAAGCCCCTCTTTTGCCCGCATGTGCTTGAACATGCGTGCGACACAACAGACGAATAAATCATTTGCCTCCCCATCGACACCGAGCCATTCCATAATGTAATTAAATTTAAATTAATTTTAAGCCAATAAATAGGTTTGCGCTGCCTTTCATTGGGGGTTTCTGGCACGTATCGATTTTGTTTTTGGCTCCATTTTGTTCTGCGGCTTCCAGCATCCCACCACTACTCCCCCGCCAAAATTTGGGCCAATCAAAAATGCCCCCAAAAAAAGGTGTTCTTTTTCGCTCACTATTGCAGAAACTCTCTATAAAGAGTGCATGAAAGTTGAACACAAATCAAGTTTGGAGTGCAAAACAGGGAAGAAACTGTGGTTTTGGGTCCAAATGAATTATGTTCGCTCCCAAATTTGGCACGCACGTTGCATATGGCTACATTACACGCCCCATTCAAAAACCGAATGAAAAAACAAAATCGCGAGCACGCGAAACACAATCCAACAGGTCCCAAAGCAATAGCAGATCGAGCGGAATACATTCAACGGGTGAACGGATGGTTGCCCATCCAAATCATTTTTGTTTGCTTCCAAACTTTGCCAATACGTTCGAGACACCCTCTCACAAGTCTCGGACTAATATCAGATCAATCGAAATTCATTCGATGGCTCAACGGATGGTTGGCTATCGAGATGATTTTGGTTTGCTTTGAGACTTGGCTAGTATGTTCAACGTGCCATGGAAGAGGCCCCAGAGTAATATGAGATCAATCAAAATTCGTTCAATGGGCCGACGGATGGTTGCCCATCCAAATGATTTTCGTTCGCTTTGAGACTTGGCCAGTGTGTTCAATGTACCCTCTGATAGGTCCTAGTGTTATATGAGATCAATCGTTATTGATTAATCATGAATCATCCAACAGGGGAACTGTTGGTTCACCCTTTGAACCTTTTAACATTGACATTATACTTGTGTAGTGACTTTAAGAGGGCATGTACCAGACACTCGCAAAGTTTCAAATGAATCCAAAATCATTTGGCAGGGGAATGATTGGTTCACCCATAGCCATTTTCAGGGGCTGAAATTGCCATGTATGGGGCTCGAATTGCCAATTTTAGGGGCTGGACTTGGAATTTGAGGTGCTGAAACTGCCATTCGAGGGGCTGCCCTAGCAATTGCCATTTCACAGGCTACAGTTGCAATTTGAGGGGCGGGAATTGTCATTTCAGGGGCTAGAAGTGCAATTTGAGGGGTTGGAATTGACAATTTCAAAGGCTCAAATTACAATTTGAGGGGCGGCCGGGGTTGGTCATTTTAGGGACTGGGAGTACCAATTTTAAGGGCTTGAATTGCATTTTGAATTGTAATTCAAGGGTTACAATGGGCCATTGGGGGGCTAGAATTACCAAAGCAATGACATCCAAAGCAATATAAAATCATTTGATAGCGGAATGATTGGTTCACCCTTTCAACCATTTTTTATTCACGTCATACTTGTCCGGTACTTGTAGGAGGGCATGTGGCTGACACTTGCAAAGCTTCAAAGCAATGTAAAATCATTTGATAGGGGAACAATTGGTTCACCCTTTCAACCATATTTTACTAACCTCATACTTGTCCGGTACCTTTAAAATGGCATGTGAAAGACACTTGCAAAGCTTTAAAGCACTCCAAAATCATTTGATATGTTCATGATTGATTCACCTTTTTAACCATTTTAGATTGATTTGAAACTTGTGAAAGACCTGTAAGAGGGCATGTACAAGACACTTGCAAAGTTTCAAATCAATTTAAAATCATTTGGTGGGGGGACGATTGGTTCACCCTTTAAACCATTTTTGATTGATGTCATACTTCTCAAAGACGTGTAAGAGGGCATGTAGAAGACACTTGCAAAGTTTCGGAGCAATAAAATATCATTTCATCGGGGAAGTTTCCGTTCACCCTTTCATCCAATTTTGAATTGAACTGGATTTTTACTAAATAAAATGATTTAGAGGGCATAGGATTGTGGGGCGCAATGAGTGTGGGACGCAATGATTTTGTTTTTGGCTTGATTTTGTTCTGTGAGTTGAACCCTCACACCACCACATCCTTGCCAAAAAATGTACCAAAGAAAAATGTTTGGAAAAAAAACGTTTATCCTTTGCTCTATGCTCACTATTGCAGAACTATTTATGAAGAGTGCATGAAGTTGAAGATAACTTCACCTTGGAGTGCAAATAAGGGAATAAAATGTGTTTTGGATGCAGACGATGTCTGTTCATGGTGATATTTTGCATGTAACTCTTCATGTTGTTATCAAGCATATGGCTTCAGAATGGAATTAAAAACAATTCATGTGCAGGCGAAAAGTTGTTTCTCCTTATGAATTTGAATAACCAATTCAAACAACTTTGTTGAAGTTCAACTTTGGTCCATATGTGCTTAAGTACGTACAAATCACGTATACAAAGTTGCAAGCGAAGAAATAATCATTTGCCCCCCGAACGATTCGTTAAACCTTTCAACCAATTTTCAATCATGAATCATTTCAGAGGGGAACTATTGGTTCACCCTTAGAACCATTTTAGATTGACCTCATACTTGTCCGGTAACTTAAAGAGGGCATGTATAACACACTCCCAAAGTTTCAAATCAATCTAAAATCATTTGGCATGGGAACGATTGGTTCACCCATTGACCCGGTGTACACTGTCACTCTTGAAGATTCGTGGGTGTGGTGCTTGATTATCCTATATGATGGACCCAGGTGCCTTGGCCAAGTAACAAACCATAAAACATTATGGTACAAGACAAACACAATTGAAAACAACATTTATTCAAACATGATGTACAGTAAGAGGTCTACAAGTTTCTATCCATCCTCCAGCAATTTTTGGGCTCAGGCCAATTGAATAGCCCCGTCATGAAACGCTTCACAACATTTTCTAGTTTGTACCGCAACTCTACTGTGTCTACGCACAAGTTTTCCAGAGCGGAAGCAAAACAGGTTCCAATAGACATATCGTTGAACAGACTTGCATCGAACGTGTTACCCCCATTTATTGCCTGGGCTATCTTCCCAATTGCAAAGGTCTCTGATGGCACGGTTAGAGGGGGCCTACGAGGTGTGCCATCTGACTGGTTGTTAGCTACATTATGAACAATTGCAATTTCAGGTGCAATCCACCATCTATGTGCGAGAGTCTTTATCATCTTGTCTCTGCTCTCGAAAATGTACAACGTGGTTTTTGGGTCATCCGTCGTGGAGGCCATCCCCCAATCGCATACCCCGATGTACACATCTTCAGACCCTTGTGGAAAATGCAACAAGATGTTGTCGGGGGACATGTCGTTGTGCAAGAGGTGGTGATTATAGACGTTGAGCATGATGTGCAAAAGCGCCCATGCTAATTGGGTGCGATTCTGTCGGAATTGAACTAGTCGGTTGACCTCCTGCATTTCCTGCTCCGTCCCCCGTCGTTCCATTAACTCCCTGTTATCCCAATCATTCCCCCATCCTGTCAATACTCAACCATGATCGTATGGTCCCCCATTCCACCAATGTGTGTAACCTTCATTTCGACGTGGATGCAACGCAAAATACTTTATGATGCCGAAATGATGGAACTTTACAGCCAACGCCTCATTGTTATGTTGGACTTTGGCAAGCTCAGCATTTGTTTCCCTGGGCGTTTTCCCTGCTAGCTCCCAAGATGGAGGAATGAATTGATCCCTAACAATTCTAACCCTCCGAATTGTACCATACCCTCCATGTTTGGGCGCATCGAGTTGTTGTACCTGTGCGTTTGTGGATATGTATCTCACGTTCAATGCTGCATCCGCGGACGAGGACCCTGCCTTCCATGGGAGTGGTTTTGTACGTCGTTTGGCGTGGGCCTTTGCCCTGTTAGACCACCAATCCACAAGCACAAACAACTCCTCCTCCGAAGTTGGCATGCGACCTTCAGCTACAGGTGTTCTCGTAACAAACTAGTCCATGGTTTGCCTCAGATTCCATGTGGCATCATGGGCCCGGTCCTCCATCCATTTCGTGAACTGGAACTTCGCCCTGTCCTCCTCCCATTCATCCCCGGCCAAAGCCTCTCTCATTCTCATCTCCATATTGTGCTGGAATCTAAGGAACCCCTCATTCCCATGTCGGACATACAAAATATTCAAACGCATTATGTCATTGTCCTTCAAATAATCCAACACTACTTGCTTCACCACCGTCGCGGCCTCTGCGCTTGGATAGTCTTTTTTGTTGACCTGACTATCCCGTTCATGTGCATGTTTACGCTTCCTACCTTTACGCCCACTTCCCGAGGAACCCCCTGACACTGCGTTTGAAACAACGTTTCCGGACATGATGAAAGTACTCTGCGGAATAGACGCGGCTTCGTAACGGAAAACTAAACCCAAACTATTGATAACCTTATATACTAGCAGACCGATTTCCTCACCCTCTATTGGTATAGTACCCAAAGCAAACTCTCCCGCAGTCCCAGGAAAAAAAGGCAAAAACTCCTCCCCCACACAAATCCACTTTCCCCCCCCCCCACGTTCAGTCCTGGCCACCGAAGTTCAAACTCCAAGAAGCCCCAGAACCGCACTCACAGAGAGGGAAAAAAGTGGGTTGGAAATGAGGGGTAGGCCCTTATATACAGCCTGGAGAGGCCTGACGTGCGACCGCCTCTGCTGCCCATTCACGCCTCGCCACGTGTCTAGGGAGCGGTCGCACCTAATAACAAAAAAAGAAAAATCTGCGACCACCACCGGCTGGTGGTCGCACCAATTTAAAAAATAATTAAAAATGTGCGGCCATTCCCTGCTGGTGGTCGCACCCATTTAAAAAATAATTAAAAATGTGCGACCATCCTTTGCTGGTGGTCACACATATTTTTAAAAAATGAAAAAGTTGCGACCACCACTTGCTGGTGGTCGCACCTATTTAAAAACAAAGAAAAAATTGCGACTAACACCTGCTGGTGGTCGCACCCAATTTAAAAAAAAGAAAAAATGTGCGACCACCCTCTGCTTGTGGTCGCACCTATTAAAAAAAATAAAAATGTTGCGACCACCAGCACCTGCTGGTGGTCGCACCCATTTAAAAAATAAGAAAAAATGTGCGACCACCCCCTTCTGGTGGTCGCACCTATTTCAAAAAAATAAAAATTTGTCCAACCAACCTTTGCTGACGGTCGCATGATTGACAATATAAATCATAATATATGAAATTTACAGATAATTAATGAAGTTTGCGTAATGAGGCCACATCGGTTGCCACGTCGGTTCTCATAGTAAATAATCAATAGTAAAGTTGAAAAAAAAACATATTTATATATAGTAACGTCGGTTTAGGACGTGACGTGACGCACGTCCGTCGCTGACGTCGGACGTGATGCTGACGCGTCAACGCCATGTCACATCCAAATTTGCAACTAGGGCTGTTCATCCTAACAACCTTCTTCCTTTTATCGCTTAGACATGTGTACGCATCATCCATAATCTGTCCGCACCGTCTCTAACGTAAGGAGGTCGCTGTAGATGCATAAATTGATACACTTTTCTTTTCAGATCGTTTTTTATCATAAGACAAGCGGGGAGGTCATATTGTTGCGTCCAGTGAATTGACAAACTGCTAGTAGGAGGAACGCAAGGATGTTATACGATTTGGAGTACATCCCGGACACGTTTGGAACACAACCAGCTACAACGTTAGAAGAACAACTGGCGGAAAGAGACCAGCGAATCAGGACCGACTGGACTGACAAACACTGCGCATAGCCGAGTTGGAAGCTAGATTGCAAGACATGCCTCCAAACAATGAAGGCACCGTTGTCCACAATGAGGATCGAACAAACGTCGTGGACATGGACGCGGAGTTTCCAATGCTCGATCGCAGTATTGACCTCATCATTCACGAAATTACGGACGTCCTTGACCCTGCGGCCGATGAAACCATGGTTGAGGAACAGTGAATTGCGGATGAGAGAATGAGGAAACGAAAAGAACCAGTACTGGAAACCGGGGAATGCTCGAGGGTCACCATTCAATCCGAGATTAATCTGATATCTGATGTCGACTGCGTTACAAAGGAGCGGGACATTGCCATGACAACTGCATGGCATTGTCCAAAACATTGGAGATTTGGACATGGGTCCCATTGAATGGCGATTGGGATAATTGGGTACAATGGGTGACCCATTTGACCTCCAGAGAAGCACGGGTAGAGCGGGCACTGTCAGCCTTGCAACGTGTCGCACGCATGTCAAATCGTAACGTGGATAACATTTATGCCAACATGCAAATGTATAACGATCTTCGCAGCGCATCAAACGTGTTCGCCGGGTATATCAAGTCGGCAGATATGGATTCTATGTTCGATCGATGTGAGCACAGAATTTCGGGGTAGAACAGAAGCATAAACTGGGAATTGGAGATAGAGGAGGAGTGGGACACCACAACAAAGATGACCAGCCACATCAAACCGGCCCAGAGGGAGGAGATACCACGTCGCGTTTTGCCGTCACGGATATCAGATGACACAGTTTGTTCGATGTGCAGGAATCCATAAGGCCCAGAGGGATGTCATGTGCTTGGATCATGTGGACATATGTTCCATCTCACATGTCTTATCCCACAAGCCTTGCGGATGAGCGCTTGCCCAGAATGCCGTACACCAATCCATCGCCGTTTCTATGAGCTGGTGGGCTTGGAAGAAAGGATGCCCATAGGTTTTGAATACAATCGACACAACCTCCCATTAGATGGGCTACCATTGACATTTCTGAATTGTGTGCATTGGGGCAAGAACTTGGTATGGGATGCAAACAGAGAGATGCATGGCATACATGCCGGAAACCCGGAATACGTTAAAGATCCCCAGTATTTCTGGGTCACATCTGACTGGGAGATAACCATACGTGCGAGAGGCATTCCCGATTGGTAGGAGAGAGAGAGCAGTTTTGCCGCAATTTGGGAGGGCATTGGAGTCAGAGAAGGTCCAAGTTTATCCGGCTCCCACATGTTCCATGGGTGTCGGAGGAGAACGAATTGTATAACCGAGAACCGATTGGGAGACATTTGTTGTTGTCCGAACTGGAAGATGCTATAATATGTCAATGTCGAATGAATGAGGCATACGAGGCGGGTTATCGTCTAGATGACACAATGATTAGGGACAGGGCCCGCGAGAGGCAGTTGGAAAGTTTCAAAAGTACCATCAAGGCAGTTGTAGAGCAATGGAGGCGACTATGGACATACCGTTATCATCGTGTTTTGGGGGCTCTATTGTCAAATGTGGATAGTCTCGTTGTCGATTTGCATGCAGCCCGAGCACTTGTTGTCGATCCACCTCTGCCACGTCGTGAGAGTGAA
Organism: Takakia lepidozioides; assembly: GCA_030704615.1. NCBI lineage: Eukaryota > Viridiplantae > Streptophyta > Takakiopsida > Takakiales > Takakiaceae > Takakia > Takakia lepidozioides. The sequence continues at coordinate 22,252,610 of CM060734.1, read as the reverse complement.
GAAGAAAGTCAACTTTCGTCGTGAAGTAGGCGGATGCAGGCCAGAATTGATCACATGCCATTAGGCCCCTCATTGACCACGAGATCATGGTCGCAAGCTCTCCGTATTGGCAGTGCAAATCAGGCCACAACATCACATCCCTTGTCCTCGGACAGTGACGACTAAGCTTTTAATGACTGACAACGTAGTACATAGACAATGTGCATTCTTGTTGTACCTTGAATATTGTTGGAAACACAGTGATAGCATTCCGCCAATTTTGTATATGCACCAATTTTATTAATACACAATGCACATGTGCGGCACCTGCCAATTTCAATTGCATGAGCAGCGTTTTCTTTACATTTACACTCGTGTGACGGGGAAGAAGTGGTTCACCCTGTAAACAAATTTACAGTGGTGTCATATTTGGTCATGACTTGTATGTGGGTATCTGCAATGAACTCCGAAAGCTGGAGAACAAGGAAAATTGATGTTAACCAATAAGTTATAACGAGTTACGAACGGTCATTTTCCAGACAAATTTCGCCTGGTCCCTGCGTATTTCATAATCATTTCGCAAAATCTATGATTTTTCTACGTATGACGAACATACCCACAAAGTTCTCGAAGCACAAAATAATTTCGATTGATCTCATATTACTCTGGGACCTGTCAGATGGTACGTTGAATATACTGGCCAAGTCTCGAAGCGAACGAAAATCATTTGGATGAGCAACCACCCATTGGCCCATTGAACGAATTTCGATTGATCTCATATTACTCTGGGACCTCTTACATGGTACATTGAATGTATTGGCCAAGTCTCAAAGCGATCCAAAATCATTTCGATGAGCAACCATCCGTTGAGCTATCAAATGAATTTCGATTGATCTCATATTAGTCCGGGACATGTGAGAGGGTGTTCCAAACGTACTGGCAACGTTTGAAAGCAAACAAAAATGATTTGGATGGGCAACCATCCGTTCACCCGTTGAATGAATTCCGTTGGATCTGCTATTACTTTGGGACCTGTTGGACTGCGTTTTGCGTGGTCATGATTTTTTTTTCATTCTGTTTTTAAATGGGGCGTGTAATGACTCCATATTCAACGTGCATGCCAAATTTGGGAGCAAACAAAATTCATTTGGACCCAAAACCACTGTTTCTTCCCTGTTTTGCACTCCATACTAGATTTGTGTTCTACTTTATGCACTCTTCATAGAGAGTTCTGCAATAATGAGCGAAGAGATTTTTTTTTTTTTGGGATATTTTGGTTGGTCAAAATTTTGGCGGAGGAGTAGCGGTGGGATGCTTGAAGCCGCAGAACAAAATTGAGCCAAAAACAAAATCGATACGTGCCAGAAACCCCCAATGAAAGGCAGTTTTTTTTCCGCAATGAACAAAAACCAGATGACAAGTGAACGCCTCATTGGCCCATCGAACAAATTTCGATTGATCTCATATTACATTGGGACCTGTGAGATGGTACATTGGACACACTGCCCAAGTCTCAAAGCGAACAAAAATCATTTGGATGGGCAACCATCCGTTGGCCCATTGAACGAATTTCGATTAATCTCATATTACTCTGGGACCTCTTACATGGTACATTGAACATACTGGCCAGATCTCAAAGCAAACCAAAATTATTTCAATGGCCAGCCATCCGTTGAGCCATTGAATGAATTTTGATTGATTTCATATTAGTCTGGGACCTGTGAGAGGGTGTCCCGAATGTACTCGCAAAGTTTGGAAGCAAACAAAAATGATTTGGATGGGCAACCATCCGTTCACCCGTTGAATGAATTCCATTGGATCTGCTATTACTTTGGGACCTGTTGGACTGCGTTTCGCGTGCTCATGATTTATTTTTTCATTCTGTTTTTGAATAAGACGTGTAATGACTCTATATGCAACGTGCGTGCCAAATTTGGGAGCGAACAAAATTCATTTGGACCCAAAACCACTGTTTCTTCCCTGTTTTGCACTACAAACTAGATTTGTGTTCTACTTCATGCACTCTTCATAGAGAGTTTTGCAATAGTGAATGAAGAGAACATTTTTTTTTTGACATTTTTAATTGGTCCAAATTTTGGCGGGGGAATAGCGGTAGGATGCTTGAAGCCACAGAACAAAATCGAGTCAGAAACAAAATCAATATGTGCCAGAAACCCCCAATCAAAGGCAGTGCAAACCTATTTATTGGCTTAAAATTCATTTAAATTCAATTAAATTCTCGAATGGCTTGAGGGGTGAGCGCGTCGATGGGGAGGCAAATGATTTGTTCTTCTGTTGTGTCTCGGCACATGTGTTGCACACATATTCAAGCACATGCGGGCAAAAGAGGGGCTTCAACCACATCCGTTCAATGGGTGTAATAGCCGTGCAAGATTTTTTTTTCGCAACGAATAAAAACCAGATGACAAGTGAACGCCTCATTGGCCCATTGAACGAATTTTGATTGATCTCATATTACACTGGGACATGTGAGATGGTACATTGAACACACTGCCCAAGTCTCAAAGCGAACAAAAATCATTTGGATGGTCAACCATCCGTTGGCCCATTGAACGAATTTCGATTGATCTCATATTACTCTGGGACCTCTTACATGGTACATTGAACATACTGACCAAGTCTTAAAGCGAATCAAAATCATTTCGATGGCCAACCATCCGTTGAGCCATCGAATGAATTTCGATTGATCTCATATTAGTCCACACGTGTGGATATGTTCCAAATGGAGTATATCAACATTGGAAAAATTGTTGGAGAAGCACCTCATTACGAAGCAAGAGACATTACAGAAGACCTCAGCATGTTGAACATCTGGATGAAGAACCTTGCCCATCGTCGCTTCAAGCGCTTCTGAAATGATCACATGTTTGTTGGTGGAAGCTGATCTCGTAGGCCACATTGATCTCATACCCATCGAAGACTCCCGTAGGCCACATGGAACGGTTCATGTGATATATTTTTCACAAATGCGATGTGATACATTTGTGAAATGGTATCACATCAACCGTTTAATGTGGCCAATGCACCTCTTCCGCACCATGGCGGAAATGTTCGCCACTTGAAGGCACAAACACAAATAATCCGTGCAAACAATCTCAAGAATCACATGTACTGCAAGGTGTTTCATACTGTCGATGTTCATGTAGCTGATTTTTTTATGAATCGTTTTGCTACTCCCATGCCAACAACATCAGGTCCACTGGGACTGTCATATTCCGAATTCCGTATTAGCCACCACAGACATGAAATCAGGAACTGAGCACAAAATCTCCAATTCATTCAATTTATGGTGGGCCGTGGCTGCAGCCTGCAAGCTGGCCGGGGTGGCTGATACATTCGTTTGAATATGACAGTCTCAAAGGACCTGATGTTGTTGGCATGGGAATAGCAAAAAAGAGTATTACAGAATTCAGCTAGAGGAACAACAATAACATGAAACACCTTACCGTAAATATGATTGTTGACATTGGTTGTGACAGCTCCAATCAATAGAGAACTCGCACCATCAGTTGCACTCCTGCAGCAGTACCGGTCCCCCGAGTAAATAAAGTTCTGTTGTAAATAATAAATTGCATACGCTCGAACCTCACATACGTCATTTCAACAAAACCGGCCGTGTATTGTATCACTGTTTGTAACTTCGAATGTTTCAATGTTTCTGACAGAGTACGGAGAAAATGATATATTGGTTCCGTAGGAGTTAGACAACAAACGTTCTATATTTCATTCAAATGTCGACACTACCATGAGTGACATAAAAATAATAGGTGTACATGCGACCTCCGGACGTTCAAGTAGACCATTCGCTGGACCTAGTATGAAACGTTCGGACTTCGGAGGTCGCATGTGCACCTATTACTTTCCAATCCATGCCTCTCATGGTAGTGTCGCACATCCGACTGAGATGTGGGACGTTTGTTGTTTAACTCCTACGGAACTAATACATCATTTTTTCAGAACCCTAGCGGAAACGTTGGAAGATTACAAATATAAACAATGGGACTTTACTTATTACATGCACGATCAAAATTGAGTTCTGTCTTCATAAAAGAACCATTGTACCGCCACAAATCTCATATCTACGAGACTATGGTCTACTCCGTCCTATATACGTCTTTCGGCTCAGACCAATTGAATGGCTTGCCCATGAACCGAAGTACTACATGGGCTAATGTGACTCTCTCATTCTTGTTGTTGTCGTACAACCTTTGTAGCATTGAATGCCAACAACCTCCCGTAAATTGGTCCTCGAACATACTTTGATCATAATAAGCGCCGCCATTTATTCGTACCGTTATCTTCCCAACGGCAAAGGCCTCCGACGTCATGTCCTGGGGGGGGGGCATTCGCATTGAAAACCGATGCAATATCTTTTTCCACCCACCATCTTTTCGCGAATTCCCGGTCCAACTTGTCTTGGTTTTCAAACTGGTACGGCAAGGCTTTGCGTATACCCAATGGGGTGGCTAAGCCCCAATCACACACCCCAATCTTGATCTCCTCGGTGCCATCTGGAAAATGCAACAAGATGTTATCGGGGGACAAGTCGTTGTGTAGGACACCGTTCTTGTGGACAACATCCATGATGCACACCAGTGCCCATGCAAGTTTACTGCGCACTTTCCGGAAACGAAGCAAACGATTGCATTCCTGGAACTCTGCTTCCGTTCTCCTTTGTTCCAAAATCATCCCGTTGTCCGAATCGTTGCCCCATTTTCTGTCAAGGTTCATCATGTCGCGTATTGTCCCCCCATTCCACCAGCAAGTGTAACCCTCTACGTCACGTGTATTCACAGCAAAATATGAGATAATACCCGGATGCTGGAACTTCACTGCCAAACACTCGTCGTTATGTTGTCTCAACGCTTTTTCTGGATTTTTGGACCTGGATTTTTGGACCTGGATTTTTTTCCCGCTAGCTCCCAACGCTCCGGTATTCTAGAATCGCCAACAATCCTACACTAACGGACCTTAGCATACCCTCCTTATTTGTAAGGGCCAATCTCTACCACCTTCGCGCTAGAGTTCAAGTAAAAAGACCAGTTGTGCCTCCCCCCGCCCGATGACCCTGCCTTCCAAATGACAACCTTAGTCCGGCGATGTGAATTCTGACTTGCCGAGCAAGCCCAATACTCGACACGCCGCATTAACTCAGCTTCGGCGGAGGGCACCCGACCCTCGGTTATTCTACCCTTCCATGTCTTCATTAGCTGCCTCAAATTCCACGTGGCGTCTTTCGCCCTGCTTTGGATCCACCGATTGAACTTCGGCTTGTCCCTGTCCGCCGTCCAGTTAACCCCCGCCAAAGCGTTCATCATTTTCCTCTCCATATTCTTCTGGAAAATTTGAAACCCCTCCCATCCATGCCTGACATAAGCACTCTCCAGCCTCATCATGTCCCTACCCTTGAAATAATCCACTACCACTTCTCTCACCCTATCCAAGGCATCCGGTCCCGGGTAGTTTGGCTTGTTGACCTGGCTATCCCGCTCGTGGGCACGTTTTCTCTTCCTCCGACCCCCAGACGACCCCGCCCCAGAACATGAATTCACAACCCCCGACATTGTATAAACCTTTGCCCACGACAGGGGACAAAACCTCATAAAACGGCAATAGACGCGTGTGGATGGTGTTTTCGTAGTTTCTGCAAAAAAACAGGCCGCCGGAGATCCGAAAACGGCAAAGTGGTGATACGATGATTGAACCATGAACAAGGGTGTGGGATTGACCAATAAAAAAACCGACAAAACCTCTCTCTCCCCCCCTAAAAAAAATAATCACCTTTGCACCTCCCGTCAGGCAGTGCCAAGCAACGAAGTCCGAAAGGACTACAGTGTAATGCTTGAGTGGAACTGAAGATGTCCAGAAACAATGACATTGTTGAGGGACTGGCATACATCTTACATATTCTTGTCATAGCACTGAAACTCCACGCTACTTCACGATTGCATGGGGCGGAGCTCCACCCTCTCACCACTCTCTTAGCCAAAGTCCGTAGTCATGGTTATCTTCTAGGGTTCTGTTATATCCTCTATCCCCTCCGTACCTTTTACCCCCCTATTCTAGTTAACATCTGGGAATGGGAGAGATATTGAAAGAGAGAGTATCAAGCTCTAAGAATTTGGTCACCCACATGCAAAAGCAGGCTACTTCTCAGTACCACAGACTGACAAGATTTTGCAACCAATTCTTTAAGTTTGTTGAAGTCATTCAACACTTCCAACTCCAATTAGGGGCCACAAGAGCACCTGCCTGGAGGGTTGAAACTTGAACTCTTGCAAGTAGTGAAACTGTTACGGGAAGCCCTAGTTGTAGCGACGACCGAAGGTCGGAAGCTAGTTTAGCGTAGAGCAGGAATAGGGTGCCATAGTGCCTCGTCATCGTCGCCGTCGTCAAAAATTTTATATTTGCCCGGACTACCCAAAAGTAACTGTCTTGCAGCGCGGGGAAGGGATGCCCCCGCGTGCTTGAGCGCGGAGAGGGGTTTCACACACTGATCGCAAGTGGAGACGTTTGCAGATTATGACTACACCGCAGGAGCTCTCACAGCTGGAATTTGCATGATGGTGGGTCAACCGCAATCGCAAGGTGTGGCTTTTTCTTAATGTACAATGTGAAGAAGTTTGTCCATCCTACAAATGTGGGCTATTGGCTCCTGTAGACCATGATTTGGTATTCTTCCTGATGTTTACAAGGTTCTTGGGAGAGTCAGCTTGGTCTTAGCATGCCCTGTTTCAATCTCTGCCTACTCAGCTGCACCATGGTGGTCCTCACAGATCAATCCGACATTGCCTGACTACAGACACAAACAACACACACAAGAGGTCCTTTTGGGGATGGTCGGTCAAATCCTCCATGGGTCATGACACAAGGTCAAGGACAATGTGGTGAGGGCACCTTCTTCTTCGACCTATTTCAGCCTGTTTTGCCCTCTCATCAGACTCGGCCCTGACGAGTTATGTCTGCCGATGTGGCAGCAGGAAAGTATCCAAAAACAGATAACAGAGATGAGAAGAAGCTTTGGGATGAACACTTTCCCGACCCCAGTCAATGGTGGGACAATGGAGAGAAAAAGGTGAATGTCTGTTGGACGAGTATGGGAAGCAGATGCAATTCAGAATTGGAACTAGTGTGATAAGTAGGGTACACAAGCAACACATACAAGAGGTCCTTTTGGGTTGATGGTCAGTCAAGGCACTGCTGATGAAGGCACCTTCTTCAACACATTTCAGCCTGTTTTTCCCTGTTATTAGAGTCGTCCCTAAATTTTCATGTTGAATTCTGCAAGTTAGCTTGTTGGTGGATCTATGGTGGTTTTGGAGTGATTTTGACATGTTACTGCCAATGTGGCAACATGAAAGTATCGGAAAAACCAAAGACGAGGTGTTTATAGTGGTGTATAGACTTCATGTATCCCCCGCTTGCCATCAGATGCTTTGCAAATGACTGGATAAAGGTGGAGGCATTCGTGCATGAATGAATGAATCGTGCTACACTAGCAGAGCTGCATTCTTCTTTTCTGTTCAATGTGACTTTCAGGTCTCCTCAGCCTGGCCAGATGAACTACATGCCTAAGTCGAGTATATAGTCTGTATTTCTTAGGGGCTTGGTGTAGCACACCTTGAAAAATGTCTGGAAAGCCAGATCTGGAAAGAGTAAGGCTGAGTCTAGAGGAGAGGGTGCACCACCGGTTTTAAGTACATGGCTACTGCCTACATCGCCTAATGACTGCTGCTGGTACTGCCAACCACATCCTGAATGCTGGTGCACTCAGCTACTGTTCACCAGAACTGGCTAGCACACGCAAACCCAAACCGTCACTAGCAGCAGATGTCTATGCGCTGGGTGTAATCATGCTGGAGCTCTTGACAGGCAAAGGTGCAGGCGACATTATGTCCACCAACTGTGGGGCAGTGGATCTGCCTCATTGGGTGCAGCTGGTGGCCAATCAAGGGAGGTCTAAAGAGAATGTGGAGGCTGGAAAAGCGTTTCCAACCCCAGTCAATGGTGGAACAATCCAAGCAAAAAGGTGAATGCCTGTTGGAAGCAGACGCAAGTGGAGAGGTCAGAAACACAACTTCTGTTAGGCCACACTTGTCATATATATGTGGCTACATCTTCTGTCGCTAAGGTTTTTTTTTTTTTTTTTTTTTTTTTTTTTCCTGAATGGGTAAGCTTAGAACTTAAAGATGACACAAGACAACGAGTGACTGCAGCACGGTTTCCTACTGTGGTGGTGGTGGTGTCACATTGTGAAGCAGCCCATGGTGTGGTTGTTATCCTTGAGTGCAGGTCGTGGCCGCTTCAGAAAATTCGGTGAGTGGCGACTCTGCACTTGCTCCTCGCCCCTTGCATACCTAGGGGTATGCTTCTCCACTGACTGGAGAGAGCATGTACTTGTGCCATTGAAAAGCCAGTGTTGGCCATTGGCCCTATTCACAGAATAATGGAACCAGGATGACACCACCAAGTTCAGCTCGAAGGGCCATGCTGTCTTTTTCTTGGCTGAACTGAGAAGTATCCAGAGAGCACAAGGTTTTGAGTTGTGGGCTAGTATCTCAAGATTGTGCTCCTCTCCAAGTGACTTTCGGTTGCAACTCTGCTTGTGGGATGGCATTTGTGGACTTGAGCTTATGATACCTGAACTGCATCAAAAGAGACATTATACCATGCCATGCTGGAAAGCCTTTCCTCATCTAAGTCTCTGGCAGCAGCTGCAAGCTCGAGCAATACTCCATAGTACTCACGACATTGTGTGGCCTCCTTGTAAATGAGATGTGTAGCTTGGGAAGGGAGCGCACAAGGATTTAGGCTAGGGATAGAGTGTGGGTCCAGATTCATCCAAGAGGGCCGGACTTCAAGCTCCAGATTACCTATGATTCCCTGTGGATCAATAGCTACAAGAAACCTGCATGGGTAGATGGTCAACTAAAGGCAGCACCTGCAGCGGCACAGTTGATAATATCAGGCACCTCAACCATGACCACAGCTTCTGCAAGAGGATCAAGAGAGGGAGTCCACAATGCCTCTTCTGGCACTTCTGGGCATGTGAAGATGCTTTGTTTGGCAGGCAGACTGCCAGAGGCTCTACAGACTTTAAACCAAGGAGGCATTTCAGCAGATTCAGATACGTATGTCTGTCTCTTGCTTAAGTGCATCAAGATGGAAGGTTTAGAAGCTGGAAAACAAGTGCACACTCACATTATCCAAAGTGGATTCATGCCAAATGTTTTTCTACTCAACACCCTTGTCAACGTGTATGTTAAGTGGGAGCATCATGGATGCTCACCAAGTGTTCAACAAAATGCCTCAACAATCTTTGATCACGTGGAATATAAGGTTGGTAGGATTTACCAAGCATGGGTGTGGTAGGAATGCTTTGGAGACCTATGAGCAAATGTTGCGCGAAGGGGTGAAGCCCAACCACATCACATTTGTTTGTGTTAGCAATGTGTGTGCAAGCCTATGAGCTCTGGAGAAGGGGAAAGAGGTCCCTGGTGACATCATCAAAGATATCATTCTGAACACTGCCCTGGTGGACATGTATGCCAAAGGTGGGTGCATTAAGGATGCGAAGGGAGTTTTCAACACTATGGCTGAGCGAGATGTGGTGTCATGGAACGCGAACTTGCAGGGTATGCATAGCAGGAACGTGGTATGGAGGCTGTGGAGACCTATGATCAAATGATGGGGGAAGGGGTGAAGCCCGACCACAACACGTTTGTATGCATTTGCAATGCGTGTGCAAGCCTGGCTATGGAAAAGGGCGAAGAGGTCCATTGCGACATTGTTAGAGCTGCAATTGTACCAAATCTCATTATGAACAATACCCTCGTGGATGTGTATGAAGGAAGTGTTCGACAGTATGGCTGAAGGAGATGTGGTGTCGTGAAGTGCGATGATTGCAGGATATGCAAGAGCGTGGGATGGAGGCTTTGGAAACCTATGAGCAAATGATGTGCGAAGGGGTGAAGCCCACCCACATAACGTTTGTTTGCATTTGCAAATGCATGTGCAAGCCTGGCAGCCCTGGAAAAGTGCAAAGAGGTCCATGGTGACATCGTCAAATATGTACCCGATGTCATTCTGAGCACTGCCCTGGTGGACATGTATGTCAAATGTGGGTGCGACATCCCGTCTTCTTGTTTTACATGGTTCATTAAGGCATGTTTTGGACATGATTTTGTCTCCTTTCCCACAAATCTGTTGAATATGTCGACTCTTGAAGTGAGGAAAGGACACACCTATGGTGATTTAGCTTGAAATGGTACTCCTGAGTGTGACCCATAACTCACCTTTGACACCCCTAGTCTGGCCATGGTAAGGGTAAGTAACCCTCACTTAGTCTTTTATGAAAGATCTATCCAAACCTATCTGCAAGGAGGACCTACCATAAATCCCAACCAACATCATCCCATTCAAGAGAGGCGAAGCTCATCACTAGAACTCTAGGGCAAAAAGCGTAGGAAAGCTCACAGAAAGTGGGCTCTCAAGACAAGTTTATATGATGAATAGGAGAGCCAAGTCGTCTTGCCACCGTTGGATGATAAGCATCACACATCAGATTGGCTAAACCTCCTCTCATCCAGTCTCACTTCGGACATGGGGATAGGTTTTTTCTTTGTGAGGGTTGAGGAGGTTCTTGTAGTGATAAGAGATGAGGAATGAGAGAAGTGGAAGACCATGAAAAATACTCCAAGCATGAAAGACATCACACTAAGAGCAAACCCTAGTCCTTCCAAGTGGAAATCTACTCTATCACATAAACTAAGTCAAGCCAAGAGCACCTTTGCTAAAGGAATCTACCCTACAAAGCCCTCAACACACTCCCTCTCAATACCTAGATCAATATAGATGTGAGAGGCTCATGGAGGCTCAACTGTTGTGGCATAGCTTTTTAGGATTGTGCATTTAGAATGTGTGATGGACAACGATGTATGTTGTGGCATGATGCTTAAGTGCACAATATCACATTTTCAAATAAATCCAAGATAACTAGTTATAGCGGTTCCGAATTATTTTTTAAATTATTTCATAAACTGAGGATTGTTAGCTCTCCTATTATTTTTAACTATTTTAATAAATCTGGGACCATCAACCGTGGCGGTCCCAAATAGTTTTTAAATTTATTTAATAAGTTTTTAATAAGTTTTTAATATTTCTAATAAATCCTGGACTATCATTATTATTATTTGTATGTATGATGATAAAGTTAGGATCGTCAACTCTAACGGTTTTGGTTTATTTTTTATAGAATCGAAACTCTAGCTCCAACGGTCCCGATTTTATTTCTGTTCTTTTTTAGGACATCCCATTTTTTTAGAAAGAAATCAGGGATCTAGCGGTTCCAATTTTCTTTTCAAATTATAGATGAAATCAAGATCGCCAAAGCTTTGATTAATTTTTTCGGATAAAATCAGGACCACCAGCTTTGGCGATCCTGATTTTTGTTAACAATTTTTGGGATAAAATCAAGACCGCCAGTTCTAGCAGTCCGGATATTTTACTGATTTTCTTAAGGATATAATGGGACTGTCAAAGCTAGTGGTCCTTATTTTTTATTTATTTATAAATAAAAATAGAATCGGCAGTTGTTGGTGTTTTCTTAATATTTACTTAAAATATATATACATGGAGACCACCAGTGTCAGCGGTCTTGATTTTCGTAATATTGAGAACATATGTAAATAGAACCGCCAGTGCTAACGGTCCCCACTGCTTAATTTATATTTTATATAGATTGGACCGCCTATCCCAACTTTATCTACATATTTTTTGAAATATATGGGACCGCAAGCACTAGAGGTTGTTCTACAAAGTATATGGGACCGCCAGCATTAGAAGTTCCAACTTAACTTAAAAATTTTCAAAACTATTTGGGGCGGCTAATATTAGCTGTCTCTCACATATATTTAATAAAATTATTGATAATTAATTTTTAAATATGTATACACTTGGATGTAAGGAAATCGGCACCGCTTTCTGATTTTTACATTTTTTTGTCTGAAAAGTGTTATGGCTCGTGAATATAGAAAAGCTTAAGTCGGCAAAGATTTGGTTTTAGTTGATCAATTTGTTTTTTTAAGCCATAAAAACGTGATTGTACCAACATATGGAAGATAAATCAGCATAGACGTTTTTTCTTGATAAATAATGTGCACATAAATTATACATATTTATGAATTTATTTGTGTATTTATTTCCTCATGGATTTTATTATATTTTTAAAAATCAATATCACATCTATCTTTAAAGCAAATTAGATACATATTTTAAAATAAATAATATTTTAATTTCAAAATTTATTTTTTAAAATTATTTACCAGCACAAATTTATAAATTATTATTATTATTATTATTATACCTTTAATCTGATTTTTTTCCTTAAGAAATATTGTTACCTTTCTAAGCTCAAAATAAGTGGGTATAGCCTAATTTATTTTTATCTTAATATAAAAATCATAACAAATCTATTTTTAGCTTAATGTAAGTCATCAATCATTATTCTCATTACTGTAAAACTAGCTCAAAACTAAACGTCATCACTGACCTATACATATATATATATATATGAAAAAACTATATTATTCTTACTTTAGCTAAAATTAAATCAACACCAGTTTACCATATACTTATTTTTAGTTTAGTTTATTTTATTTTCATAAAAATGCATATTGTATCTGCTCTCGGTCGAATAGACGTTGAATGATAAGACTATTGAATTGGATGAAATAATGGCAGTCTTTTTTATTAATGAAATTAATATATAGAAAATAAACACAATTTAATTTTTAATATAATTTAATAAACTTTATAAAAATATAAATAAATAATCGGTCCTCATTGTTTTTAAAATAATAATAGAATTAAAAAAATACACAAAATTAAAAATATGTTTATATTCCAAAAATCAATGAGAAAAAATATATTTGTAGTCTTCAATACAATATTAGAGTTAGAAATATGAAATACAAAAATAACCTAATAGTTTATTGGTCCAAAAAACAACGCTGGATTTGAAATACATGTGGCTCTAGAGTAAAGAAGAACTTAAGTCAATAAAAAAACTTCATAGTTTTAAGGTGGTAGAAGCGAGTGAATTGATCTATTCGCTGGATTTGTTGGTAAACAACCTCTAGTAGCCAAAATTGTGGGTCATGGAGTGCTATGATTGCAGGAGATGATGTGAAAAATTGGTGTGAGATGAAGCTTTGGAGACCTATGAGCAAATGCCAAGTCGAAAATCTATGGTTGTTCAACAGTACCGTGGTGGTTCTCTTGCTTCCAAAAGAAGACCGAGAGAGAGAGTTCACAACGTCTGTGCAAGAGTGACGATGGTGGACGTGTAGGTTGGTGTTTTTCTCACAATACATGATATCATATTTCGTCAATATTCATATGGACCGTGAATATGAAGCCAACTTTAATTGGTCAAATGGCAAGAAGAGAAAATGTTATGTTTGTTCCTATTGCGATTTATACGATGACTACTACCCCTTTCCTCCTATCCTACGCATCCACGAGTGCAGTGCGTCAAGTTGGATAACCACGTCGGGAACTTAAATGTACCTAGAATAAAACATTACGATGACATCATTCACCATTGTTGTAGGGTTCCCCACTACAATAGCCTCCTGTCTTATCATCTCAAATATTGTCATAATGAAAATTCTCCAGCCCCAAAAAGAGGTGATTCTCGTCAAATGCAGAATTGGTTATCTAAAGTGCTATATCATCGCTAGTACAAAGATCAACGTCTCCACTCTCAAAGGAGATCAAGTATGAATCCTCCAAAGCAAAGTACAAAACCACTTTGTCACTCATCTCATGCCTCTTGACATTTTTTCCCTTTTTCACCTCTGAAAAGTTAAGGGTTTCCCCAAGAAAACCATTTGGGTCTTGCAGGCCGTTGGTGCCCTCCACCTTCTCAACAAAGTCCTCCCAACTCTTGAAACCCTCAGAAGCTCCTCCCATGGCAATATAGTCGGATGCTTCATCCATATTTTAAATCTGACATTTGTCAAGGTCACATTTAGTCGACAGTACTGAGTTTGTCATTCTCGGTGAAACTTTATCACCTCCCAATGCCAGCTCCAATTCAAAAGGTCCTTATCATATGTGATGAGACGCTTAGCCTCCTCCTTCTATTTCTCCTTGACCACATTATTATTGTAGGCTTCCCACTCCTTGAGGAACAACATGCGCCTCTTAAGGCATCTCACAAAGTATCATGAGTAAAATGGTTTGATATGCTCTCTAACACGTTGCTCTCTCATCAATTCACTCATATGTTGAGGTTCCCCAAAAATAAAAATCACCTTATCACTTTGTCAGCCTGGCCAAGAAGATTGGCCCAAAACTCAGAATCAAATTGATGGAAAAGGCGACTGAACACTGCAATATCAATGGCATCGCCCCACTCCTTGAGCCCCACCCATTCCAGTTTCACAAAGTATGTCTGTATTGAATTATACGAGTGGAGGTCTTTGGCGGGGGCTTAGGCAAGCTGGGTAAGTTCTTCCTTCCTCTTGTCCAGTTTAACCTTGAGGGATTTCAGGTTAGCAGCCCGGGCTTTTTCAAAGTTTGTCCTTTTTTTACTGGCTTTTATTGACCCCATGTCTGAGTGAGAATATGAGTTGTTACCTTCAGGCACTCAGCACTCATGGTTTGAAAATGACAATGTCGGAGATTACGAACTGATGAACTGATGAACTTGGTATGACACCTTCTGAGTAATATCAGGCACCAAATCCTTGAACTAATTCACAATTATACCTAAAATGCATCAAGTTGAAAGCGGGAGTCTCAGAGGTGTGCCTACCATTCTTTATGTGTCAACACAGGGTTTGTCTGAGACAATTATCCGTCTCATTTTTCTCATTTGTCACACATTTAAAATGTTGCGTCCGAGATTTGTCGTCTTGAAGATTCTTTGGTCTACCCTCTACCCCATCACTAGTCATTGTCTCATGGGTATGCTCCACGTGGTTGTTTTTTGTTTCATTCAATTTCATGTGTTTGTCTAGATCTGCCTTAGTCTTGAATATTTTATTGCAGAACTACCCACTCGACATTGCAAGCAGTATCATCCAAAGAAACGTTTGTTGGTCCGTCAACGGTCTCACTTGTACTTTGAGTTCATTGAGGGAAAAAATGTCGGGAACTTGGAAAAAAGATGTTCATGTGTCAAATGCCTCAAGCAAGGGTGATTGTACGGTATGTAAATTCTCACCTAATGTCTTTTATTTTGCACAAAAAATTGTAGCGTTTACAGTGAATTATATTATTAACAGAGTAGATGTGTTATCTTTCTATTAGGTAGCAAACTGTGTAAACAATTTGCCTAGAAGTAGAAACAACCTGGACTTCGAACAGATTCTGTTGGATGGCTTCTTTGCTCTGAAAAGTAGAGCCTTGTCGGACTTGAAACCATGTGCATTGGGTGCTGTGCTCCCCTCCAATAATCCTAATCCAAATCCTAGACTACTAAAATGAAAGTATTGGCGAAAACAAGTAGTGGATGAGTCCCTTGCACCACAAACTATATCAAAGTCTATGAAAAAATCACAGCAATTGATGCAATATCTTGTACTATGTGAGAAAAATGAGATGCTAAAAAATGAAATGTTGGAATCATATCATCAGTTGAGTTCGTATTGGAAAAGCAACTCTAAGAATGTTTTGATGCTTACACACAATTTGCCCACAGCCAACGACATTCACTCATTGTTCAAGGTGGACAGTGGGAAGTTCAAAGAGATTGGGGTTTTGCGATGATGGTTATTTGTGAGGTTTGGAGACTTGTATCTCAAATCGTGGAATATATTGACACCTCCCTTGCAATTTGTGCAGGTCCTCAGAATAGAAGGTCGTCTTCCGTTAGCAGATTTTTTTTGTTTTGTTGCACACATTCACTCAAGGGCTGAGCAGAGATTAGAAAAGATGGAGAATATATTCAATGGAAATGGGTTCATCATGCTCAGTATATGGCGAGCTCGGACCGCAAATAAGATATTGATTAAAAATAAAAATAAATTAAAAATTAAAAATTAATGAAAATCGTCATGGCTGTCTGTTCATAATATAATATGATATTTAAAAAAAATAAAAAATAAAAAATAAAAAATAAAAAATAAAAATCGTGAGCCGTTGTGATTCTCAGTATAATTTTAGAAAACTAAAATGTGATGAATAATTAAAAAAACAAATATGTGAAATAATGAGAGTTCTTCATATTAATTTAAGAAAATAAAGAAAAAAATATATTATTTGATATAACTTAATACATCTTATGAAAAAATAAATAGAAATGAAAAATTGATCCTGATTGATTTAAATATAAAATTATGATTAAATATATAAAATATTGAAAATATGTTAATATTACAAGACTTAATGAAAAAACAATATTTGCAGTCCCCAATATAATACTAGAGTTAGAGATATGAAATATAAGAGTTATTCAAAATTTTAAGAAATCCTCAAATTAAATTAAATATAAATTGGGACCACCAGCCCTAGCGGTCTCTAATATAATTTCCGAACTAAATAGATAAATTATAAAATATACTAATATAAAAAATATAAAAAATATAATTAAGAATCGTCAATCATACTGGTCCATATTCAGTCATAATTAAAAATATACAAAATTAATAGTAATTTTAAAATAAAATTCCATAACTTAGGCGGGTCAATGGCTTCTCAATAAAATCAGAAAATTGAGGACTGTTAGTCTTGGCGGTGCCTATTTATCAAATGTATTCAATTATAATCAAGTGTAATGTAGAAAGAAGAACAAGAGCCTACTAAACATGACAAGTCAAGACAGGTTATTGGCTCCAACACATCCCACGATTGGAAATGTGTTGATCACCTACGATCATAGCATTCTACCGTATAGTAACCCGCAGCCCTGATTCTTCCAGATATCACAAATAGTTCACAATGGAGACTTGTGTGTTAGAGTTACTCAGGCAGGTGGTAGGATAATAGTTATAATGTGGCTAAGAATTGCAGAAAGGTGGATAAGAACAGGAATAACATGAATCTATATTGATACACGAAAAGGATGAAGAGATTGTATGATTCGAACGTTTGATGTATTCAAATTGAGAGCAAAAACATTATGCTAATATTTGCACATTCACACACTTGATGAAATTATTCAAAGATGATAATGAGTATGTACCTCATTGGAATATGGGGAGGAAGTGACGCAATTCTGATTTCATATCATGATGAGCAATAAATTTATAAAATAACCTATTTTTAAATATTTGATATTGATTTCATGAAACAAATACGAAAAAGATATTTTTAATGTTATATTTTTAAGCCACATAATAGATGGGGCCCTGGAGTTGAATGCGAGGGAGCCGGTTCAGCCAGCGTGGACCCCCCGCCCACCCCCGCGTCTGCCGCCCGCGTACCGCGCGGCACCCCCTCCCGCGCCTCATGTACCCTCTGCCAGGACATGACACATGTTCTCTCACCCATCCCCATCCCGCCTCCCATCCTCACCTCATGCATGGCATCGTCCCCCATCCCCCCTGCATGCCTTCATCCTCCCCATGCCACATGCTTGCGTATGGCATTGCATGTAAAATGATGAGGGTAGGTGGAATAGACGTTGCGTTGTTGGCAAGCATCGCGAAATGTCGCTATCGTTGCGCTTGATGGCGTTGGCGTACCGCGTCCCGTCATGCAGGTCGAGTTTGTGGATAGGAATGGAGAATCGGCATACGAAGCAGGATGTTGTGGCCGTCTTCAATGGTTGCACCGCTTCCACTCCAAATCTGAATTGCGTGCAGGTCCTTATTATCGCTCCACAACCTCAATCTTGCTCTTCTGTGTTATCCAGATTGTCATTGTGCTCTTCTCCCAGGATTTACCTTGCGGGTGAGTGAGTTCTGCATCGAGCATCCGAAACCCAATCATCTTCGCAGGTTCCCTTCTTTGTGGGTACTTTCACATATATTGTATGCATAAGTTCAGAAATGTGGGACATTCCAGAAGTACAGATACTGAAAAGGAGGGAACAGATCAATCACGGCAATAACAGTGGTAAATGAGTGAACTAGAGAAGTACGTGTGTGCTAGCCTTAATGCACACTACCCGCGTTCCTGTATCGTTTTCTCACTACAGTACTTAGGAAACTGCAAAAGTGGGGCTGTCTGGTACTTATGGGCACTTCATGCAAGCATTGACATGAAGCTGAGGTGAACACTTTGTTTCGTATGGAGTTTAGGGTAAGACGCTTGTTACTTTTGTGTGTTACAAAAATTGTAGGTGAGGGCAACTTATTGCATGTTTCATTTGCTTGGTATTTGAAGGAGCAGACTTGGATAAAGTGTTGTTTCCATAGTTTAGTTGCGAGCTGTAGGGACGTGCACATATGCGGCCATGAACACTCTCCATACGGAGATATTTCATATTATCTGAAGTCCTTTCATTTTGTTTTGGTGTTTAGGGTTTAGGGTTTAGGCTCATGCACTCCATTGTTAGAGGTTTTAGGGGGTTCAATGCTCATGCATGCAATTTCAGGGTTCAAAAAAGTGTCGTTGCTGTGGATTTATGCTAGGCATTGTCTGTGTAGGTTTGCACGCTGGCGCTGCAATTGTTAGGAGACTGCGCAGTCACGATGAAGGAGAGCAAAATGATAGAGAACCGGAGGGAATACCGCGAGACATATGATACTGATGAATTCGAGTCCCTCATATGCGAGGCCTACACGAGAGCAAGGGTCCATGAACCTGGTGCGTCTAATAGACGACAATACAGATGCATACACTGTGATCTGCTTTTTGCCGATAAAAAGAAACTGAACTTGCATAGGATGGATGGTTGTATGAAGCATGGGGAAGGTGAAGGTGTCCTCAAAATGTACCCTGTTTTTTAACCAAGCCAGAAGGGTATTATGGAAGATGTCCTCAGGCGCCATGGACATATGCCACCTCGCAAAACCACAAATAGGAAGAAGGGCCAGGCCTCCCAGGCGGACGTGTCCCAAGAAATGGAGCATCTCCTAGGAAGCGTCGTCGGCGTCTGATGACAAGTCCTGGACTACTTGACTCTGCGATCTCATGGACCTCCTTCTTTTTGGTCCCCTCTTTACACCATTGTTCATAAGGGAAATGTGCCTGCTACCCTACCCACTTTCTTCAAACACTCGGAGAAGCTCCTACGAGAAGTCTTTACATCGTACCGCAAGGCAGGGCCCCCTATGAAATGCCCGCTGATTTTGCAGGTGTTGAGGACTATCTGGATGTCATATGCCAGTAGCACTGATGCAGTTTCTTCATCGACAAACACACTGTTGCATGATGTCATGGTTCAACTTGTTGGAACGCCAGAGGGCAATTCCATGCTCAAGCATGCGTCAGCTAATTTCCTGTTGGTTGGTCCATGCCTGTTTGCATACCTGCCAGTTAATCTGATGCATGAGACGAACAGATGCGTGGAGGACTTGTTGCATTCCGACCTGAGCCGGGCAGATGGTGTGAACAATGATATGCAAGAATTCATAGACATGACTCGATGGAGAGCTTTGGGGGATTTTTCCATCTGCAATCCAAAGGGTTTTGACACGTTGTGGTGTATTGACACAAGCACCCTTTCTGAGAGACATGAAGCAATCGGGAACTTCCAGAATACCCTGAAACACCGTGAAGACATTGACATGGGCTGGATTTTCAGCGCGGAAGGTGATATTGTTCCCATCTTTGCCTGAATGCATTTGCCTTGCATCATCATGCCGTGCATTGTTTACATAGAGCCATTATACTCATTGTTTGTTTTGTTCATTTTGTAGGTGATGTGGACCATGGGAATGAAGCATTGCAGGCTGCGTACATGGCTGCAATTGCTGATGTGCAGCGGGTGGGGGATATTAGACGCAACCTCGATCATTCCCGAATGAACGGTTTTGACTTCCAGTATGGTGAAGTCACAACACCCCCTCAGGCTTTGCCTTCTCATGAAGTAGATTGTGGTGTCGTGCAGCGTGCTCACAATCAGCCCCTTCCAGTCACGCCTACTTCTCCGATGTTCGGGTCACCAACAGAGCTGTTGCAAGACGCTGAGCCCACACCTGGAGTGGAAGGGAAGCTTGCACATGAACGCATTGGGGCCGATGATGCAGCGAAGCCCGACCATGTACATGACGGTCGTCTGTGTAACCATGACACCGCCGCCACAGACCTTACCCTCCTTGGCATTAATGCCACTGAACCAGGTGCTCTTACTCAAATGGAAATCGAATTGCATTCAAGCGAGGTTGTGACTAAACAGGTGCACTTGCCTGCAGTGCATGCGCCCAACAACGCTACACATGCATGTTTTCTCAACCCCGCTCCCTTGGGCATTAGGGATCCTTCTGACAAATGCTTTGTTGTGCCTGTTATGGTGCCTGCAGTAACACGAATGGTATCGTCCAGACCCCCTGTACAACATGCAAACCCTTTGCTCGGTTTTGGAGGAAGGAACGCCCTCGGAGCTCCTTCACCCAGAGCTCTGCCTTGGCCAACATTGACAGGTGTCCGTGGCAGTGAGGTGGGCACTATGGGAGCATCAACGAGTGCATGTGTGGATATTGTTTCATGGCGCACAGTCCACAGAAGAGAAGAGAAGATGGAGTCGGAGCCTCCTCATTTACACACATCCCCGTTAGTACTGAATGCCCTCTTTTTGCATCTGACAATTCTACATATCCTACCTCTGCTTGGGCAACCCCTTTGCCGGCATACTTTTTCTGACATGAACGTGTTGTATGTCATTGCAGGCTTCACGAAGGGCTGAAAAAAGCGCTGTGAGTCAACAATCGTCTTATTTTCGTTGAATTCAAATGGTAATCTTTTGCATTATGCACTTTACTTGCCACTGTGCATGCGTTTGACATGTATCGTGATGGTATATGTCTCCAGGATATCAGCTGGTGTAGAAGTAAAACAAACATCAAACGTCTGGTTTTTCCAAAATTGTGTAGGCCCCAATATCGCCCTTAGACTAGACAACGCAGATCTCCTGATTAACCCCAAGGGGTGGACAAGCGACAGAGTCATGGATTTCTATTTGCGAATGAAATTACTGTCCCTTCCCGTCCATGTAAGAAATAAGATACGTCTTCTTGACAGTTTTACCTGGATATGCCTTCGTGACCACTACAAGGAATCCGGTGCGGGCGCTCATTCTATTCTACAGTGGATGCAAGAACGCTTTCCTTACCTTCAGTGTGATGGGGTGGAGGCCATGATTATTCCTGTTATATATGCATACGTACTCTGCTGCATGCTACCCTATATCACACATCGGTGTTGTATTCTCAGTTATGAGTGCATTCATGTTCTAATGCCGCTGTTTGCAATTGTCATGTGCAGATTGCACTGGAGTGCCATCATTCTGGAAGGGAAGCGGTACCTCCATTTAAATAGTGTCAAAAGGTCACATACTCACAGTATGCTGAAGCCTTTGTTTGCACGTTTCTGGGCACTTTCCAGAGGATTTCTACCCCCGAGCCTCCAATGGAAGAACGCCATTGCCCCCCGCCTGTGGTTGTATCCCCCTGTCCCCCAACAGGTCTCTACTTGGGAGTGTGGTTGCTTTACGGCACATTACATAGATGTTTACTTGAATCAAACATTTTGTACAACCACGAGCAGGAGGTGTTGGGCCAGTACGTTTCTCACTTTTCATCTGCATTTGTTCTCTTTCCTACTGGCTTGCACTTAATCACATGCTCATTACTTTTGAGTAAATGGTACCCTTGTCCACTGGGTTTGTTTCTGCAGCTGAACGAGCATTGGTTTCCGGTGAATGAGGCTGTCATGAAGAAGAGGGAAATATGCCATACTGTTTCACTCGAAGTGTAGAGCGCCTGCCATGGCCAACCATACTATGTTGTGAAAGATGAGCCTGTCCCGGATGTATTCCATGGCTATGCCACAAGACCCGCATGCTGGCGAATGCACACAAGAAAGACCACAGTGGAGGGGAGAGGACTTCCATGCAGGGACATGAGACTGTAGCATGATCCCTTTCATGTCAAGGGTGTTGGTGGCCGCCTTCTCTGCCCCTTTAGGAAGTTGTCTACAACATTTATGAGCATTATGATGTACACTCTATTTTTTCACGCTACAAAGTAAAGTTTTATGAATGAGCCAATCAATGTATGTAGGTTGGCACATGGCAGTCTGCACACAGAGCAGAGGAGGCCAAATCTGTTGTAACTCATGAAAATCTTGCTTTGATGTGTTCCTTCATTATAATGTAAGTGCATACTCATAATCTTCCTAGGTCCAGTGAAAAGAAGTGGTATGTAACATGGGATAGTACTGCCCCTGAATGGGGTCACATTGATGGTGTCACCCATAAGCCCAGGGTCCGTGCCTTACCCTTCCTGCCAGGGAACTATCTCCGATCGCTGCCAGAGATCGGGGCTCACTTTCATATATCGGGTCCATGAATGTTGTGGATCCTATTGAGCTGGAGCCTCGGTTATCTTTCACATCGGGGCCTTACCCTGGTGGAATGGTGAATGCCCTTACATAGTGGTGGATGCCCTTACCCTATAGAGTGCCCACAACAGTTCTTCACTTCATGCAGTGCATCCACAGTTTTCTTCTCACGGGATGAATGGGATGAATGGTGACGACGAAATATGGATGAAACATGGATAGGGTTGGAATGGATGGGATGAATGCTGACGTCGAATACGAATGATAACATGGATAGGATGATATGAATGTGCTGAATTGGATGAATGGCGATGGCGCAATATGGATGAAATATGGATAGGGTTGAGATGGATGGGATGAATGTGGTGAATGGTGATGTCGAATACGGATGAAAGCATGGATAGGATGATATGAATGTGCTGAATTGGATGAATGGTGATAGCGCAATATGGATGAAATATGGATAGGGTTGAGATGGATGGGATGAATGTGGTGAATGGTGATGTCGAATACGGATGATAACATGGATAGGGATGAATGGTGACGACGAAATATCACATGATAACATGCATAGGATTCCTATGCATTTCCAGAATGGGATGAATGGTGACGGCCTGAATACGGGATGGTAATATGCATGTGCTTGATATGGATGAATGGTTTTAGGGTTCCTCTTCTCATGTACATTGCATTGTATGCATGTCCCTGTTTCCATGGCTGAAATGCGTGTGAGCAGCCGTCTATCAGCCAGCCTTCGAGGTGGCCACTCTACCACTACGTAGGATGCATATGGAACAATGTAATGTACATGGTTTCAGGATGGTTGAGGCAAATTATGTCTTGTATCCCGGCTATTTTTGCAATGTGGTTGCATGTGCCAAAGTCTGCAAGGCAATATCCATTGTTGAGGCTTATGACGAGCATGGAATGAATGAATGAATGAATGAAATGAATGCAACACCCTGTGGGAAGAACACATTAGACATGCCATGGCATGCAAAATTAACACCAAACACAGTCCAGAATCCATGCAATTTCATATCAACACGCCTTCATGATTCAACACTAACCACTTCATACATGTATGGTAATTGTAGCCTGCATATCCACACAATTTCGGAAGACAAAGTCACAACATTGAGAACGAAACATATACATGAAGCATGGCACGTCATGAGAACATTAGGATTGCAAATGTTGGGACCAATGTCATTGTGGTCAAATATCTCCAGGGCCCCATCTATTACTTGGCATAACAAACAGGGTATTGCACACTAGGAGCATGATGAACTCCCCCCCCCCACCTCAATGTGCATCAAGATGCGTACAATTGTCTCTTTGCTGCATTCTGCCGTTCAGGCAGGTTTGCCACATGACGCTTTCTACCGCGCGCCTCCAGAAAATCTTTCCATCTCACAAGGGAGTTGGTTGCTCCATCGTCAACCTCAGTGAAAGTGGGGTCTTCTTGGGGATGATGAATACCCTCGTCCATGCTGCATGTCAAGTCACAAATTTTCCCTTTGGCTGCTCTAACCATAGCAAGGAGATGTTGCTGCAAGACCCTATTATGTCTTGTCATGTCTAACCCGCTCGAACTCATTGGATATTAATGGCAATAATTCCAGTCCTGGACTTTTCTGAGCATAATATGGTGATGTGTTTTGGGTAGGATGCATGGGTGCTTTGGAAGGCATGTCAGCTGGTGATTGAGGTGGTGCAAGCAAGCTATGAAGGCCACCTTTACTGCTCCCAATAAGGCTTCCACAGAATTTGGCTATGGTGCCATCTTCTAAGTTGGGGTGCAACATTTGCAACACCTTCACCTGATGCGCACACATATTACCTTTGCGGGCATGCCGACAATCACAACATCCCCAGTTGGATTGTGAACCGTATATGTAGTCCCCAAATACATTTGACGGTGGCGATGCCCCCTTCTGTCTGCGGAAGGTTCACATTGCAATCGGGAATCTGTTTGGCAAGCAAAATAGAGCTGCACACAAAGCCTTCAAGTCGCTTGTTGCGGATGAAGCCATATGTTTTGGCATGCGACATATACCAGTAAAAAAAACAATCAGTTGGATGTTGGATGTTTCGTCATGTAGTGTTAAAAAAAAATCATGCGGAGATTCTCTGAGATCTAAAATGAAAGGGGTAATCACCCTCACCTGCATCTCAACAACATCCAGGCCACACATCAACTGAGTCCATATTACTAAGAAGCGGAGAGTACTTTTGCACCTGACGGAGTGAGCTTGAGTCCCATAATTGAACATCAGAGTTATTGAGTCCAACTGCAAGGTATTTTCCATCAGGAGCCCAGCAGACACTAGTGACAAGGCCCTCCTCGTTACTCAGCAAATCACCTGTGAGTTCATGAATGAGCCAATCGACTCGTCTGCTAACCAGTTTTCTCTTTGTGCATTTCAGTTGTGCCTTCAGATTGCCATGATAAGCTTCAATGGCGGCGTTTGTGTCTTGTCCTGCGTGTGGAATGTTGCGAGAACCCATTGTCCACATCTTAGCTTTGGGAACCCACTCGTGCTCCAAGTAGTCACAAAATTCACTTACGGTGGGGTACTTGAAACGCAAATTCACAAGTTCGCACACTGCCCATGTTCCACCTGCGTCACCCTCGCTTTTTGCAACACTATACATGATTTTTGACATATCTTGCATGACACATGCATGCAAATCTGCATCTTTGATCTTAGACATGACATTCTTTTGCCATGCTCTCCTCACATGCCAAAGGCATAGAAAAACTGCAGACTGCCCCCACACGGCCCTGACATAGAAAGACATGTGACAACATTATAATGTGGAGATTTGCAGAAAAACCAAAAAATTCCAGAGAGTTGCGAATCGGGATTCACCTGATTGCTTTTATTTCAACATCTGCATCATCAACAATGAAAGCATGTGGGCACCATCCTGCCTGGTTCGCCTGAAGCTTCCCGTTCAGTGCGGACATCCATGGCTCCAAATTGATTGCCTTTGATCTTGCTGTGATGATGAATGCAACTGGGATTCCATTCAACCACTTGTCGAATACCATCATGGTGTATAGCGGGTACTACATAAACAACAATCAATGTACAACAATTGAGGCAGATTTGTATGGAGAAAGCAGTGAGTATGAGATTTGTACGATGTGGGGATGAAGTATGGCAAGTACACCTTAAACCTGGCTTCAACGATTGCAATGAAGTAAAAAAGACAGATCCCACCTTCTTCTCATTGGTTCCGAAGGTGGCGTCGCATGCGACAATTCGGTGATGGCCAAATTTCAACATTTGATCTCGCTGCCACACTGTTTGTATGCCAAGAACGAATGGAAGATCAAGTTTGATGTCACTGGATGTCCAAGCCTTGTGGTTCTTTTCTTCTTGGTAGTAGAAAACACTAGCCATATTTTCATGCACTCACATGCGGACACTATGTGCATCATTTGGGTGTTTTTTGAATGTCTCTTCATCGCATAGCTTCGCAATATTCCGTATGTCATGGGAGAGGAGAAATGTGTCACGGCTGACGTCCAGCCCTTGCTCCATCAACTCCTTCACTCGCATGGTGTGCTTGGCCATTATCTTGTTTATGCTCAGCCCAAGACGCAAATTGTGCAAAATCCATGATTTCATGTCATCGCTAAGATGGGGAGCCATTGCACATCGGTTCAAGTGACATGAAGGTCCGTGGCATATCTGACCTCTTCCATTTACATGTTGTTTCTCATAATAAATTATCTCTGCCATAGCAGGGTCCAAGTAGCATTGCTTGACAGCAAATCGGCACATGCATCCTCTAATGATGCCTTCTCTTGTTTTGTTGTTTGTAGTCTTTTTTTGTTTAGGTTTTTTTTCCTGTGGATGCTGGCCCCACTGTAGGCTTTCTCCCCCTTTTCTTTGGTGGACCTGCACGCCATTTCTTCGCATGCATAGCCTCTATTACAGTGTTCAGGGTATTGTCTTGTGGGCCATAGGCGCAGTGATACCTACGCCAAAAACATGAGTGGTCTTTTAGAACCGCTCTTATGAAAGCATAAGTGCATGGCTAGTGGGATTGGACAAAACCTGTGTAGTGGCAACATTCATTTCATTTTTCATGAATCATGGCATGCTCAAGAATTCATACCTTGTAATGTTCATGGCACTATTGATGTGTGGTGCCTGGAGAGTCCCAGCAGGGGTGCCTTTCTGTCGATGAGTGCAAAACGTGCATGGGGCTTCCTTCTGGGAGGACTCACCAGCAATGAAGTCCGCCACCCGATTCCAAGGAATATATGCAATTTCAGTTGTGTTCTCATCAAGTATCTGTCCGTGCCATTGGGACCTCCATTGCAAGTCATGGTGTGTGAAAGTACCTGTCTTTGGTGTCTGTAGCTGACTTTGCAGATTAGAAAGAAGGTGGGGCAAAATCTTGCCATGTTCAACCTCTTTAGCCATGCTTACAGAAATAAGACGCTTATGAGTTTGCTGATGTCTTCTTTCGTTGCCGTATCCTCACACGCGCCTTTTTGCATTCATATTCTGGGCATGTATAATGGAATGCTGTCAATTCATGTGGGCAAGCTAGAAACGTATGGAGAGAACTGCTCTACTAGGAAATGCACAATGAGGGTAGCAAAACCCTCTATTGGGGTGGCAGTGTATGTGACGACGTGGCATATATCCCAACGTCCATTCTCTTTCTTCAGATTTGCCATTTCAAAATTTGAAAAGATGTCAGAACGAATTTGAATTGAGGGCATGATGTATGTTTGGGGATACCATGTATGCAATGGACGCAAGCATGGGCATGGGGAGGATGAAGGCATGCAGGGGGGATGGGGGACGATGCCATGCGTGAGGTGAGGATGGGAGGCGGGATGGGGATGGGTGAGAGGACATGTGTCATGTCCTGGCAGAGGGTACATGAGGCGCGGGAGGGGCTGCCGCACGGCAGGTGCCGCGCGGTACGCGGGCGGCAGACGCGGGGGTGGGCGGGGGGTCCACGTTGGCTGAACCGGCTCCCTCGCATTCAACTCCAGGGCCCCATCTATTACTTGGCTATTTTTAATTGATTTCTTGAAATAATATATTAAGAAATTCAAGATATGTCGACTTAAATTTGTTGATTAATTATTTCTAAATGAAATTTTAATGTTTAATTATTATTTTATGATGTTTTAGAAACTAGTGGGTAGAAAAAATGTCTTCAATCTTGGATAACCGTAACTGTCTTCAAAATCTTACACTCTCCCGCTTACGCCTCTAAGTTTGTATTAGCATTCTTGATATTTTATATAACTATGAATTAGTGTAGGTAGTATTTTTGGGTTTTCAAAAATACTACTACATAAGATACTAAATTGTTAAAAGACCGTGAAGACCATGAGTCCAACGTTGATCATGCCATTCATCAATAGACAATTTGAGGTATAATAACCCAAGATCTACAATGATAGAGATAAAATGATCAAAATCCAAGATTGAGATACTCATTGTCAAAAAAATTGATTATCCAATTATTGAGATAATCTTTTATACGAATAGCGATAAGAGAAGAAGGAAAAAAAAATAAGATGCAGAAAAAAATCATAAATAAAAATTGTACAAGTGAGAGTTGTAACAATGGCTTGGAAAAGAACAAAGAAACAAAGTACAAAAACCGGGAAAGATTAAAAAAAACTTTGGGGATAAAAATATGAATAAAGAGAATAAAAACAAATGTTTGGGGAGAAGAAAATGAACATGTTAGGTTGGATATGAAAAAGATAAAAGGAACATAAAAAAAGGTAAAATAGGACCCTCGAAAGTCTTCTTTTCCAACAATCATATTTACACACAATAAGGTGACGCTGACGTGAAATCACACTATGACGTCCAACATTGTGACCTCCAACATTTTCACTTTTATAGTGTGAAATTTTAATAGAAAAAAATAATGACGCCCAAGTGGACTGAAAAATTTTAGATTTAAAATTTATGTATTTTAAAATAGAGATCAACCATTGCATCATTTCAAGAAAATAAATAAATAAATAAATAAATAACCCAATGACATCCTACTTATATATAAGTGAAAAAATAAACATTCAGGATCTTTAGCGTTGGATGTCCTAATTCATTATTTTTCTATCTTAAGAAACAAACGGTACTGCCAATGCTTATGGTTGTTTTTTTTTTTTTTTGGCATTTTGGCATTTTTTAGGATTTTTCATAAAACTTTGGACTGATTTTTTTGATTTTTTTAAGAGTTTCGTGATAGTGACAGTCGAAAATTTAATTATTTAATAACTTCAGGACCACCAAGACTAGTGAAATTTCTATTTTTTTTTTTGAAAACATATAAGTAATTTGAACCATCAGTATTAGCGGTCACGATTTTTTTTTTCCTTTCGATAGCTGTGGTTCTAATTTTTTTGTTTCTTTCTCTGTTAAATAATTTCAAACTGCCTATGCTGACGGTCTTAACCCCTAATGGACGAGGCGACCCATTTCGGGTCGCGTCAGGGTCACGTCAAAAATCATCCATGATGGCAAATCGTTGGATGACCTTGGATGAAAAAACTTTCTGAACGAAAGTTGTGCACCTTGATGTCATGCACCTACAATCTTCCAAACGACACGGTGGAATGAGCTGAAATTTTCACAGAAGCTGGATGAAGTAGGTAGCCTCCCATTCATACAGTTCATCCCTGTGGATGTTAGTTTCCTGAGAGATATACCCTCATCCGTGAGGGTATGTCCTGTTTTGGAGGGGGCCCACCAAAAACTGCCTCGTCCATTAGGGGTTAATTTTTATTATTTTGATATTTTTATAAGGTGGTTCTTAAAAAATTCAGAACCGCCAATGCTAGCGGCCCAATGTTTTTTTTCTTGAATAATAGGAGTGGCTACTGAGTTTTGTAGGAAATAGCCATATCTTCTGTTCATCCACTGAAATTTGGATAGAATCATCCTCCTCTGTACTTTCATCCATGTATATCATCCATATTTGGCAAATTCATCCATAATTTATATTTTATTTGGAGAAGTTTGGCGATTACATCCGTAAAAAAACAAGGAATTTCCGAGGAATTCCATTTTATTTTTTGAGCTCAAAATATTGCAAATTTTTTCCAGAAATAAAAACACTGTAGCGGCCTCATTTGAGTTTTTAGTTTTTAATAATTGGAATCGCTTGCACTGGCCCTAATTTTTATTTTAAAGTTTATATATTAAAGACATAATTGGATCATTTTTCTATTTATTTATTATAACTCAAATAAATCGAGATTCCCAACGTCTTGTTTTGAAAAATAAAAATTTCATTGTTTTCAAGTATATTTTTGTTGACATGTTAATTTAATTTATGTGACGTTATTCTTTCATATTTTTCTAGTTGACATGGTTTTTGTGTCTTTTTAGCTGTTTCAAATTTATTTACTAAATTGATGTGATGCAGACCACGTTAGCGTTGTATTGACTTGCACAACACTTCATTAAGATAAAGTCTAACAATGGTTTGAATATAAATTTCTTGACAATTAACCCTTAACTTTCTAAGCTATCTCAATCGGGTTTGGCTTATAAGGAAAATTGTAATATCTACAAGAAATAAGATACTTATTAGTGGTGAGATATATGATAATACGTTGGTATTGCCAAGACATGAAGTTATTGAATTCTTGAGAAGATATTTTTGACACTTTATTGCTGACATATGATCATCTACAAATACAGGGAATATACAAGCTACAACAAAGTTGTTCTTTAAGAATATAGGTAAATCTCCAATTTTTGTCTCGGATAAAAGCAAGTGTGTAGAATCTGGACTTCTTGATCCGAGAGACCGCAATAAAACTATTAAATTCAAATAATTATGGAAACAAATTTATGACAGTTCCGTGAATCCTTCTTCAAATACCATGAAAGTCGTGCATACCAATCTTGACCCACTGTAGTTTGAAAATTATGTTGATAACTACATGCAGTGTGTTAGTGGGCCGAATAAATGATTGAAGAAAAAGATAAATGTAGAAGGGATTATGAGGGCTCATACTATTTATATTACACATGTCCATGCAAGTTCCTAAAAATAATTTTTGATCGTAAGTATATATCTTGTTGGTTATTAAATTTTTATAAAGAAGGACGAGCTAAATTTGCAACAAATGACTGTTTAAAAAAAAACTGAAGGTTGATAAAGATCATATAGATGAAGAGATAACTAGATATTTAGACATTTCTGAGCAGGAAATTATTTGTTCAACCCTACGGACTCACATTTAATAGTGTACCACCGTTGTGTTGTTTCAACTTTTCATCTTGTATCAAAACCATTGCACTAGACATTGCGTGTGAGAGAAAGTTAAGATTTATGAATTTGTGTGTATTTACAGAGTGGACGAATCGAGACGTTTTCTGTACAATTTAGAGTTTTGAAGCTATAGGTCGTAACAAAGAAGTTGACATAGCTTGCTACATATGTTTTTGATAAGGAAAACATGATGATGACCGAATAGTATAGGCAGACGCTCCAACAATGCATATGAGAGATTTTGCAAGGACCTTTGGAGAGTGTCGACGAAGTTTTTTAGGCATCTGTGATGATGAGATGAAGTGATTGTTTGACTTGCTTTCAACCCTATAGGCGGTCAGGCGACGAAGTGGATGCAACAACGGACAGCTCGACAGGATGTGGTCATGCAGGTTGAGATATCTGTCAGTAACACATGGTATTTAGGGATTGTAACAGAAGTGTTTGTTTTTCTTTTTGCCACGACTTGGAACAGAACATAAAAGTTGGGTGATGAATATAGCTTGGCAATCCCCATAGGGGGGTGCTAGTCCGTGAGCGGCTCACGTGAGCGGAAAGATGCGTGAGCGGGAAGATGCCAATCCGTGAGAGGAAAGATGCTCACGTAATAGGGTTAAGGTAGGGCCAGATGGTTTCAGTCACATGTGTGTTGGTTGTAGGTTTGGTACTCATTTGGGGTTCCAAAATGGGATGAGATTTACCTATAAGGCAGCTTCCTGAAACTGTTTGAAGACATTGGCTATTGGCATGGTGGTCATCCATGACCCATTCCCACCAATGTTTGCTACAGCATTCTCTCTGGAATCTGGCCATATATTCCCCACGTTTCCTACAACTATCTCATGAGAGACATGAAGTCGTGAATTCTGCACATGAATTTCATGGAGGAGATCTCGGCCTGGTGAGGGTTGATGCCACTGTTGGCCAACAACTACTCTTCCTCTGTTTGTGGGTCATCACCCTTTCCGTGCTTCTCCGGCTGCAATGAATTATAAAGAGAACAAAACCTTGGATTTCGACTACTTCATTCTTAATGCAAATAGCACAGTGTGCAGACAACACTCATAAGTCAACATGAGTGTATAGGCACTATATGTACATATGCACTCATACTTTCTGTATGTGTTTCATTCATAGTAAGATAACTTCTAATCTTCATTCATTCCCAATATACATTATGTACGGTATGATTCATCCCAAAGTTGATGTGGCTCCAACTTGGATGTAAAAGCAATCATGCATGCATCCATTCCATGATTTTATCTGATGACAATCGCAAGCCCTAGAGCAACAGTCCATGAGACTGTTGCATGCCAGTCCAAGCCATGAGCAACCCCACGTATATTGTTCTTAGGCATCTTCACATCCTTATGAGGATGGAATTCCGTAAGTGGTTCTCTTAGGTAGTGACAAGGACATAGTATGCATATCATGAACACAAGCATGATATCCCAGTGGAAGCAAGGAAAACCAGACATGCCACCTTTTGGTCAAATAGTTCAGTTGAAAACCTTTTATGGGTGCATGATACCGACAAAAAAATGGATTTAATGTGCCAATTGAGCCAATGCAGCAAGTCAAAGTTGAGTCCATCACCATCTCTCCCTCCCACATTGAACAATGGGGGTTAACAATCGTATGCCCACCTACTATAAGGATGGGTATCTAAAACAGCTCTGCCCTTGAGGAGGCATGCATTCACAAAACCCCTGCACTTGCAGGATATGTTGACAAGGGCATTGGCCACCTGGCCAACCGACTCGAGTCCAGCCTCAACTATCTCCGCATGAAGCCACTTGCCCTGTTCCAGGGCTAGTGGGCTGGCCCATGAATTGAGGATGCTGATCAATTTAGCTTCAAGCCTTCTCGTTGCATTCGCTGCCAGAAATTCAATTGCCTTTTGGAATTGCCCTTGCTGAACTAATCCTGCAATCATCACATTCCATCAGATTGCATCTCATCTGGGCATTTTGTCAAACACTTGGCTTGCACCCACCACATCCCCACACTTGTAGTACATGCTGACAAGGGCAGTGCCCATACGGAGATCTGACTCAAATCCAGCCTTGATGATGCTCACATGGAAATGCTTGCCCTGTTCCAGAGCTGTTGGGCTGCCACATGCTTTGAGGGTGCTCATAAAGGTGACGTTGTTAGGCTTCACGCGTGTTTGTTGCATTCGTTGAAAGTATTCAATTGCCTCTCCGCTATGTCATTCCTTAGCTAGTCCTGCAATCATTGCAGTCCATGAAATCACATTTCGTTGTCAAAAACTTGGTGCACATTCACTATATTCCTGCATTTGCAATACATGTTGACAAGAGCGCCATTGCTTACTTGGGAGATCTGACTCAAATCCAATTATCTTGATTTCGGCATAGACCCGCTTGTTAACTCTGCATGGATCCCCTGTATTTGCAGATGCACTTTGTCTTCTGCAATGTATGCACCTGGTTGTTGACCTCGATGCAGCTGCGCCCTTGCTCTTTTCTGACACCTTTCTCCTCCGTCATTTTTCTCACAATTGTTTTTTCCTCCCACCGACCAGCTGCACATTGTGCTAGCACCACATTACTATGAATTCTGCAGGCACCAAGTGTGGGCCCCCACACCGAAGCACTTGGTTCAATTGGCGCCATTTTGTTAATGGAGTCCTCAGCCTCATCTAATCATCCTGCATGACCAAGAAGTCCACCATGCAGCCAAAATGCTCTAATGTATCGGCTATGATTTTGACTCCTAGAATCAAAGTAGTGACGGCCTTTTTTTACTAATCCTGCATGACTACATTAAGAAAGAAGAGAGATAAATGTGATACCATCTTGCTTCAAGCCTCCTATCGAATTTGTTCAAATTGTTGGAGGGCTTTTTCACACCATCCATGCTATCCATATCCTGCAATCGTAGCATTCCATGAGACCAAATCTTGTTGAGCCACATTGTTGAATACTTGGTGTGCTTCCTCCAAGCTTCTGCATTTTGCATACATGTCAACAAGGGCAGTTTCCAGAACGATGTCTAACCGGTATTTTCGATGAGGCCAACATGGACCAATTCACAATGCATTGAAAACACAAATGAAAGTGACCCTACCAGGCGCCACCCCTTACTTTTGCATTTTCCATACATATGGAAAGCTTCCCGTGCATACTCATGTGCATTCTCTATGCTCCCACATTTGACAAACGTGTCAACAAGGGCAGTATCCAGAATGATATCTGGCACAGTTCCAACTTTGATAATGTCAACATGGACTTCTTTGCCCTTTTCCACCGCTCTTAGGCCAACACACAAATTTAGAACACAAACAAATGTGGCCTTGTTGGGCAACACCTCTTCCCATTGCATTTGCTCATAGATATGGAAAGCATCCCTACCAAACCCATGTTGGGCATATTTTGCAATCATCATGTTGAAAGCGATCACATTTCACTTATGCTTATAGATCTCAAATTCTTCTTTATCACACTGATGTCTGGCATATCCTACCATTCTCATACTCCAGGTAACCATATCTCGTTCACAAATTCTCTCAAACACTTCGTGTGCATCCACCACACTCCTATAATTGGCATACATGTTGATGAGGGTATTCTGTAGATAGACATATGGCTTGAATCCATTTAAGATAATGTGGGCATGCACGTGCTTTCCAGCTGCAAGGTCTTTTATATTTTGTGCGTTCCTGCAAAAGATGGACATATCTGGAGCAATTCTAGCTTTGATGATGTTAGAATGGACCTCTTTATCCTTTTCCAGGGCTTCAAGGTTGGCACATGCATAGATTGCGACCTGATCGGCTATCACCTCTTCCTGTACCATTTGCTCGTAGATCTTGAAAGCCTCCGAACCACACTGATTCTAAGTATATCCTCCAATCATCACATTCCATGAGACCACATTTCGTTGAGACATGGTGTTGAACACTCCTTATGCATCCTCGGACATTGTAACAGAAAATGGATATTGTCTTTAGGCCGCCTGCACACCGGGCATTGACAATCTCCCTTTCCGTTCATGCTCCCACAGTTGGCATACTGGCAGCAAGGGAAGTCTCCAGGATGATATCTGGTGCCAGCCCAACTTTGATGATTTGTGCTGTCAATCATGAAGTCGGACCATCTGATTCAGCTTCATCTTGTGCAACAGTGACAAGCTGTGACCATTCCCCACCAACTTCATAGCTCCCACAGTTGTTGTACAACACATATAACAAAAATGGCAGAGGAGCAGTGGCAGTGGCAGTGACAGACCACTTTCAAGGAACATATGGAAAGTTATTCTCATGGCCCATGAAGAGATCCACAGCCGTGGGGCTGACACATGCATTGATCCAGCTCATGAAGGTGACATTGTTGGGCTTCAAGCCTTCTTGTTGCATACTTCGGAAGTAAAGAGAAGCCTCTTCACTTTGCCCGTGTCGAGCTAATCCTGCAATCATGGCATTCCAAGAAAGCACATCTCGCTTAGGGATTTTTCCAACAAACTCCTTTTGAGTTTCTTCTTTCCCTGCCCTATCCTCACATAAACCTCCTACTCTTTTGTTTTGCTGGCAGATTGTGGGCATGTATAGCTGCAAAGGAAATTCATGCATCAGACAACAAATTGTGCCCTATGCAAGCACAAACTTTTCAGGTGGGCCAGACATCCACACGATTGCAACTTACAATGGTATGCAACATATGTAGGCAACATACAAACACAATTCAATATGGAAGGTGAACGCAGAGTGTCAAGGTGGGGATGCGTTTGGAAGGCATGGATAGAACTGCTGTACGAGGAAATGCACGATGAGGGTAGCAAAACCCTAGATTGGGTGGCAATGCATGTGACGACGCGGCATATATCCCAACGTCCATTGTTTCTTCAAATTTGCCATTTGAAATTTGAATAGATGTCAGAATTTTTGAAAGCGGGCATGATGTATGCTTGGGATACCATGTAGCATGGGGAGGATGAAGGCATGTAGGGGGGATGGAGGGCGATGCCATGCATGAGGGCGGGATGCGAGGAGGGATGGGGATGCGGGAGAGGGCACGTCTCATGTCCTGGCAGCAGGAACATGAGGCACGGGAGGGCGTGCCGCACGGTGTGCGGGTGCCCGAGTGGGGGGTGGGTGTGGGGTGGCGGGGGGTCCTCGCTGGCTGAACCGGCTCCCTCGCATTCAACTCCAGGGCCCATCGAATGCTTGGCTAATAATGGAGGCTTCAGAATCAGAAGGATGAAGAACCTTAGGCTAATAACTGTAAGAAATTCCTCAAAATAGTTAGGAGATCCGGTATCAACTTATCATTGTTGATTCGTCAAATAGATAACTTGCAGGAGGATTAAAGCTCCTGAGAAACGAGGTAGTCGCTGGAATCATAAAATCTGTAGAGACGAGAGAGCCAAAGAGAACGTTGGGAGTCTCACCGCAGACCACGGAGCTCTGAGTGTTCACATCTCCCCCGACCCTCAGGTTCACCTGATTTGTGAGCAGTCGCTCCCAGGTATTACCCTTCAAAAGTAATAATAAACTAAATATATTGAGTGGCTCCTTCGCTTGTCCCCAAGTGGGTATATGGGAATGGTCACATATAGGGTAATAACCAAAGCTTCTTACGGTCAATTCTTCCATAAGAGCCACTCATCAATCAACAAACTTCACTGCTAAGTCGAAACCCTCATAAATTTTTTTGGAGGAGCACCTTCACCCACCTCTGTATGACAGAAGCTTTCTCTGTACTACAATCATACATTGCTAACTGCAAGAACACTCTCGCAGACAGCTGTACTATTTGAATGGACCCTGCCCTCTATCTCTCCTTGAGAAGGAAGGTTTTCTCCACCTTCACCATGATCAATCTGACATCCAAAACTAAATCAACCTCTTAGGAATGCTGCTGATCATTCATGGTAGACATCACTAGCAGAATAAGAAAGGGATAGCTTGCAAGTTTCACTTTTAGAAACCAGTATCGGTTGACATCATTTTGTCAAATTAAAAAAGCTGCCTGCAAGCTTCCTCCAAAAGGCAATTCATGTGCCACAATCAATAGCGCCTCACAGATGCCATAAAGCCCTAGACAACCTGACGCAGGTCATGTCCAATGGAACTCCATAGAATATTGCTGTGGCAGAAGGTTGGACCTACTTAGCACATGGGTGGGATGCAATGTAGTCAATGGCCTCCAAACATGAGGTAATTTTGTCGGCTTCGGGGTCAGGGATTTCCAAAGCAAACTCCTCCTCAAGAGCCATTACAACCTCCACTGTGTCCAAGCTGTCAAGTCCCAGATCACTTCGGAAACCTGCTGATTCTGTCACCTGTTTAACATGTTGCTTATCACATGTTAGAATGGATCGTCCAGCCCAGAGAACAAGCGACACCAAGCTTTGAATTCCAACCCTTGTGCTTGTCCAAGGAGCTACCCACCCACCCATGGCAATGAGCGTGCCCACATGTAGATGATGACTGGCACAGATTATAGTGACTGGCAGAGTAAAAGCTCCTTCCATGACAAGCTGGAAGCCTGGCTAACCACCATAGCCTGCATAATCCTCTGTTTCTACACCAAAGAGTTTGCTTGAAGGAGTGTGAACGATTTGCATTCTTAGTTTCTGACATTTCATGCACAAGTGCATAATGCTGAACCAAAGAAACCATTGGAGGAAACAGATTCTTGAATAAATGATTGTAATGGGAATCAGGAGGTATAGAGAAGGAACAGAGGGATGTACCTCTTGTCACTGTCAATTAGAGCAAACAGGGAGCAAAAAGAAGGCAATAAAGAGGGTGGGGCAGAGGGACACACAGGGTAAATTTTGACCACAGACCAGTCTCACCAGATTTAGTGTGAAATTTCCATCTAGTCTTGACCCCCTTTCATTATCTCTTGTTTTCCTCGATAGACTTCATATTCGTGAGTGAGCTCCACTCATTGACCACACCCTTCCCAAGTTGACCGAGGGATAACACTGACATAAGATGGACCCCTCCTGAACCCAGCCTACAGGTGCATTAGACACCATGCACAGCAAGTGAATATTCCCCGTTGCAGGGCCTGGGGTGCTAGGTTTTGCGCTGAGATTGAGACCAGAGTGCCGGACCTTCTTGTACCTTGCACAAGTATATGATTGGGCAGGGACAAAGAGGTACTCAAAAGAATTTGTTTACCCTAACCTCTTCCTATAGAGCCCCCCTTTCAACCAATTTGGATAAAGCATAGAGGGGGAGAGGCAGCAGGTTCTTGAGGTAATCTTGTGGAGCTGAATTTGCAGCCCCCGAACCAATCTGATTAAGTGACAAACTTAATAGGCAACTGCCAGGAATTCCTCACTGCGGACAGGCCCCAATCGCGCTAAATGCAGCTTTCTCCACATGTCAAATACAAGTATAAGACGAGCCAGAGACAGATGCAGCCATAAGAATCTCAAGCCTTGTGGCCCTAGGGCAGGAATGCCGAGGAAGGTGTAAGAATCCGGAGAATCTGAAACATCATTCAAGGCTACACCGGGGGTGGGTAAAAGGGCCAACCTTGGAAGCTTCAACTTTCTGATTAGACTTCACAACTGTGAGCACACGATCGATGACCTCGCTTCTGTCCAGGTAGGTGCCATGAGCGTGGGCTTCCTCGGACATGGATCTCCAGGTTCCTCTTGTCAGCATGTTGACGCATGTACAGTGCACCCGCACCCTCAAATGCTCCAGCAACGTCGCATGCAGTGCACGCACAAACGGCCTGGCAGGCTGCATCGTGCTGCTCTACTCGTCCCTTCCTTCTCGATGTCTGTCCGATGGATTGGAGAAGCGAGAAGAGAGACCAAGACCCGAGAATGTCCGTTTAGGGCGGTTGGCCCACCGGTGACTGTCGGTCACTCCCCTAGCCCTAGTCACTTTCTTTCTCTCTCTCTTTCTTTCTTCTTTCTGGTGGAGATGGAGAGTGGGTAGAGGGAGATTGAGAGAGAGACTGATCAATGTTTCAATGTTCTCTTTTACTATGAGGGAGGGGTTGCCACAATTTTGGTTTCTCTTATGTGCACATGCTCTCTGTCTATTGTTAAGAGATGGAACAGTGAGGTGACTGTACAAGAGTTATAACAAGAACCTCTCCACTATAGAACCCCCTGAAGAGAGAAATGTAAAGACAACAAAACCAATCAAACCAACACCTACTGCCTGAAGTAGATCAGACAACAAGAATGAAGGTGGGTCAGAGAGAGAGAGAAAGCTGGAAAATGTATGAGAATCTTGGAATATGTAATCTTCGAACCAGTTTCTCTCAGTGTACTAGGATGGGGACAGCCGTATTATAGACTTACCTTAGTGCAGAGTATCACAGAAGAGGGATCTTGTGCTTACAGATGGTCCATTTCATTTTCTTTGCTGTCAAGGCCGCCATCTGCTGCGTAGGTTGGAGATCTGATACCACACTTAGTTATGTTATACTTTGGCATTCACAGTTTGAAGAGTAATCTTGAAATGATCGTGTATCATACAGAGAAGCAGTCCTCTCGTTCACAAGATTACCCACAAAAATTCAAGGTGCTGAAACTAGGGTGAAGTGTAAGAAAGCAAGCGCTGGAGAAAAAGTGTCCAGTGAAATTGCACCTTGTGCCTGGAACCAAAATTCAGGCTTCTCAGAGGCCTTTAAAGGGTGCAAGGCCATTGTTTACTGGGCAAAGGTATAAAACTCACTACAATGCTGTGTAGTACGTGGTGACAAAGAAAATGTATAAAAAGATGAATGGAATGGTAAATGTAGTAGGTGTCCACTAAAGTCTCTGTTATCTGTCAATCTTGCACTAAGTGCTCCCCTCAACTTCATGCTCATCACTATCTAATCTGAAGCAGGCCACCTTCTATGCCAGCCCTTCTTCCTTTATTCCCCTTCCACATTGCTCCGTTCAGCCTCTCACACTGACTGTGCACCTTGAAAATCATCACATTTACTTGTCACAGATTCCAGAGACTCCAGTCAATGATATTAATAGCTTGACAGATGACTCTTGTAGTGCCCACTGCCCATGAATATGAACTTATTAAATTACATCCTACAACACCAATTAAATATATTGCTTCCGTGTTCTTATTAAAACATCAATCGTGAAGTTTAACAAAACTAAAAACCCTTGAAGTCTTCTGAGGATAAGTAACTTCTCTACAAAACAGGGGGCTAAGATAACCCACAACTCTACAAAGGGTGAGAACAATCTTACAAATCAGACGAGTATGCCAGGGGGAAATGAAAGGAGGGGTGCCCAACCAGAGGCAGTCATGACCATAAGACTGACAACAAGTGACAGTTACTAGTTACTAATCTTCCCCGGACAAATGTCCAATGTGGCTGAGCAAGGATGCTGTGCCAACCATGTGATATTATATTGACCTGGATGATAGCTTGGGAGGGTAAATAGGGTAGAAGCTATCGATATCAATCACACGCAGAAGCTCCCCTGCTTTGGACAGGTAGGAAGAATGGCCCCTCACTACCTCTGTCACATCCACCTGCAACCATGACAAACCACGTCAAAAAGGGAGTCAGAACGAGAGTGGAAGATATGGAGATTTGCTGTTCAAGAACCTCCACTCTTAGCATTGGCGTGAATATCTCCATATTCATGATCGGCAAGGGAGGTCTGTTAGTATCAACAGAGTAACAAAGAGATGAAAATCCCGAGACAATCTGTTTCAAATCCAGAACATGAAATCTCTCCCCTATCTCAACTCACAAATAGAAGAGTTTACATTTTCAATGCCAGGGACTTCAACTGCCTGCAGTCCTGCCAGCCCTTGTGTTAGAAAGCTGCAATCATCCAACACCAAGGTGCATGTCAGTTCAAAAGAATGTCACTACTGATCTCAGATACTAGCGGGATCCTACTTCAATGCTATTCAGGCCAGTATACAGTTTCCAGGCACTAAAATAAATATGAAACTGTCTCTAAGCGCATGGTATTATCCCTCTGTCTGTCTACCTCTCATGCTCTTGTTGGGTTTTCTGTCCAAATATACTCCAATTCTTCCAATTCTTTCTGTCCAATAAGCTCTTTGAGCTTCCCATGGCCGTTATAAGCTTTTCTTTCTTTCTGTCGTTCTCTCTAGGCTGCTGCAAACTGACTGCCAAAAGGCTATGGCAAACACATCTCATAAATACATTCGTTAGACTGCGCAAAAGACTGCAAAGCCTGCACACATGTTCTGCTTTGTCTGCAATGAAATTGTATGGTGGCACGGCCTTACGTGGCTCGATAAGCGATCCCAAGTATCCAGTCGTTTGTTGAGTACCCATTGACAAACCGTCCTGCTACCACCTGCTTCAACAATACCACAAGCACAGTTAGCAACCAAGCCCTGACTGGCTCTCAGTAGCACAGTTTGAGTCAAGACTTGTCACACACAGTCACTCACCAAGAGCCACCACAAACTTTCCTACTTCATCCCCCTGAAAAACAGAGGTTGCATACATGCATCCAGGTACTGCATGTTTCTCTTGCATGGTTCATATGATCTTTTTGAGTATTGAAAGAGCCACTAGCACTTTTGCACTCCAGGAAAGCTGCAATATGGCAAAATAAGAATTCAAAGTGAGGTAAACATGATATTAAGATATGGCATCTAACAAATATTGGGAACTGATGGGTTCACCTTGCGCACAGTCTCCCACTTTTGCTTGTCTAGTTTGACAGGGGCTCCCAGCAGCACCACCCGCTCAACAATACCACCTGTCAGCCCTCTCTAAGTGTCAGTTCAGAAAAATCCAAGGCATGATAGACATTCCAACATATCTTTCTCAGCGACCTCCCCATCTACTTGACTAACATCCATCCTCATTCAATCATCGTTCATAAATCTCTGCTCCTTCACCTCTTTCCTGGCACTGTTGCATATTGTAGGCTGTGGTCTGCAGGGTTCTACGAAACATGATAAATATCAATATTATGCATTCAATTTCCAGCCAAATTTGTTGGATTGTACCACGGTCATAACAGGTTCAAATGCTTTACCAGCATCTCCAATTTTGGCCAGTTCCTCCAAGCATTTGAAAATTACTCGAGCACCCAAAGAAAATCCCACAAGTGTCACTGGTCTGCAGCAGAATACTTCATTTCAGTACATAGAAACAGTACCAACATCGGCCGAACCCCAATCCAGTCTAGCGTGCCAACATCCGATTTCAGCTCCTGTAAACTCTGTCTGTAAAAAATGGCTGTCTTCAGATCTGATCTGGGATACTGCTGTGAACGACCCTTTGTGTTCATTACAGTCTTTTAATGTGGATTCTTTTATTATGCTTTGTCCCATGGGACCATGGGCACCCAGGAGGTCGGTTCCAACAAGTGGCAGAGCTCTGACTGCAACACAGCTTACTAAGGAGAAACTACCAGCATTATTAAGGAACAACATGCCATCCTCACAGAGCAGGACAGGGAGCAGGCTCACGCCTTCAGCTTCAAAGACCAGTGGTGCGTGGACTGGTCAGAGTACAGGTTGTGGATGGCAACAGCAGTCCCTGGTATAGGGACCAAGATGCCATCCAACATGTGGGGTGTTTTGATGTGTTCTTCCCAGAGCCCAGGCTGGCTCAATCCAACCTGATCACATGTTCAGAGGTCAATCAACATCCATCCCACAAGTTCTTTTGGTTTTGAACCATGGACCCTTGGCCTCCATCACGTAGTATATCTCATTCTTCCTTTCTTTCTCACTGTTGTCTCTGGAAGTGTCACCATGTGTAGGCTAGAACAATAGTGCAAGGAGCAACCCGGTGTTGTCTAACATGACGTATATTCTACACTAGGCCATACATCATCGGTACTCAATTCCCTGTAATCAGATTCTCAGCACTTGTAGGCAAGCCATCCAGCAGCAGTGGGGTGGAGTTTCCATGAGCAGGTACGTAGAAACACTGCAACTGGCTCTGGAAGGGTTTAAGTCCAGGAGGGATTATGCACTTAAGGTACGGCATAGCCCACATTCAAGGGAGCGATCAATGGGCTTATTGTCCTATACACATACATACAAAATGGAAATGCTGCAACAATGAGAAATACTGGTAAGATACCGATTGCCTTGGCCACCTTTCAGTAGAACTGTCGCTAGTAACTTTCCAGCCTTATCTGATCTGCCAACAAAAATGTCACACTCTTACATTTTCCAGTTCACTCAAGACCCTACAACACCTTTTGACAGGAGAACTAACTGTTAACATACACTCTTATCATCACGAAGTATAATCCCTTGACAGAGGTCAAGGTTTATCTGTGGTGAGAAGATGGTCTGTAATGGAAAATACGACTGACATTTAGTTAGAAGATACAAACACAAAGAGAGAAAGAAGGGAACTTTAGTAACAGAAAAGGAAAGAGGAATGAAACCTGTCAACAGCAACAGACCATTTGCTGTCAATGAAGTCAGTGGCACCGAGCAAGGCAGCAGGCCAGGCCAGTGCCGTGAGAAGGCCACTCAGTACAGTGAGCATTGCACCTCGCTTCATCATCTCCTTTGCAACACCTGCATGATTCCCAGTCTGGGATTATTTCTCGAACACCAGCATAGAGACAAAGTTGCCCAGCATACTTTCTACTGGGATTGGAAGCTGCCTGTTGAAGTGCAAGATAACCTGGGAAGATTATCCACACGCAATCATATGAATGTGGGAGGCTTTATAAATGCCCACATGGTCCTTAGACAATGTTGAAACCACAAAAAGACCAAACAACTCCATAGTCAGTAATGGAACATTGTTTTCCAACTGCTTGTTCAAGAGAGATCAAGGACTGATGGGATAGGAACTCGTACTAGAGGTAAGCCAGTCTTGTATCGCAGTACTGACTGCCATTACA
Organism: Takakia lepidozioides; assembly: GCA_030704615.1. Lineage (NCBI taxonomy): Eukaryota > Viridiplantae > Streptophyta > Takakiopsida > Takakiales > Takakiaceae > Takakia > Takakia lepidozioides. The sequence continues at coordinate 22,209,047 of CM060734.1, read as the reverse complement.
TTGTTTGACTCCCACCAAATTGCATATCTGCATGATACAGCCGCATCAGCACTTTTTGTTGATGAAGTCTCTACATATCTCACACCAGCAGAAAAGCTGAGGGTGTTGCACCAATACTTGAAAGTAGTACAATATAAAAAAATAACCGGCGTGATGGCAGAGCACGTGAGGGGAAGGTTCCCTAGACCTGTTGAAACACATGCATGGCTGACATCATAAATAGGTTGTGAGATAGTACCTCTCCAGATCACCATCAGGTCCTTGCCAAGGCTGGACAAAATCTTCTGGACTGAAAGCGATGCCCGACACCGCAATTGCTACAGCCAACCGCTGGAAAACAAAGTCACTTCAGAACATTTACTTGTCTGAAATAGCACTACCACCCACAAACAGCAGAGTTGTGGGACAGTAAAGCATAACAAATAGAAGAACTAGAACCAAATCACTGCAAAAAGACAGAGGGCCTTACAGGTCAGCTGCCAATCCTCAAAACTAAATGCATCCCAATGATGAGCAGCCTCTGAAATGAGAAAGAAATAAACCTTATGACGTCCAGAGAGAAGAAGAAAAAAATTTATTGCATCCACAGGATGCCCAGAGAAGAAAGAAGACTAACAAACAAAGAACTAGAAAGAAAAACTCACTCCTTGTTGATGATTATCTCCTATTGGTATAAACTGAAACTCATCAATCCCAGCAGTTCTTCGGGCCATTTTAAACCCTGTAAGTCCAGCACCAGCCGCTGCCCACCCAACCAGACACCCAAAATTAACACTCTACGCACTAGACAGTTTTCAAAGAAAGTTACAAAATGGCAGTGAATCATGCTTGACCATATTCCATTATTATGAGATAGGCTGACTTCTTTTAGTCCTACTTGTCACCCACTATGAATGAAGCTTCCAACAGGCTCCTACATAGAAATCCAACTACTGAGACTTCTACAAACTATCATGAAAGTATTGTGGTGCATGCAGAGATAAAAGAAAACAGTTACCGCCAAAAGAAGCAGCAACAGCGACTGATCCCGCAGCTGACCCAGCCACTGCAGCGGCTGCTGCAAGACCACTGGCTCCTAAAACGGGCACTGCTGTTCCTATGGCTGCCATTCCTGCCGCAATTGCCGGTGCTGCAAGACCTGTTGAACCCAATCAAACAAATGTTAAAGAGAAGGAGATCTCACTTCAAAAGAACTTACTTAGAAAGAAAAACCTAGACCTGCTATGTCATACCCCATGCTTGTGGTCCATGCCAACTCAATGTCAGAGCAGAAGGATTACTGTCATGGCATTTGACGACGTACCTCCAGTAATTGCCAACAATGTCCCTCCTGTCACAGCTGCGGCACCAATTAGGCCTCCTCGTCTCCATTTTGACCACCTGCTCTTAGCCACTTCTTCATCATCCACATGTCTCTGTTCCCTCTCCTTTTGAGCGGCCATGGCCATGTACGCCACCATCAGCTCCATGGCTGCCTGGATCACTCAAAACCAACACAGTATTCAAGTAAAAAAGCAAACTCGTTTCCACAAGCAAAGGTCTTGGGCAGGATTTAAAAGGTGTTGTTGGGCCCGCTTCCTTATACAAAATATTTCAATCTTGACTTTTCGATGAAGATAAGGTGCACAAAAGAAAACAGACAAGATTTAACCCACCACTTTGCTCCACTCAATGTCAAGCCAGATTGCAAGCAAGCGTAAAGCCACACGCTGGCGTGCATCATAGCCAGCTCTTAACAACGACCTTCCATGCTTCTCTTCTGAAGTGTCTGCTACACATGCTGCCAATAGCTCATACATGACAGCAACCTTCCGTTGCTTCATCACGACATCCACTTCGTTCATCCTACTGAGCTGGCCTCTCTCCCTCCTTGAGCCAGTTGTAGATACGTCACCTGATATTTTCGAAGAACCACCGGTCTCTTGGTTGAGCTCTGTCAAATACTATCCTGACCACATTGTTGGAATGTGGCCTAGTCAGTCAAATAGCATGCATATGCTTTTTCAAATTAACTGTTGATATCCCTTGCGCTCAAGAAGCAACTAATAAAATCCTCAGCAACCTTACCCTCAGGATGTGCTTGCCCTTCACTGCAACTCTGGCTATCACCCCCAGATGTATGTTTGTAGCTGATAGTCATAGCATCCACCGCATTTGCCAAGGCCACTTGAGCTTGGTCAATTGAGCTTGATGATAAGTCAGTCTCCTCTTCTGAGAGCATCTTCAGAAACTGCATCAACCCCATCATGAACCTGAGTCATGATACATAAGCAAATACCATCAATCTTACTAAAGGCCCTGAATTTGGCTTTGAGCAAACATCCTCCATGTCTGCCACAAACAACATGACATTGTAACAGAGAGATTCTTGTCTGACAAGCACTCCTACAGGCAGCACAATGCTCACCTGGAGTAATATGAGAGCCTTCACATGATACCCATTGGAGTGCATATGTGCAGGTACAGTGGCGTTCCTTGTAACCCAAGAAAGAGAGGAAAAAAGAACTAACAGAGAGAGAGAACTTTACAATAGGTGTTGGACCTTTTGTCGCAAAAATAAGAATGTGAGAGGAAGAAATTATTTACTACAACCTTCCAAACTTTAAGGAAGTCGCCCAATGGGTTGAAGAGACATCATACGTCACACTTGTTTTCTTACAGGCACACATGGAAAGAGAGAAGAAAGACAGAGGTTTATGACATCCACTGGAGGTCCAGAAGGATTGTGGGACACAATATAGAAGAAGAGAAAGAAAAAAAAGTGCATAATGGCCACAGGTGTTCCAAGGGTCCATGTGACAAAGTGAGACAGAAAGAGGCTTACAGCTCCAATGTGGTGCTTTGCATCTGGTGACACAGATGTAATCTCAAGGCCCACCCATGCTTTTTCTTCTATCTTCAAGTATCTGTGACATCCCATCCCCTGTGTCAACCGCACACCCTCTTTCAACTCCATCTCTATTTTGTCTCTTCTCTTTCGTCCTATCTAATGTATATCTCCTCCACATATATCACAACAGATAACATCTTGTATCTTAATGAAGTTGCACCGTGGATTGATCAATGGACTTGGTTATGTTGTGGGTGTTCCCTGAACTAGGTCCTATTTATTAACAGGTTTATTAATAGGTCACATGTCCACCTTTGAATTGCCTCCACCATTTTCTCTGATGAATTGTGAGCATACCAGCCAAACTAACTTCCCTGACAAAATATGAAGGACATTTACCAATAGAAGTTGAACCATTTAAAACCAGAACAATCATGTCAGGTCCAATCCATGTGAACAGCTTCAAGGCATGTAAAATCACACAACAACCAGTATTCCGGCTAGCGGAGATTGTATAAATGTTGCACAACCGTGTGGAGATTGTCCTAGCATAGCTATCATAAGCCAGCAGGGAGGTTCTCTCTCCAGCTCATTAACTTATTGTCTGAAGCGAAAAACAAAATTCACTGAAGACAGCGATGTCATGACAGACAGTCATTTTTTAAAAAGCACCTTTTTCTGGCAAAGAGAAACGTGGTGAACATTCAGCACTCAAAGGGAAAAGGCAGAAATCAAACATCCAGAATGAATCTGAACTGAATTTTACCGCTTATGCATGGCAAATTCGTATTCTATTTTGTACTTTCTCACATCCCAAACTTTGTGCACCTTTTTGTGTTGCTTGTTATAAAATATTAATTGAAGGAAGTCTCTACAGAAAGACCGAGGAGGAGAAGACCTGAAAATATGACGCAACAAACCACTTTCTTTGGAGCTCCATGGAAGGCTATCTTCCCCATTCAATGAGGGAGGAATGAAATGCCCATCTTCAGGGTCGATAATGGGAGGAAAGCCAAAGCTTGATGTCAAAACACACTGATGGATCTGCACCTGACCGAGCGCTAGTGCTAGCAGCCCACCGGCAGCATACCGATGAACGGTACTCAGCTCCGCCATAGCCAGTCCTCAAAAACGCTAGCTCCTGATTCTTCTACCTTAATTTGTGGACACCTTTGATCTAGAACTAACTCCAGAATTGCCAGATTTGCGGTGCTTCTAAGATCTGCGATAAATGAAACTCGATCTTTCTTAATTCAGCTCTGCAGCCAAACAGTGTGCATGTTCTGGCACTGCCACCGACTGCTGTTGTAACGGACAACCTATTACGTTTCTCTCGCTCTCAGGTCAAAATAACCCAACCGGTATCTATTGGCGTGTGATCTAGCAGTAAGATCTTAACAAAAAACTATGACAAGTTTGTTCACATGCACTTGCAAAATGAATTGTGGACAAACGAATATAAGGAAATCGGGGAATTGCTGGCCCTATCCGCCAAGTCCAGCTGCCACAGTCACTAGGGTTTTAGAAATCACGGAAAGGATTGACACAAAGTGTTGGGTGTCTTGAGCAAGAGTCCAGAGAAAATCTAAAGACTAAAAGAGGTGCATAATAGAGTAACACAGCCTGATTTTCCTGTTCTGAACAACAGATGATTCCTTCTTTTTCTGGAAACAAAGCAGTTTGTGTAACAGGTCTCCAAACCTTCTTTTCCCGCCCAATCTTTAAACCTTGCTGTCCAATTGTGTGCACGAGATGGATTGCTCAAGTCTCTCAATTGCCTACCCTAAAGTGTAAATCCCGGAATCTTTCGGCCTTGAATGCACTTTCTTGTAGCACTCAAAACAAACAAGAGTAAAAAAATGAAACACGATTGCAAACTTCCTCAACTTGGATCTTTCGTAGGTATCTGAATAAGAAGGTACTTGCAGGAACTGGAAAGAAGAGCCCGTGTTACCCTCCCGCTAATCATCTAAGATCTCCCCTCCAATTTGTACTGCTTAAGGCAAGGCAAGACGAGCGAGGGCGCAGTCCTCGGAGGAGTTGCCGCCATTGCTCGCCGCGTGGAGAACCTGCAGTTTCCACGTCCTCGTAGAAAACTCGCGCCCTCGTAAGAATCTTACTTATACGTTTTTTGTATTCTTTTTCTTTCCCAGGTATTTTTCGCCTTACTCCCGTAACCGTACACTGAAGTATAGTCCTAGTAGATACTAGGTACCTACTAGTCACATGAGCAGAGGCAGCGTCCGGGAAATATTTTGAGTTGAACCAGCCAGTGGCCGCTCATTTTCAACACCAACCGGCTAAGTGGGTTGGGGGGTCGGCTGCTGCCCCTTAGTGGTAACTTCAGGCGGTCAATTTCCTACATATTGTTTTACAACCGGTAATATTCCTTTTTTTTTTTGGTGTGTTCGGCTCAGTGTCCGGGAAATATTTTGAGTTGAACCAGCCAGTGGCCGCTCATTTTCAACACCAACCGGCTAAGTGGGTTGGGGGGTCGGCTGCTGCCCCTTAGTGGTAACTTCAGGCGGTCAATTTCCTACATATTGTTTTACAACCGGTAATATATATATTTTTTTTTTGGTGTGTTCGGCTATAAATCCGGCCATTGTACATATCAACCGGTTCATTTCCTGCAAATGAAAATTAAATTCGGCTGCATACAAATTCAACAAATGAACAACAATAAATAATCACAACCAATTTTAAGCAATTCAAACAAGTGCAGAAAAGTATCCTTGGCAGGAGTTGAACCTGTCAATGCCCTCCACCAGTTGGAGGCCAAGGATCGAACCCTTCTAAAATGCAAGGACCTCAACCAAAAGTTGAAGGGCCTTGAATTTTAGAAGCGTTACCTATCTAAACAAACAAACAAACATAAATTCAAAACTGCAAATCATCATTCGTACCTTCTGCATATGATGGCCCACCTTCTGGTTGTCCAACTATTGGCTGTCCAGCTAAATATAGCTCAGGATGAGAGAACAAATGTCTGAAGTTTGTGGAGTTCTTCCACAAAGATATGGCCTCAATCAAAACAGGTTGACATGCCTGCACACTTGGCCCTTCCAAAGCAACACGAAGCACACTTTCCAAGTTCTTTGTTTTCAACTTGTTTCGAAATTTAGTTTTGATTGAGTTTTGAACTGAGAATGCCCTCTCACATGCGGCAGTGCTTACACATTGAACTCGAGCAATTTCAGAAAGCACAAGCAAGTTTTCATACTTCATCGTTAGAGAAGGGTTCCAAGTCACCATGCCCCAAAGATCCTTGAAAGTTTTCTCCATCCACTCGGTACTTGCCTGTAGTTTGAAAGCAAAGAACTCTCGTTTCACCGCTGCTATGTCAACAAGGGCAGGCAATGTCCTTCCTGCAATATGTCTTTCGACACCATAGTGCGCACATAATATTTCCAACTCTACTACACCCCAACTTGCTAACCCCACTTGTCTAGTTGGTAGGTTACATGGACTCAATATTTTGAATGCACTTACAACTCCGTTGTCCTCAAATCTGGCATCCAAAGCATTGCAAACAGCCTCTGCATAAAGCTTTTGGAAGGTAAGTGCTGCCTCCAAATCACCCCCCATCCTCTCTCGTGTCATTTGTACACCATGAAAATTGGATCCCCTAATCTCAGAGGCTAGCCGCCTCAAATACCCACCAGGAGGACCAAATTCCGGGATGATGTGATAACCCATTTCCTCATTGAAGGTGGATTGGTTCAAATTCGTGCTATCCTCAATGAAAAACATTCGTATTTGTGCAATCTCTGTTTTAACTATGGACCCAATGCTGGTTACATCCACAAACTTCCATTGGAACACACGTGAGAGTAGAGATAGACCGTGCAACATATCAGCCAAAAAATACAAGACATAAATCATTTTGAATGACCTAAGCTTGTTATACAAAAGAGAGGCTGATCCATCATCATTGGCAACCGGCACATCTCTAAAATACGTGACAACACTCTCAAGACTATCACAAAGCGATGTCACGGCCTGCCACCTAGATAACCAACGAATCTTGTGAAACCTTTTGAGGCACTTCTGAGCATCATTAAGCTCGGTCTGCAAAGCTTGCAAGGTTGCCTTACGCTTAGATGATTTGCGAAAATGACCAGCAAGAGAGTTCAAAAGTGTGTCAACCTCATTTGAAATAAGATGATATGCTGATGTCTTGGCAGCTTCTAATGCTGCCAAGTTGGTCCTATGTGCTACGCAATGGACGGCCAACATAAAGGGGTTTACCTTTTGCGTAAGACGAGCAGCCACGCCGGATCGAGCCCCCACCATGGTTGCTGCCCCATCCGAACCAAACCCCAAAAACTTATCTACATCCAAACCCCACTCTTTCAAACTAGTTAGTAAACACTCATATATCATTGCGGCATCCTTCTTGCCATCAATAATCTGAAGTAAACCCAAAAACAGAGTGACTGGCAAACCCTCTTCAACAAAAGAAGCAAAAACAACAAGATGACCGGTCACTGAAATGTCAGTTGACTCATCTATCATGATTCCATAGTACTTGGAATCCTTCACTCTATCCAATACCTTTTTCTGAACAACACATGAGATACAATACAATATATCAGCACATGACTTCTCATCATGGTACAGTTTCTGGGTAATACAAGCTTTGAGAGTAACCAAAAGTTGACACAAACCTGGAAATTTGCTAAATGGCAAGGCCTCCAAACCAATGTAGTAAGCAACTTGGAAAAGAGCCAAAACAGCATCATCACAAGCTCGATTAGCACTAGCTATGGCTTTCTCCATGGCTTTCTTACCAGATTGTAGGGCCCAAGAGAACTTACGATGCTCTTCTGACCTAGCATGGTCTTGGAATGAACTCACCTTGACATTGACAGAACCAGCATTTGCAAAGACTGTCCTCCCTCCTTTCCCTCTACAAACTTTACAAAAAACCCTACCTAGATCATGGTTAAACTCAATCCAATCAAATTGAGTGTACCAAACATCTTTCCATGCTTTCTGGGCTGCCTCTACACTATTCGATGGCTTGTCCATACCACTTGAAGATGAGGCAGGGGGGACAGCGGAAGGAGACTCCTCATCACAATCACCAGTGCGACCAGCCCTAAATAACATATTTCTTAGATTCCTTTGGCGCTTGGCCATAGCCAAGACCTTACAAAATACAAATTTATAGCACGGAAATTGCAACAAGGAAGGGCCAGCGAGTGCAAGCAGGCGGGAGCATCGGCAGCACATCAACATACAGCCAGTGGTAAGTGCGGGCCCCGGCAGGTGAGATGTGGACTTAGCAAAGAACGAGTGCAAGGCCTGCCAACTGCCTGAAACAAATCAGAAAATAGAAGGGGAGGTGGGTCAGAAATGGGTGCAAGGTGAGATGCAGCCCTCCCAGCCGCTTTTGCCCGACACAAAATAGACACAGCTTGTGCCTGCTGCAAAGCAACAGAAACCGTGGTCGAAAGAACGGTAGAAGAACCGAAGGGGGAGGCCTACCAATGCCCTTGCTTTTTACTGCATGATGAGCACAAAGTATACAGAAAGTCATGTAGCTGTAGACTTCGAAAGGCAAAAGTCATAACCTCTCACTAGGAAAAGCAAAGACATAACCAAATGAAACAAAGACTCATGCCTGGGCCTTGAAGTGTGGTAGCACGCAGCGAGTGCAAGCAGGCGGGAGCGTCGGCAGCACATCAACATACAGCCAGTGGTAAGTGCGGGCCCGGCAGGTGAGCAAAGGACTTAGCAAAGAACGAATGCAAGGCTGAAAACATGCCTGGGCCTTGAAGTGTGGTAGCACGCAGCGAGTGCAAGCAGGCGGGAACGTCGGCAGCACATCAACATACAGCCAGTGGTAAGTGTGGGCCCGGCAGGTGAGCAAAGGACTTAGCAAAGAACGAGTGCAAGGCTCTTCTAGGGTTTGCCCCCAACCACCCTGGCTCCGTCCGTTGGATGTAACCAGGCGTGGGCCCTGGCATGCTGGATTTCCGCCACGTGGCAAGGCTCTTCTAGTCTCTTCTAGGGTTTGCCCCCAACCACCCTGACCCCGTCCGTTGGATGTAACCAGGCCTGGGCCCTGGCATGCTGGATTTCCGGCACGTGGCAGCATTCAACGGCCATTTTCCGTTTTCTTATAAGATAAGAACGGCTGGAATCCGTCCAGGCGTGCCAACTAAGGCATATTTCCGGCATTTACTGATACGAAAAGGCAAAAATCCGTCCTCTGAGTCAGGCACTCGGATGATTTCCTCTTGGGCCATTTTTTCCGTCGGTTCATTTTCCGGAGGTTTCATGTCATACCCGGAAATTCCAGGATGGCACTCGGCTGGCATGTAACTGGCTGCCGGTTCTTCCCGTTCATTGAGCAGAGGTACATACGTACATACTTTCCCCTTCGGGAATGACTGCACTGCAAGCCGTGTATGGCATACGATACATTCCCAATTCTTTAGTCTACCAGACTTCATCTCCATTCTTCCCCTAACAACTGAAAATGCATGTCTCCCCTCCTCAACTCAAAAGGAAATGTTAGAAGTACACAATTTCGCCCAAAATTCTGTGTCCACTGTGAAGCTACAAGTTTTGTAGAGAACTCACAAGTATCATCCTTAGGCAGCCGATCCATACCTCCCCTTTTCCAGAATTAAATAATTCCCTTGTTCAAGATAGTCAGGAGAAGAATGATTAAAATAAAGTTAAAATAAAAATGTGAATCACCTAGAATGGAGGGATGACTGCTTAAAAGTGCACAATGGGGAGCAAACTCCCGGCAACAATTGATTTGAACATGACTGACCAAGAAGAAACTTGTGAAAGCAAGGGACAACGATTGCTGTATACAACTTCCAGTCTTTATTGACGTTTGAAGCGATATCCCAATGTGGAATACGTCTTTCGTCACTCAAAAACCCAGGGGTGGGTTATATTGAACAATATGGTAGGCTTTGCTAGGGTGCTAGTGTATCATACAACTCCTAGGGCTTCATTGTATCCAGGTGAACCTTGCAGAAAGCTTGACTGACAGATGCCCACAAAGGAATCTCGAACAAAGCACACATTTTCTCTTCACTAGAGTAAAAATACTTGGCCAGTTTTCAGAGATCAAGTATGGTGGCTAACTCTTGTCATGTAATGGGAGAAGTCTTCATCAACATGCACCCAAAAATCTAACTGATAACTATCTAATTTACTCACACGCTCTGCCATGGTGTAGTCAAAAGGCCGGAGAGAGCAAGTTGGTGCTTAAACAAGACTGATTACCTGAATTTGCGTGGAGAGAGACTTGCCAAGTCCAGCAGCGATGGCAGTGGTTGAGGTATAGGTATGTTTAACGCTCTGTACATTCTTCGCCTGCTGTCTTCAATGTCCACAACCTTCCCACCCTGCTTTATCAAGTATGTCTCTTCCTTGGTTTGCTCACTTTCAAGTGTAGAGGTATTTACCTGTGTCCCTGCTAATATCATTGAATCAAGGGAAGCAATACTCTTCTTCCATTTTTTGGATTGAAAACATGGTGATGATTCCCCATCAACATGGAGTGCGTCCACTCTTTCCATGCCCACAAACAATTGTCGCGATTTTTTCAAGTTGGAGTTGCAGGGTGACAGTGGCTCTCGACTGGAAGCCTGGTTGAATAATTCATCTGGCTCATTACTCAAGATCCCAACCCCAAGAAGTCGAGGGCTGCAAGGGGGATCCCAATTTCCCACCCGCCCTGGAGATGTAGGGAAGATCTCAGTTTGGCAAATAGACAGGGAAACAGAAAAAGAGGGACTGCTGAGATTGTAACACCCCCTGGAACCAATGCTGCCCTATCTTGGCACTCACCATCCTCGGGAGCAAATGAAAGGGGAGGAGATGGTGGCACCCAATGTCTGGCAATAGTGGCAGCAATCGACGAGGAGACTCCTCTAGAATTCTTAATCAGTGGAGCCCTAGATGCACAACCAAGAGATTCATCCGGAGTACGTGGACAACCTCTTTCATCTTTCTCAACGGGACCTTTCCGCTTATTGCATGCATCCAGAACACCAGGAGGTAGCACCTCACTGGCTGCACAGTGAGGCGTGGTGGATATAACCTCCTGAGGACAAAGTACACCAAGTGCTGTCTCCAGCTCCCTCCGCGATGAATGCATGGAGAAGCATACATGCCACACTCCAAACTGGTCTCTCTCCGCACCTTTGGGAGCCGCCTTGACAAAGCGTTGACGATACGGTTCAGGCCTGACAGTCAAGTAGCACAATGTAAACCCAATCCAGGAAAACTTGTACAGAAGTGCAGATACCAAGTATAAACAAGCAACCCAGGAGAGTGTCATGTTAAGTTACTACCAACATATGAGATGTAGGAGTAAACATCTACTGTTGCAGCTCAGAGATGTGGAGCCGGATGTAATACCCATCTATCAAGAACAACATTTTGTCGCAAGAGTGTCAGGGAGAGATCTCATGCATTTGCTAGGAAATCTATCAGGTTGCTACTGTGCCCCCTAAGGACTCCTCCGAACAAAGCAGGCAAGAGACAACGAGATCCTCACTGGTTTGATGCTGGCAACAGTAAATTACATGCTCAAAGAGATGAATATATGCTGATGGCATCATGATGTCAGAAACCCATACATCTACGTTCATCACAACATGCACATCACAGGCACTTTTAATCTATGTCATGTGCATTTCACCTCAATAAATTTCCTGAGGAAGGAAGGATGCCACATCCTGTGCCTTGGAGCCTTTCTTCATATGTGTACCACTGAGCTGAGGGGCGGATAAACAGAGGCTCTGGTTGAAGTTTTGCACGTGCATCTGCAAATGCCTGCTTGGCTCGCTCATACAATTTTGGAAATGCTTCACATACCTGTGACACAGTCAGTCTCTTGTTTAAGTTGACAAAAATGAGCACAGCCCAGGGCTTGCTTCCCAAATGCGTGTGAGAGAAAGAAAGAAACAGAGAACATTGCCAGGAGGCCCAAAGGGCCTGTGGGATAACCAAAACAATGCAGTAGAACCACAGAAACCAAAGAGCAAACAGGAGAAAGAAAGAGAAAGCCACTTTTGTTACAAGCACAGAGAGGGGCGGGAAACTCTTCTTCCTCATCTGACTCATCCTCAGAGTCCTCATCATCCCTTTTATCTCTCCTGAGCATTCCCAATTGCTAAATTCTGTTCGCTGTTTCAAATGCCTCCTCCACTGTATTATGGGGTAACATATCCACTTTCTTTTGCAACTCTGGTCTTAGTCCACTCACAAACCAAGTCTTCTGTAAACCTGGCGCTGGTACAACAGCCAACTTTTTCATCATCAATTCCATCTTTTTCATATACTCCTCAACAGTTTCATGCTTCTTTTGCTTTAACTGTTGTAAACTTCCATACACTTCATCCTCAGTTTTACTTGTCCTGAACCTATTTTGGAATGTTGTATTCAAGCCATTCCAGGTTAGAAAATGATTATCAGGGAATCTTGCATACCATTCATTTGCTTTCTTTATAAGTGAACAAGGAAATAGTCTCATCTTGGCATCATCGCCATTCTCATTGTTCACTATACACATGTGCTCAAATTGGCTAATGTGTACATCAGGATCCCCTTTTCATGAATATATTGGAAAAGGTGGTTTTGCCCGTGTTGGTTGTAACGCCATCTGTGGCCCTACCCCCTGCCCACTGACAGGTGTTGGTCCCCTTGCTGGTGCTGGTCCTTAAGGACCTGTGGTAGTTGTGGTGGAACTTCCACCAAGAGCTGGCCCCTGAGCACTCTCTGCTACTGGCCTCACTATATTCACAGTATTCCCAGCTCCAGTTGCACTACTTCCCACACTCCCTGTCCCCCCAGAGCCAGATCCAGGCTGCCCGCCTGATCCCCCTGAGCCGACACCTTCGTTGGCCTGTGATCCAAGTGCTCCACTTGATCCAGGTCCAACGGGTTGGGATGTCCTGGTTGTAGTCTCAACCTCAGCTATTGGGTCTACTTCTTCATACTCTTCATCTTCCAATTTCTTCTCTTTGTTTTCATCTTCCAAGTTATGCCCTTGGGTTTTTTCTTCTTCACTCATGTAACAAGAGGCACACACATGAAATCGAGTTGAGTCCCGGTCATCAGTGAGAAGATCAGGAGCCACAATAGCCAGATCGGCATAGAATTCAGATAATCTGCTTTTGTCAACAAAGATCTTCATCCCAAAAGTGGTTGATATTTCTTGGAGCAGCTCCTCTTGCCCCAGAAGGTCACAAGCAAGGCAGACAAGGGGCGCAGTTGACTGATTCCATATGCACCGAATCACCTGTGACCTCCCAATCAAGATTTGAAGTCAACTTTCTTACAGATGTACCATAACTGATTGCATAGCACTTCTAGCTTCCATTGTGTTCATGATCACCCCTTTGGGAGTATAAATCAACCAATAATTCCACAGGTTTGTGACTAGAACAACCACTCAAACTCGATTTGGAAGAGCCAACAGTTCTCACAGCAAAAGTCTTCACAGCAAGGCACTTTGGAGCCTTCCAAATTACTTTCAAACAGCTTGGCACTTGTAAAGGTTTACTTTATTTTGCAGGTGGAACCAGGAGAAAACTAAGTGTTTCTGATGGGAAGCAATGACTTCAATCAAGCAAGGAGAAACCAGACAATATTGCGTACCTGCTGGACTGCATTTTCCCTGCTCGGCATTACCATGGCCTCCTTGCCAAATGTGCAGTCCAGATACAGACAGTCTATGGCCCCAGATCTGGCCTTGCCTTCATTGACGAAAAACTTGTGTGGCAGCTTGTTCAAGCAGTCAGTTGTTAAACGACAGTCACCAGTATGCAATACATTCCCAAAGGTACCTTCAAACAGTAGCATGATAGCACCTGTCATGAGAAGATCAAGAGCAACAGTGAAGTTGGTTTTCAAGTGCTGTAAACACAACTTGATAGCTTTCTTATGCAAGTGTGGACTCTTGAACATCACTCTCATGGTTGGTTAATATCCTTGAAAAAATAGCCTTTCTTGGCTAGGAGTGCAAGAAAGAACCTTCACAACCTGCAAAGAGAGGAGCTTCAATCCTAATCACTGAAGATGTCCAGGAATTAGAAAAGCTACCAGCCAAAACACTCTCCTCCATGTTGAAATTGTGCCAATAGTGTCTATTCAGGGAGCAACTACAGCAGTTCCAAAATGAATCTCATTTGACGAATTGTAGCCATGAGGTCAAAAGAAAGAATTCATGCCCCCTTTCAAATTCACACTTTTGATAATAGGAGCAAGATTACACCATGAAATCACACTCCTTCAAGACAACATCATACCAAAGCAATGATTAGCATCGAAAGCAGTGACAATGAATGATTGCTCTTCATCTGTAATAAGCTTTGGCTCCCCTATCACCAGCGTTTTAAATATTGACTTGTTCAACTGCAAAATCCCCATGGAAATAAAAACCATTGGTAAGTTCATTTTCCAATCCAACTTATGCTATACACCTAGCTCTAGCTCTCTGCTGTTCCACACTTGGATGTGTTCCTGTCGTAAATCTGACATAATCCCCACAACAATGTGACCTATAATGCAACCATACGCACAGGAACAGAAGATATCAATTCTGATAGACAAGGACGGGAAAAAGGAAACGCAGTTTATGACGTTGCGAGCGGTGACCAGTATTGGATACAGGGAAGGGATGGACGGACGGAGAAAGAGTAAGAAGCACAGAACCTGAAAATGACTGACTAGTGAACAGACAGAAGAAAAACCTTTGGATGGCGGTGAAGAACCAGTTCTCGAGTGATGGAGGAGCAGTAAATGGGGTAGGAACCATGAGATTCAATGCCTGCTGTGTGATCCTTGTGAGCGTGTGTTAGAAAATGATGAAGCTTCCTTCTTGATGCTTCTGTCCAAGTATCCACCGTAAATGGATACCTCTGCAGCAATTCTACTGGCATCTCGCTCTGTCCCCGTTGCCGTGGCAACGAAAATCCAAAACGATAATGTGCTTTCAACAACGTAATTTCAATTCAGCCTACACCAGAAAACACTTTAGGAATTTCCGATTCAGCTTGTGACGTCATAGAAATACCATGCGAATGAATGGCAGTCTTAAAATCCACAGCAGTGACTATCTGCGCAAGAGAAAGAAAGAAGAAAGAAACGAATTTCGAAAGGGGTAGGAAACGTGTCAAAGGAAAAGACGAAAAAGGAGCTCTCTAAATCTCAGGAAGAAACCCTACAGCCTGAAAACACAAATAAGCAATTCAGAGATGGAAGAGTACGAGCACCAAACTACGCGGCACAGAAATCGCCTTGTCGCCATAGCTTGTGCTCGAAGCCAAAACTAGGTACCCGCGCTTATTTGAAATGGATGAAAATCGTCCATTTGTATGGAAAAACTGTTTGTTTGACTACATTCTCTGGAGTGCTTCTTGGAAAACTACACCCTGCTCTGATCGATAGCCTTAAGCAGTTCATGGAGATGAAGTCATGGGATTTGAGAGTTCAGCTAGACGGATACCGGGGCAAGCACTCGTGCTACTCCTGTGATTATTTCCAATGGTCACAAGTCCAAGCCTGCAGTTCCTGGCTTGGGCTGTTTGCGTCCATGCGAACAAATTGAAGTAGGGAGTGAGTGCTTCACCAGCGAAAGTGGAGAGGAACATGAATCTTTCAACGTCACATCGGTCTGATCGGTCTGATTTTCTATCCAATCACCCCCAAGACTTCCATTAACTGAAGTCATTTCAAAGAAGAACAGCATCTTACAATGCGCAAATCTGATTGATGATCTACAATACAGGTAGACAGGACTTCATTTGTACCAGGCAGGACTAAAATTTTCACTTCATGACCAGCAGATTACTGCAAATGAACTGATGGGCATCCAATGTGCAAACTGATTAGAAGGAAGTTGGTGATTGCAAGCAACCAAACCATGGCCACCAGAATGTATACCTCAAAGTGAGACCTGTTACAGCTTGAATAATGTTTGTACAAAACACAGCTTCTAATAACTACAGCTGCCCTGATTCAAAGATCTAGATATACCCTGAATAAAAAGCAGAAGCTGTTTACAAGGCTTCTAGTCATGTATCCGCTGAGGCAGGGCGGAATGTGTGATGGAAACACTGTCTACTAGAAAGCATATATTTCCAAAGGGAAGAGAAACCAGCTACTCTTAGATCCCAGGACTTCGTGCTAAATGAAAATGAAAATGTCCAAGCTACGCTTTGCAGTTCATCTACAATGGGTCCTGAGATCCACTGCAGCCAAGGGATGCATCTCTCCATTCTCATTCCAGTTCAGACACTTAGTGACACAACTTTCTAACTGCACCTTTTCTGGTGGAAGGACGTAATATTCTTATCATTTGTCATTAGAGGCAAGAGGAATAACCCATCTCTTGCAACCTCAGCCCCGGTGGATGAAACTGCTTCAACGCATTCGCTAGTGGCATAACATTTCGTATGGTACGAAGCCCTCAAGCTCGGGTCCATTGAGACGGGGGTTGTTCTCAAAACTGCATTGATCACCAACCACTTCCGACAGTCAGAACCAAGTGTTTCTCCAAGCCACAGCATCATAATTGTTATCATTTCTGCTCTCCGAATAACTGAACGTGTCTGAAAGAATGCCCATGGCCAACTGTGTCTGGATGCTTATATCTGGTTCATGAGTGTGACATCATCTTCAAACCAAGAATCTTCATTAGCAGTCTTCATTAAGACGGGGGTTGTTCCCAAAACTGCATTGATCCACCTTCCACTTCTAACCGTCAGAACCGAGTCTCTCCAAGCCACATCATCATAATTGTTATCATTTCTGCTCTCTCAATCACTGATGCCCATGGTCAACTGTGTCTGGATGCTTATATCTGGTTCATATGACATCTTAAAACCAAGAATCTTCATTAGCACAATGTCAACCCTTACAAACCCTGGACTCTGTACGAACCTCACACCCTTTATTCTCCACGGGGCACTCTCAAATACACACACACACACCTTTTAGCCTGGAGATGGGCAAAAGAGCCAGATATTGGGATTGTCCCGCACAAATTATTATTTGACATATCCCTGCAGTTGTCCAAACAATTGTGAACACAAGCTTCCAAAAGTAACATATCTAATATAATTGCTAACATTAACAGCACGCATCCAACAAACTCCATTAACATCAGTCATGAGTCAACTGGCATGATATATGACCAATCTGAAGCCAAGCATGCATGAACGAAGGATGAGGGAGAGACTTACACGACTTTGAGGCTAGAGATAGCCGTGAGTTGGCGGGGTATGCGACCTGTCAACTGATTGTTGTTAAGGCGCCTGTTGTAAGAAGCCACATTCCCAACCCAAGCTAAAAGTTATATGCATGCCCAGCATCATCTTACCAGGACTCCAAGCAGGGCAGGTTGTTGGAGCAAGCTCCCATGAAGCAGTCTGCTTAAAAGACCTAAAATAAAAAGAGAAGGAATAAACTTCACAGCATCCACGGGAAGATTAAAGAGCTTTTATACAAACTACAATAAAGAAGTGAGGCCCTCAACAAGCAGCCCAAAAGCAACCTCTATACAGCATCCAAACAGAAATACTAGCAGGTCACCTCCCTCACTGCCCTTAACAGTCTAATGACAACGGAGTTGCCAGAATAAACCTACTTGCAACATAGTGTAATGTGCAACATGTACAAAACACAGGCAAGTACACAATAAAGAATTCTGCTGGACAGCTTAGGCATCCTGCATCAAATCTAAGGAGAGAGACAAGAGGGAGAGGTCTTACAGAAATGACAGAGAAGAGAGCTTCCCAAGAGAGTGGGGAATAGAGCCGGTGAAGTTGTTGTGATACAGATCAAGGCTCACCAGCATCTTGAATCACAATTGCATGACACAAGCATAAGACAGGATTAAGACATGGCCATCAACGGTTGGTACTGAACTGAGCTCATCAACACTAATTCATCATTCAAATGAGCCTGTAATACAGGATGCACAGGGAGTACATTTCGCAAGTGGTAGCTACCTTTATTTTCCCAAGCTCAACTGGTATGTGGCCCGTAAGGCTGTTCTTGTACAGTTCCCTGTCCATATCAATTTCAAAGATCATAAGCACATCCTTCTTTTCATCCTCCTGCTACCTCTCTCACTCAAGCACATGATAGACCTTATCCCAAGGGTCAAGACAAACAGAAACAGGGTCAACTTGTTTGACATTTTCTAACAGCTGTGCCTGTCCATGATATTGCATATTCTAGCACCATATTCAAAGCTAGAAAGCAGAAAAAGAGTGGGGCAAAGAGGGAGCAAGGAGGGGAAATAGAAGGGAGATAGAATACATACAGGTACTGCAAATTTTGGATATTCCCAAGTTCAGGGACCAACGAGCCCGACAACCGTGCATTACCTAGATCCCTGCAACCTCAACCGGCGACTACTTGTTAAACGGAGACAGACAGCCATATACTCCAAGCAAGTTTAAAGCAGAGAAACTATGTCTAATTCCTCTAGTGTAAATTGTCTAGATTTGTTTGCTTTCCATTTTTGGGCATGGCTTTGTGGCATGTGAGCTGAGCTACCCTCGCCATCGTAACCAAAATCAGGACAGACGAAACAAGGGGGAGAGAGACACAAATACAGAAACATACACTCGAATGACACGGTTGTTACTGTCGCATGTGACATGGAACCAAGTGCACGGATTGACTAGCGTTGGGTCCCAGCTCTGTAGCACGTTCGAGGGATCTTTCAAGCTCCGTCGTAGGGCATACAGTGCATCACCTGTATGACCCCGCAACAACCACAACAACAAGCTGTCAATGGGAAAGAAGGTCATCTACAATTAACGTGGTATTGATCTGTTCTAACTGGATAGCTCCATGCTACATCTACAACATCGTCTCCTTTGTGCCCAACCTCCCCGCGCCACACAACCACATAGGGATTCCCATGACCAACAAAAATAAGTAGAAGCGTTCTAGACGACGGGGAAGTAGGATAAGCGGAGCGTAACCTGTCGATAAAAGACACACAGAGATAGATAGGAGAGAGGCAGTGATCTAAGCGACAGTAAGAGACAGGAATAGAGACCACCGGTCCACGTAACAGGAACGAGGAGCCCGAGACTCTACTGCAAAGCACGGAGTAGAGTAAATAAATTCATCCGCGAGATATAACGCACAAATCTATGTATGAGTCGATGCTAGAGTTAGTAGCCAACAATCGAATTGCAGGATGGAAGAGACAGGTAAAGAAATTTCATCAAACAATGCTCGGCAGAAATATAGCACTGGGCTTCGTTGCCCTCCCTTAACATCTGGAGTTTTCAAAGCTAGATGGGGTTGCCTTACATTTTGGGTCACACTATCTTGAACTCAAGGCATTTACGGCTTCATAGACGGCAACTCAGCTTAGGCTTTTACTCACAAAGTTGGGGTTCACAATTGGAAGGGAAGAATCCTCACCTTCAGAATTAGCGAGGACAAGAGGCAGAACAGTGGCGATTGCCACAATCACTAGCACCCACCCATGTTGAGCTCTGAGCCTAGTCTGGTTCCAAGAGCAGGGACTACCACACCTCGCCATCTCTTCACACCTTCAAAGTCGAATACTGTGTGAAGACTCCAACAAATTGACAATTAGCGATATGACCGGAATGGCACAGTGGAAGCAGACAGGTGGACAGAGGGTTTGAAAAGATCCAAAAGCGAGCGGGGAAAGTGGAAGGAAGTGGAGCTGAGGAGTTGAGTGGAGAGAAAGTGAAGGGGGTGAGAAGACTCGACTTTAGAAGGTGAAGACTTCTGACCGGCGACTGACCGCCTGTACCCGGTCTGACCTCTGTGCCAAACCGTTGCCCTGCCACCTCCCCGGAAACTTCCGGTCTGTGAACCCTTCGCCGTTTTCATCCATCGATCCTCATTGTTGTGAGTCGCACCGCTTAAGAATGGATGAAATCCACGGCGACGACTGACGATCCCCATAGATGAATGACGACGCCCGATGGGCGAACGGAGTGCAGCCTGACGCATGAACCTTTGACGGACGCGAGGACCGAGACGTGCCGGTGGAAGGACTACCGGACGACAGGCGACGGGTGCAGCATTGGCACGCACCCGTTGGTAGACCGGCCACATCAGTCACCGTCTCTTTCGTTCTGCGCGTGCTCGCTGTTCTTCGTGTAGTTCTCTCGTATACTCTACAGACAGCTACCTATCCGAAGACCCAATCATCCAAGCTTTTTGGGTTGCTCTTGATCCCGTGAGCTTTCTAGCCCTGCTGAACGGGCTCCTTCGGAGCTCTCTCGATCCTTCACTTCCACTTCAACATACACGCAATTTCCAGCCGAGCTGTGACCCCACCAGGGCTCGTGGGACTTCAATTCAAATCCGTGGTGGTCAATAAGTCAAAGTGCCCATGCCCTATCTGACTGGGCACGATTTGACAAAGTTGAATTAATTGTTATGAGCACACAGCACACCCTGGGTACGGCCTTTGATTGTTTGCAACGTTGACGATAAGAGCCAGGTCAAAAGCGAGTCGGAGGTGGTGAAGGTTTAGGGCCTCGGCAGGAATCTCATATGGGTAGCCTTTCTTATTGAAACTTGAAACCTTCGAAGCATGCGTCAACACGGAAATTTGGATATTGGCGGTCGAGAGCGTTGATATATATCCTAGGAATGGATACAGCGCAGTACATGCGAACAGTGTTGTTTGGTGATTGACGCCTCAGAATTTTGTGTGGCCTCGTCGTAATGAGGCCGCACGGTGCAGAGGGGACAGGGACGTGACAGCGGGCCCGCTACATTAAAAGGATCCCTATTCCCCTGTTTCTCTTATATATCGAAAAAAACGTCAGATAGTTATCACGGCGGAGGTTGTGGTCTGGTGGTAGGTCGATGGCAATGTGGCTATGCAGTTCTCGGGTACCCAGTCCTTGAACGTGTTTCCGGTGGTTGGCGTATACTGTAACTACCTCCATGGAGGTGCTATGCAACTACTCTCATGCAGGTAAGTTAGTTCAGCCTGGTTTTGCAACTACCTTCATGTAGAAAATCCTAAAACTACCTGCATGGAGGTAGTTGTAAAATTCATATGTCAAAAAAATTCGAAGTCCTTGACGCATGAAGGTAGTTTGCTCCTATATTAATGAGACGGCCTGACAGTCGTCTGACCAGCCTCATAACGACGAGGCCACACAAAATTCTGAGCCGAGATTGAAGACCCGTTCTCTGATCTGCGGCCATGGACAAAGGCCACCTTTCTGTGGTTTTGTTGTCCGTAGTAGGGTCCAAGGGCCGCTTTATTCATGGCGAAAGATGCCAACAAATGCCAGGCCACAAAAGTGTCTCCCTTCCCTTTCAAGAAGGAAAGGTACATGTTGTAGGTTGATAACATTTTAGCAAGGACAGTGGGTGGGCTGCATTATACTAAAAAGGAATGCTACAACTGTTTGAGCTGGCCTGTGTGCCCCGTTACTTTGTTCACGGACTCACTTTTGTATTGAAAATTTTGTCTTCCACAGACCACCTGAAGGATGGTTGCTTTCTTTTCTTACATGAAATGAGAACCCACTTTTGTAAGTATTGAAAAATCTCTTCCACAGACGACCTGAAGGATGGTTGCTTTTTTTTACTTACATGAAATGTCAAGCTCAAGTCCCGGCATATGGAATATTCAGCCAGATTTCTCCAATGATGGGTAGGATGGAAGCTTATAAAGCTCGGTATGGCAAATTCTAGACAGAGGGGTCTTGGGGCCAAGGGCTTGGTCAATAGCAACCAGCTATCACCCTTGAGCCGCACATGGGAAAACTTATGGTGCGGTCAAGGGTAGGTGCGGAAGTGTTGATGTAGGTATACGTTACATTGTTGTCACCAGCCTCAAGCTGGCATCACCAGCAGGTCCATTTTCGACACAACTGATGAAGAGTTCATGCTGAATAGAGAAAGCTTTTCGGGGGAAAAGGCGGTCTGTAAATCCCGCCGCTCTGCACGACCTGCCATTGGGCAAACTTGCTTCAAATTATACCTTTTGGATGAGCAAGCTGCAGCAGCAGTCACCAGTGCAGCTGTTGATGCAGAAATGGGGGTGACAGGAGTGCTCGTGTTCCAACAATGTCCTTCCTTATTATATACCCCCTGCCACATGTCACCTTGTTCGCCTTTCCCCCCTTGGACCCTTGATGCTTCTGCATCTGCCTTGTTGCAGGCGTTGCCAATCCTCCCTTCCCAGTCCCAACAAATTTGAAAATCTGTCTTTGTAACAAAATCCAAGTGTCCCGACTCCCGAGACCCAACAGACTAACTGAGCAGTAATGAAATCCGAACTTCATAAACAACCCAAAGTTAGAGCAACATTAAAAATGTATATTCAAGTTGTCTGTACTGTCACAAGAGCTTGAAAATCTCTGTTGTAGCACAACCAATTGGGACAACAAGACTGAAAGGTCCCCAACCCATGTGTAGAATCTCACATGGCCTTTGGTGGAGCGACATATCTGATATTGCGGCTGACTAACCGTACTCACTAATTGACAATCCTCACTAATCAACTGAAGATGTGTGCTCTGCCTAATAATGTACTGGTTTCCCTGACGTTGTGTGTGTGTAGCGACGGCTACCCGTAAAAGGTGACATGGTCTGTATGGTTGGTTGGTAGATATTAGGGTTTTGTTAGTCATAGCGCAACGTTGGGAAGACGCCGTTCTTCGACGTGCGTCCTGCCAACGGAGGCAAATGGTATGTGTGGCCTGGCTATCAAGGGCTGGTACACTGTGGGTGGCCGTCGCAGTTTCTCGTCATTTTTTAGTCTTCCAGTAGGTTAGTATGTATCTACCCCAAAGCTTGGTCAGGGCAGTGCTGTGTTGGCAGATGCCGACCATAATAAGCAACACTTATTCGATTGTCAGTCAGCCTACTACATAGGCTTGTATATGTTTTTGTCGGAACAAGAATCTCCTCCAAACTCCTTTCATCAGAATTATACCCGTAAATTTATTTGTAATGGGTACCATGAATCCAAGTATGAGAACCATTATTCTACAACAAATTCAAAAGGATTCGAGCTCCAAATTCCTCCAGAGCCTAGAGAAGATAAAGAAGCAGGACTAGCTCGGTAGCTACATACATTCAAAGTGATGAGTAGTTCTGCAGTGCCAGACCAATGTGATGATTGAGAGCAGTTAATGCGCACTGGCCTCATCACACTACCCAACACGTGGGGGGAAGGTGGGAATGTTGGTCCTTGCTATAAGCTTCATAAACACAATCCTGCATGGAACTAAGTTAATGAGAAATACAGCTCACCGATATACACCCAGAAGATTACAGGATGTCAGAACGTATTGATGTGGATTGAAGGTGTCTGCACTCTAGGTTAGGCATTGGGAATCTTGAAGTACCTGCCATCCATTTGCTCGATGCGTTAGCATGGAGGTCTTGGGATTTGTAGTGTGACCATTTCAAGCTTGTTGTACACAATTGGCCAATGGCCCGATTGACTCATTTGCTACATTGTATCTTCTCTAATTGTACGCTGGTATCCGAGAATTCTACTTACAAGGATATACACATGTACAAAAGCTCCTAACATGTGCAAACAATGTGTGACACTACAGACCTACAGACAGCAGTTTACCTGCCAAGCTGAACTAGAGCTACAGAATAACTCCTAACAAAGCAGGTTTAGCAAGACCTATTAGGAACGTGAGTCTGAATGGGGAGGAGGGGGGTGCAGGTAAGCGATGGAGTAATGGGAGGCTGCACGAGACACGCGTGAGTACGGTGGGGGGGCAAGTCAATTTAGTGGGGAAGGGCGGTACTGTTTTGGCGCTGTGTTTGTCGGTCTGCAGCTTTGCTTCTCCCCATCTTCTTCATTTCCTTCATTACACTCTTTTCACACTCTGCCATGGCACAAAGCACAACACCTGCTTGCATTCTTTCACACTCTGGACGCGCTCTGGGGTCGGAAATGAAACACGGTGCTGAATGGGCAAGGGGGGTCGACGAGTATCCGTTGAACGGCGTATCTTCCGTTCCGTGCTCATTTACGGAGCAGAGCCCACGCTTTTATCCCCGTGCTGTACAGAGTACAATCTTCTCTCCTGTGGGTACATGCTCTTTCTCCACTGTCACACTGCAGCCCTCCATCCATAGCTCATTGCTTCGGCCACTTCGGCCACTGTGTCTCTGCAGCACAGAATTCAAATCTGCTCTTGAATCTCACTTGATGCTTCCAAGGCTCGCAATGTGCATGTTAGTTCTCAGAGCTGCCGCATACAAGCAGCTCCATAATGGACTTCGTGATGTGCAGTGCAAATCAATGGTCATAAGTTTAAGAGAGTGAGTACTCCTGGAAAGCCATAAAGGATTGTATTGGGCTATCATGATTGGATGCTCTTTCCTCAATTTCATACAAGTATTTACAGGGCCTGTTCCAGATCTAGTGTAGTTTATACCAGTGTTGGTCTGATATGTACAAAAATACGGGTATCAACCAGGTTATGCACCCGGGAATGGAAGCCCCTACCAGCTGGTTCCAGATAGGAAGGAAATGTGTCGAGTAACCTACCTGTAGGGTATGATTAGGATTTCGGGGAGGCCGATACCCTAGCCGACTGGTCTCGGCTCACCATTGTTGATGTTGTTACTTGTTTTTTTCGCTGGAACTCTGTTGTTGGTATCGCCGTTCAGGTATCAATGCGCGTAGCCTAGAGATGGGGGAAGATGGTTTTGTTTCTATTTGTATTAGTGCTCTGTCACATTCAACATTAGTCTTTGTGGCTGGAAAGAAAAACAGTGCACTAAAAATGGTTATAAATGCTTAGGCAAAAGTTTCCATATGCATGTTATAATATTCAGTGCACTCAGCGGCTGGGTTTTTTGACAGGTTGGCCTACCCTTTTTGTGACACCGCCACCATTTAGTATGCCACTCCTCAAACAGTGATTTGTTTTCTCATTCATGCCTTAAGGTTTCTACAAACTCAAGCAACTCAGCTCTTACTTGTATTACTTTCAGCCTGTCTTGTTTTTCTTTTGGCGAAAAATTGTTGACTTGGAAAATGGGTCAACTATTTGTACAAAGAAATTATGGGGGTAAAATCCAAAAAAATTGCTAAAAAGCGCTACTAGTTAATATCAAGAGCCTGATATTGCCAACATGGACCAGTAAAAACGTGCCACCTGGTATATAGCCACTTTTCTAATCTGCCACCTCGTTATTCTGGCCACAGGTAGAATTCTCATGTGGCCCAGCTTGCAATTTTGGAAAAATGAAAAAGAAAACACTGGTTAATCCAAATTTCAAGATCAACCAGCATTAGATCACTATCGAAGATCAGGTCTCAGCATGTACCAGCGTACCACTATTGGAATACTCAAGTTTGAGAGCCATGGGAGAGCGTGCTTGAAGACGTACAGGAAAGAGGGATAGGTTTAGAGTTTGAAAGAAAAAGAAGGGCAGCCTCCCCCAGACTCCAGCTGGACTTACTAGTAAGATTACTGATAATTACCAGTAATGTGTACCTTTCTTTTGTAATTTATTTTGCTTTTCACTGTGACGGGCATTTTTTTGTCATCGCCTTTCTTTTGACAGGCAGTTTTTTACTTGTCCTTTTTTTTACCTTTCAAATGCGTTGTGACAGGCGCAACAAGCAACCCTGCTAACGAGACCACGCTTGGAGAACCAATCAAGCATGCACACTTTCAAACATGATGATGGCCTGCCCAATTGCACATGAATTTTTCATCTTTGAGTTTTATAAAGCACAGTTATAGAATCCCTCCTTGGCATTCTTCATTGTTGGTGAGGAAAGGAAAGGTTCACACTTCACACAGTTTCTACAAACAGATCCTTGAAGACTCTTGAGCATGTCTGTACCTAGGCGAAGGCGGATTTTGTCTGAAATTGGAGACATGCAGAAAATTTTTAGAGTCAACAGGATGTATTGCTTCACTTCCCACCAATTCTCAAAAAAAAATCTCCATCTCTCCCCAAACATCTATAACTCTCAATGCCGGGCATAAACTTTTAAAGACAACAAGATCTCTTTTTGGGAATATGCATTCTGAAGATGGTGTTAGTACCCTTCCTGGATCTGGAATTGGCTGTCTTGATGGCAGTGCCTGGGCATAATAAGGTGATTGGCAAATATTTACGAATAAAATGTTAGAAACTCATTCACCTCTCCTACTCTTTCCTCTTGGTCATATCCAGCAACTGTATCCTAACCGTGTAACCAAGGCCATTACAAAGCATACAAGGCAGTAGTTCCAGGTCTCTTCCAATGAGAGTTCTGTGTTGGCAATAGAATCTTTTTATCACCAAGAGCTGGAAATGCCCACAAGTCAGAAGGGAAGAAAGACATACAAGGTTCCATGGGTCCAAATTTGACTACTGGGGGTCATCAACTACTCGTCAAAGAGTTCCCATGAGATGTGTTCTCTTCGCATCCTTGTTTATTGGTTCTGCAATTCAAGCAGCTTTCTGCTGCAACTGCTTGTTAATTGAAGCAGCTTGACACCTCCCTCTTGCCTACAGATATTGGTGAAGGGCGAAAGGTGTCAGTTCCACATCTTGCAGACACTGTGACGCCAGTGCAAATTCTTTGGAAAGACCCACCTTAGGAGCCATCCTGACTACCTGTTTCAAACGTAATCCTCAACACGTATGTCCTTGACAGACTACCGGGCTGCCCAAAGAGCGCCAATGTCCCAGAATATATGATGTTTAAACTACACCACAACCTAACCTGTCAGTCCTACCACTACCCACTATCTTATGAAAAACTATGAAACCCTGACATGACTGCAGCAACAAACTGCCAGTTTATTTAGATTTCAAGGAGGGTGATGGCCTTTTAGGTGAATCCTCAATGACCTAACTATCCACCAGTTCCTTGCTTGTAAGTTGTGCACATTTCTTCAAAGAGAGGCACGCTTGTAAAAGAGTACATAGGCTTGATCATGGAGCACGCGACTTAAGTTCACCATTGATACCACCCCATCATCAAACCGAAGCCAGTAGCCATCACTCTGCTTGCAATCAGCCGTATAGTGGCCCCCTGACGGATCCTTCCCATGATGAGTCACTGTTGCCACCAGCTCATACTTGCGTGCCTGCATTCACCAACTTCACAATTTTACACATGCAACCTGCCACTCATGACTGTACCTACAGTCAAACAACAAAGCAAAACCAAGGCTGTTGATTAGCAATAACATCAAATAACCAGCCAGAACAGGAGAGAGATTGGATAGCTGACCGTAAGGTCAAAGTGATGAACGTACCTCACTCACAGGACCAGCATGGGAAACAAGAAGTTCACGGCCAAGACCGAGTTCAAGAGGGAACCGCACTGGCTTATGAAGCTTGCTACTACTGCCAGCACCATAACTAAACCGCATGAGATGGAGTAGCAGCACCCGTGGGAGCGCCTGTATCTTGACTGCCTTGCTTGCACTCACCGCTTCGCTACCCTAAACCTCATACAACCCAATTCAGCACACTCAGTATGTCTTGTGGTTTCCTTGAGTGTACGCACTCCTGTAATTGAACAAGGCAACTTACTAGTCCAGTACCCTCCTTGGTTGCAGCATACCGTTTACAGCCCTCAACTATGATATTTCTCACTGCAGCAGAAGAGGAAGAAGACAAGGAAAAATAACCTTGCCAGTGGTTGCTTTGTAACCTTCCAATGACTCAGGAGCCGCAAAGAACTTCAGCGCATCCTCTACCGAATGTAAAGCATCCGGAAGAATATCGAGATGTAAAATAAGAAATGGCTGCACTGTTGCTGACGCCTTGTTTCCTGCTCACATAACACAAATCCATCAACAAGATTGCGCATGCATTCCCACGCCTCACCATTTCCAAATTGCAAGGTCCCCAGCCCTTCCGTCTTCACCTTTCAAAGACTTGAGCTTCACAAAACCTGTCGATATGTCAACACATGTACTAACTTCAATACTAGCTGCAATGAGTCAGTGTACAGATGGAGTTTCATGGAAATTTCACGAGCAAACTACAGGGAACTGACAATTACAACCTAACTTGACAAGCTTGCAGCACAATTTCTTTGAGCTAGTAACAAGTGGGCAAATATCCTTGAAGTCTCTTTACAGAATCTCTGGAGCAACTCTATGGACTGTAGTTTTTAATGAAAAGTTTCTGCAAATTATTGGTCAGCAGCTACCACCTACACAAAAAGCCAATTTTCATGACTTGCACTGAGATCTTGATCATTTGTGAGGGACACACGAACACACAGAGAAGGGCAGCTTTATGAAGTAAACAAAGGTATTCCATTCTGTCCAATCAAAAGAACATGCTAGGAAATATCATAGAGCAATACCACAAGAAAGTATGTAACTCAGAAGGATGTTAAGAATACATGTTACACAAATGTTGTGCACTTGTGTTGGAGTGTCAAGTTGTTGATATGACAACCAGTGAGCCTTGCCTGGCTTGCAGAAGTTTTACAGCTGCTCAGCAGAAGTATTTCGCACCTTTCTTTTGAAAGCAAAATATTCACAGGCCAAATTTCTCAAGGTGCTCATTACATTTGCCAAAGAAAGAAAGGAGAAAGAAGGAAGAAAGTTCATGACCTCCATCGAGAGATGAGTACAACTAATCCCCACAGCATGTCTGTTCTTTCCAGCAAAGTTACTGAATATGCTTCTGATTGGTTCAGGAATCCGAGAATCGGACGTGAACTTGGGGCACATGGACCATAGTTGTATCAATAATATGACACTGTTGCTCCTTGGTCGGCTCCCCCTTAAGTTTTGTACTAAATAGATGCAGTACATGATCTCAAGTTGACAGGAACATGCTGTATGCTAATCATGTGGTTTGTGTGCTTAGCAGCCATGTCATTTACTCTCGTGAATGTGGATGCTTGCAGATCTCAAAAGGGTTCTCACCCTTCACATGAGTGGTAGAACAGTTGCAATACCTTTTGTCTTGACGACACTGCGCAGTTGACCACCAAAGATGTCGCTGAGAGGAGACTCGGTGAAGGTGTGGGTACGTGTAACAGCTGTGCGGTTCTTGGGACCCACAGTTTCCCAGTCATCATCATCAACAACCACTGTCTGCTGGCCCAGAATAGTAGTCCCTTCCAGCCGCAGTAGCTCCTCATGCATGAGGTCCATCACATGGCTTAAGAATTCTTGGGCATCCTCCTGCCTGTGACATCTCATGAACCCACAGGATGCATTAGTGCCATACCCACCTGAGAACACTCCCCTAGTAGCACTACTCAATCCCTGCAGATGATCTGTACCATACAAGGCAGGGACTGGACCTGTTAGGAAAAGACCAGCATCAACTGGATTCAAAGTGGAGTCCTCTCACCTATCTTGAATGTTAATACAGTGATTGGCACCCGTCCCTGTCACAAACTTGAATATTCTAGGAAACTGCAAGAAATGAAGACATTGGAAAGACTTTGAGCATACGGAGGAGAGCTTAGGGATACCAATAACCACTCTTTCCACTAACAAGGACAGGAAGCAACTTGTGGCATAACATAGTCATCATATCTGCAGCTACCTTCATCTAACAAATCGTCCACCTCACAGACTCTCTTGCTAGCCACCCATGCTAGATTCGGACATTTCAGAGGCAAAGGTAATTGACTCAGGAGCGTACCTTGACCTGCCTGTGCCACGGGCAGGCTGGTCCGGACTGAAACTGTGCAACACAACGTCAAACATCCCTGGAGCAAATGGTTTGCCAACATCTATCCCTCCACTGGTCTTCCTATCGTCCTCATGCCCCACTTTTAAGACCTTTGGCTCTGTTGCGGACTTGAGTTCAAACTCTCCAGCAAAATCCACAAAAGCCCGAAGCGTAGGGTAGCCCTTCTGAAACACTAGCCATCAATGTTAGCATAAGCTAAAACAATATCTCAAAATCACCCTTCAAATTGCCTAACTGCACCTGTTGCTTCTAATTTCATGATACTCATGCAGATCATTCCACCCGGAATACTGTATTACAAAACCCTGTATATTGTTGATGACAACCCATTCACTCATTTCTCTCTCATGAACACCCTCTCAGCCATAACTGTTAGCATGAACTAAAACCAAATATACGAAACACCATTTCCATTTCCCAAGCTATAGCTCTTCCTTCCATTCTCTTAATGAGCCTTCCTGGGCCTACTCATTCACGGCAATTGTATCCTGTTAACCCCTCTCGGCCCATCATCATAGCACATTCAGCTGCTTAACTAGTCCTTCAATGGCTCTCCTTAAACTAAACTCATGCTCGTAACAGGGACCCACTTTTCCCATGTGATTTCTTGCTACAGAAAGGAACAACAATATAATAATCAACTCCACAAACCCACTTTTTTGTCATCCCTGGCAAACCTTTTCCTTTGTAAACATTTATTCCCATCCACACCTTCACCTGTTAAAGCTAACGAAAGATGCACAGACCAGGAAGAACAGGTTGAAGCTAACCTCGGGAACAGTGCGAGAGCGAAGGACAAGAATGAGATGTAAGAAAGGCGGGCAGGAGAGCAGGGCCTGCAAAGTAGCATTAAGGAAGCAGGAGTTGCCAGTGTTGAGTAGCCCCCGGGGTTGCACCCCTGCATTGCCTCCAGTAGACTTTCCAACTCCTGCTGCTAGCCTAGCTTGCACTTGTGTTGTCCTGCCCCTTCCCTTGGTTCCCTGGACTCCCACAAGTGCTGCCCATGACTTTGGGAGTAGCTTTGAAGGCACCTCCTCAGCGGTACCTGCCAGCTCTTCTGTGCCATATTTTCCAGCCCCTTCTAGAGAACTGACTGGCTCCAGATATTGCACTTTCTCCAAACCATTTGCTTTAGACTCTTCAGCAGTCTCACTATCTTGTATGGGTGACTGCTTGGTGTTAAGTGATATTCCCCGATGCTGTT
The DNA here is from genome assembly GCA_030704615.1 of Takakia lepidozioides. Taxonomy (NCBI): domain Eukaryota; kingdom Viridiplantae; phylum Streptophyta; class Takakiopsida; order Takakiales; family Takakiaceae; genus Takakia; species Takakia lepidozioides. The sequence goes on along the minus strand of CM060734.1, from coordinate 22,178,340 downwards.
GGGGACTAGCTTGAATGGCAGCACCTCCATTTGCAGGAACAGAAGTAGTGAAGATCTCATTGCAGCTGCTGACTGCTCCTTTCTGACATTCATCAAGCACATGCGGATGTTTAGGGCTTGCTGGACTCCAGCTCCCATGGGCCACATGACTTCCATCCTCCTTGGGGGTCTTCACCTTTCCATTTGCAGAGGCCCAGTGTCCGACCACAGATTCACTCTGACCTGCAGAGTCATGCCATGTACTCAAATGCGGGGGTGATGGTAGAAGAGGCCCATACTGAGGGCTGTGATCCACCAGTGGCTGCGCCTGAAAGAAGCAGGCCTCATCTTCCGTAAAGGACCCAAACACAAAAACCTGCCCCTCCCTTCCAGTTCAAAACCTCGTATTCGACAAAGGACAGAATCTTCCAGTCTGGAGGAGCCACTAGTTGAACGGAGGAGATAACGTATTCTGCCTTGCAAAATCCAAGACTTATAATTTCTTTGGTGAAATAGCACCATTCCAAAAAGTGATCCAACACATTCACTCTGGACAACCGGATGTGTGCCACCGTAAGGGACAAAAGAAGCATGCTACGAATTGAGAAGAACTAGTACTTCTAATATTTGAAGGTGACAGAGTGGAAGGTGAGGGAAGCGAAGAATGATACGACGAGCAAACACATAGCATTTTCTTAGAACTTCCTAGACAATTGTCAGACGCCCAAAACAAGCACTTGGGATCTACACCAGTCCTGTTCGATAAGGCTTTGGAAAAGCACCTCCCAGAACTGCAACCACTTCTGGGATGAATGCAACCCACGTGCCTACCAACAATAAAGCTTGAAGTATATAATACCGTTTCGGCCCTCTTCAGTCTAACAAAATCAGTAGTGCGTGCTAATTACAGCACCAAACATGGGAAATGTGAGGAATCTCAGCTGGCCGTGCCTCCAAGCCAAGGCTGAATGCAGCCGATTTCATGCAAGAGTAAGAAGCAGAGAAGAGACGAACTTAAGCCGTTCACTCAGGAGAGGGGACCAGAGGAAGAGATAGAAGAAATTTTCTTACAGAAACCGCAAAACGAAATGGTATAAATAGAGAAAGGTAGAGGACGCACCGGGTCTCTCATGCTTGATAGAAGCCATGGGGCGCCATGCTGCGAGTTTTTCAGCCCCTCAATCAAGCACTTGCGATCCAAGTCCGGAGGACACAACCCACAATTTCCGATCACCCACAATTCCTCCACACCCAGACTCCAAGACAGCGGGAGTAGGTCAAGCTGGCCTGGAATGCAAAGTGCGACGATGCAGAGTGCAGGCTCTCACCGTGACACATACAAGGAACAAGGGTTGTGTGTGTGGGCTGACTAAGTCACGTCTCACACCACCTTCCTAATCCCTTGCTTACTTAGGAGCTCCAGCCTTAATACTTACTACCTGTAGGGTAACTGTACCTATCATTGCCCTTTTCTTTTTCTTTTTCTTTTTCCTTTTTAAATTTAAAGGGATGAGAGGCCCTGAAAATTTATTAAAAAGGGAAAAAATTAAACCCTTACAAGTGCCATGAGGCTTAACACACGGAGGCCATGTTGGAGATTCCAACGATCAGATAACAGGGTAGAAAATAGACCTGGCTATGCATGCAGGCCTGGTAGAGCCATCTATTATTGGTTGCAAGATTTGCCATAGCGCAGAGAGCTAATGTGCGATTAGTTCATAGCTTCGAAAGGACTCCAAGAGAGAGGTGGCCCAGTGTAGATGGAACCGGACGGAACGACGAACAGTAAGAACACAGGCCAGAACGGCCAAGGAGCGAAACTCTGAAGATGTCTATTTGAGGAAGATCAACTTAGATTTAGATCCCCTCTTTATGTGCTTCCAGTTAATATCCCATTTAAGACTTTGAGAGGCCATAACTTGTTCATATGATCATATTATGGTGCAAAATTTGGACCTAGGGGGAGGTTGGCAAGTTGGCTTCAAAACCCAATTTATGAAATTTACAAAACCCAATACACTGCATTGAAGTGTTGCGCACAACGAGCCTATATAATCTTTGTATGTCTTATTTCCTAAACACTTTGCTGAAGTGGGAGCTCCTGCCTTAAATACCTATATTCCTAAACCCTTTTCTTTTTTCTTTTTTAGAAAGGCAACACCATTTACCGATTATGGCAACCTTGGGGCCTGTAAGGGTTTTAATTTTTTTCCCTCCAATAATTTAAATAAAGCTTTCAATAACTTTGGGCTTCCTCTCCTTTCCTCAGAAAAAAAGAACAAAAAAAAGGCCAGAAATGCATTAAGAAAAGATGGAAGGCCCTTGGCTCCTCTGTTTAATTAGGAGCTCCTCCATTAGTACCAGTGTTGTGTTGTGCGGGTGGTGCCTATTTAAGGAACCCACCAGTTTGGGGTTGGGGTAAGTTTTTTCTAGAGCCAAGTCCAAGTCTGGATCCAAGTTTTTAAAATTGAGAAAAATGGGGGTCCGGGTATTTGAACACAGGGTCGGGTCAGGGTCCGGGTGGTTGTTGGACAATATTAGCGGGTTTCACTAGTTCGGGTCCGGGTCCTAATTAATTGATTAAATAAATTAGATAATTAAGAATAACCATATATATATATTTGGCTGGAAAAAACAACTAGATCTTAATGCCAATTTTTATTTTAGGACATATTCTTTCAAGATGTACAATATTATTATTATTATTATCTGACGCCTCCCAAAGGAAACGTAAATTATGATGTCTTTTGACTCTACTGTCTTCATGCAGCAAGGTGGACACCTTTATGATATGGTGGATTGAACCCACAACCACTTCCGAGGTGATATGTGCCCATTACTATATATAGATGGCTCCTTCACAAATTATATACATGATGACACAATAATTAAAAATATAAGTTAAGATCCATCCATAAATTTCAATTCTTAAACATGGTAAGAAAATTAAAATGCCTCATAGGTCATTATAGCTTGAAGAAAAATCGCACGCCACGCCCTAAAAGAACAAAAAAACCAAATGAGAGAGAGGAGGAGGAGCATTACCTACGAGAAGCTCAAGTCAAGTGCCACATTTTTTCTTATGTATTATGAAATGGGCAAGCCGTTGCCCATTCTGCCAATCAGAGGCTACGGACCTTAATGGTCTTTTTTTTTCCCTTAAATTTAGAGAAGGCCGATGGAAGGGCCGGGAATTTATTAATAAAGTGAGGAAAAAATAACCTCGAAAAAACAGACCATGAGGATGAGAAAGGGGGCACCGTCCGTAACTAGTATTTTATAAAGTCAAACTGGTCATAATTTTGAGAGTGTAAAGCACTGCCAAAAACTTTTGTTGGCCTACCTTCCTAAGATAAGACTACGCAAAGGGTTCAGCTGCTTTAGGCTGCTTTAGCACCGATACTTTCGATTAGGCTTCCAATTCGATCGAGACAGTTGCCACTAGAATATTCTATCCATATTTCTAATGAATGACATCCCCTGGATGAACAGTTTCATGGTCATAACCAGTTTTGTTTGGCCTTTAGGTCTGGAGTTCAACTTCTTGTGCATGCCATAAATGAGGATATTACCCTGCGTGCCACCCGGGTGATTCAGGGCTCAAATCTTGTGTCGTGCGCATACGTATCGCTACACAACTACAACGTCGTCCAAAACCACACAACACATGTGCACACCAAACACTAGTCTATCACTAGTCCGTCACTAGTGCAGCCACTAGGCTGTCACTAGCCACCACTAGTGCAGCCACTAGTCCAACCACTAGGGATAAACAGGAAGGACACAAGCACACAAGCTCTCTACCAAGCTCACACACTTACACATGAAAACATCACTCATATATTAAGTTGAGCAAAGTGCACCCCATGCCATTGGGGAATCCACAGTACGGCGCCATAGCTAGACGCGGTGAGGCTCAACTCGAGAAAGATGAGCCACCGCAATCTACCGTCAAGATAACCACTCCAGGGTCTAAATATACATTGGCCCCTAGATTGACACTTGGGTCATCCACAAAACCCCCTAGATGCTCTTGAGATACATGTCTGCATCGCAGAATGTAACGCGGACAAAGACATACTACACATCTCCCCCATTTTACGTCTCGGCAAACGTCTGTCCAAGCTATATGTCTCTCATGGTCGCTATATGGGACTCATCCCGAATGACCCACTCACTTGGCTCTGGCACATATTTTCTACTTCAAACCCACCATCCAGTCAGTTCACGCCAGATAGGCAACATTTTGCCACAGAAGTCTGTTGGCTCGTAGACCGCTATTTGATCTATACCCCCCCAAAAAAACCTTGCTCCCCCCTCAAGCTCACACAAGCCCAGTCTCATACTACCCTCCCACCAGACATTCTAGCACTCCTTATATAATCTTTCCAAATCACGCACTCTTACTACTCGAGCCCACTTACATGTCTCATGCTCCTCTCATCATACTCAAGCTCGCACCCCCGCGACTGCCTATTTGGAGCCATTGGCTCTGCCTCCCAACACATCTGGGCCGGTCACGGCTATGCACACTCGCCCCCAGGCTCTTCCACGCATGAGGCATTACAATGGACCTGCCTCGCGGCGCAATCCTCCCCCACTGCTACCACCATTCTGATACTAACACACCAACAACTGCCTAATAACCCGCACCCCCTTCTTCAGCTCCCCCCCCGAGGTCATGCCCTTAGCCGCAATTGACCCAGACCAGCTCCAATACCATCGCACCCCACCCCTCCCTAAATACCTCCAACCCACCCTAACCCTCATACTACTTGTCCACTACTCCACCACATGCTCCCTTATACCCGCCGACTTCCCAACCCGCCTCAAATGCCTCCTAACGGATACACATGGCATGAAAGCCACTACATTCCATATCCCCTCTCACCAATCATCCTGAACAATACCCTGGTGGACATGCCAAATGCAGCAGCATCGAAGAAGCAAAAGGAGTGTTTGACAATATGGCTGAACGAAATCTGGTGTCATGGACTGCAATGATCACATGATATGCCCAGCATGGTTGTCACAGGAATGCCCTGCAACTATTTGAAGGAATGCAAAAGGAAGGCTTGAACTGGACAGTTACACCTTCATATGTGTTCTCTCCGTATATAGCCCTGTTGGCCTAGTAGATGAAGGAAAACACTACTTTGATTCACTGAGTCAAGATCATGGTGTCACTTCAACAGCAGAGCACTTTGTCTGCATGGTTGACCTTCTACAGGGCGATTAGATGAGGCAGAGGACTTCATTAACAAAATTCCAATTGAATTAGATGTTGTGGTATGGAGGACCTTGCTTGGTGCCTGCAAGATTCATGGCAATGTGGAGATGGTTGAACGTGCTTGCAGCACATGAGGGCTTAAATTTTTGAATTTTGAGAATGGAGTCGGCAATCTGCCATAGAAGCGCACTGGTTTCGGCTAACCATTTACATACCGCACTGTCTTTGAGGGCGCGCTCCATAGGAACACACTGATTTCGTCTAACCATTTACATACCGAAAAGACCCCAACAACCATCCATGCCCAATGATAATATTCATTGGATGAAAAAACCATCATCCATCTATTATGCTGCTCAATCAATCTATGTAGCAGCTTTTTCCCTGCTGATCCGCTATCATCGGCATCCGTTGTTCTGGTGACCGGGTAGGTCTCGGCCCAGCGGGGGGCGACCGTGCTAGCCGGTTTCCAGATGCTCCGAGTGCGATATGGAGAGTGAAGAACACATCTCCATAGATCAGAGAGAGAGAGTGAGAGGAAAAGAAAGAGAGATTGTAGGATTGCCGCACGCAACAAGCAGGAAGGTCCAAGGGAGAACGTGGGTGGGTGCTTAAGTGATTGGCTGTAGAGGCCATGGTGGTGTGCAGATGCCGCAAGGTATGTTCCTATCCGGTTTCTCTAGGATGTGTCAGAGGAGTGGGTTACAATCTGAGATCAACCTAATGCCTTTCTATCTTCTTGTTTTTCCTCTATGTTTTTGAGCGTCTCTTTGATTAGTCTCAAAGTTTGCAGCTTCAAGTTGATAATTGAATACTACCATAGCCATTCCACCAATCGAGGGTCAGATAAGGTCTGTGGATCGATGCAAACATGTACTTCTATGCAACATTTGAGCATCCTGGTCAGGCGGATGGTAAACTGGTTCTACTGCATCTCACATTTACTTCCCCGTGGGGTCATTTGTATGTACTGAAATCGTAGTTCGTGACTTGTTTGCAATATCGTAGGGAGATGCTAACCATACAACACTTAAACTTCCATCCTGCTTTCACTTGTTACCTGCCAAGAAATGAGCCAACCATTCCCGTCTATGTTTAATTGTCCCTATAGTGCGACATTGCACGGAGGATCTAGGTTTTTGTCTAGTGCAGAAGCTTTTATGTGCATGTAACTTCGTGCATTCGAATTGCAGATTGCAGATTGGGGATGTGTCCCTCACTAGAGTTGATGTGTGGGTTTTCTCCAATTCAAACATCTCTTTCACCTTGTCCCGCTTGTTTTACTCTTTCTCTTGACCCGCCCTTGCTCCCTCTTTGTTGCCCCTCATCAAATAGAGAAGGCCAGAGATGTGTTGTATCTGGATTCTTGCAAGTGACTGCTTCCTGGGCACAACTTCAAAGTGCTGCGCATCATGGTTGTGTGGATTGATTTGTAGGAAAATGTCCTTTGACCGCGTTTATGGTTCTTGTTCTGGAGAAGCCCTTTCCTGCAGTCTCACATTAAATTAATCATGTCCTTTGCACACACTTGCAGTTGCCGAATGCCCATCATTGGAATGCTTTAATCTCCAACTTTTTTATTTATGTATTTATTGAGTTGTTTTCTGTTCGATGGCACATCATTGACCCACTCTGGTCGCCAAGGGTGTCCCTTGCCTGCCTACCCTCTGTTGGATCAAGTCTTGGTTCTTATTATTCCCTTTCTCCTGCTGTCCTCTTCCTCAATTTTAGTTTGAGTGTGCTAAAATGTGAATAGAATTTGATCAATGGGTGATGACAGGCAACAAAGCTCTATTGTTTTGTGCACAAGGGGCCGGTGTGTGCTGAATGCATCTGCCATCCAGAGCATCAATTCTGTGTGGTACTATCTTCTGCTATCCCGTCTTATATGATATTCCCAACTTGAACAAGTTCTGGCCAGATGTAAGACCAGCTGTAATTTGTCTTTGAGTATGTTTGCTGTTCAGAAGACTTAGAGCTCCCTGTAGATTCTGTTTTGTCCAAGAGAGGGGGGCAAGTTAGAGCTAGTTTGCATCTTTCAGATAGGTAAGCTTTGATGTGTGGGATAAGGGTGAGTGTGGTTGTCAGAGATACCATCAGGGAATGAGTTGTGTGTGCAGGAGCAAGAGCAACACTGAATAGTCATGAGCAAATCTTGTTTCTGAATTTGTGGTATGGGTTGAAAGCAATCCTTTGAAACAATGGAGAAATGATCCATTGATGTCAAATGTGTAATTTGATAGAAAAGGCTTTTTTCGGGGTCTCTGTGGCAGGTCAGGACATATTCAGAGTGGGTTATAGATGGTGATTTTGACTGGCCACCCAAATGCAGCTCTTGCCAACACATTCTCGAAGATGGTGACACAGCTACGACTCGCCTTGGTTGCTTACGTAAGTTTCCCTTCATTTGTCTTATTATTTTCTGATGCAGAACCTTCAATCTCTGCTACTTGTATCCGAGTGGTTGGATTTCTGGTGACAATCTCACAGCAGTCTTAAACGAAGCATCAGATGGTTCAAACAGATCTCAAATTTAGGACATGACCCACATGTGAGCTTCTCTGGAAGGGTTTAACCAATTTCTTTGGAGAACTGGTAAGCGGGGATTGAGGGCCCAATATCTGTTTTTCCATAGCATATCTGAGTGGCCATAGATTGGTTTGGGAGCATTTTTCTCATTGATGTACCTCAGCTGTTCCTAGTGTCTGTGAGCTGCATATGTTCTGCCAAGTCAATCTTCTAAGAAGTGTATCTACAGTCATAGGATTTAAGTTTAACAAGTCTAATCTACTATTGCTGGCTAATTTCAGCTGTTTAGTTCTTATTGCTGAACTTTATCATTGTTCGGTGTCCGTGTCGGGATGACAGACATCACACATACGAGCTGCCTGGAGTCTCATCTTCGAAGCTTTCCTCCGCACACTGCTCCTGCTGGCTATGTCTGCCCTACATGCGCCACACCAGTAAGCCATTCCTGTGTCTAAGGAGCCCATGGTGGCACCTTGTATATTAGGGAAGCAGTCAGTCTGCATGGTGGTTGCACTCTCTTAAAATAGCTGTTTGTCAGTAACAAATATATGTAACAAATAATGAGCACTAGCTGGAATGTGATTTGGTCGAATCCTTTCATGTGCATTTCATTTTCACAGATATGGCCTCCAAACAAGCATTTTAAAGATGTGGGGTCTACATTGCACAACAAGCTGAAAGATGTCATCTCTCAGGTTTGTATCGGGTATGCTTCTCTGCTCAGCTTATTTGTTATGATCTTTGCTCTGGAATGGTCATATGCTCAGCCTAATTGGGTGACATGGAGGGGGAATATGATTGTGTCCATGTAATGTCCATGGGAAGCCCAGAGAGCTTATTGGACAAGAACACACCACAAACGATGAAGCAGTAGAAAATCTTAATTCCTACAGAGTGAGGAGCAACAGAGGAGAAGTTTATACATGCTCAGAGGCCCAGAGGGCCCATGTGAGACAGTGCAACAACACATACAACAGAAACCAAACAACAAGTTGCAAGGGAGTGGTCTTTCTATATTATCTCAGCACGAGCCTATGCTTGCAGAGTGGTGTTGCAAACACTCTTCTAGGAAATGATGAGACTGGCCCAAGGGCACCTCCACCAGCATTTTCTACAGGGCCACTTGTGTCGACTTCACTCCCCGATACTACAGCGCCTACATCTGGATTTTCTGAGATTGAGGTAGCTGCCATATCTCCGTCAACCACTAAGGTCAACATGGCAAATGGGCATGACCACTCAGTAGACAACCATCTGGGTGAGGGTTCTTTGGCCAATGGAGATGGGCTGCCCATGGCCAGGGTGAATGGGCCAGGTGTTGGTTCCAAATCCGACATGGCACCAGAGGCCGAGGCATCTTCTTCCACAGTATCCGGGGGCCCCACAGTCAGTGTCATATCTCATGAGCCCCGCTATTCTAAGGCAGCAGCTGTAAGTGAAACTCCTTCCCTCCTGACTCACTGTCCCTGCCTTGCTTCAGGTTGTTAAATGGATTCAGTACTAAATCACCAACCTGTGGGTGGAACATTGTCAAACCTGGTCCGATGTTCTTCTTAGACAACGTGAATCACCATGTATCAGACTTGCATCATGGCTTGGGAGTATTTCTCAGTAAGGATGTCTACTTCACAGGGACCTGTATTAGTAACCCAATTCATCCTTGTAACCAGTAGCACTCATGAGTACTGTACCAGACAAAATCCACACACTAAATTACAGTGCATCAATTCTACATTCACTGCTTCTTATCAGCTGCACAGAATGACTGTTATCTGATGCCCTTCCTTGTATGCAACAGCAACTACAAACGGGAACTATGACTAGAAAGACGTCAATTCGTGGAGATAGATTAAATGGTGCAGGGTTTGTGGACTATGAGGATGATGAAGATGGGATTAGCCGCAAGTATTCTCGGCGGGGTGAGTTCCAATCAAGTGTTTCTCCATCAGCACTGTCTTTCTCTCTGATGAATTATGAATTATTATGCCCAAACTGGGCACGGGGTCTATGGCCACAAAGTCACATGGCTAACAATCTCTTATGATTACATTCTAATGACTAATGAAGCATCGTAGTCATTTGCTTGAAGTGGTTGAAAATTTAGAGATGACTCCCTGGCAGGCAAGAACTTGATTTCAACATGCTTTTTATGTTGTATATCTGGTGTTAGGCTATCTTTGTAACAAAAATGCCGTTGTTGGGCAGGTCCTGTGCATAGGCAACTGGTGAGGTATTTGCTACCGTTTTGGTCTCCAGGATTGCCAACGCTGCCCGTGACCGCCTCTGCCAGGAAGGATGGGCGCGACGGCCCAGAGGCAGAGGAACTCATTGATGGGCGTTCGCGGCGACGCCAGCGCTCCTCCACAATGGATGTGAGGAAGATCATTCTTGCTTTTGCAATCCTGTAAGTCAACCTTTGTGTGCGTCTCACATTCACAGAAGTGGCCCCTCTTTCTTCTCATTGGGTCATTCTCTACCGTCCCTCTTTTCGCCCTGCACACAACCAGTGTGATGGGCAGATGTCTTCCCCCTGCACGTCATTTGTGTGGTAAACGCAGGGCTAAAAATATAAAGTCAATATCTCTGCAATCGGGCTTTTGACTTTGCATGTGGACAAGTGCCTCTGTGAGCACCTTAATGGCAGTGGCGGGAAAATAAGTTAATACCTGCAGCTAAACTCTAGTGGGTGTGAACTCCACAAAAGGCTCCGGGACGTTAGTTCCCGCGGGGTCGATGGCCGTAAGGCTGTGGCAAGCCAACCTTCGTAGGGAATGGCAAGAGTACATCGTCTACTTTTCTGTGGTCCAAGCATTGCAGTGTATATGGCCTCTCTGATGAACAGTCTAATGGGTTCAGTTATTTCTATTTCTTGGTCGTAGGGATCAACCTTTGGGGTGGGCAGTGTAGGCCATGAACTTCAGTCTTGTTAGTGTGTGGGAAACCCATGGGTGGTGGTTTTGGTATTGTTACCACCATTTCTCTGGATCTTTAATCTTAAGGAGCGAGTCTGTAGGCCTGGCAAGTTGCTCACTGAAGTTCTTGGTCAACTTGGCTGGCTCATAAACCTGTTAGGCTCAACATTGTCAAAGCTTCATGCCATGGAGCTTGTTTGTTCCAAGAACAACTTTGTTTTAGCCAGAAATGTCAATTTGCACTTGGGCCAAATGATTGATCATAATTAAACTCCTAAGCTAGGAAATCCGATCCCTCTCGCTGGCAACAAAAATAATGATAGTCCCTGCTAGGCTGGTCCAGTCCTATTTTAAATGGGGTATTACTGCTATCACACCTGAACTTCCATAACATCTTTTGGGCAACCCTCCATGAACTGCCTAATGAAGGTTACTTGTCCAGAATAAGGGTAACTGTGGTTTGTGGGTAGCAGGTCCTGCATGGCTACAGCATTGCTTCTTTACTATCGGCTTGCTCAGACTAATGGTCTCAACGAGGAAGAGCTGATGCAGGAGCAGTAAGATCTTTATAGCCCGAAGACGAGAGGTGATCAGCCCTAGATTAACTGCTTGAATTGGTCTTTGCACTAGACCTGGAAGTTGCACTGTTTGGTTAGTGAAAAGACTGTTGAGTAATTGTTAATTTGGGCTGTGAGATTCAACGGAGTCATTGGGGATGGTGAGTCATTCCATTCCCACCTCAACCAAGTGTGTTGTGATAGTCGAGTTCAGACAAAGTAACCTCAAAGAATGAGCAGTTTATCATCTTAGGAGGGTTGGTTCCCCTCTCAGTAATTAACCTTTTTCCTGAGCAGACACTTTTGGAGACTAAGTTTTGTAATTCTTTATCCATTGGTTCCCGGTCTGAGCCGACTAAGCAATATTACAATAAGGTTTCTAGCTTGACAGAAATTCTTGATTTGAGTTAATCTAGGAGAGATCATGTACCTTCCTGTCCATGTGAGTTCAGAGGCTTTTGAGCAACTGTTATCCATGTCAGTTAACTGATGGAATTTTCTGGCTCGGCAGTTAAGTTTACTGATTAAGCAGTCAACTGACAAATGATTGGTGAATTAATGCATGGATGAGTTAATCTGAACGCCCTCTTCCTGTCCCATCAGCAAGTGTCACGGCGAGGTTACTGTGAAAGAGGTTATTTTCTCCTCTCAATGTAATTAAGGAGGGCCTGATTTGTGAACTGTCACTTCCAGGTGTTTCTCTTTAGACAAGGAAAAAAATCTGAACTGATTTGTGGGATAATCAATGGTATATTGTAGCCTTTGCAGCGGGTCCTTGTGCTGTGAATGAAAGAATTAAGCAAGATCATTGGACATGTCTGAAGGTGTCCATTCAATCCATGCTCCCATCTTTTATAGCCCCCACTGTAGAATGAGTGGTGCAGTGGTGGTCTTCTCCCCTTTGGAGAACGAGTGGTAGATACTGTCTATTGTCTTGCTTGTATAGCTTCATAAGCTCTTTCAACTTCCTAGGGATGTTTATTTTTCCTTTCTATCCCCCCACCAAAACATGTAAACTGGAGAAAATCGAGTCTTGTGGATTTTGGCAATGGCAGTTGATGTCTTTGATTGATATCAAACATTACATATTTTCTGTTCTGATTTTGATGTATCTATGGAGTTGGAATTGTCTATTTTCTTTTGCTTCCTTTTCACCATCATCTTACTGGCACAATTCATGTAAATGACTAACCTGCCCACTACTTGCTTTTGGAGCTCTAACAGCCCCGCAAACCTAAATTTCACTACTGAGCACCTCTTTGCACAATCGACGCCCCTCCGTGGTACTAGAGAACACTATTCGTTATTGCAGCTTCTCGCTTGGTATGTTTTCAACCAATCCCGATGATAAAATGAGAACCTTTTCGCTTTCTCCTGATCTCTTCTCGGCTTTCTCATTTGCAAACCTGCACAAGGTGTAAATTCAACATCTGCAAACTTGCATAGGCTAGATTGTGGAGGACATTGTCTAATACTATCATGGATTTTGGCTCTGCATCATAATCATCCCATCTTTCATTTATTCAAACTATATTCTCAACTGTGCCTAAATTTCATTTCTAACTTAGTCGCCAACTGCTGCTCTGAAGATTGTTCACTTTACACTTCAACTTAGATATAGAATGTATTGTGGGAGCATACTTACATGGAGAGGATAGTGACCCAGATTATCTCAACACAATCCACCCACAGTAGTCGCTGTTCTACTGGGATAAACCCGTACGTCACTACATGTGCAAATGGCCATAGTTTCCACCCAGCCTGCAAACCATTCAGACAATGTTTACATTATAGAGCTGGAAACCATGGCTGAAGTTTTGTTCAATAACGAACTACTTGATTTACATCCAGGACAGGAATGGAAACAACCAAGGGTTTGAATGGACGATTGGCATTTCAAGGAGAGTTTCTTACGCTGAGTAGAGGGAAAAATGTTGCTCTTAACTCGTTCACGATGGTGGCAGGTGATTCAAACCGTAGAAGCCCCAGCACGATGTAATACACACTATTCCATATGGCTGACCAGATTGTCTGGTCGAACAAGACTTCGAGTGCAACCACCCACCAACCCCTGAATGGAAACAAGAACTGCAAAGACAGAACGACAAAATGCCAAATCAGTTACCAGCTGTAAGACAAACTTCGCACCTGACGCTCCTTTCTCACCCAAAACAAGCACACAGCTGACAAGAGGAAACAAAATCCTGGTGGTGAGAATTTATACCTCGCAAACATGGTAATAATAGTGGGACAAGGACCCATGTAAGCAGAATCCAACGAGGCCCGATCTTAGTAGGCGTACTCTGTTAAACTCGAACACGGACTTCCCCTCCATGCACTGGAAATTAAGGGACATGCACCAATATTTGTTAGGTCAGGCCAACTACATCAGAAAGTCCCCTGCTTCCAGTACAATCAACTTTAGTTTATAATTGCAAACTACAGTAGTGCCTGACACATTCATCAAAAAGTCCAGAAAAAGTGCCATTACAGGAATGATGTTTGAATCTTCACTCAATAAATTTTGACCACACAACCCTTGCACATTGTTGTTGTTGATGACATTAAGATTTCTGTATATTGGTGTGGTGGCGGTATCATGATCAAGATAATCATCCCCTGCTACTAACTCTTGCTTGGTTCCGCATTTCTTCAGCATGTCTTGCTCTATCTCCAACTGTGCATCCTTTATGTTCTGAACCCTTTTTGTATTCAGGTTCATTGTCCCCCATTGTCTTGTATTGCGCACATCTCACTCCTCCCATTCCCAATTGGTGTCCACATGTGTGTCTTTCTTTACACTCCATATGACCCTTCTTGGATGAACAAAAGGCAGTGACTTGCCCATCTACATGGCATTGGTTGTCCAACTGAACCTTCCTACTTCTGAACTCTTGAAGGAGGAGATATGAGTGCGATGAAGGAATCCTCCTAACCTGGCCAATCCAGTCACCAAGAGAGTAGACGAAGCCACTAATCATCATCTTCGCCAGCACTGGGTTTCTCTGTAGAGCATTCTCATATGCACTCCAATTGTGCAGCGGCGCATATCTCAAAATTTCAAAAATAGTCCATCCCTGCCCCCAGGAAAGGAAATTGCGTTAGTTGAATCCTTCCTGCACATCAGAACCTTCCGCCTAATTGTTCAAGGCAGCCTGAGTTCATATAAACTTTTTTCCTGCATAAATTACTTAGAAGGATCACTGAAGAGCTCTGTACACAACATTTACTTTTGTACACGCGCAGCTTACAGCAAACATTTCAAAGTTATGGAAGGAATTTATGATGCTCTCTGCAAGTTTTTTACTTACATGCCAATAGTCATGGTCAATCGTGAAGATTTTTGCCACGGCGTACGAGAAGGCAGCCCCGGCTAACGTGACATTGATAGCTCTGTCGAGATATCTATCCTCTTCCTTCTCGGACTTTGCGAACCATACGAGCTTGGGCTCATACACAGGAGCTGCCAGAACTTGCACGTCCGAGGCCGCGCTAGCTCCAATTATAGCAGAAGACATATCTAGGGAGAATTGATTGCTGCTAGTAAATCCACCAACTGCAGGCTGCGGCCAAGCTTCAATCTCCGATTGAGAGGAACCCACAGCGACCTGTAATTGATCTAACATACCATCGCATTGCACAGGCACCCCGTCCATGTCCACGGACATGGTACGTATTAGTGTTACCCTTCGGACATCGCCTGCATCATACCCTGACAATTCAATATCCTCCTCCGTCCATCGCAGGTTCTTGACACTGATCTGCCCTCGTGCAGATTCGGCGGCAACGCCTCCTTGCAAGCTAGAACATTTTACCGAGCTTACGAATTCGGTAACTTTAGGCCGCCTGGGTGCCCGAGGCGGTTCTATCCACACGTGTTTTGACATCAATCCCACCCTGCGCTTGCAAGGTTGACGGACCCCTGAACTCGAACACTGCTTCCCAGACACAATTCTGTCTCGCAACGCTGCAGTGGTGGAATTTTTGGTATCGCCAGATGGGTAAGAGGGCCGACTGCCTACATGTGCAGCTGCTCCGAATGAGTTCGCAAACAACGCCTTCATGCTGATTGGACTCAGAGTGCTTAACGTACCTGGATTACAGTCCTCCCAGTAATAAGAATGTCAATTACCGACACACTGAACCCAACCTCTACAGGAAACTGTGAAGTTTGTTGGTCTATCGATGGCATGCGAAATTCAGCTCTGCGTGCACAGTTGCACACTTTCTGCTTCGCACCAAACAGCTGCAGAGGCACCTAGAAATACAATCTTACCGTATGATGATTCTATCAAATCTACCAAAATCAATCACGGGAATCAGTCGTGAGGACTAAATCCTTGGCACTCCTCGAGAGTCGTTGCAACAACACCCAGCGAGAGGGCGAGGAGGGCAGGGAGGCAGTGATGAGGAGCCCGAGAACACGCAGATTCCCTACACTCCCGCGACATTACATATGCCCCGCCCCTGCGATTCTGACCGTCGAAGCGTCCATGTGCACGGCCCCGATTACTAATGCGACCGGCAGCACCTGCTTTGACACCTGGGTCCTGTTCCGCCGCGTGGAAAAATGATAGCGCGCCAGCACAGCGGCCACGGTGCAATCGGGTCCCCGCTGTGGGGCCCGCTGCCAATTCGCCAAATCTCAATCTTGCCAGCTATTCATCCATCCATCCATGCACCCATCCGTCTTCTTCTCATCCATCATGTCCCTAGTGTTATCGGATGATTTTCTTAAGAGAAAAAAGAAAAGGGAGAGGAGCCCTGAAATTGGAGAACAGCAGGAATAATGTAAGAACTTAATGCACAACGTTCGGTTTTTAGCATGTTAAATCTTCCCCACCCTTTCTCGAGATTGGGGTGACACAATGGCCAGAATGACACCGAGGTGATACGGAAGGGAGTGTCATTCCAATTGCTGCACCTCCCACTTGGTGTCACGAAATTTGACTGAGTCTAAAATGTACTAATTAGAGGAATGTGAGACATGGGGTGACACAAATTACACTAGCTGGGTTGACACAAGTGAGGCAATACAAACCAAGGTGACACTAACTACTGGAGCTAGGGTGACACCACCACCCATCAAGAATTGAGCCTGTACCTCATAGCTACCATTGTCATCACTTTACCAATAGGCTACTGATCAGTGTACAGGAACCTTTTGCATTTGAAATACTAGGCTTGCATGTTGCTCCTTACCACTTATGGGAACAATATCCGAATTTTACAATGTTTATTTCATTTTGATTGGAAATATGTTTTGTGCGGAAAACAATAAAAAGAATAAGAACTTAATGCAGGCATCCAATCTCATGGTAGTCCGATGTAGAGAGTGTGGACTCCTTTGGCGGACAAATCCTCCCCACTTGGTGAGTAGCCCATTGATAAGGTAATGGTAATGGAGGTGATGAGATGCACGGTTTGATTCGGTGTTGTACTGGTATTGAGGGTTTCGTCGGCTATCAATACTAGGTATCAACCAGTGTTGTGCGGGTCCCGGTTTTGACCCCGGGTACCCGACGGGTTAGGATCCGGATTACCCGGACCCGTGCTATCAGCAAAAACCCTGACCCTGACCCGGATTCATTTCTAAAATGAACCCGGAACCGGACCCGGGCCCGGACCTGCCTGCTGGGTCCAGAACCCAGTAAACCCGCTACCGCGGGGAAGTGTAGCGGGTCATGGCCTTAATATCAGGTGGGGCATGCGGGGTCCACCTTAGATGTGGTAAGGTCAATGTGGCGAGCAATAGGCAGCTGCACCCTACCCGCCCCCACCAAGTTGTAGCCCACTTGTAATGGCCACATACCACCTAAAAAGTGGTTGTGGGTTCAATCCACGTATTGGTGTCACAAAGTTGTGCCCCTTCGGTTGAGTGCAGCGTTTTTTTTTCATTTAAGAACTTGAGCCATGTTGGCTCCTGGCTTACCTATGAGGAAGATCAATTGGCGACTCTGTGGCATGTGATCTCGAACCGGTGGCTACTATCAAGAATGTTTGATGAGTTTTATGCGAACTCAACTCATGTAGTGTTCGGTTTGTGAGCGACAAGGGAGGTAATTTTTTCTAACTAACAATGACACTGCATCTTGCAAAGCCTAGCATAACTCTGTCACATGGATACAATCCATTGACAAATATGACTAATCTTGTGCAAGATCAGCAACTCTGCTCAAAGCCTCATGTGCCAGTGCAAGAGGCGGTGCAAGTCTGAATGGAGGTGCATGACACGGATACTAGGCGGGTAAGCAAAACCTAAATGAGAGTTCCCTCTATAGCTCGACCCCTTTGCGAAAGCGGGAAGAGTTTGAACCCAAGGCTTTGCTCCTTGCGCTGGCAAGGTGGTAGGGTTTCTAGAAATCAATAGGCAAGATCATCTGGATCTAACGAACCCAAATGGCATGTGGCTCTTTCCCCGTGCGACAGTTGTACAGGCAGCGTCCTCATTGCAGCGACATGATGGCATTAGGGAGGGCAGTAATGCGAAACAGTGCCATATTTTAACCCATAATTCCTTTGTAAATTTCTTGAGGCCAATTTCTGGATCGAAAAGTGGCGAAATTTCGCGCATAAAAAAAACGCTGGTTGAGTGACACCATAATTTATGCCTCCCCAAGGAGGCGTCATATATTATTATTATTATGAGGCTGGCTCCCACACATCCATGCTATAGTGATCTATGAGCCCTGAAGCATATTACTATTGTTAACATGTTTCAGAATTGATATTGAAGAATGGAACTCAATTTCTATTTTAATTCTTGTGTTAAATGAGCAATTCATATTGAAGGAATGTGTCTTAAAATAAATTTTATTATTAGGATTTAATTTTATTTCAGCCAAAAATAAGTTTATCTCTAATTAATCTTATTTTTCTAATTTATTTAATAAATTAACTAGGACCCGGATCCGAACCCCTGAACCCGCTAACATTTTCCAACAACTACCCGGACCCGAACCCGAGTACGTGTTGAGAAACCCGGACCCGGATTTTTCAAATTTCAAAAACCCGGATCCGGACCCGGATTAGGCTCCAAAAAAATACCCGGACCCGGACCCGGCGGGTTCCTTAAAAAGGCACAACCCGCACAACACTGGTATCAACCTGATATCACCAGGTAGATACATGTCAACCACTAAACCTATGGCATACCAGTACTACCCTATTATGGGAGCCCAACTACCAGGCTCATATTCAGAACTCTCTAGAACTCAGAGCTTGATACCAATATACAAGACACAGATAGTGCCATTTTTCCAGTTCAATCCTGTAGGCTTTTGCTTCATACACAAGCACATTATGATGCATGGTAACGGCTCCATAGAAGAAAAACTTAGGTGCTGGATTGCAGTTAGGGTCTAGATTTTTTTGGTTTCGGGGTGGTGGTTTGTGTGTTCTTGTGATTCAGGTCTGATCATGTTCAATGTTGCATAAATGAATGCATGATTAACTGGAACTTAGTAGATACTGAAGCAATCTGATGCTTCAGTATACACGGTAAGGTAAATTGATAACATGAAGGCAGGAAGGAATACAAATAGGAAGCACAACCATGATTCACTAGTTGCAGGTCATGACTGATTGTTCTGAGCAGGCTGAGTGCTTAGAGATATCCAACTCTTCTATCTTGGAGTTTCCACCTCGGATAGCGAAGGGATGGGTGAGTAAAAGCCGCTCGACATTTGGCGACCATTCTGGGGAACTGGGTCATGAACAACCAGATGTGATAGACATCTGGTGGGATCATGGTGGCTGGAGAATTAAAGAATTTGATGTGAATCAAATTCCCTGTGAAACTGAGAAGGAAAGATTGTCCAAACAATTCTTTCAGAGGTTCTTGGAATTGCCAGACGGTTGTAAGGAAAACATTCTTAAGATGGTGCATGATGCTGACCCTGAGTGGGGTCTGGAGAAAGGAGTGATAAAGATTTATCAGGTGGCCTGTAGAGGAAGAGCACGTTGGTTACCAACACTGGTTTATGTGATAGCATCTCATATGCATGAGGAGCTTGTACTGGTAAAGAATTGGATTCCAAAGGATATTCTGTGGATCAAACTCACACCAAGAACAGCTTTCCAGACTTGTTTGCCATATGGTTATATGGTAACGGAGACTTCTAGTATAGCCAAGGGTGCATTGAAGCTTGAAAGAAACCCGGGCATATACGAGAGATACTACAGAAGAGAGTTTTGGTTATTGCCACATTAAGGAAATGAAAGACATGGGACATGAGTGATGAAAGAGAAGCTAGACTCCAGAGATATTCAGCAAAAAGAGAAAGTTATCTGAAAGCTAATTATCCATATTTTTGGGAGAGGGGAATAGACATAGGGGAATCATCTGGACCTCTCACACCATTAAGATCAGAGAGTACATCACCCATACCGGAAGAACTAGAGTTGGATGCCACTCCTTCTTTTTCTTTGCAAGAAATATTAAGGGAATTGGTACAGGAAGAAGATCAACCACGAGGTGAAAGATCTGAGGTACATCCCTGGATAAAAAATTTGACAGAAATCTTTGATAAGAGTTGGCATGGAACACCAAAAGCAGGAACTCTAATTTCTGAAACGGAAGACGAAGAAGGAGGAGAGGATGTGGCAGAACCAACGAAGAGTTCAGACTCTCCAACACCATTACAATTGAGTTACATGAGTGAAGAAGAAGAAACCCAAGGGCAGAACTAGGAAGATGAAATCAGAGAGAAGAAATTGGAAGAGGAAGAGTATGAAGAACTAGACCCAACAGCTGAGGTTGAGACTACAACCAGGACATCCCAACCCGTTGGACCTGGATCAAGTGGAGCACTTGGATCACAGGCCAACGAAGGTGTCGGTTCAGGGGGATCAGGCGGGCAGCCTGGATCTGGCTCTGGGAGGACAGGGAGTGTGGGAAGTAGTGCAACTGGAGCTGGGAACTGTGAATATAGTGGGGCCAGTAGCAGGGAGTGCTCAAGGGCCTGCACTTGGTGGAAGTTCCACCACAACTACAACAGGTCCTCAAGGACCAGCACCAGCAAGGGGGCCAGCACCTGTCAATGGGCAGGAGGTAGGGCCACAGATGGCGTTACAACCAACACGGGCAAAACCACCTTTTCCAATATATTCAGGAAAAGGGGATCCTGATGTACACATTAGCCAATTTGAGCACATGTGTATTGTGAACAATGAGAATGGCGATGATGCCAAGATGAGACTGTTTCCTTGTTCACTTATAAAGAAAGCAAGTGAATGGTATGCAAGATTCCCTGATAATCATTTCCTAACCTGGAATGGCTTGAATACAGCATTCCGAAATATGTTCAGGACAAGTAAAACTGAGGATGAAGTGTATGGAAGTTTACAACAGTTAAAGCAAAAGAAGCATGAAACTGTTGAGGAGTATATGGAAAAGATGGAATTGATGATGAAAAAGCTGGCTGTTGTACCAGCACTAGGTTTACAGAAGAGTTGGTTTGTGAGTGGACTAAGACCAGAGTTGCAAAAGAAAGTGGATATGTTACCCCATAATACAGTGGAGGAGGCATTTGAAACAGCGAACAGAATTGAACAATCGGGAATGCTCAGAGAGAAAAGGGATGATGAGGACTCTGAGGATGAGGAAGAAGAGCAAGAGTTTAAAAGGAAGAGTAAGAGGAAGGAAAAGTTGAAGAGGGATGACTATGAGAAAAGATTAGAAGAAATCTTGAAGAAGTATGCCACAGAGGCTGCAACACATTGGAGGAAGGGTGTTTGGTGCGCAAAATGCCAGAATGAAGGCCATACCACCACTGAATGCCACATGAAGGAGAAACACTGTACTATCTGTAAAATGGATAAGCATTCTACTGAGAATTGTTACTACAACAGAAGGACAGCAGCAAGAGAACCTAGGCAAGTAAGGGTGCATCAAGTGCAGCCCCAGCCAAGAAGAAACAGTGATCAGGACCACTATGGTAGGCCTGGTGGTTATAACAATGGCATGGAAGGGAGAGGTAATCCAAGAGGGAATTACCAAGGAAATTCCAGAGGCAACTATCAGGGTAATCCAAGGGGGAATTACCAGCCAGGGAATCAGGATTACAGAAACAATCCCATAACAGACCAAGGGCGAGGACCTAATGGGGAAGAACTGTGTTACTATTGTAATCAGGCAGGACATCGCAAGGCAGCCTGTCCATTCTGGATCAGACACCAGAATGAGATGAGAGCTCCTGTGAATGAGGGGCCAGTGGTGGCAGCTCACATGGTTAGGCCATGTGTTGTACCAGAAGTAAGTACAATGATAGGAACCAGAAGCAAAGCCAAGATAATACCTCAAGTAGATGAGGAAGGTGATGATAATGAAGATGACAGTGATGTGCCTGAAGATGATGAGGCTTGGAGAGATGAGAAGGAACTGCACAAGGAAGTGGCAGATACCATAAGGGAAATGCAGAAGAGTACTGATATTCATATGGCAGATTCCTCTGATTCTGAAAGAGAAGAGGAAGTGAGTGAGGATGAAGGGAAGAAAGAAGCTGCAAAAATGCAGAGTAATGAAGGGACTTTGGCTGAAGTAATATGCCAGTCCAAATCGGAAATTACCATTGGACAGCTATTGGCTGTGGCACCTTATTGTAGACAAAGGCTGTATCAAGCAATCAATCGAATTGCCCATGTGACAGGGAACATAGACCGTTGAGCCATCGAATGAATTTCGATTGATCTGATATTAGTCCGGGACCTGTGAGAGGGTGTCTCGAACGTATTGGCAAAGTTTGGAAGCAAACAAAAATGATTTGGATGGGCAACCATCCGTTCATCCGTTGAATGTATTCCGCTGGATCTGCTATTGCTTTGGGGCCTGTTGGACTGTGTTGCGCGTGCTCACGATTTTATTTTTTCATTCGGTTTTTGAATGGGGCGTGTAATGTAACCATATGCAACGTGCGTGCCAAATTTGGGAGCGAACATAATTCATTTGGACCCAAAACCACAGTTTCTTCCCTGTTTTGCACTCCAAACTTGATTTGTGTTCAACTTTCATGCATCTCTTTCATAGAGAGTTATGCAATAGTGAGCGAAAGAGAACACTTTTTTTGGGGGGCATTTTTGATTGGCCCAAATTTTGGCGGGGAAGTAGTGGTGGGATGCTGGAAGCCGCAGAACAAAATTGAGCTAAAAACAAAATCGATACGTGCCAGAAACCCCCGATGAAAGGCATTGCAAACCTATTTATTGGCTTAAAATTAATTTAAATTCAATTACATTATGGAATGGCTTGGTGTCGATGGGGAGGCAAATGATTTATTCGTCTGTTGTGTCGCACACATGTTCAAGCACATGCGGGCAAAAGAGGGGCTTCAACCACATCCGTTCAATGGGTGCAATAGCCGTGCACGCATTGCAGGATTTCTTTTTTTTTCGCAATGAACAAAAACATCGCGTTCCACGACACCAAATCTCGTTCAGCCATATTGTTGAACACTCCCACCACATCCTCAATGCTCCCCACATTTGGCATATATGTCCACAAGGGTATTGTTCAGAATCACATCTGGTACAATTCCAGCTTTGGTGATGCAACCATGCACCTTTTTGTCCTTTTCCAGGGCTGCCAGGCTTGCACACGCACTGCAAACGCACACAAACGTGATGTGGTCGGGCTTCACCCCTTCCACCATCATTTGCTCATAGGTCTCCAAAGCCTCCATCCCGCGCCCCTGATGTGCATACCCTACAAGCATCGCGTTCCACGACACCACATCTCGTTCAGCCATAGTGTTGAACACTCCTTTCATATCCTCAATGCTCCCACATTTGGCATACATGTCCACCAGAGCAGTGTTCAGTGTTCCCTGCTCCTTCAGTTCCCGCGCCCTTGCTGTGCATATCCTGCAATCATCGCACTCCACGACACCATATCTCGTTCAACCATAGTGTCGAACACTCCCTACATGTCTGCGAGGGTATTGTTCAGAATGACATTTGGTACAATTGCAGCTTTGACAATGTCGCCATGGACCTCTTTGCCCTTTTCCAAAGCTGCCAGGCTTGCATACGATTTGCAAATGCACACTGACGGCAGGACGTGCCAGTGCAGCCTGAAGACAATATCTGTTTTCTGCTCATCACCTCTGTTCAACAACTTCCAAAATCTCGAGGCTGAGCCTACCTTGATATAAACAATTAGGTGCCCACACATCAGGTATTGACAATCTACCTTTTTTCTCTGCATCTGGAAACAAGTTCAGGGAAGTTCTTTGCCCCACGTCCCTGCAAGCATCGCGCTCCACAACACCACATCTCGTTCAGCCATATTGTTGAAAACTGCCTTTGCATCCTTAATGCACCCACATTTGGCCTACATGTCCACCAGGCAGTGTTCAGAATGACATCTGGTACAATTCCAGCTTTGATGATGTCACCATGGACCTCTTTCCCCTTTTCTCAGGCTTGCACACGCATTGCAAACACAAACTGATTCTATCAACTGTGCCGGTGCAACTGCTGCCTTCAGTTGACCATCTTCACCCCTTCGCACGTCATTTGCTCAAGGTCTCCAAAGCCTCCATCCTGCACCCTTGTTGTGCATATCCTGCAATCATCGCACTCCACGATACCACATCTCGTTCAACCATACTGTCGAACACTCCCTTTGCATCCTCGATGCACCCACATTTGACATACATGTCCACCAAGGCAGTGTTCAGAATGACATTGGGTACAATTCCAGATTTGACGATGTCACCATGGACCTCCTTGCACTTTTCCAGGGCTGCCAGGCTTGCACACGCATTGCAAATGCAAACAAAAGTTATGAAAGAAGGTGCTCATAGGTCTCCAAAGCCTCCATCCCGTGCCCTTGCTGTGCATGCAATCATCGCACTCCACGACACTACATCTCGTTTAGCCATACTGTTGAACACTCCCTGCTGTCTCCGCTCTAAAGCTCCCGTATAGCACACGTCGTGACAATGGCCGACACAACAAGAGCGAACATACAGGTCGATCCTCGATCCCACAAACAGTACACTCGTTGCGCGGCACTTCTCTCTCTCTCTATTCTCTCCTCCCCCCGCCAACCCGATACCAGTCTTTTAGAAACCTCTTATCCTGGTTCGCGAACCTTAAGAAAACACAGATGGTGGCACAGAAGACAAACAAAACGCGAAGTCCCGTGTACATCGAACGTGCCCCCGCAACCCTAACAAGCAACTTTTTGTCTTATGTTTGAGTCAGGTGTGAGGTACCCTTGGTGTAGGAAAAACCAATTTCTCTACTAATGAATAACAAGAACAAGAACTTCTTTAACTCCTTGAACTGTCTGAAACTTCTTGAACCGTCTAAAAACTTCTTGAACTGCTTTAACCGTAATTTCTTGAACGCGGAGAGAGAGAGAGAGAGAGAGATTTAGGAGCGGGAGTAGCGAAAGGCTTCGACTAGCCGGCAACTGTCTGTTTGCGCAAAGAGAGATGACGAGTGGAACTTTGTAGTGAAGAGAGTGTGGGGAAAATCTAGGGAGGAAAGAAGGGGAGTCAAAGAGGGAGAGAGACATGAGGAGCTGGATCAATGCGCTTGCGATCAGGATTACTTGATTTGGATCACCGTCTGGAAGATACGGGCCGACAAGTTGTGAATGGCAGGGTAT
Organism: Takakia lepidozioides; assembly: GCA_030704615.1. Lineage (NCBI taxonomy): Eukaryota > Viridiplantae > Streptophyta > Takakiopsida > Takakiales > Takakiaceae > Takakia > Takakia lepidozioides. The sequence continues at coordinate 22,153,518 of CM060734.1, read as the reverse complement.
TTCCCAAGCTGCCTATTATGGTTACCCATGTGACGCTTGTTTTCTAAATAGGATTCGCCACCTGGATTGTGATTCTTACTGTTAAAAATCCGAGGTTCTGGACTGGGGTATATCTTGTTGCATATAACCATTTCTAAGGACATAATAGAGAGACAATGAAAGAGATGTTACAATGTCCGTAGAGGGTTGTGAGGGCTTACGGGGCTAAGTATAACAACAACATAACCACAATAACAGAGAAGATGAACTTGATAATGTACAAAGAGCTTATGGGACAATGAATGCTAAGAATAAGGGAAGAATAAGGGAAGAAGAAGGATATCAATAAAAGACGTTTTGCTTGGGTGGCAGGGCAGGGGGTGGGTGGGTTGGGGGAGGTTTGCATTATGTGGACTAGAGGAGAAGGTTCAGTTGGGAATCTTGAGTTTTAAGAAAATCTGAGGGAGGAATGCGATAGAAAATTAAACGAGCATATCAACTAATGACTCGCTGTAAGATTCAGCAATAATTAGAGCAATGCCTATGTTATGAAGATCAAAGTTGACTTTTGTCTCATGGATGCAGATTTTGTACACCATTCGCCTCTACAGTATCACCGATCCAAAAAAGGAGGTGCTGGTAAGAGAGGCATTGTTTTGTTTTACTGTGATAACTCAAGAGGGAGGAAGAGAATGCTACGCCCAGTAGAGTAACTATGCATACTTTTTCAGTGTCCAATACAATGTGATTTTGGTTCACGAACAAGGCTTAGCAGTATTGATCACTGATTCCTCCACTGGTGAGAACTGCGATGTATGCTGATTGGATTGTTACTGTTTGCCCCACCGGTCATTAACAATTTGGAAATGACTTCTTATAGGGCATTCAAAAATTCATCCTTGTCTGATAAAGCGAGAGGACACGTGACGATGGCTTTTACAGATTGCTGGCAGTGTGGCTGGGGCTCATGTTCGTACTCTCTCATAAACCTTGAGTACGGCCCATCCATCCGGACGTCCTTCTCAGAAATCGTCGCTAGTAGTGCAGAGCAACGCGAAGCCCTAGTTCTAGCGACGACCGAAGGTCGAGAGCTAGTTTAGCGTAGAGCATGAATAGGGTGCCAAAGTGCCACGTCATCGTTGCCACATCATCGTAGACATGTCATCGTAGCCAGGTCATCGTCGTCACGCCACGTTGTCGTCGTCATTTTTGTTTTGAGCTGCCCATACTGCCCAAAGAGAAAAGCACAAAAATAAAAACTTCCTGAACGGACGTAAGTAACTGCGGCGTGTGTGTTTCTTTTGCAAAGGAACCTCGCAGAGTGAATCCGTAGAGTTTGCAAATCAACCAACATTGTGGTTTTGTGGATGTTGTCAACTCAGCTCTAATTTTCTACCAGTGATGGGGATGACGACACCTTATTCTTTGACCTATTTCAGCCTATTTTGCCTCTCATCGGACTCGGCCCTGAGATGCATGTTCAGATAACAAAGACGAGGAGAAGCTCTAGGCTGTCATTGTCAGCTGCTAGCAGCAAGGCGAGGATGTACACATGATTTGTGCAGAGGCATGGATAGCTGAAGGAGCAGGCATAGAGTGTGGGTCCATATTCATCCAAGAGGGCTGGATTTCAAGCTCCAGATTACCTATGATTCCCTGTGGAAGGATAGCTACAAGCTGCATGGGTAGATGCTCAACTAAAAGCCGCAGCAGCAGCGGCACAAATTGATAAAATCAAGCACTGCTAATCAAGGCATTCTTCAACACATTTCACCCTGTTTTTTCCTCTTATCAGAATCGGCCCTAAATTTCCATGTTGAATTTTGCAAGTTAGCTTTGATAGTGTGGAGTAACTTTGACATGATACTACCATGTGACAACAAGAAAGTATCCAGAAACAAGTCCAAATTCATCCAAGAGAGCCAGATTTCAAGCTCTAGATTACCTATGATTCCCTGTGGAAGGATAGCTACAAGAAACCTACATGGGTAGATGGTCAACTGGAAGCCGGAACAGTAGCGGCACAATTGATAAAATCAGGCACTGCTAATCAAGGCATTCTTCAACACATTTCACCTTGTTTCCCCTCTTATCAGAGTAGCAGAGGCAATTGAGCATAGGAACTAGTGTAATAAGCATGATTTGTGCAAAGGCATGGATAGCTGAAGGAGCAGGGATAGAGTGTGGGTCCACATTCATCTTAGAGGGTCGGATTTCAAGCTCCAGATTACCTATGATTCCCTGTGGAAGGATAGCTACAAGCTGCATGGGTAGATGCTCAACTGGAAGCCGCAACAACAGCGGCACAATTGATAAAATCAGGCATTGCTAATGAAGGGGGCCAAATTTTTCAAGCACAAGATTACCTATGATTCCATGTGGATCAATAGCTACAAGAAACTTACATGGGTAGATGGTCAACTAGAGGCAGCAGTTGCAGCGGCACAAATGATAAAATCAGGCACCTCAACGATGACCACAATTTCTGAAAGAGGATCATTGAGGGAGTCCACAATGCCTCTTCTGGCACTTCTGTGCATGTGAAGATGCTTTAATGTGAGGCACTACAGACTTTAAACCAAGGAGGCATTTCAGCAGATTCAGATATGTATGTCTGTCTCTTGCCTAAGTGCATCAAGACTTTATGCACAATTTTTGTGGCTACATTCCTCCCCGTAATGTTGAGGTTACTATTGGCCTTGGCCTTCTGCATTCCGCAGGGGTGCATTTTTGACAGAAACCTGTGCACACACGCCTGTTTGTCTCTCGCTTGTCTTTCGATGTGATGTCAATGCCAACCCTAAAATCATTTGCCTAAAGCTTAGGGAAGTTGGCTCCACAAAAAATTGGCTAAGCTTCCATTGTGTTTTCTCTTTCTACTATATCCTGTAGGTCTTCTGGGCCTCCTGTGGAAGTACTCAATATTTTCTTTGTCTTGTCCTATTATCTCGATTGTCCTTTTTACTAGACACAAACTTTAAAGCTCCAAACAGTGATGTGGCGGTTGGAATTGGTTTCAGGCATCCAGCCTATCCATTCCTGGATGGCCCATGGAGGTTTCCTGGGATTGGGGAGTTTCAGTGAGAGAGAGATGACTCCGGCCAAGGCCGGCGTAACTAAGAGCCACTTCACCTTGCGGCTATTGCACCCTTTCGGGGGTGGGCCCTATAAAACTAGCGGGTGCCCAGGGGGGCGAGCGGAGGGGAACCCCAGGGGGGGGCCCCTGGGGTGCCCCAGGTGACAAGAGGCCTATGAGGTGTGGTTTTCAAGCTGCCTTTTGTTAGTGATGATAGCAGTGAGGGAGCGTAGCGCAGTCAGGTGGATAGCTTTGAAGCATTTGTGGATAGGGGTGATAGGTAGATTAAAGTTATCGTGGAGGGCAGAGATACTAGCGTTGTGAATGCCGCCTCTGGTGCCGGCCGTAATGACCGTGAGAGGGCCTGTGGACCAGCCACGGCGGCGAATGGCTAAAATGAGTGGGGCGTATTATTGGCGTTTTTCCAGTGTGGATGGGCCGGGGTAGCGGTCGTTACAATATATAAATTCTATAAAGTATATGGTAAGGTTGGAGGACGGGGAACTTGGCGGTGGGGCGTCAATGGGTAGCCCTTGGATTAGAAGTATGTATGGACAGAGTCTGGCTGGGCAAGTGCAGGGTGTAGACGGTCTGCATGGACAGGGTAGGAGCCAGTGGGGTACCGTATGGTCAGGGGGCCTTCCCTGGTAGGTTCCGGCATTGATGAGTGAAAACCATGTCTCAGGGCGGCGAAGGAGTAGTTTGTGGATGTGCCAGATAGCTTGATTATGTCGGTTGATACGGAGGCCATGGATGACGAGGTGCATGCATTGATTGAGTAGGTGAGGCCAAGTGTCGCGGGCCGAGTGAGTGCTAGCGCAAAATGGGCAGTTTGGAGAGGGAAAAAGGCGGGGCCAAAAGATGTGTTTGCACTGGTGGCCCATGTATTGGGCGTATCTGAATTTGAGAGTCTGTTTGATTTGGGCATCAGTGGCGAAGCGAGTGTGCCAGAAGTGATTAGACAGCTTATGGTGGAGCACCTCAGATTGTGTCCAATTCTAGACATGCAGTTTAAAGTGACTATGGGATGTCAAGGCTTGCTTGTCTGCTTCTCGTGTAATAGTGGTTTTTAGATTTGCGGATGGGGCGGGGCTCCGTGGGGCCAGGACTGGATGTATGGACCGGAATGGGTGTGCATGGGCCACATGGATGGGATCCGAGGTAGGGTCAACCTCGGGCCGTGTGGCTCCTTGCTGGGCAAAGAAGTCAGCCATGTCATTGCCTGTGATGCCAGTGTGGGAGCGAACTTTGAGAAAGTAGATGGGTTGGTTTATGGAGATAGCGAGATGAACTATGGCAGCGATGAGGTTCCGGTCTGAGTGGTGGTGATGAGAGGAGGGTCGGGAAAGGTGGTTACGGATGAGGATCAAGAGTGAGGTCAGACTGTCGGTTAAGATATAGTGAGATGGGGAAAATGAGGAGAGCTGGGTGAGGGCATCGTGTATTGCCATGAGCTCGGCCCGGAGGATGGTGGCCGGGCCGGGAAGGCATAGGGAGACGCCTTGGCTGGTGGCGGCGTGGTAGATACCATATCCCGCCCTGGGGCCAGCTATTAGGGATCCGTCGGTGTAGTGAGAGTTGGCAGGTGGGTATCTGAGGGGAAGGTCCATCTGGGCTATCGGGGGTTTGGTGCGGACAGGTATGGGAGGGGGGGCGAGTGGGCGGGCGATCATATGAGACCATGTTTTGGAGTTGTGCATTTTAGGATAGAGGCAAGAGGCAATTCCAGCTTTCATGATGTCTTCATGGACCTTTTTCCCCTTTTCCAGGGCTGCTAGGCTGGCACACACATTGCAAATGCAAATGAATGTAATCTGGTCCGGCTTCACCCCTTTCCACATCATCTGCTCATAGGTCTCCAAAGCCTCCATCCCACACCCATGCTGGGAATATCCTGCAATCATTGTGTTCACCACGACACCACATTTTTTTCAGCCATACTGTCAAACACTCCCTTTGCATCTTCGATGCTGCCACATTTGGCATACATGTCCACGAGGCTATCGTTCAGAATGACATCAGGTAGAATTCCTGCTTTCATGATGTCATTATGGACCTTTTTTCTTTCTCCAGGGCTGCTAGGCTGGCACATGCATTGCAAATGCAAATGAATGCAACCTGGTCTGGCTTCACCTCTTCCCACATCATTTGCTCATAGGTCTCCAAAGGCTTCATCCCACACCCATGCTGGGCATATCCTGCAATCATTGCACTCCAGGATACCACATCTCGTTTAGTCATATTGTTGAACACTCCCTTTGCATCTTCGATGCTTCCACATTTGGCATACATGTCCACCAGGGCAATGTTCAGAATGACATCTGGTACAATCCCAGCTTTGATGATGTCAGCATGGACCTCTTTGGCCTTTTCCAGGGCTGCCAGGCTCACACATGCATTGCAAACACAAATGAATGCGACCTGGTCTGGCTTCACCCCTTCCCACATCATTTGCTCATAGGTCTTCAAAGCCTCCATCCCATACCCATGCTGGGCATATGCTGCAATCATTGAACTCCAGGATACCACATTTCCTTTAGACATATTGTTGAACACTCCCTTCGCATCCTTGATGCTCCCACATTTGGCATACATGTTTATCAGTGCTGTGTTCAGAATGACATCTGGTACAATCCCAGCTTTGATGATGTCAGCATGAACCTCTTTGCCCTTTTCCAGGGCTGCCAGGCTCGCACATGCATTACAAACACAAATAAATGTGACCTGGTCAGGCTTCACCCCTTCCCACATCATTTGCTCATATGTCTCCAAGGCATTCTCAGCACACCCATGCTTGGTAAATCCAGCCATCATTATATTCCATGTGACCAAACCTCGTTCAGTCATTTTTTTGAACACTTGATCTGCACCCACATTCCATCCCTGCTCCTTCAGCTATCCCTGCCACAGCCCAATAATGCACAGATCCTCCCTTTGCTGCTAGCAGGAGACATAAACAGCCTACATTTTTTTCTAGCAAACGTCCCATCCCTACTTATCACACACCAGTTCCTACACTTAATGTAAACAATATTCTCACCAAAACACTGCGCTTGCAACATTTTGATAGTCTGGCTTGGATGGTTGGCCTCCAAATACTGTCCGCTGCACAAGTAAGAACAGTAAATGAGAACTTGACTCAACCTACTATAACCAAGCCTAACAATCATAAACTGTCTTTTGCAACCAAACTTTATGCAGTTCTGAGACAATATCTACAAATCAAGGGCGTATCTGTGCGAGGGCCAAAATAGCAACAAAGGACAAGGGAAGACTGCACTCACAGCAAAGAAAGTACCCTCCATTAGGGCCACAGGTGTGAGGTTGAGGCGATTGGTGACATCACCAACAGCCCAGATGCTAGGCACATTGGTTTGAGAGTATTCATTCACCTGCAATCAATCACCATATCAGGTAGATCACCCTCGCCACCATTCATTAATCAACAGTCCTCCTGTCTATTGAAGGTGCAGGCATTCCAGACTCTGAATGGAAGTAAATCTAGTCTAAAGGTAGCACAGACACATGGTTAGGGCTTTTAGCTTCCAGAGGGGAGCTTTGAAGTATCTCCAAATAGTCAGTTTACATAACAACTGTGCAAGTGCTCTTCAAGGGCACTCACTTTGACTGCACCTTGATTGTCAAGCTCAACACCAGCAGCCTCTAAATTGAGAAACTTTGTGTTGGGCTTCCTGCCTGCATTCATACCTAGGATGAGATTATGTGCATCCATAATAAAATATGGGATACCCAAATTCTTGAAAGAAAATCTTACCTGTTGCAAACAAGACTGCATCTGCTACAAATTCGTCACCTTTGTCAGTATACGCCTTGATGCCACCTTCCACTTTTTCAAGCTGAACATAATAACCACAAAAGCAATGGTCTCAAGTTCCTCTTCTCCACTAATGTAGCCAGTATCAACAGTACTGCAAACAAGCATCACTGTGCAAGGGCCAGAGGTAAGTATTAGAAGAAAGATAGTGGACAAAAGGCTATCAAGCGTTGTTGTCTTTAGTGTGATTTGGGTCCAATAATATGTCGCTAAGGGTAGCCCAAAATCTCCAGCAGCATTGAAAGGCATGGGAAAATAATAAATTCCGTTAAAAGCACACTAAATGGACAATCACTTCTATAAAAGCCCCAACATAACCCCTAAATGCTGAGCTAACCCGGTAGTTTCCTCAGGTTAACCCCATGGTCACACACCCTCAGGTCACGCATCCTCTCTCCTGCTCCTCATTCAATCAACAAACCTGGGTTTGTGGATTCATGCACGAGTAAGACTAGCAAACAAAAGAAGATAAAATCCGACCTTTGTAATATTTACACCGGGGTGACATTTGATGCCTCGGCCCTCCAAGTTGCGAGCTACAACAGATCTCATTTCCTCGTCAAAACCCCTGCACAGAAGTCACTTACAGGGTTGCCTTCACTCAATTCAAACGACCAATTCATCCTGTGAGTCCCTTGCGTGCATTGTCCACTCCAGCATGGAAGGATCAGGCGTTGCTAGCTGAAGTTCACCAACACAGACAGGACCTTTTCAAGTCACCTCCAACCCTGATCACACAGACAGGGACACTTACAGCTACAAAATACAAAATCAATCTCTCCACTTATGTCAAAGGAAGAGGCTTCCTGTAGAACAAGTCCACCTCAGCTCCCATGCCATTATAGATACCCGCAAACTCTACAGCGATGTACCTATTCCACACACCACCATATCAATCCCTCCATCATTCAGCTTCAGAATAGGAAAAGATGGAACTGCTGCATTCAACACCTTCCTCCATTTCACAGGAGCCACAACTTAATGAACAGAACTGCTCTTCATTTCCTCCGTGATTTAACTATGAACAATTTGGCCATCACCATTTGCTAATCATACCCATGCACTGCCCAACATACAACATACAGCAGCTGCTTGAGGCATTGGCTTCGTAAAATCTCTTTATTCAGAAGATTGGCTGCCTGCTGCAGCTGGAGGTGCCTGCACCTATGACTAGGTGTCAACCCTACTGTTTTGGTCAGCCATAGTAACTTTTATCCCGAGGCGCGAGTGAAAGAGGGTACGATCCCACTACCTGCAAGTGTCTTCTGGGTCTCCCCTTTCCTGTTGTGACTTTGCTCCCCCTCTCCAGCCTACAATGGAAGCCTCAACAGCAGCTAGGAGATCAGGTCAAGCTACATACTGAGCTACGTACTGAAGATTGTACCCCAATACACGCAGGGTACGAAATACACTTATATGTGACATGTGTTTTATAGATTTCAAACAAAAGCATACACTTTCTGCTACAAACAGACAATATAATCATGTAAGTGCAAAGAAGATTCCACACACAATCTAAAGGTAACTGATGATAGGGAAAATAGATCACAATAGATGATCAATGAAAAGACACAGACGAACCTTATAGGGTAGCACTAAACAGCGATTAACAAAAGCAGAGAACAATTTCACTGCACCCTTTAAACTTAGTGAGTCAGTCTCCAGCATACATACACATAAGCCAGACCTATGTAACTGCCATCCATGGCTGCTGACAAACATCAACGTCTAGGATACTTACTGAAAAGCACAAAACATCACATCCAATATTGGACTCACTAGAAACCTGCATCCAAAAATGTTATCTTTAACATTGTGCTCTCAAAAATTAATGGCACGTGAGGAAACAACGCCATACCAGGGAGGGGACGGTGAGGTACTGGTGGCAATCCCAGCTGACCCCGAAGGGTGATGATGAGAAAAAGCTCAACCCCATCTCCCATCGCAGCCACGCTTGCGCCTGCATACCACCACCTCCTTCTAGGACATTGTCACACTTATAAATTACAAATAACCCATCTGGCTTGTGTGTGGGAAAGAGAATGTACTCATGAGACATTGTTTGCCATAGCCTTGTGGCCGTCCCCCCAGTCTGGGCGGAACAAGAGCAAACCTTTGTGAGGGACCTACTCCAGTAGTGGGAACTACCTTGGTGTAAGCAATTGGTTCGCGCTTTCCAGATATCTCTAGAAAGCCCTTCACACAAGCATCAATCTGCTGTGTGACCCAGCAAATAGACCCCAACAGAGCCGCTTTAGGCTCAGCCTCGTGATTTTGAAAGATGGTGAACAGAGGTGCAGGGACTATATTCTTGATGGTCCTGACACGGGTCGCTCACTGCTGAGAATACCCCGAACATTGTATCAGAAAATGGATGTTGGTTCAGGCCACCCTCACATTGGGCATTGACAATCTCCCTCTCCTCTCTGCATCTTTTCAAGAAAGAGAGTTAGCAATTTTGTGTGTCAAATTGTTGTACAAGGAAGAACAAGCTCATGTGAAATGTGATGGGACATACAGCTTGTTGTTGGGTTGAAGAGTCTATAGATGTTAGGCGCTGGTAAAATGCAGAGAGAACATTCTGCTGCTCAGATGGATCTAGAACAGACAACAGCTGTTCCCACCCAAATGGATACAGTGCATTTGCACCCTGCCCAAACATGCCACCATCCCCACCACGCCATATTAGTGGACAAAATGACTTGCATAGCTGACCCACAATATTCTTCACACACGAAAACCATGTTGCAACCTCTTTGAAAGAATTGTCAGCTAGTGACCATCACCCCACAACTTTTTGGTCTCCTCAGCCTACTCCAACTACCCACCATCCACTTATTGCCCATCATCGGAACCTACCTAGCTGCTTGTTGGCTGACTGGAAAACCAGCTAGATTGTCCCTCTCTCCTCTCACACCGATTGGATTACAGAGGAGTGACCTGCTTATAGAACCAATCAATCTCTCGTGGTCGTAGCAAGCATACGCCTCGTAAAATTAGGGCAGCCACTGCATCTGGGTGGGCTTGAGTATATGCTAGTGCCAGTGTCACTCCCCAGGATCCTCCCATCACCATCCATCTGGGTTCTCCTCCACACAAACTGTTGGTAAGGAGCACATACTGTTAACCTTCATGTGAAATAATGTGCCATGCAAGACCAAGTGAGCTCCTATCCTGATCCCAATTTCCAACACCTTTATTGGACACCATGCAGCCACATTTTGGCCATGTTGAATGAAGACACAGGAACAGCTAAAGGGTGCACTCTATCAGAAACACTTACTTGCAGAGCATAGGTTCCTGCAAGCTCTCCAGCAATCCAGCAGTACTCCATTCAAGCCCATCCCATGGCTTCCCAACAATAATCCGTGAGCAGGAGACATGCTACAAATTCAAGAGTTGGCTAAGCCCTCTATACCAACTTGTAGTACAACAAGTTTGACAACAGACTTGCTACAATTTTAAGACTCGACTAAGCCTTCATACTACATGCCGTAGGACATGTTTGGCAGATGTTCTGCCCTTGTCCAAATATAAAGCAATATTCATTATTCAGTACTTGAAGGGGGAGAAAGAGGGCAGGTGCTGGAGGGAGGAGAGATAGAGGAACATGCATTGAGTGTTCCCTGTGAAAGTCGGGCATGAAAAACCCATGAGGACAATCCTCACAAAATAGTAACTCATCTGAGCTGGTCATGCAAATTTCACCCACTAGGGTATGAAATCTGCTTGGAAGTAGTGCCAATACAGTTCTTGTAGAAGTCAATCAAGGGCTGGCAACAACATCATACTAGAAAAGATCAGTCCATCCAGTGCTGCTTTGGTATATCTTGACAAGACCCTATGTGCCTTTTGGAGAGAGAGAGAGAGAGAGAGAGAGAACGAAAGATTACTTGGTTACTCCTAGGTGCAGTCTGAGTTTCTCTATGTCAGCCACAAGATCCCAAGTTGTGTTCTCCTCGAGACACCCACGTGGGCTGGACTTCCCACACGCTCTCTGATCAAATAGCACAATTCGATAATGTTGTGGATCGAACAGGCGAGCATGCCTGTCTGAGCATCCAGCACCTGGACCTCCATGAAGGACTGTTCCACAAGTGCATAGAACAACGTGTTACCTTCTGCATATCTCACATTTTCACAGTGCAACAGACATAAAGGGTGCTTGTGCAGAGTGTGTACAGTAATAGCACCACCTTACACCACCTTGAAGATGAGAATAAGAATAAGATGTAGACAGCCAGATCAACAATTGTGTGGTAGGATAAAATACAGAAAAAATTAGGATCTCGCAAATTCGTCCAAGAAGAGAAGGACAGAAACACAGACGCCAATTTTGAAGCACAAACTTACAAACGGCAGGTTTCCCTTGAGGAGTCCCAAAGACCTCGTAGTAGATGGTGTGCAGTTTTGACACCTGTAAATGTCCCTGGCTGTGTGATGCCAAAATTGGGTAGAGAGTCCATAGACAGAGCAGATACATACCCTCCACCGACCAACCACTTTCTTGGGGAGCTCATCTAGACTCAGACCCTCGTCTGATGTAATGCCCAACTCCTGCACCCCATATATAAAAATCAAGGTAGGCACATCCAGCTCACCAACATTCTAAGGGCGGAGCATTGAAGCCAACACATCTGAGCGCTACCAAGACATCTGACCCAGCACTGAGGACATGCACAACACAGTACATAGTATACGCACATCCCCAAAGCCTCCATTCCACACACCTGCTGCACATATGATGCAAGTGCGCGGATTTGACATACATAGCTCGGAAATTGGCGCCGTAACGAAACGAACGAGAAAGAGCCTATTCTCGCCTATGCTAAAACCGGTTCTGACCTTGTCGTCACTGGAATAAAAAATATCTTCTAAGGCTTCGCGATGCTCCGCACTACCAATGACGAATTGTAACTGAGTGGAGGAGAGAGAGATAGAACAAAAAAGTTATAAGATTTATGATTTTAACATAGCGTATATCAGAGCCGATATAATTGCCTGCCAACTACTATCTATGGTGTGAGACTCGGGTGGCAGATTGAGGAGAAGTAAGCCGCCTTACTGTAGAGGCCCTTAAAAACCTCACGGCAACAGTGTGAATGGCGTTGCAAAATCTAGACTCCATAGTGTGAACACATAGTCCAGTTTGGACATGATTAAAAAATGTTTTTTAATATTGCTTTCGTCTCTTGCTTGTGCCTCATTTTACCAATGCATTCCACACTACAGGTTAGTCTACTATCTTTGCAGTCTATATTTCTGGCAGCAACCTACCTATTCTCTGCATCAGGACAGTACATGATGACGCAACCTCCTTGAATCCAAATTCCAAATGTGCGGCTGCTATGCAATACATACGTACATACATCAGAATTTTCGTAGAATCCGGGATTTTAGTGGCAAGTGCAGCATTCCCAGTGGCCGAAACCTTACGAGCCACATAGCGACACATTAAACATACAATCAACAAGAAGGATCTCTATGCCTTGGCCCTTCGGACATAAAACTCCAAATCGCTATCCTTAGTCCACGCCATGATGACAGTGGGTCGGTTGTCCGTTCCAACTTCCAGTGTGTGTTTTCCTGCAGGATTGTTGCAGTTTCAAGGACCTTCCATCAGCCTTCGCCATCCCAATGGGTGTCTTTCGTTGCATGCTGCTGGATAGGAAGGTAGGTACTCTCTACCACACTTGTCATTGGCAATTTGAAAACACTTTTGTACAGTGCCCATTCTATGTCATAACTCATAACAGACTGCTGAGACTAGGCAGGTTCTTACATAAATAGATGCGCTAACATGTGTGTCTCTCTGTTCAGGTATGTTTCTGACAGGTGCGAGAGCACTGTAACCAAGGCTAAAGATCTCAGTGGTCAGGACTCAAAAGAAGAATGCAGGCTCCGCAAGCTATGGGTGAAGACAACAACGCAGAGAGTCAACCTAACAAAAATACTCAAAGTGAATCCACAATGGAGTAAACTACACCCCCATTTTCTACCTCTTGCTCTGTAGCTGTTTTCTGATACACTCCCTCTGTGGGAAAAAGTGAAAGCTAGCCACCTTGCCCAGACTAACTTGATCATATCACGCCATCTCAACACAACTAACTGCTGACACTTACAAGATAAAAGCATATTGAAGGAGTAGCCATAATTAGGGAGCAGATGCAATCTTCAAGACAATCTTTCATTGATATGGTGGGTTCATCACGAATTGCTCTTCCCTTGACGCTCAAAGACCTCCTGAAACTTCAGAAACCCCTAGAAAATCAGATTGCTGCTTGTGGGACAAGGCATGATCCTATTTGGCTACAGGATCGAATAGGATGTCAGTCTGACGGCTGCCCAGAAGAGAGAGAGGGAGAGAATGCCTTGCAAAGTCAACCTGCTACAGGTAGGGTCCTCCCCAGAACTATCTTGAAGATCCACACCTGCATTCAACATAGCCAAAGCATCCCTCGATCCTGAACACCTCAAGCCAGGCAAAACCATCATTGGGGATCACTCCAGAACAGCCCAAGATCTGGGTATATAACATGTAGCTACATACATACATTTTATTTCGTCCTTGAGCATCTACGATCTCAATAAACTACTCTAATCATACTTATGGAACAAGAAGTCCTCAAAAATGCTCATATCAAAATTGATTACAACTGAATTGGGGCAGTGATGAATTTAAAGCAAAGTTCAGGATACAGGAAAGGAAAGACACATGAACATACCTCTGTGGCAAAGTGATGGTAAGTGCGCTGGCCCATGTGAGGATAATAGGGAGGTCAATGTGGCACCACATCATGTTTGTGTGTCAATCGAATGCTCCAGGGGATGAGCTCATTGTAAAATGTTGCAAACACAGAGTTCCCAATCCGTGGCTGCCCAAACGTCATGACATGAATGTTTTCCATGGTGTAGTTTGCATGCAAGGAAAATATATTGTTCAAGTTGAGAAAATAAGGGAGTTGTTGTCATCTCCATCGATGTTTACTTAAACCAGTGCACACACCACCAGTTTGCCATAAATTGAGATATCCTTACTCATGTTCTCTGGTTTTAGAAGGTCATCTAGGAAAATAAAAACTTCCTCAGGATTTGGACAGGTCAGAGAGAAGACTCCAGCCGAGGCCGGCGTAGAGCCACTTCGCCTTGCGACTACTACCCCCTTTCGGAGGTGGGCCCTATAAGTAATGCGGGTGTCCAGGGGACACCATGAACCTAGGGTGATGTACCAAGGGTACCCGTGGGTACCCATGGTACCTGAGGTATTGTGGAGGACTATGGGACCGAGAGTGGGTTGGACTCTAGTTTCCGCTTGTTTGTAATGATGGTTGTGAGAGAGCGGAGGGCTGTGAGGTGAATTGCCTTAAAGCATTTGTGGATAGGGGATATTGGGATATGGAAGTTATCGTGTAGTGCCACTATGCTAGCATTGTGGATACCACCTCGAGTGCCGGCCGTAATAATCGAGAGGGGGCCAGTATTCCAACCCCTGCAACGGAGAGCAAAGATAAGTGATGCATATTTTTGTCGTTTTTCTAAAATGGAGTAGGTGGGTAATGATCATGCAGTAATGAATTCGAACAAATTAGATGGTGATATGTGGGGATGGGAGGTGGTGGCTGGGTATTGATGGGTAGGTCGTGAACAAGCAGATGTCAGGGCATATCCCTTGCATGACATGTACAAGGAGAAGCGCGGGCACAGGCATGGGGAGTAGCCGGTGGTACAGTAATGTTCTGGAGGTTTACCTTGGTAGGTGCCTGCATTGACAAGTGAGAACCATCGGGTTTCGGAGCGTTGCATAAGGAGTTTGTGGATGTGCCATACTACTTGGTTAGGACGGGTTATATGTAGACCATGGATGACCGGGTGGGTACATTGGCTCAGAAGATGCGGCCATGTGTCTCTAACCTGGTGGGTGTGAGAGCATAGAGGGCAGTTTGGTGAGGGAAATATATGTGGCCAGAAGACATGTTTGCGGTGATGGCCCATGTATTAAGCGTATCAAAATTTAAGCGTTTGTTTAATTTGAGCATCAGTCGCAGCTTTGGAGTGCCAGAACTAGTTGGAGAGTTTACGATGGAGTATAGTGGAGCGTGGTCCATTTTTTTTAATGTGGATTTTGGTGTGACTCATAGATGTCATAGCTTGTTGATTGGCCTCCCTGGTGGGGATGGTAAGGAGGTTACGTATAGGCTTAGGGTCTGGGGGGTTTGGGACTGGGTGTATTAGCCAGAATGGATGGGTGTGCGCAGTGTGAATAAGATCATTGGTGGGATCAACAAGGGGCTCGAAAGCGCCAGTTTGAGCGAGGTGCTCAGCCTCCTCATTGCCGACAATACCGGTATGCGAGCGGACTATCAGGAAGTGGATGGGTTGGCCCAAGCCTATTGCAAGTCTGGCTATGGCTGCAATAAGGTTACGGTTTGGGTGGTGGTGGTGTGACGAGGGGCAGGAGAGGTAGTTACGTATAAGGGAAAGCGATGTGAGACTGTCCATGAAGATGTAATGGGGAGGAGAGAATGAGGGTAATTGGGCGAGGGCCATGTAGATGGTCATAAGCTCAACGCGGAGTATTGTGGCAGTTACAGGGAGTCTCGCGGCTGTGCCTTGGTTCAAGGCAGCGTGATAAACGCCGTACCCAGCGTTGGCTCCTTGTGGGAGCCATCGGTATAGTGGGAATTAAGCGGTGGGTACTTGAGGGGCATATGTTGGTGACATGGTGGGTTGGTATAGGTGAGAGGACAGGGGGTGGGCGGGGAGTTGCTTTAATCCAGGTTTTGCTCAGGTTGACTTTGGGAGATGGGCTAGGAGCAGGGGTAGTGGGGCTGTGAGGTAGAGGAGGGGGTAGGTGGGGGTTGTCGGCGGTGATCTTTAAGCCATGAGTATGCTTGAGTGTGTGAACGAGGTGGGCGTGTAGTGTATGTGGAATGGGGGGGGGGGGCGGATGCGTGTTGGATATGCAGTAGGAGAGTAATGGTGGGCTCATCATATTTAAGATATTTAGGGAAGGGTGGGTTCTTTGAGTATATGGGCTGGCCTGGCTCTATGGAGGCTAGAAGTGTGGTTCCTTGTGGAAGTTGTAATAAGGGGTGGGGGGTGTCAGGTGACTGCTGGTTGGTGAGTACGAGGATACTGGTCGATGTTGGAGATACGTGGGCCGCAAAACGGGCCCATTGCAGGGCCTCCTAGGTGTGGAGTCCGGGGGGGGGGGGGGGGGGGGGGTCTCTCTACCAGACCATGAGTGTTGGGTTGCAAAGCCAGAGGCCCCAAAAATGCAGTCTCTAGGGTGGGGGCTGGCAAATGATTGGATGTTCATGGGACATGTAAGCGGGCTAGAGTAGTATGAGTGGGTTAGTTGGAACGAGGTGTTGAGGAAGGTGAGTATGTCCTGGGAAATAACACTATGGGTATATGCTTGGGAGAGTTTGGTTTGAGATCGGGGCTTTTTGGGAGGGGTGTTGCGGAGGTATCTATCCAAGAGCCAACATATTTCGGTAGCGAAGTCTTGACGAGGTGGGTGTATTAGATTGGTGGTGGGGGAATGGGAGGAGTACCGGGCCCACAGCCAGGCTACCCTGTCATTGGGAACGAGACTGAAGAAGCGACCATTGTTAGTGTAAATAGAGGACATTTGGGGGCCGGCGCATATGGCGGGAGAGACATGCAAGATGTCTTTGTCAGGGTTGCATTTAGTGATGTCAATTAGTATATGTTGGTGGCAGGCAGCGGGCGAGAGACGTGTCGGTTGTCTTCGGTTTGGGTTTGGGATACATGTTGTCTATGCAAGTGTGTGAGGTAGTTGGTATTAGTATGTTTATGAAAGGCAGTAAGAAGGGCTAGGTTATGGTCGGGGTCACAGTCATCATGCTGACCAAATAGGTCGTCCTCAATTTGCCAGGTATTCTCATCATCTGAAAAACCGGCCATTTTGCATAGGTAGTATGAGTCTAGACAAGTTGCACCAAATGAGTCTGTGGAAGTTTGGGTTTTAATACCCAGTATAGCTTCAATGACAAAGACGTTGGAGATGTTGGGGTTAGTGGGGGGAGAGGGTGGTGGGGTAGAGTAGTGAGAGTGTGGTGTGGGTAGAGTATATGGGGGTGGGTGCATGTCTGTGATGGAGACCAGGTGGGGGAGGGTGGCAACTGTGGTTGGTCATCGGGTGGTGGCAAGACAGTGGTATCATTGGAAGACCCCCCGAGAGCAGCGTAGCTACGGCGTGAGCCCAGCCCCGTGAGCCTGGGAGCCGAGCTCACGTTGTAGCTGCATAGCGTGAGCGGCACAAATCTGCTGGAGAAGTAGGTCCTATAGGCGAGGATTGCAGGACCTATTACCGTGGACAAAACAAAGGGGGCCACCATGCACCATGTCTGCAATGCCTGCACAAAAGATGAATATGAAAATATGGCAGATTTGAGCTCAGAATGATTGACACACTTTATTTCAATTCAAAGATAGACGCTTACAATGAATGGCATGTGCATTTGCCCTGGTTCCATGAACGAAATGTATGTGTTTGTCCTAAATGCAAAGTCTTCACACAGTAACATGGAAACCAGAATGGGAAGCGGGCATGGCTCGTATGTGTTCAAAGAGAATTTGGCGGAGCCCTACGTGAGGTGTCCCGCTGTAGAAGGTTTCTCCGTAGCCTAGTGTGGCTTGGTGAATGAATTGGTCTCTCTTACCGTCGCAACACATAATTACAAGGTATATGTAATATTGATGCTTGCAGGGACCCACTTCCCTCTCATGCCGAGCACCCTCACGCATCGTTACAAAATCCAGACAAGTGCACGTAGGGAAATTCCCCACGGTAACCTGCTATTCTTTGCCATGAAGAACTGAGCCAATAGACAACACTGTGTAATTCCGTCCATACCCCGGGGCAGGGACTTCGGTGATACGAGTCACCTGAGCCTGCAAAATTCTAGCCGATTCCATCTTGCATTCATGATCTGCACCCGAAGCGACACGGCGCACTGTTTTTCTATCTCTTTTGTTTGGGTGGGAGTCGGCACCGAGTGGAGGCATTGCCGGAGCATGTGGCACATCTGTGCTGACAGTGCATGAGGGCACCACCCCTGACCGTGCAAGACAGAACCCTCCCTCCTCCAGCATGCTTATCTCGGTTGATGACGCGACGTCCCAAGTTTCACAGGCCAATTGCGGGGGGAGGGGGCTTCATTATCACCGAAGAACGAACTGTTCCCTTGACACATCGTGCCATATCGTCTCGGCAGAACCAGAACTTGTGGTCCTTTGACTCCCCACTATGATAAGGTCGGAACAACCCTGTGAATGTTGGAGCTAGAGTCCCCCTAGAGCCTTTGCATATTTTTTGATTGCATTTCTTGAAAGAGGGGGTCCGAATTGCCATGCAAGCCACTCTAGATCCTGGTGGGGTGTGCGTTCTATATGCCACTCACTATCAATGCAATCAGATTCATGCACCATGGCCACCACCTCCTCCAATGGGATTCTTGCTGCTGTGCTTGCATGATCTGCACCTGCTCCACTGGAGGAGGACCCACCTGGGAAGGGGCGGGCACACGACTTAGTCTGCACTGGAGACACCTTTGGTACATAGAAATTGACCCTGTCCGGCCGATGGGAATCTCCGTCCGACCCTGGAGGAGTGTTCAATTTCTTTTCGCATGATCCAAATCTTTCCTCGCCTTCCAAATGGGGGAGCCTGGATTGCAAAGGGGAGCCTTCAGTGCACCTGTTCAGAGCTCTGGCCATCTTCGATGGTCTCCGGACCTACTCGCAGCCCTTAGCATCAACAAAGTCGTATCAGGGGCCCTTGCCTCCACCCCGTCCCATCAAAAAATTGCGGTACCTGGTTTGTTGTGTAAGTGCCCACACCATGTCATCAGCAGTGGCCACATACAAGTAACGTCCTACATCTGCTGCTGCTAGGACAGTTCCCTCTCGGGACCGCTTTGGTAGATTGCTGCATCCAGGCGTTGTGAACAGTTTCCGCCAAATTACAGGATGGCATGTCAGCCAAGTCCTCCAAGGACATGTCCTGCAGGAGGCATTGCATGAAAATGTGAGGAACGTAAAGAAATGGAAGAGGTTCTGCAAGTGACAATCCAACAACCCCAAATGAACAGGCACGATGCAAAGTGAAATTTGTGTTTCTGGATTGAAGAGGCTTACCGTCGTCATGAAGCTCCCCACTGTCTGTACCTGAAGTGCCAGAAAACCAACCAGTCCTCCAACTCCTTCAGGTGGATACCAGTAGCAGCACCAGAGAAGAACCACCAAGCCCGGATTGCTTGGTAAGTGCTCTCAGCTTCTCCCATTGAGGTGACATTTTTGTACTTGAGGCAGAGCCTTCTGTGCTCCAATTGAAGGTCAGGGCGAATACAACGCTTTGTATGATGTGCCAGAGATTGACTCCAATGGAATAGGCATGTGCGTTCCCTATTTTCCATTGGGACCTTAGGATCCCCCGAACCAAACACGCGCCGCACTGCATTGAAATTTGCCTGTGCACTATCAGCCATGAAGCCCGCAAATTTGTGTTCTGTATTCCATTGCGCTGCATGACGGCCAGGAGCGAATTCCACATGAGCATCTGGGACTCAGTGTCCTCCGACTGCATATCACAAATTGCTATGGAGATCACATGCTGGTACGCTGGATCGTACACATGGCACGCCATGGTTGTCCAACCCTTCACCCGTTTGCGTGATCAAACATTAACCAATATTTTGCCAAATCTCCTCCAGGTTGCATTTGGCGGACAATGCTCACACCACTGCCTTCGCCCACTGTGGACATCTTGAACAAATACACCTTGGACGAGCCCTG
Source organism: Takakia lepidozioides (assembly GCA_030704615.1). Lineage (NCBI taxonomy): Eukaryota > Viridiplantae > Streptophyta > Takakiopsida > Takakiales > Takakiaceae > Takakia > Takakia lepidozioides. The sequence continues at coordinate 22,133,806 of CM060734.1, read as the reverse complement.
GCCAGGGAAGATACTGTTTTGAATGAATTCATAGCGACTCCTCCGTTTGAGGTCCATAATGTTGTCTATGAATTCAGCAGTGCCTGTGCCCATTCTGAGTGCATTCACTTGGTTTTGAATATTGGGAGAGCTCAACACGGAAAAAAGGTCCATCACTGCATCAAGCGAATTTGCATCCAGCATTGGTTGTGTCGCATCCCCTTCACCGAATATGTGTTTTTCCAGGAATGCCTTACTAGCTGCAAGCGCTATAGCAGAAGGTGTTGCACAAGGGGCATTGTGGAACTCCTGCTTCAGCAAATTTCTAGCGATGTCCACGCTATCCCTGCAACTTCCTTTGGACACATGATGCTCGTGTGTACCCATATGAATGCAGGCACGAATCATTGTCTTGCATCGGTGTGCCACCTGGTACATACGAGCGTGACACACAAAAACACAGGATGGGGAAAGTTTGCAGAACCTGCACACAAAAGTATTGGTCTTGGGAGGGGCAAGCCCTGGGGTGAAAGGATTCAAGGGCACACCTTCCCACTCACTTTCGTTTGGTTTAGCGCTGTTTCTCAGGCGAGGGCAAGAATATTCACGCACTTGCAATGCCCAGCGCAAACCGACCTTCGAAATTTCAATCCAATTTCGTTGTGGATGTTCGACGTTTTTGTCCCGCACCAAGGGTGTCCGTCATGTTTCTTGTCCATGCCCTGCAGAGCCCAGCTAGTCCACTGGAAGATGTGGGAGGGTTGAGCTCAAACAAGATGTCCCCATCAAACTCTGCTGGCACGTATTGAGCCCGCTGCACACGAAGGGACTCCCAATCAACAAAACGCAGCTCGCTATTGTACCCAAGCACCCCTGCGAGGGCTTTTAATTTCGGAATGACACTCGTTATCTCCTGCAATTTGTCATCATCCAAGAATGGAGTCTGCACTAGCGGAGGAATCTCAGAAACATCCTCCGAGGATGAGTCTGAAAGAGTCACGAATGTAGTGGATGTGCTCACCTCTTGTTTCACATGAACTGTGTCATTCTGCTGCACGACCGATGTTGTAGTGCCAGGGGTAACTACTGATCCTGCTGATTGTCTTCTCTCTTTTCCAAGGACCCGGTATGTGCCTGGAAGGACTCTCCACTTCCTTCCACACTCGCCAACCAATGGTTTCTCCAAGTGCCCAGAATCCAAATTCTCATCCTCGTCATACACCTCTTTTTTAACAAGCAGAGAACCCAATTCCAGCGGGAACACTGTAACCAGCTCATCCTCATGAACAACTGCAAACCCATCGTCATCTGCAGTGGCAGTCAGTGGAAGACTACCTACATTGGAATGAAATCGAATGAGTCTATCTCGCTCCCTGGACATGTTTTCCTACACTGACCGAGAGTTGCGATTCACAACGGAATCCCCGAACCGATAGCCCGTAACTTTCGAAAGGGGATCCACCCCAAACAAACTGAGGTCAATAAGGGTAGCACTGACCCAAAGATTGCGGTCGATGCATGCAAAGGATGTAGGAATGACATACACCAAACTTCGTAGACAGCCACAATGAGAGACACCAACCAGAAAAACTGTTTTCTAAGACAAGAAGCCACAAGAAGCCGTGTTGTATTTGGATGAAAAACAAACCCTGAACATGACATGAAACCATCCATTATGGAAAGTCGGCAACAACCCTGGAGAGCAGTAAACCGGAAGACCCCTAAATGAACCCGGAACCGGACCCGAACCCCCCATCTAGGTCCAAAGGGTCCGAGTTTTTGGTGATGGCACGGGTCCGGATCCGGATAGGTAACCTGGACCCTAACCAGGGTTTTTTTTAGGGATTTTGAAAAGGAGTAGGAGTGGCTATATATATTGGATGTAGGCTAGTGCAATTGCCCCACTCTAGGTAATTTTCCTCGAATTGGTAGGCTACATGTATTTCCACCCTTGCCATATTTTGCGAATCAAATGGATGTTGATGAGCAATAGAAGGTGAAGTACAGAAATAGTTAAAAACCATAGGACGAATGGAACTCTTTCTATTCTATGTGAAAACCATAGGCTAATTGGTGCAAATGAGGTGTATAGTTCTCGCAAGACCGGCGACGAGCATCTCCTTGGGATGGGAAACGGAGGAGGCCCCACAATCATACCCACTCCCCACAATCATACCCACTCCTCATCTGGCCCGTCAGATCATCCTATATGGGGCCCGCCATGGCTACATTTGTGTTGCCCCCGTGGGTCCACAAGCGAGGACCTTTTTGAGACCCCCAGTTTTTGGCGAAAACTGCCTTATTTGGACATTTTTTTCCCTTTGTTTCATTCGCCAAGGGGATTTTCAGGTGGCCAAATGGCGAAAAATCGCCAATAAAAAAAACGCTAACCCTAACCCGCCGGGTACCCAAGGTGAAAATCCGGACCCACACAACACTGTCGTCGATGATCATCCTGAAAACATGATCATGAAGAAATTGAGTGTGTTGACACACTCAGTTCTCCGCGGGGGGTGGGAACAAATAAAAAAACAAGATTTTTTTTTTGTTTTTTTTTCCCATTGCCCCCCTTCCCCAACCCGCCGGGTACTCGGGGTGAAAATCCGGACCCGCACAACACTGTTGTCGATGATCATCCTGAAATCATGATCATGAAGAAATTGAGTGCGTTGACGCACTCAGTTCTGCGCGGGGGAGAAAAAAAAAAAAAACAAGAAAAAAAAGTTTTTGTTTTTTTGTTTTTTTTTCCCCCACCTTACCCGCCGGGTACCCAAGGTGAAAATCCAGACCCGCACAACACCGTCGATCATGAAGAAATTGAGTGCGTTGACGTACTCAGTTGTCCGCCGGGGGGGGGGGGGGGGGGGGGGGGGGGCGGTGGGGAGGGGGAATATATATATAGTGTGCAAGAAGTGAGGGGGTTGATGTAATGGTAGATGAAAGAGGGGAGTGTATGGTGTGGCGTGGAGAGCCCAATGGAAGTATTGTAATATTTGTGAGGGGGTGAAGACCACAGGTGGGAGCCATGCTGGGACGACCGTCCCACCATGCATGTGGTAGGGGGTAGGGTCAATCTCATGGGTCGGTGGTAAGGGTAATGTACATTTGGTGTGGGAATGGGAGCCAAATAGGAGGTCTTTAAGGGAGTGCTTGGTATGGTGTCCATGGTATATAAATAAAACGGTGGGGTTGGGTTATGAATGTTATGTAGGCTATAAATAAGTTGAGTGTTGTACGTAAAAGTTATGGGTGCAGCATAGTATCGAAGAGAGGTAGAAATTAATATGAAGCTGGGGGTTATGGGTAGAGTGGTGGTGTGAGTATTATGAAATTTGGGGGTGAATATTTGAAGATGGTGACTACCTAGGATTAATGTGTATTGAGCAGTATTGGGAAGGAGAGTAAGAGCATTGCATAATTTGCAAGAAATTAGAATCAAACTATGAGCACTGTTAAATTTGTTCCAGATCAGGAGGGCCAAAGTATAAGTGATGTAGAACTGTTTTGAGGGTAGCATCGAGCTATGAGCAGTGAAAATTATATCTGAAGATATAATCATAGTGCGAGTGGGGCTTATGGTTTTTTGTTTGGGGGCTATAAGGTGAGTAGACGAGTAGCATGGATGGATGACTCTGGGCAGGGACGTGGATGAATGCATCGATAGATGAATGACATGACAGTTGCATGTTAGGGGTGTATGAGTGTAGGAGTTGATTTTATTTGTTGAAGGTTCGTTGCGCCTTCTATCTTTGGTCCTTTGGTGAGTGCGGGATGGATGGTAATCACTTGAAAGAGAGCTGGAGAGTGATGGATGATAAGCACTTGAAAAAGAGCTGGAGAGTGATGGATGATATTCACTTGAAAGAGAGCTGGAGAGTGATGGATGACAATCACTTGAAAGAGCTTATAAAAGAGAGTGGTAATGTAAGGCGTGATAGTAAATGAGTAAATCCATGAGTGATAGTAAATGATGTGGATAGCAGTAAAGTGAGGTAGCATTTTCCTTTTCCCAAGGTAACATTTTCCCAAGGTAATATTTTCCAAGGTAACATTTTCCCAAGGTAGCATTTTCCCAAGGTAACATTTTCCCAAGGTAGCATTTTTCCAAGGTAACAATTTTCCCAACGTCGCATTTTCCCAAGGTAACATTTTCCCAAGGTAGCCAGTAGCTCCGAAGGTATGAACTTCGGACTCACTTCCGGAAGTCAAAAATTCTTGATGTTTGTAAAAGAAAGTGGTAGTGTATTGAGTGGCAATCATTCGAGAAATAGCATAGAAGAGCACTGTGGGGGTTAGAGCAGTAAAGTGAGGTAGCATGAGACCTTTCCAATCGAGAGTAGTTAAAAGCATCAGGCTTGATAAGCAGCGGATATGTAGGGAATTCAAGAACCCACAACATAGATGAGGAGTCATGGGGTGTACACGAAGGCGATTCGAGCAAGAAATATGTAGATGAGACGAGGTGGTTACCTGTATAAGACATAGTATGTATAAGACATATAGTATGGGAGGAAATCTGAGTCAGCTGTAAGTACTAGGATTGGAGACAGCTTGCTAGCAGAGTTAAATGCGTAAGACCCCAACCACCACCAACAGCAGCTATCGGTATTGTGACGGTTATACTTAAGGCACACCTGAGGACTGGTGTACTGGAAGTATTGCTTACTGACTTGCAACTGACATGGTTGAGGTTTCGCCTTAAAGGTAGCCTGTATAGGAATATCTGCAGCCTCCACCAAGCATGTTAGTAATTTTGTAGAAGCAGGCCCCGAGAGATTATCTCTGGGAATTGTGTTATTTGGTAGAGGAGCACTTGGGGTATTTTCAATGATAGATTGAGCAGAGAGAAAAGTGACCAGCATTGAATCAGTGTTATGAGTAAACATGGGCAGCTCTGTATAAGGCCTAGTTGGTGGCAGTATTTTCAGGAGTGTAATATTTATGGGAAGGCAGCTGGGAGAAGTGGGAATGTGATGGCTGTCAGGGAGCAAATGATAATGGCTCTGAGAACATAGGAAGTGAGGGCACAGTGGGTATCACACCAATGTAATATGTGAGTAGTGAGCTCAGTAGTGATCCCAGTAGTGAATTCAGTAGAGATGTTGTCAAGAGAATTGGAACGAGCTGTCAAAAACAGTGTGCAGTGTTGAAGGTACAAGTTAGTAAATTTGGACATAGCTGTAATGATAGATTGTACTCATAAGACGTTGTTTGCCGTAGCCTTGTGGCCATTGACCCCGCGCCCAGTTTGAGCGGGAACAAAAGGGACAGAACCTACCTCTGTCAGGGGCTGACGTTGGTAGTAAGACTTACCTCCATATAAAGAATTAATCCGGGTTTTCAAGATATCCTCTAGAAATCCCTTCACACAAGCATCAATCTGCTGTGTGTGATTTGCCCAAAAACTAGGCCTCAGGAGGGCCTGGGCTTTTGGCTCAGCCTCGAGACTTTCAAAGTTGGTAAACAGGGGTACAGGCACAATTCCCTTAATAGATTTGAAGAGAGCGTCTCTTTGGTGAGAGAACCCCGGACAGTGTATCAGAAAATGAATACTGTCTTCAGATTGCCCACACAACGGGCAATTGCACTCTCCCTTTCCTCTCTGCTTCTGTTTGCTGTTCAAAGGTAGGCTTCCTGCCCTGAGTTTAAATTTCAGTCTAGTGCCGAGAGTGGGTAGACCCTTGAGGTCATCCAAGATGTCCTCCCCCATGTCACAGACTGGAAACAGGGAAGTTTTCTGCCTAACTTCATTTTCATCAGACAATCTCATGGCAACAGACATGGCTGAGGACACTACAGCCTCTAAGTCAGATTTATCCAGCAGGGTCAAGACTTGCGGATCCAGGTCCAGGTCCTTGAGGATCTCTTCTACTCTCTTCTGCCAGGACTTAGCCTGTTTGACAGGGCGGTCCTGTTTCCAAGATATAGAGTCGATTAACTTAGGATATCTGGTCTTGGGCATATGTTGCAGCTGACCCCACCATCTGACCTTGAATTCATCTCGTCGGGAGCTTAAGGACGGAATGCCAAACTCACCCCGAACAGCCACATTGGCTGTTTTGGAGCATGCTGACATACACTCCTTAAGCACCCCACTTGAATGGATTCTAGAGACTTAGCCTGGTTGGAGTTATCAACCCATATAGCAGATCCGTACTCCAAGGCAGGTCTAATAACGCGACAAAGCATGGTTTTCTTAACCTCAGAGTTGACCCCTCTGCAGTGGAAAATTTAGTGAGCCCCAGAGCTTTGCCCTTGCCAGTTTGAACAACTTTCCGGATATGTGCATCCCAATTACAATTGGAGGAGAACTCAACGCCCAGGTAAGTGTAGGAAGGGAGGACCGGGATCTCTTGGCTACCCCACTGCCACTTAAGATCACTCCCTCCCTCTCCTCTGTCGTTGAATGCTACCACTGCACATTTGCTGACATTAGCCTCTAGCCCCCAAAGATCAAAGTATCTCTTCGCGCAATCAATCAACTCCTGGAGATTGGTTGGAGTCTCCCCTATGCCTGCGAAGTCATCCGCAAACATAAGGGCTGGTATGGTGGTATCACCCACCCTTAACCCAAATCCCTCACTTTCCACATCCTCGAGGAGTTGATTGATGAAAACATTGAAGAGCAGAGGGGAGAGAGTACATCCTTGAGCTACACCTTGGTCTATGTCAAAGAAGTTGGACTTCTGTCCGTTAAAAGTGACACAGCTTTTGGTGTGAGCATAAGTTGTGGACAACTCTCCACATCTTTCCCTTGATCCCACAAGACCAGAGGCAGAACCATAGGCCATCTCTCCACACTGTGTCATAAGCCTTTTTGACATCCAGGAAAAAGACATAAGTGGGTTTCCCTTCTTTTTTCCTTCCCTGGATAATCTGGCTTAGAGTGAAGATATGATCCACACAGCCCCTGTTTCGCCGAAAGCCAGCTTGGCCTTCGTGGAAACAACCTCTAGACTCCAGATCAACCTCGAGACGAGTACTTATAACTCTGCAGAATGTCTTGCCAACAGCATTGAGGAGCGTGATGCCACGGTAGTTCCCCGGTTTTTCTCTGTCACCCTTCTTGTATAGATTGACAATGACCCCCTGTCGCCCGCAAAAGGGGATCATTTCAGTCTTCCAGATAAGGTTAAAGAGGAGAACTAGGGCCTCTATCATGGGATCGTCACCGTGCTTGATAAGCTCGTTGACAATACCATCAGGTCCACCAGCTTTATATCCATTTAAATGTTCAATTGCTTCCACAATCTCAGAAAAACTAATGGGAGCATTATAAGCCATTGAAATATACTCCAATTCATCAGGGCTGTTTTGAATCATAGGAACAGTTTTTCCAACTGTGTCCCTCCATTCAGCAGAAGACCCCTCACTGTTAGACCTAGAAGTTCTGCCAAGGATACTGTAGTGAGTTTCAAAGGTTTTGACAATGTCAACCGATGAAGTCACCACTGCACCTTTAGTAGTCTTCAGCACTTGTACTTTCTGACCGTTTTTCGGCTTGTACAAACGTTGAAGGGCCAACCAGAATTTCTTGTCATTACCACCATGGTGGTTTGAGTTTATTTCACTGTATAACTTGTCCCAGTATAATTTCTTCTGAGACTTAACAAGCTGATTGATATCTTTACGGAGCTGGTAGTACCTCGCCCACAATTCTCTGTTGGTTTCCAAATTGCAGCACTCTTTATAGAGGGCTCGTCTCTCAGCTATCTTGAGTTTAATCTCATTAGTCCACCAATTAACTGCTCTACCGCAGACAATTAGTTTCCTCCCAATGATCTTGTCAGCCACGGAGGAAACGAAACTCTCCCAAGAGTCCACTGCTCTTTTGACTTCATTTCTTGCGTTAACAGAGCGTGACTGAAGTTCTTGGAGCGATTGGACAAAATGAGGGAGAGCCTCTTGCAAGGCCTGGACGTACTCAGCCTTGACCTCCTCATCGTGGAATTTTTCTATGCGCCACTTCCGAATCGAACGTTTCACAGATCTCTTGGTGGTGGGAAAACACCTTTTGATCTCAGTCCAAACCAGGAAGTGGTCAGAGGTACCAATATCAGTTCTGTCGATCAACACATTGGCACACTGGGGGAACAAAATTTATAATGATAGAGTGAGGCATGAAGCAAGCTTTGGATGGCACAGTCATGAGAGCGCAGGTACTACAAGGTAGTAGGAACTGGGAATATGTCTGCATTACAGAGCGTAACTTTATATGCAAGAGAAAATGGTCACAAGCTTGATTTGGTACTAAGACATGGCGAGCTGGTGGTATCCCTGTAGTGAGCAGACAGTGAAAAATCAACAATTTGGAACCAAATGAAAACTATGATAAAGTAGCTTAAACGGAGCCTGGGAAGAAGGTTGTGCTTTCTAGACAGATAGAGGAGATCCGAACGGTGAGGCGGCAGTGCAGCAGTGGGGCGAGCACGAGCAATGGTCCGTGCCATGGCGGCAAGCGAAGCTAAGATTGAAGAGGAGGTTAAACTAGCGGCATCACTAACACAATGAGGAAACAGAGACACATGTGTTAAAAATTTGGCAGAACCCTAAAGGATTAGTTGCGGTTACATGAAATAGCTAAGGCTGGCGGCGGGAGAGCGGAGCTCCGCCCTCCCGCTCTCGACGATTGCCACCCCTCCATAATCTGTCCAATGGTTGACATGTCAGATACGACCCCAGAAAAGTGTTTAAAATCAGTGGAGGGACCCAAACTGGCTTCCCCGCTAAAGCAGAACCTGGCCTTCATTTTTTCTACTCACAAACTAACTAACTGACTAACTATTTCTAGTGATAGGCCCTTCTTCTGAACTATCTGGGATTCCTTGTCTATGCGATGTTCGAGGAACTGTCTTAGGGAATTGTGCCCACTCGAACTGGTGCTGCGAGGTTGATGAGGCAACCGACAGCAGTCAAACATGCAAGCACGGAGGATTGAATGTCCTTTGTAAAATCTTATTGCATGAAGCTGCAAGTGGGCCCAGCTGCATGCAGAAATATCTGGTACTAATCTCGTATCAGTGAGAAAACGTACAGCAAAATCGAGTGCGCAAAAGGATGCCATGGCCCCTCCCATTGAGTGTCCTGTAACCATAATTCTGAGGCCCACCGTTTCCTGTTGTATAGCTTGAACAGAGGTAACTATGCGTCCGCGCAATGTGGTATTGTGATATGCCATATAGAACCCTGAATGTACCTGACATGAAGGCAAACATGAGCTACAACTCTGTTTCTAAGATTCAAACTTTGCTAATGGATTAGAAAAGCTAGATAACATTCACATACCACCTTTCTTTAGGCAACTTCAGACTCCAGTCTACCATAAGACAGCCATTCAGATTGCGATCATTCTATTAACAGGATGGATTTTTCTTACCAAATATCATGACATGAGCCAGTCTATGTAGAAATTAACAAAGGTAAATTGGGCATCTATGTCTGTTCACATAGATCTGGGAAGCAGGAGAGAAGGTAGCACAATGCCTACCATAGCATCAGTGATACCTGCATAGTTAAGATCAAGCTGCTTAAAACGCAAGTCCTCCACCCAATTCTGCACACTGAAAGACAATTTTGCAGTGTTTACTTCAAATATACATCAACTGCTTGCAAAGCAGCCTGTCTCTCTTTCATTCACGGAAGTGGCTATGATCAACGGAAAACACACAGGAATCTCAAGGTGGAATTAAGGCTCTTCACTGGGGGAGACCTGCCCTGGTGAGAAATATGAAAAATATTTGCAGATCTGTCACAGGCAACAGCATATCTGACCATTTGAATTACCTTGGGGTCTATCTCAGGGCTGAGGACAATCAAATGGCCGCAGTCACCACCACAAACTTATTTTTAGAATCCACGCCCACTACTTCACCCTTACTTCCCAACTGCGGTACATGATAGAAGCATGGGAACAAGTGAACCCAGTGAGAGAAACTTTTTTGCAATAGGAACTGGTACCAACCTTCTCTGAGGCCTGCGTGGCTCAAGGGTCCATTGGGAAGCCATCATTCATCATCTTGGGAGCTTTCTGGATGTTCTGTCTAGACTGAACACCCAACCTTTCTTCACCCCTCTCTCACTACCATAGTGGAAAAGTGTCGAAGTGGAGTCACGTGTTTACTCTCAAGCGTTTGCCAATGCTGGCCCTTACCAGCACAAGTTTCACACAGCCTCACACCTCTGTCCATCTCCATCTTCAACCATAGGAAAATTTCAAATACAGCAGGTTGTTCATTTAAGCAACCAAAACAGACCAGACATCTGTGGAAACAGACCTTGCCCTTCACAAGGACTTGATCCTGCAGGTTGGTGCTCTCAACAATAATTGACAATATGAGGTGTGACCGTGAACTCTCTTCATTCATTTGAGTGCCACAGGTATGCCGCTTCTACAGGCCCTTGAATAAAATGGCTTCCAGCTCTTCCAGTGATGCAACCGGCAGCACAGTTGCATTCTCCACCACCACCATGCCCTGCCATGTCCAAATTGCAAGTAAGATGCAAGAGAACTTTAAGCCCTTCACCTGTTTTGATCTCTGCCCCATTTGAAAATCTACCTACAAATCAGGCACAGAACCCAGTATGTCACCTAAGAGATACAGTATAATCCTTCAGATCTCTTTAACATTGTGTAAGAGAACTATATCCAGTCACTCAGTAGTCATAAAATGCAGAGGAGAGTTCTCAACATCAATAACATTGAAAAAATACATACAAGTCTGAACTTTTGCTGCCATCTGACACCAACTAAGGCCTTCAACAGATACACAGCCATTAATCCCTAAGCACCTGCCCTTTGCCCAAACAGCTCAAGCAATTCAACCCCTCTCTCCTTTTCAGCCAGACGACAAAAAGCCCCAAGAACACCATTCCCCAAGGCACTGCACATAATGACACCAAACTGTAGTGCAGAGGCAGCAAAGGCAACTTTTCTGGTACTTGCCAAGGAAAGAGCACCTAGTGTCCTTCTTGATCTCAAGTTTGCGTGAAATGAAATGGTACGTTATGACGTAAAAACTGATCAGAAGTTCTTCAGGTCTCTTTCTTCACCAAAATATCAGAAATTACAGTGAACACAAGTGTATTGCTCATTACAATAATCATCTGTCTGTTCATTTTTGGCTGCACTGGACTTCCTGATGCAGTCGAAGGAGAGTTCAGTCCGGACAAACAACGATATACAGCAAGGGCAACGGACCCAAGAAGAAACCTATCAACCCGCAATATCAGAACAAACCATAGAGCCTTACATTCAAAGCAAATGAATATTTGTTGGAATCTCGCTTCACGCAGTTGAAAAGCTCCCCGAATAGCCCGGGGTGTGAGCCCCGGATCACTGTCTGTCCCATAGATTGTGAAGGCTTTGCCCGATCCGGTTTGCCCATATGCAAATATGCAAACATTGAACCCATCAATTGCCGACTGGTGCAACCCATCATCAGCCGTGATAGTTACTCACATGTACAGGATTTCACCCCAAACCAAATGCTGTAGTGGATGTCAGCACCCTAAATATCTCAAAGAGCCTACCTTAGTGTCTTCAAAAACTTGTTCCTGGCCCTGTCCGCCTTCACATCTTTCAGCATCATTTGCTCGCACATCCCCAAACCCTCCATTCCACACACCTGCAGCGCATATGATGCAAGTGCGCGGATTTGACATATATAGCTCGGAAATTGGCGCCTAAACGAACTACGAGGAGAGAAAGAGAGCATAGAGAAAGAGAGCCCATTCTCCCCCTTTGCTAAAACCAGTTCGGACTTTGTCGTCACTGGAATTTTGTCATAAAAGTCACATTGAACACATCATTGGGCATCTATGGTAGTAAATATGTCCTATAGTTCAAACAAAAGAATATTTAATCTGCATCAAACAATGATAGCTTCGGCAACACTCCGTCATTCTTCTTGCGCGAAATAATGAAACACGGGATGTGTGTATGTAACAGCCTGCGGATGACCCCGCCCTTCTTGTGCAAATTGAACGTAGTGCGAAGCAACGCGAAGCCCTAGTTGGCCAAGGAGCATGAAATGACAAATGACACCAACAGTCAGTAGCTCAGTTGGTTAACCCTTAAGTGCCCAAGCGACCCATTTTGGGTCGCTTGGGTTTGATTAACCAACCATAACTTCTTGTGGTTAAGGCTGATTGGGCCTTTTTTGGGCTCAATCGATAGAAAATCGGTCCCCCTTCATACGGCATTGGCCAATTGGTTAATGCTTGAAGGGGTACGGGTCTGGACCAATGGGAAGGGGGCCAACTCAGCTTTTTGAGGCCATTTTGGCCCCCAAACCTGCCCAAGTTGCTGACATGGCAACCTGGGTCAAGTTAGGGTGAAAGAAATATACCCCAGAAAATATGGGGCGGCACACTTCCCCAAACCCCTTGAATGCCCGGCAAGGGCAGGGCGGCAGACGCAGGTCTGGAATTTCCAGGCCTATTCCCTAACCTGGAATCGACGACGATGGCAGCTTCGGCCATCGCCTCGGGCCCGTGGCTGGCGGACTGGATGGAGCTTTGCGGCGAGGGCGGCAAGCTCAAGGCTCGAGAGGTCTCTCCCATGCGCGGGCCCAGCTGTTTGCAGGGTGTGTATTGAATTTGTAGGGTGTTGGTGCTAATGGAGCCCACCCATGAGGATTGCATGGCGGCGATGCAGCCGGTGGCATTCATTTTCGCGCACAGTGCTTGGAATCTTTCATTTGGGGTGTATGGATGTTTGTGGCACGATGCATGAGAGAATCACCCAATGCGTTTGTTTGGCGTTCTGTTCTGTTAGTTTGGGGTGACATTCTTTCCTGAAAACCCTAACTGACCTGCTCATTTCATTGCCCATCAATTTGTGGGATCATGGTTACTTCATCACGGTTTTTTGGCCATCGATTTTGCTCGAGCATGAGAGAAGCACCTATGGCGTGATTTTGTGGGTGGCCCAGGTTTCCATGGTGTCTGGCATGTTTGCCTTTGTCCAGCCTGAGGGTTCTCTCGATTTGGGGTGACATTCACGATTGTGGAACTAAACTGACCTGCGAATTTCCATTCACGTTGTCATGGTTCCTGGCACGTTGGTCTTTTTGCGGGCTGAAGTTCTATCGATTATTAGGTAACATGCCTGACCTGCTCATCAATGTTGGCCATCGATGGTTGGATCCATGGTTACTTCATGCGATTTTTGGTCATTTGGCATTTTGTGTCCTTTGCATGGTTGCTGGCACGATGGCATTTGTCCAGCTTGAGGGTTCAGTCGATTTGGGGTGACATTTCAAGCACGCATCGATTTCGTGTCATGGTTCTTGGCACGTTGGCCTGTCTGCAAATGGAGTTTTATCGATTTCTTGGTAACATTTCTGACGTGCGATTCAAGCATGGTGCGATTCAACCTTGGTGAGACTTCTTCCTGAGAGCCTAAGTGGCCTGCTCATTTCATTTGGCCATCGATTTATGGGTGGCTCCAGCCCTGTCTCCAGCCTGCACTGTATGTTGTGTTTATTGGGAGCCACTAAACCTAGCCAACCTTCTTCTTTTCCTTTGTGGCGATCATGTTTCACCTATTTTGGTCTATGTTTTATCTATTTTGGTTCCTAGAGTTTCCTTATTCGCTCTGGTGCTTCATTCGCCATGTGTATTTTGTGCTCGTGCTTCCACTTGGGGCTGGCAGGGCGGGCTGCAGGCTGTGCATTCATGGTGATGCCCTACTGGGCCGCCTTTGCTTAGTAATGAGGTGTTTGCAGCCCCATCATGAACCTCCTGCCTCCAGCAATGAAACAGCCCGAAAAAAACTAAAATCAAAGCCCTAACTGACCTTGTATTTCATGTGCTTTGCTCATTCAGATTGCACTTATCTTTTCATAAGGTTTACATCTTGTTTGCTAAGGTACTTGATGTTGTCTGGTTTCCTTGGGTTTCCAGCAAACTGACCTTGTGGTTTGCATGATGCTTCCATGGCATTTTTTTGGGTGCTAATGCCAAGCTTTCTTTTCTGCTTGTGTACAGGTTCTGCATGGTTCAATCCCAGTGTGAAGATCAACCCCATCGAGGGAGGGGGAGAGGGGGGCTGTGGGATGGTAGGGGGCGGGGGGGGGTCGGCTGCGATAGGCAGTTTTTGTGTGGGTTCAATCCCCACTCGAGTCTGGGTTATGGTAGGGGGATGTGTAGGACTGGTTGCAAAAAACATGTATCACTAAGTTCAGCACCTGGCTGAACTAGTGTTCATATGTATGTATCATGAACAAATTCAAGAACTCCTTGAATTGATGTATACTTCCCTTCGCAGCTTTGCATGACTTAGACAATTTCAAGATGTATCACACAGGCTTGAAAACACACAAAGAACTTAGAACAATGCAAGGAGCTCCAAGCACACAAAGGACTTGTAAACTGATTCAATGAGCTTCAGACACACAAAGGACTTAGAACAAATTCAAGGGGCTTCAAGCACACAAGTACATAAGGGACTTGGACAAATTCAGGGGTTCCTACAGTTTGACATTCAAAACTGTTTGGAAACATCCCGGTAAAGTAAAAAATCCGGGATGTATTTCCGGTTAGGGGTAGGCCATACATATGTGGGGTGGCAAAGTCCAAAACCCCTCATTATGAGGGGTGGGCCGAACCTGGGGCATGGGTTTCATAGGGTTGAGGGTGGAGTGGGCCCCTAAGAAAGTAGGGGCCGGGTAGCGAGAGGAGCTCCCAAACCCTCTACCCTTGTGGGCTATGGTTCCAAGTATCCTAGGCCTGCAGGCTATAGCATAGGTGTGCCATTTGAAGTCTTGGGCAGGGAACCTAAAGATGCGATGACAGTTACTGATTGGTCTCAAAAACATTTGGGGACCTCACATGGATGCCCTTGACACTTCAACCGGAGGGATTAGGAATTGAATGGCTGAAATTTTTTGTAGAATATTTGGAAGAGAGATTTTGGTCTGCCCAAAGAAAATGGTATAATTTGACCCCCCCCCCCCCCCGCCTTTGTCACTACAAAGGAGCTCACTTGAGAACATTTCAGAAAAAATTGAAAACTTCTTAGGATGTGTGTTATCAGGTCTAGAACAACATTCTTGAGACTGTAATTTTTTTTTTAAAAACTGCCCGGGTATTGGCTAAAAAACTGCTTTTTTTGGCACCTATTTCTTAGAGGAGAGTTGTTTTTATCTCCACTCTACACTTTATAATCTGCACATCTGGCTGTTCGATTTTAATGAAACTTTTTGTGGCAGGAGGTGGGGTGGGAAGTAATTCTAACAGTCAGTTTTACATGGACACAGAAAATCTCAAGATAAAAAAGTTTTTGTGGGCCAGGGTCAAGTTTTTCCACCAAAGGGTGAAAATGAGCTTGGGCACTTAAGGGTTAAGTGCACTGAGTGCCACCCAGATGATTCTGGGGTGAAATCTTGCTACTTGACGGGTGTGGTATTGTCTTCTCCCCCTTCCGTGGGCTGTGTCCCACTCGTTCGTCTCCATGGCGCATAAATGAAATAGGTTATTTTCTCCTCTCACTATTAAGGGGCCTGATTTGTGAGCTGTTGCTCCCAGGTGTTTCCCTTTTATTAAATTAAATAAAATAAAAATGACATGAGAATAAATCCGGATATCATGTGCCGGCTGCCAGAATGCTCGCGTTTTTCCCTGAGTTGCAGGGCTAGTCCATAACCGATATTTAGAGCAGACTTGCTGATGTGGCGTGTTTCTATTGGATTTGAGGAGGGATGCTATATATGGTATTCTACGACCTACTACATTTTAACTACCTACACGGCTCGGTAGGTCCTGGCTCCCTGCTATATCCGGTGGTGGTAGGTACATAAAAGGGTAAACTGACTGGCTCGCTGCCCTAAAAACCGGTTATATCCAGTAGCGCTCGAGAGGAGCCCTTGCTATCGGATATAGCAGGTCGCCATGACACCTCGCCGGCGGCTCGGTAGGTCCTGGCTCCTGCTATATCCGGTAGCAGGGGCTCCTCTCCCACCCTAGTCCGCAGTCTGAGACCCAACCAAACTACGGGTGAATGCGGGTTCCGCCCCGTACGGCCTCCCAGGTTCAGAGCCCCGGAGAGGATATAAACAGAGCGAGCCTCAAAGGGTTATGGGGCGGGTTGTGGACTGGGCAGAGTCGGCCAACGCGGCCTGTTCACTGGCGTTAAAAGCAGGTTGTGGCGTATTCTCGTCGCCACCTGGTGCAATATGATTGAGGTTCCATTATCCCATATCGATTGCCTATAAACCCTGCGTATGAGGGGTTGTGTGTCTTCTTTTCCATGGGGTCGCCTTTTGATCAAAGTGGGTGAGCCCCTTGAAACAGACGGCTGCTGTGAAAGTTAAAAGCAGGTGTGGCGTATTCTGCCACTTTCTGAGCCTAACTCTAAGGCCGAATCGGCCACCCAGGGTGTACTGCCAATTCGGCAGGCAGAATCGGCAGGGATGGCCGATTACGCACAGAGGACGCCCAGAGCAACCACCAGGTCCACATTGTCACCCATAAGCGGCCTTTGGGCGAGACCGTCAGGGTGAGAAGGGGCAGCCCGAATCTCAAAAGGTTCCTACGGATGAATTTCATCCATACGGGCGAGCCCTATGGCCGCGCACAGGGCAGAGTCGGCCAACGCAGCCCGTTCTCTAGTAGGTAGATGGGTGAGAAGGGGCAGCCCGAATCTCAAAAGGTTCTCACGGATGAATTTCATCCATAGTCTAGCACAACCGGAAACAATTGTTTTTTTCTGTGAACCTAACAAAGTCCGACGAACGATTTATTTATGCGTCGGGATGGAAGATAAACCTGTTTGTCGTCGAAGCGGGAAAAGAAAAGAAATTACGTGAAATACGAGGGAGACAAGGGACCAATGCGAAGGGGGCATTTGCGTGGCATGCTGCGCTGTCACGGCGCCATTGGCCCTCCCTCCTCCCGTCCTGTGTTCAGCGTAGCAGCGCAGGAAGACGAGAGATGGAGAGGAGAGAAAGGGAGCGGAGGAAGAGTGCAAGATCGGTGCAGTTTGAAGGCGGAGAGCAGCCTCCATTGCACAGCAGTCTGTGCCTCTACAACCTGAGGAAGAAGGATGCATTGAAGAAACCGAAAGTTGGACTCTGTAGATAAACCCAGTCAGGTGGGTGGCACTGAGTACTTTGAACACACTGTAGTGATCTCATAGAGTGTCTTATGCTCAAACAAAAATACCCTTTGTCACAATGGCCTCTCTCTCTACTTCTCTCATAAAGTGATTCATTCTCTTAATACCCCCGGTCACAACGGCCTCTCTCTACTTTCTCCCTCATAAAGTGATTCATTCTCTTTCTCCAGTATAACACAGAACCCACATCCAGTCACCAAGGGGGTCCTGAACTGAGCTTCATCAACACTAATTCATCATTCAAATGAGCCTGTAATACAGGATGCACAGAACCCACATCCAGTGCCGGCCTGCAGCCATATCGGCAGAGGTGGGAGATCTTTGTGATAGCACAGAGAACAACTTTTAAGAAGAGGTTGGGAAGATATTGTCATGCCACTCGAAGGTCTTTGTTGCTGATGAGATGTAAGCTGCAAAACCAGGAGATGAGCCTTCTATCGTGCTTTCTGTGAACGTCAGAACTTGAGGTTGTGTCGGGGTTTAACGATGGAAAGCAAGGGTGGTCGGGCGTTCATGTTCTGTTTCTGTGTGGTGGCCATCTATGCTGCATATATCACACAGGGGGTCCTCCAAGAAAATGTGTGAGTACAATTGCCTTCTTCTCTCTCCCCCCTTCTGCAAACGTCTCAATCTGATGTCGATGCCAGCTCCTTAGATCCGCACGAATACCATCTGAACGGATTGTCGAGTGTAGGCACCAGCACTTCCATGATTTCGCTTCTCGGTTTTCCATTCTTCTGATGTGAATTGCCACGATTGGAACCAGGAAAAATAGTGTCTCTATGGGACTATCCCTGAATGTTTATCATGGCTAACGTCCACATGGAACAGAGTACATCTCGCTTCGTGTACATACTGCAAATATATATTGCAATTTATGGTTGAGCCTTCTCAGTGATGCTATCTGCTTGAGCTAGCCAGTGGTTGGTTATTCTCCAGACCCGGCCTTGGAACTTTGAATAATTCTATTAAGTGACGAACTTTAATGGCAGCATAAGGAAGAATGATTTCTTACCGACGCCAATACGAAAGCATCGCCTGGAGATCGTTCCTGTCTGCAGTTAATAGTTTGCCTCAGATAGGCACCTCGGATACACATCTAAAATTGGTATTTCTGAGCGAGAGGACAAGAAGCAGAGTGTTTGAAAATGCGCAAGAAACTATTTGCCTGTTTCTCCCCCGGATCCACAAACTGATATGGAAATCAACATTTGGACTTCTCACATTCTGAAGGTTTCTTGTTATTTGCCTGTTTTTGTCACAGATCCACAAAACGTTATGGAAATCAACACCGATTTGAACATCTTGCATTTCTCAACCTGGCTCAAAGCACTGTCTGCTTCATTTGGTCTTTTATCAGTAAGCTTCCTTGCCCACCCCAGTGGAAATGACAGCACCTTTTGACTCTGAAGTTAGACCTCTATCCTTGGGTGTCATTGTTGTCATATTTTTTGTTGAATTTATTTGGCTCAACACTGAGTATTCAAGTCTGCAAATTGTCTCAGACAAATACACTTATCAGACTCTACTTGCTCTAGAAAAAGGAGAGACGCACACAAGCAGACATCAAGGTCAAAGGGCCTCTAGGACTCAGTCGGTAAAGAGAAATATAAAAACAGAAACTTATCATGTATATGAGAAGCTCCAAGAGCTTATGGGACTAAGAACACCCAGACCACTGCCACTGCTGGGAGGGGAGAGTAAGGGCTGCTCTGATCATAACTGTGTCTCTGTTTTTTTACGTTTGAGCAGTGCTCCAGCTGTGGCCTAATAAGAAAGGTACACAGGCTCCAATAGCGGCCTATTGGAGTGCTAGTATTTCAAATGCCATTGGGCCAGCATGTGGCATTGTAGCACTGAAGTACATCAGCTATCCTGCTCAGGTATTTGAGTTGCTCACTGATTATTATTATTGTATCTAGAGTCCCACCCTAATGCGGAGGCAACAAAACATGTCAGCTTTGGAATGAAATAATCTTGAAGTCTCTATAGAAGCACCTAAAGGATGGACAGGGTCTTGTGAGGGTTAATGTATAATTGCACTTGAAAATTAAACTACTTGACTGGTATACTACGTTCAAGTGGTTACAGGTGTTCATAGTTTGACATATATTGAACTGGAAATCAACAGGTGCTGGCTAAGTCTTCCAAAATGATTCCAGGTATTGCCTCTTACTTCGCAGAATCTTGTGTAAGCAACAAGCATTTTTAGGGCTCAAGGACATGATGGCGACCTGTACTGCCTCTCTGCATCTCAGTATTATGGCCAGCCACAATTGTCACCCCACATGACAACACGCCATACAGCTCATGTCATCGGACAGTATCTCTAGAGTGACCAGGCAGCCGTGCTGCGGATTGCTTGCTTGGACACTGGTGACTTGACCAAAAAGGCCTAGAGTTCTGTAGCAGAGGGAGGGCAAGAGAAAGAGCAAGAAAGATTCACTCTCTAGTTTAAAATAGCTACTATCTGTCTGCAGAACAATGGTGAATTTCGGACATGGCAATCAGTGGCTTGCTGTTGAGCATTGGAGTTATTCGGGAACTGTGCTGATTGTATGTAGTTCCTGTGGGTGGGAATGACAGTAATGCTGATGGGAGCCCTTGTGTATGGAGTCCACTATACAATAAAGGAATACCTATCCACTTTTCTGGTGGCTGGTGGGGTCTCTGTTTTTGCTCTCTTCAAGGCAAGCATCAGTCTTGACTTCCAAAGTGTCTAGCATACGTTGCCTTGGTTCGATTGAGTATGAGCATTGCACAATTTTTCACAAGTGATGAAGTATTAAAATGGTAATTGCCCTACCGCAACTGGACAGCTCCTTTCTGGGATGAAATGGGGTTGCATTTAGTTTACTAGAATGAGATGCTATGTACTTTCTCACTTGCCTATGATTGGCTCCTTGCCTATGTCGTATCGTTTGCTGAATGGTTCCCCTGAATGAAGGGTGGGCATGTCTTGTAAAGTAGGTACCTAGGGGCTGTCAGGTTGGGCAAACAATATGAAGCACTCATACCGCGGTGGGTGTGATAGGTGGGCACTTTTGAGTGTTCATGTAAGAACAGGAGGTAGTAGCCTGGAGAGGTCTACCAAGACTTTTGTTTTTCCTTATGTCCAGATTCTGTGGAAATTTTGAATCACCCTTTCTGATGGCTTAGTTCTGGTTGTGTGGGGGGGCTGCAGACCCAAGCAAAGCTTGTGAACAAACTTGCCAGTCCTAATGCACCTCTTGGTTACACATTGTGTATGGCAAACCTAGCGTTGGACGGATTCACTAATGCTACTCAAGATTCCATCACTCATAAGTAGGCTCTCTTTCTTTTCTTTCTTTGTCTGTTTGTCGTTGTAATGAAAAAAGGGAATGGATCAAGGGCTCTGATCCAACATCTCTCCCCGTTCTCCTCCTTCTGGTCCTTCAGGATTGACCGTCAATTGTTGGAGGGCTTGCTTCATGTATTAGGTCTCTCGAAGGTTTCCAAACAACAGTCTCTTGAGCTCAAATTTGTTGGAATGACAGCCTTCGTAGAGACTTGTTCGCCCTTGGATATGGTCCCTTGAATCTTTTTTTTCAGTTACTGTTCATATGTCAGTTTGCTCATTCAGTTCGGTGGGTGACAGGTACCCAAAGACTAATGCATGGCACATCATGATGGGCATGAACTTGTGGGGTTCCATTTACATGACTCTCTTCATGTTTGGGTGGCCAAGTGGAGGTGGGTGGGCAGCCCTTCAGTTTTGCCATGCACATCCAGAGGCGGCAGTTGACATTTTCCTCTTCTGTTTATGTGGGGCCGTTGGGCAAAACTTCATTTTTCTCACCATCAGCCGGTTTGGGGCGCTGACAAATACGACCATAACCACCACACGCAAGTTCGCCAGCATTCTTGTATCTTCCATCTGGAAAGGAAATTCTCTGTCTCTTCAGCAGTGGTTGGGTGTGGTCATGGTCTTCAGTGGGCTCTCCTACCAGATCCTTCTCAAATGGAGAAGAAAAGGTCATTGCAAGCGCACCAGCAGCACCATTCACACCAAAGACAAATCAAACAATAGAAAGGAGAGTTAGCAGGGCAACTTCTTAGGTCACTTTGTAGAGCTGCTCCGATATACATTTAAACATTGGACTATTTGTGTTGTTCATCAACACGGGTCATTGTGACCCATTCTTCCATGCTAAGCTTCCACATTCCCAAATCTGCATGTGATTTTCATTTAAAAACTGAACGCGATGACTGATGTTGTGCGGGTAGGGTAAGAGTGTGAAGGCTTATTTTGTGCTTGAATGAGATTCTCCCGTCCTCACAATGGCACGTTAATCTAGGGTGTAAGAGCTCGGAAGGAGCTGGCTTTACAGCACGAGAAGAGAGATGAACATGTAGAGGATCCCACGTACAGCATATGCACAACCAACATGCACACATCCAAAGCTCATAGAGCACGTTGAGAACCAGGTTGTACATACGAGAAGAAGGGCCCTCACTCGAGGACAGGAACAAGCTTATACCCAAAGCCTAGGATGAGGCAATAACCCCATGTGGCAGCATGCCACGGGGTGCCTAGATTACAAATAGATCTGGCCCGTAGATCAATGAAGGGTCCAGATGCAGCCACAAAGCTCTAGGATAACCTCAAACAAGTATAGGTCAAGCTGTATATAAATACTAATGGCATGGGATGAACCTGTCAGAGAGTAATGAATAAGCTGAAAGTCAGGCCAGGAGAACATGCGCCATCACATATGTGAAGGCTTCCCCCCCCTTAAAAATCCGAGCTCCGCGAGGTAAAATATAAGGAGTTTACCCCGCCATGAAGTTCCCCAACGTCGCAGGGTGAAAAACCTTTCATGGGAAAACCGATGGGACAAAACCCATGCAAAGAAAAACCTTACGCGTGTGGACAAGTTGGAACTTCATGCTAAGTCTAAAACTAGACTACAAAACAACTATGGAAGAATACTACAATCTGAAAATGAAAAACTGACTAAGTCCAAGAGAAGTCTCATATGAAACCGAAGCCTCCCTAGCACCTGCACCACGAGGAGTGAGCACCACCGATCGCCCTTCAACATTGATGCATGTCAAGTCAAAAACCAGCTCCGAATTAATCAAATCTGTAAGTGCCACTGGCTCCTCATGTGCTTCAGTGTTGTGTCCCTGCGGCAAAATCAAAGCACGTCTCCTACGAAGCAACTTGTACAACAAATAAAGACCGTCAATCTTCAGCTTGGATTTACATGCATGTTGTCCATGTTGAAGACGTAGGCACACAGTTTGTCCCTCGTGGAAGTGATCTAAGTACTTAACCCGTTTGTTATTCCTAGCCTGTACTGCTTGAGCAAGAACAATGTTAGCCTTAGCCTCATTATCCGAGACCATGTGCCTAGCATGCACCCTCTCCACAAAATCAGTCAAGTCCACAGGCTCAGAATCAGTAGAAATTAGTGGAGTATGATACAAAGGAGAGATACAATGTCTACCATAAAGCAACTCAAAAGGAGTTTCGGATGGAGAGACGTATGTGCGGGGATTACCGACCTGTAAATCGTCAGACCAAACTTCCGACAGGTATGCCATGCCAACGCCGGAGGAGATCTTCGATGCCATTGGGCATGCCAAGGTCTTTAGCACTTTGGATTTGCGTTCCGGATATCACCAGTTGCCGATCAAGGAGGCGGACAAGCAGAAGATGGCATTCTGGGGGATCAATGAGCACGGCAAGGATTGTCTATATCAATGGCGATTCTTACCATTCGGGCTGAAGAATGCTCATGCAGAGTTCCAGAGAGTCATGGACGGGATTCTGGCAGGGGTGGAGTTTACTCGGTGTTATATAGATGATGTTATCATCTTCAGTGCCACGGTGGAGAAGCATGAGAGACACCTTCAGGTGGTATTTGAGCGCTTGAGGGTGCACGGATTGAAGTTACATCCAGGAAATGCCAGTTTTTCCACAACCAGATTGAATATCTGGGTCACATGATATATCCTGGAGGATTGGGGGTATAGCAGACTAAGGTAGAGGCCATTGCACAGATTCCACGCCCCACGGACGTGAGCCGAGTTTGAGCTTTCATGGGGTTGGCAAACTATCGACGGTTTGTCAAGGGATTTAGTGCTATTGCAAAGGCTCTAACCAAACAAACCAAGGTGGACCAGGAGTGGCAGTGGGAAGATGAGCAGGAACGAGCTTTTCAGGAGCTCAAGGCGAGATTGACCTCAACACCTATCTTGAGACGACCTATCAGGGGGCGTCCTTTTCAGCTACATACGGATTGGAGCATGCTGGGGCTTGGAGCGGTGCTTACACAGGTGGATGATGAGGGGAGAGAGTTCGTAGTGGCTTATGCTAGCCGCTCGAATAACGCTGCAAAGACAAAGTATAGCTCATACGAGGGACAATGCTTAGCTGCAGTGTGGGTCGTGACACACTTCAGGTGCTACCTACGGATCACCAGCCACTCAAGTGGTTGATGGAGTCAAACAAGCTTACAGGAAAGCTTGCACGGTGGGCACTCATACTCCAGGAGTATGACTTTCAGGTGGTGCATCGATCCGGTCTAGTCAATCGAGATGCGGATGGGTTGAGTCGCAATCCATGCACGAGCCAGCAGGATGATACTGGAGCTTGGTGGCATGATGAGACGGACGAGGAGATAGTGTCGGGATGACACGCATCTACATTTCTTCTATCTTGGCAACGGAAGGCCAAGTTAGACAACAGAGATGGTTATAGACCAAGTGTCTGAGGACCCTGAGGCAAGTGATGAGCAAGGTGGCGCCAGAGATATACATGAGGATTCAGCTGTGTTGGACTATCTCCCCACTGGAGACACAACAGCCACAGTTGTGACTGCCAAGGAGATGGATCGGATCCTGCAACGAGCCAAGATGTTCAAGTGGGAGGGGACACACCTGCTCCGAGTGTAGGAGGATGGTCGAGTGAGGATTGTGCCTACCCAACACAGCGGGCACGGTTAGTGAGGCATGCCCATGAGGAGTTGGAGCATTTTGGGGTGCGACGCACTCACAGTTTACTGCAGGGGCAGTATTAGTGGCGTGGTATGCATACAGAGATGCAACAATTAGTAGCTAGGTGCAAGGTGTGTGATAGGGTGCGTGCTTCATTCAACGCCCCTACACCACAATTGCATCTTTTTCCGATCATGGGATTGGGCTACATGTGGAGTCTTGACTTCGCAGGGCCGTTGCCACTGACCATGCGCCACAACAAGTATGTGTTGGTGATGGTGGAGCACTTCTCCAAGTGGATTGAGTTGGTTCCATTGCCTAATAAGGCTAGTGAGGGAGCTGCATATGCATTTTTGGATCGTGTACTTAGCCGATTCGGTGCTCCAGTTGAGGTACTCACGGACCAACACAGAGAGTTCTTGGGGTAGTTTCAGACGTTGTGTAACAAAGCCTTGATAAACCACCGCACCACTTCTCGGGACCATCCTAAGGCCGATGGCTTGGCAGATAGAGTTATGCAGACGGTTAAGAGGGGTTTACGCAAGTATGGCTTGCAGAAGGGACACTTGGGAGATTGGGACCTTCAGCTACCCTGGTTAGTCATGGGCTACAGGTTCAGCAAGCAAGCATCACTTGCCTCGTTCTCACCATATTTTCTTCTCTCTGGCCGAGAGCTAGATTTGCCTCAATGCTCAACCTTGACGATCCGGACATGTGGGCACGTGCGTGTGATCGGCGCGCAGAGTTGTTCAAGAAAGTCATGCCCGTGACTTTCGAGAACTTTGCCATTGCACAACACATGTCCACCAAATCTACACCTGACCCGTTGCCGACCGTGGACATTTTGAACAGAAAGCACCTATCCTCCGTCGAGCCTTGATCTGGAAATCTACTTCCATGTATGAAATTATACCCACAGCTTCCCTTAAAAGTCAGAATGTTCTTCATGTCATCCCCCCGCCCCAATTGCTCTTTCAGTTTGTGCACATTCTGTCTTACGGAGGAAGAATCGACAGCTCCAACAGCCTCCATTAGATTTTCGAATTCACCTCGGAGAGCTGACTGCGTTGTCCCCCATTCGGTGAGAGGATGTGCTGCATGGCTATTTTCTGTGCAACAAGTAGCTCAACAGCCTTTGGCCTCGCAGATGGCGACCGGTTGACCTCCTCCAAAACAACCTCTTGGTATGCCACCATACGTGGTGGGGGCTATCGACTCGGGGTTCGGAGGTTTAAATTTTGATGACTATGTTTATCTGCAGCAGACTGCTCCTACGGCCCTGGATGTGACAGCAGGACGCATTATCTTGAGGGTTCGAGAGGTGTTGCCCTCAGGAGTCCTAATCTTGGAGGGTAGGGATGGCATGACTTGGAAGGACCATGTGTGTAATTGTGCGCCATGTCACCTTCCGAATATTGATGGTAGGATTGACCCAAACTTGGCAGTGGTACCTACAGGTTTGAGGTGCATGTTGTGTGGGTCTGTCAGAGGGGCAATCACCATGCTGGTGTGTGATCGACGTTCAAGAGGTTGGCACATGGGATGCTTGACACCACCTCTTGAGATGGTTCCTGATGGAGATTGGTTATGTCCACGTTGCATTGGATAGTGGGAGTGGATACAACCATGGGAGGCTAACAAGAACCACAAGGCCAAGCTTCTATGAGACCAATACACGAGATTCCTGGCTCAAGTTCATAGATTGCAAGACGGCGACTAACGATGGGGCTACTCTTGTACCCGGCCTCTTGATCTATAGAGTTTGAGTACAATAGGGACAGTGATAGAGGACTTAGTGAGGCTGTGGCTATTACATCTTGTAGCTATCTGGAGTTAGAGGGACCTAACCACCAGCTAGGGGGGGCGATTGTGGCAGACTGGCTTGTGTGTATATATCTGTTGTGTGGTTTGGACAGCGATGTAGTTGTATAGCGATGTATATGCGCACGACAGAAGTGTTGTGCTACCGAGTCAGAATAATTGGTAACCATATGATGGACTTCTACCCACTCAGTCAAGTAATCTGTAGCTACCCAAAGATAGCTATGACCCTTTGGCGTGAGAGCAAGAGGTCCTACCAAGTCGATACCAACTCGAGCAAAGGCATGCGTCACAGGCAAGGATTGCAATCTATAAGTGACCCCCACCGGAGGAAGTGCAAGGTTAGATCGACATGCCTCACACTTGGAAATGAAAGCAGTCACGTCTTTTTGAATTCCCTTCCAGTAGTACACCTCTTGTATGTGAGCTATAGTCTTCTTGACCCCAAGATGACCTGCATACAAAGAAGCATGAAATTAGGCATTCCAACAAAGCATATAACTGGCTCCATGGTGGTACCTCCAAGTAGCAAGGACTCCCATCCTTAGTGCCCAATTCGTACAACCTGCCATCCTTATAACGATGAGCATCCACATTATAAAGCACTTGCTTCCTCAACTTCTTAGGGAGCCCTGCAGGTGAACGTCCATGAAGACATCGATGGAGTATCGCTGCATGCAACATATCATCCATGATTGCACTACACATAAGCGAGGTTCAATGGGCTTTAGTAAGGATGACATGGAGTGTGTGCCTCATGTTATCTCCAGGTATTAGGTCCTTGCCTCATTTGAAACGGCTCATGGGAAAGCAAATCAGGCCTTAAAGCACTGCCAAAACCTACACCGGAGTACAGCTAACAGTAGATACACCAGACCCGAACCAAGGCTGAAAAGGAAAGACAAGGAACAAGGAAGGATAGATCAGCCCCTCACAAAGGCTTTAGACATGAGATCCACTACCCCACACCAGCAATATAGGGACTCAGCCTGGATCATCTAGAATGCTAGACCAGCCCCATGCAATCTCCAAGCTAGATGGATCAAGTTCATCCCGAGGCCTATTGCTACTGCAACACTATCGAAGAGAAAAGCAAACGCCTGGGATACCATCGTTTCAAACATTCTCCCTCGCTGGATCTCTATATGTTCCCTTCCGTTCAATCAAAGGCCCCTCCCAACTTGGTTGGGAGGGGGTGCCAGTGGATCGTTATTTGCCTTCTATGCCATCTCCAGGGATTCTCAATCTCTATTCGGGTTGAAGTTTATTATGCACGGCTCCTTGGTCTCTCCCCGCCCCGCTTCACATCAAGAATCCGATTTATTTCCTATTAGGATATTTTCGGTTATCTCTGGTGTTTGTGATCCTATGCCCCCTGTTAACCTCGCGCATTACGACGATTCTTTCATCTGGTTTCTATTTGCTCCTCTTCGGTTGTTGCAATTTGACCTCGCAGATTGGCATTGGATGGATAAGAAACACATCCCTTTTTTTTGGGTTTACGGTGAAGCTTGCTTATTCTCTCCTGAGGCCTCCTCTGAATTTTACTAGTAAATGGAACTCTAAGTGGAGGCATCTGCCTACCCTCCCTGCAGATTGAAAGTCCATTTGGAGAGATATCTGGAGAAAGGATAGGGCTGCGAAGGTCTCAGGGTTCTTATGGAAGATTGCTAAATATAGAATTTTGTCGGTTTTCCAGTTCATTCTTGATTCCTTTGGCCTCTGTTCGATTTGACAGGCAGGTCAAGATGAAACTATAGAGCACTGCCTGGTGTCCTGCCCCCTGGCTGCGTTCATATGGTCTCGTGTATGCAGATTCTGTCACAGACATAGCCCAGAGGAACTTACCAGGAGTAAAAGAAGAGGCTGCTGATCAGTACACAAAAGGTTAAGAACAGGGCCTTTTAGGAGATGATATATCAAGAGCAGCCAAGTCCTCCAAAGTCACCATAGGCTTGCCTACATGAGGGTCAACCCGTGTAAGAGCATATCTGCATTGGAGTTATCCTTCCCCTTCTTGTAGACAATGTCAAGGTCAAACTCCTGCAGGAACATAGCCCAACGTGCCAGTCTACCATACAACTCACGCGGTTGAAGCAATGCCTTAAGGGGAAGATGATCAGTCTCAACAACAAACTTGCTTCCATGCAAATACTGCCTGTAGTGTTTAACACCAAAGATCAGAGCTAGCCCCTCCTTATCAGTGATAGAATTTCGTTTTTTTCATGCTTGTCGAGCTTCCTAGAGGCATAAGCAATGACATGCTCCTTCCCATCAACTACTTGACACAAAATAGCAGAGATGGCAACATCAGAAGCATCTGTTTGCAGGCAGGTGAAATTTGGGAAACATAAGGACTGGAGCAGTGGTGAGAGCAACCTTCAACCTGTCAAAGGCAACTTGCTGGAAAGTACCCCATTCAAAGCGAACATCTTTAGCCAGAAGCTTAGTCAAAGCAAAAGCAATCATGGCAAAATGTTTGATGAATCTCCGGTAATAAGAAGCCAAGCCAAGGAAGGATTCTAACACAATGTTTGTCCTTGGGAATGGGAAACTCCCAGACAGAGCGAAGCTTCTCACGATCAAGCTTAAGACCTTCTTTGGATAGGACATGACCCAAGATTCAGTGAAGCTCAGGCATGCACAATTCACATTTCTTAGGCTTGACCTTTAACCCTGCAACTCTAAGTCTGTTGAAGACACGTTGTGAGTCAAGAAGATGGGCTTCAAAAGTGGCTGAATACACATTGATGTCATCAATGTATATCAAAGCGCACTCCCACCTCAAATTTCCAAGGACAATATCCATTAGGCACTGGAAGGTAAAAGTTGCATTGCACAAACCAAAAGGCATAGTCTCATACTGGTACTTGCCCATCCTATAGACAAAAGAGGTTTTCTCTTTGGCTTCCTTAGTCAGAGGCACTTGCCAAAAACCAGAGGCCAAGTCTAAGGAATAGAACACAATGGCTCCATGTAACATGTCAAGGCTTTCATTGATCTTGGGGAGGGGATATGCATCTTTATTGGTGACCGTATTGAGGCGCCTGAAGTCTACACAGAAGCGAGTACTTCCATCCTTCTTTCCTACAAGGACTATGGGACTGGCCTAAGGAGAGATGGAAGGCTTAATCACACTAGCATCAAGCATCTTTTTGATTTCCTCTTGCACAATAGCCCTCTCCTTCACACTCTCCCTATAACACCATTTTAAGTAAATATGGACAAAAGGATGAAATCTGGACATTTGTTAAATAATTGTAAATAATTAATAAATATGTTAAAAAAAACTATATTCAGTATTAACAATGCATTAAAGCTTACAATTTTGGATTTTCCCGGATTGCTCCGAAAAGTAGCATCGTCCTTTGCAAAATAAATGACAAGCAAGACATCTATGTTGAATTTGAGGAGAATCTGATCGCTCGTGAGTATATTCACGGAGGGGAGATCTCCCGTGCACTCGATAGGTAGTTTCTCGCATCTTACGCGAAACGAATCATTCGATTACTACATGACAATGGTGAGAGAAGATGAGAGGAGCTTTCCCGTGAAAACGTAACAAATGCGTGTCAATATCATATAGGAAACAAAGTAAGAGCTTTAAAACCACAATGGGTCGTGACGCAAAATTATTGATAGAAACATTGGAATAATATTTTTGAATTATTGAAAATTAAGAGATAGAAAAATCTTTGTCACATTGAGGACAAGAATTAACAAACGAAATGCATTGAACCGACAAATATAAGGTCAAATACCATGTCAAATACAATTTCAAGTACAACGTCAGCTTGCTGCAGGTGCTTTGAGACTCCCCCCACCAGGGGAGATCTCCCGTGCTCAATACGAGAAGCGTCGAGCCGTCAAATCAAAAGAACATAAGATCTAGAAACATTCACATGAACTGGTCATCCAGAAATTAAAACTGTAAGGCAAGACAACAGTTATTTGTCACCCTCCAAACACCAAATAAGAATCCAGGAAATGCCGAACAGACGTCGAGACATAGAAGGGGAGACCTCCCATGCTACAACTGAAATCAATAGCATAATCACGAAAATACAATTTAGAACGTCGGCGTCATAAGGCGCCACCGTTAAAATCGGAGTAGTGAACGACATTCCGCAATGGAAGATATGAAGGTTTTGGACCAGACAAAATCCTCATCATCTTCACAAAATGAAAATATTTGCGAATCCTTACTATATTCGACAATGAGCTCTAAGAAAAATATAATAATCATGATCAGAAATAGTCAAGTCACTATAGCATGGGACATCTCCCGAGCACTGTGTGTAAGGGAGAAAATCATCAACCACCAAATCGGCATTCCGACATACGAAATGCGTGGAACCGTCAGATGGAAACAAATAAAAAATGTACAACCATTCACATCCACTGGCCATTCAAACATTCAAAATTTTGGAGATCAGAACAAAAGCTATTTGTCCGCAGATAAAAAACAAATCCAGTAAATAATATTTAAAAAATGACGTGACATACCACGGGAGACCTCCCGTGTTACACCTGAAAATCAGTAACAACATCGCGAGGATACAGTTTATAAAGTCAGATCAAGAAGGGGCCACCGTTGAAATAGACACATAAAAGTACATTCCGCTAGGGAAGAAGATACGATATTCGGACCACGACATATCCTTATCAGATAACGAACCAAATTGGGACTCAACGAGCACTATGGTGAATGAGAATATTAATCATGTCAGTCTGCAATAGTCAAGAATCTGTAGCACGGGAGATCTCCCATGCTATGTGTGTAAAATACAATCAACCAAAACTAAACTTTCACTGAGATGCAGGCAGTCAGGGTTCAAATCGCTAGAGATATAGATGTTCAGAAATTGAAAGTTTCAAATGGTCGACACAAAGAATTCAAGGTCAACTTCTGATTGTGACAGGAGCTCCCACAAAATCTTGGCAATCACCATTAAGATCAACATTAACACATATTGTCGTCAAATTAGCACGGGAGATCTCCCGTGCACCTCTGTACATTGTGCTCAAACAGACTCACTTTGATCGTTCGCAGCATATAGATTTGTTTTCGCTTTAACTGCTTCGGTCTTTCCAATACGTCTAGAGCTGGAGGTGTTCTTCCAAGGTCGCATTGTCCACACCACACTGTTCGTATGTATCAACTTTGGTGGATCAGATTCATTGAACTCCCAAGCTTTGTCCCAGCAGTTTCTATACCTGTCCACATCCTCCGCTGCAGCACCTTTAGGTCTCCACCACTCCAGAAGGACTTGCCGATATCTCTCATCTGAACAGTCACAAACAACATCAGAGATTGCCACACCCATCCAAACTGGATATGTCTCTGTGTCTGGTGGTCGAACAAGTACGAAATTTCCAATTTCAATATCTTTGAATGGGTTCAGCGGCTCTTTAGGTCTCTGACTCTTTGGCCCACAATAGGGATCCAGCTGGTTGCGATCATCCTCCTCTGACTCCTCTTGACTCTCACATTCAACCCTAATCCCATCTCGGTCATGGTTATCTTTCCACAGAGTCGAAGGCCAAAACCCCTCCTCCACCTTGTCCTTTGGCTCAGGCAATGGCTTAGCAAGTTCAAGAAGAACATCCTTCCAATACTCATCGTAGTTCTTTATGATATTTTCGTAGTTCTTGTCGAGATCCATCCCAAGTCTCCAGAATTTGCGGTACTTCGAAAGGCCATTTACAATATTGGCATTTTTTTCCCTGGCGTCTGGCTTTATTCCCCAAATAGGCTGCAGTGGAACAGGTTCCGGGACCCCTTGGGGTAGCAGGGGAGACCTCCCGTCCTCAGCAATCTTCCACATTTTGATTGCACCTGCTTCGAAAGCCAGTCAGCGTTGGTTGCTGATTTCTTATACTTCATTACAGGCCCACCGTCACAATCCACATAGAACTTGAAGATGTGCATTTCAGATGTGCCGATTAGCGCATCGCTCCCATCAATAATGTATCCATCCACAAACTTCTTGAAGTTTGCGACCTCCTGAATCAGTTGAGGGATAAATGACAGGTTTTGAGAGTCTATAAAGTGGCGCATGAGATCCGGAAGGATATATGTGCTCTTATGTTTCAACTTCTTCGACAGATAACTAAAGTATGCATCAATATCCTCGTGGGTGTGACCAACCATTAGGAATCCAAGCTGGATCTCTTCAAAAACACCTCTCGCCGTCAAGAGTGATAAAAAAAGCAAGCATCCAGCGATTTTTGTTCTCTCTTGAAGAATTGTCCATTTGCAGGTATAGTCGACGGGGTAATGGCTTGGCTCGAACAGGGCCTTGGGATACCCTAGGCTTCAGTGCTTTCTCACATCGAGACTTTCCCCTCATTAGAGTTTCGAAAAATGAGTTCTGCATTGGATGATCGAAAATTTCTCTTGAGTCTCGGCATGTGGGCTTCTCAAGAGCGCGAAGACAACGAGCCAAGGAGCTGATTGTCAAGTTAGGATCACTTGGCCAGAACTCGTTCGTGAACTGAGCATAAGCACCGTCACCATGGCCGTGAGTCACCATACCTGTTAGGGATATAGGTAGTTGACCGAGACCAGATGTCATCTTGTTTGTTACGAGGAGCCGGGGCAACGCAGTCTTTGAGTGATCCATCTTATCGTGTATAATACACAGAAACTCCTCACCCATCATCGTTGATTCATTTCGCCAACTATGATAAAGCCTGCGACATGACTCCTGATGCTTCAAATGTCTCTCAAATTTCCTTTTGTGCTTTCTCTGCTCCTCAGTTCCACTGATTGACTTCTGGATAAGATCTTTGAACATCTCACAATCTATGCATTTCGCGAATTTTCCACCAGGTTTCCGAACCTCAACATTCCCAAAAAGTTTCGTTCGAATTCTGCTAATTCCAGACTTCGACAATTCATTCAAACCCATTCGTTTGTTCGCCTGATCCAATTGTCAACAATATATAGAGTTGGTATTCTATTAGGTACGGGAGACCTCCCGTGGAGATTGAAATTGAGATCGAATATTCCAACATCTACATCCAAGAGATATGAAAATTTGATAGATGCAAAAAGAACGACAGACACAAAATTTCGTTCTTAAATAGATGGACAAAATCGCTCCGAACGATCCATCAATGGACTGTCAGTTATTATGCTGACGATTTGATATCGACTATTAGCACACTTAGCAGAATGATTACGGGAGGTCTCCCGTGACATACGCTCCTTGAAAGTAGAAAAATATTTATAGAGTCAGAATCGGATTGGGTTGGAAAGCAGTATCCAACCTCATTGGACAGTCTGTTAAGCTCTTTCCAATTCATCTCCACCGGCAGCAACTTCAGAACATCTTGCCTTCCTTCTCCGATACCTCTCATTTTATGAGGCATGAGGTCACTGTTTCTGGAAATCAGCGATAACAAATTCGCCTCGGCCTGCAGGGTTTTTGCTCGGGGTTTCTTCATTCCTCTGTTTCCATGCATTGACGAGATGTATCCATCATTACTCTTCCTCTTGCATCCATGGTATGTTGACCTACCGATCCCATGGATTGTCCACCACGCCTTCTCACAGACCTCAACTCCTTCCATTATAAGGTAGGCATGACGACCATAACCCGGTAGTCGGTGTAGTCGTCATGGGATGTCAAACCCTAACTCTCTCTTTGCATCAAAAGAAGATGCCAAGAACTTACTCCGGATAGCCTTAGTTTTTTCCCAGCTGAAGTGTTGACGACAGTTTCGAGCACAACAGCTCACAGAGCTTACTGCTTGAATTGACTCCGAATTTAAGAGTCGGATCAATTTCTTCCCCCTGGAGTTCTCATCTCCCTTTTATACTGCGATTTCTTAACTCCTTCGAGGTGGTCGTCCTCCGTGTCTGACTCGTGCTCTTCATAAAACTTTGTGAGCAACTCTGATAGTTTTCGGCCGTCTCGAAGTTTGTATGTGTAAGCAGTCATTTCGTAATGGTCATTAGCAAATCCTGAGCTAACCCAGAGACAGTTGTAACAATTACACCGACATGCTCCTCCCCAAGGTTTTCACCGAGAATAACTTCGTCAGGTAGACACGCCACAACCCGTCCCTCAGCGATGACGTCCATCTCGTCATTGAGAAGATTGCACATCTAATTACGCCAAGTATCTCTTCCGAATATATGATGTGCACCTTTCTGACACTCGGCACGCTTCTTTTTTGTTGTCTCTTGTGAAACTTTTGTTCCTGCGCCTTCAACCATCAGTATTGTCCTTCTGTATTGTATTCTCCAAAACATTCGTGCTCGCTCCAGCATCGGACAAGCACAAGTTTCTCAACTTCACTAACTTTCCAGACAATCGGTGTCCCCAGGGCTTCTCCAAGAGTCTCCGCGTCTAGATGTGAATACGGCAAGCTAATTGACTCCATTCCATGTATCACGGTTTTCAACATGATGCTCACTAAATTACTAGAGAGACGTCTGCCATGACAAAATCCCTCTCCAGACGTATTCAGACATGTACCCTCAGCGACAATTCTGGGAACTTGAGAGCCGACAAGTTGGATTAAATTCACGGCTTCTCCGACAGACAACTGTCCACAGGTGGTAACCATCTTCAACCACGGAAGATCTCCCCTGCTATGCCCTCGAGTAAAAAATGGGAAGCAAAAAAAGTAGAAAAGATGAATAAATCAAATGCGGCAACACTCCGCAGGATGACGGGAGATCTCCCCTTATAGTTGCCTCACCCTTAAGTGAGAATCCACAATACAATTCTGGATTGTGCAAGATAGAATTTATGCATACCATAGATGTTAATAACACTAAGGGATCACGGGAGGTCTCCCGTTTTGTGATCTCCTATGGGCGGAAAAAGATAAACAGAAAATAGAGTTCCAGACAAATTGGAAAGGATGTGCTCAAGATGACGGGAGATCTCCCATCATATTCAATGGTATAATTGGAGAAGACGAAGACAGATAAACGAGATTCAGAAAAGAGCGACAAAACAAAGCGAAAGTCTAATGGAACAACACATCTTCGTTGTGCCAGCCTAAAAAAGCAGATACTGCGTGAGTTTAGTGTGTAACTCTTCTGGAAAATACTGATAGAGAATGACTAACAAACATGCAGAGATGAAACACCACTCTCCGTCCTTCCACCACCCTTCCACCACCCTTCCACCACTCTTCAGTCAATCCAGAACCTGCACTCCACATTTCGGCTGGGCTTCGCCGAGACTAAATGAAATGAGAGGGAAGATCTTGCCCTTATATAGACCCGCATTTGCATGTTGGGGCATGAGGCCAACCGCACCCATACATGAGGCTTGTACAGCAAGGGGGATCATTTCATTAATTACTTGCCATAATGACTGTGACGGGGGGCCTCCCATACCCGACAGTACGACTTATGCATGGCCGCCACATGGATGGATACCATCTATGATGTACCTGCACAACGACATCAATATAATCGGTACCGTCCAAGGAGATCCCAGATATAATCAAGCCGTCGGATTCGATGGATGTCGCATGACCATGATGACGCTGCGCCGGGCCTCGGGAGCTCTCCCCTCGCAGCATTCATGGAAGGTAAGATTCGTCGTAGCGTACCGCAGCGCCGCCGCCGCACTCACTAATGCCGATGCCGCCGCATTATGGCCGGCGGCGTCTCGTACTCTGACGTTCCAGCACATGCGTAGCCTGCCTGCTCGCCACGTGCTGGAATACTAACTATGGAAATGCCTTCACATGCATGCTCAAAAGCATCGTTGCATCTGGATCATCTATTTACAGATGGAGTGCATAGAACCTTCCATTTTCATGAGTTGAATGCGCCATTTCACGGGAGCCCTCCCGTAATAATTATGATTTTCTAGGTTTGCGGGCCCTGCGCCCGCCGCCGCATGAATCTCGCGCATGGCGGGCACGTGGCAGGAGCCATTTCACGGGAGTCCTCCCCTAATAAATATGATTGGCCAGGTTTGCGGGCCCTACGCACCCGCCTCTTGAATCTCGCGCATGACAAGCGCGTGGCAGGCGCCGTTTCACGGGAGCCCTCCCCTAATAAATATGATTGGCCACGTTTGCGGGCCCTACGCATGCCGCCGCTTGAATCTCGCGCATGGTTGGCGCATGGCAGGCCGCCACCGTTTGAATCTCGCGCCAATGGGGGCCGTGGCAGGCGCCGTTTCACGGGAGCCCTCCCCTAATAATTGGCTCATGCGGCAGCCGCCGCTTAGATCTCGCGCATGGCGGGCGCGTGGCAGTTCTTGGGACTTGCACCAGGCATGCCTACCATCGCATACCCACGGCGAGGTATTGCATGGATCTGCCTCCCTGGATATAAAAGGAGAGGCTCCCTGGTTCATTCTCCCTCTCACACTTTCATGACGGCGAAACCTGCTGAAACTTAGAGCCACGAGTTTTGAGAGCTTGAGAGGGAGTGAACGGAGTGAAGGGAGGGTCGGTGATCTGCATTTGTTGTTTGTTGCGTCTAGTAGTGTTCAAGATTCTGTTTGTTAGTTTTAGCTGTGTGGTGCGGTCGTCGTTCAGGAGGGCGATCAGGATAGCTGGTGGCGAGCCCGTGCTGGTGTCGTGGTGTAATTTGATTGGTGCATTGCTGCTGCGATTATTCTTCAACCACCATGGCAGGATCAAGCTCACGGTATGTACTTTCGTATCTTCCCACAACTGATTGCATTAGGATTGCATTAGGTGAACCAAGCATTTTGTCAGGGGAAGTCTCCCGTGCTAGTCATGGGACCGCTCTTGTGCATTTTCTTAGGGGAGGTCTCCCGTGATAAAACGCATTGTCGCGGTAGGTAAATGTCACGGGAGACCTCCTGTGATATTTAAGACGTAGTATCCAAGAGCGTAATAGAGTGTTATATAATGTCGACCGGGAATGAGGTCATCCGCCAAAGAGTAAGTAACTTCCCTTCCACTGACCTATTATTTTCAATTTGAAAAGGAGTCTGGAATCAGCACTGCACACGCTGAGGGTCGGTCAGGATGTCAGCCAAAGCGTTGGCCAAGATGTCATTACCTAGAAGATGAGGAGCTGATGTCCGCTATCCAGAAATTAGTGGATGAGGACGGCAAGGAATCCGAGCTAAGCCATTGCAGTGGAAGCAAAGTAAATGTTGTCGCCCCAGAGAACATACCAGCACATTCACCAGAATACACCCCTGCAGAGGACTCGTACATACCAGCAGATTCACCAGAATACACCCCTTTAGAGGACACTTATGTCCCAGCAGATTCACCAGTATACACTGCTTCAGAGGGCACTTACATACTAGCAGCTGTCCACCCAGTGTACATACCAGCAGATTCACCAGAATACACCCCTTTAGAGGACTCATATGTACCTTCGGATTCACCAGTATACACCCCTGCAGAGTACACTTACATACCAGCAGTTGTCCACCCAGTGTACATACGAGCAGATTCACCGGAATACACTCCAGGACTGTACACTCCACAAGAGCACACCCTGGATGCACATGTGTATACTCCCGAATCAAATTCCCAGGGTGCACAGGCATCAAACTCAATGGAAACCGACGAAATCTCCAAGATATTCCCTGATTGGGTTTTGGACAGCGACTCTTGGAGTCCTGGATACTCTCCAGCGACACCTCGAAGGGATCCAAAGCAGGAGAAACTGAGAGAAGAGATCCGCAGTGCATATCAGAACTGGCTAGATAGCCCAATGCATTGTGGTGTGACTATAGGGCAATTTCTTGATGTAGATTCTAGCAAACCGTAGATGGTAGGTGGGGTTGCTTCTAGAGGTTTAGGGTTTGGAAAGTGTAGGTGGGGTTGCGTTTTGTGAGCTGATCACGGGAGGTCTCCCGTCACTGTATTGAAGTACATCTTTGGTACTTGAAGCACCCTGGGTTTTGATTTATAAACTACTAATTGAAGTTCTGAAACCTCCATGTTGTTGTTTATGTGTTGTGTTTATGAGAACTTGAATTATCCTTATTGGTGGTATTGTTCATTGCTGTCACGGGAGATCTCCCGTCCTTGAATTGAGATATAGCTCCATACGGTTCGGAAAGACCGTTGTGTTGGTTGTTATTTGGTGTTTATATTAGCGGGTTGTTCTTTTGTTGATTGTGCTGAGATTCCGAAGGAATCAGTCGCAGTGATGAGCACCGAAATGGCCGGTTCCTTCATATATCCACACATTGAAGGATTCACAATAAAGCATGATGGCTTTTACGAGCTAAAGAGGAGTATTGACTATTGGGGTATCGACGTTGCTGACTCCCCGAATCTAGAGAAAGCCATCTTCCGTTACCAGATCGGTGCGGAAAACAAAACACTTTTGTGTTGTGATGTGTTGGGAATTGAAACGGAGGACTCCGTGAGGGATAACAGGGTTACCCTTGCTGTGTTCATCCGCGAGAACGCCAGGAAAGGGGAGAAGGTATTTGGGTTCTCTGTGGATGCCATGAATCTGAGTAGTGATCTGATGGGATTTGCGATTCGGATGAGATTCAGGGTCCCTGTTGTCGAAGACGACCTAGAGATGGAAATCCTCAAGAGCTGGGAGTACCTTGACGGAATTCTCTACAATAATGCTAAGGAGAGACAACAATTGGAGGTACAATGACTCCAATCGGAGCAAAAGTAGTTGGAGGACACGAAGAAGAAACCGAAAAAAACTAGAAAGCCAAAAGAAGGAAATGGAGATGATGACGAAGAAGAGGGGGGAAGAAAACAACGAAAGACCATCGATATAGTGAATAGCCAAGAAAAGAGGCACCTGAAGACTGACGAGATTTTCGACCTGGATGAGGCGAAGAAGGTCAAGACGACTCTCATCGAGCAATACCAGGATATATTCCCGTTTGGATTTGAATACGTTCAGGAAGTGGACATCAACCACTGTTTTCTGGCCCCGCAGCATATGGTTTATCGACCACTTTGTGAGAAGCACAAGCTGGAGATTAAATCAAGGCTAGTTGCGTACAACCTAATTGACTCAAAGCAGAAGGCGACATATTTTATTATCGGAGGCCAACATACATTGATGGCAGCCCAGGTCAGGGGAGGTCTCCCTTGCTGACTCACCTTTGAGAAATTCTACTTACTATTTGACCATGTATTTGTCCACTGTCCATTTTCGATTGTCTCTCTTCTACTGCTAATCAACTGAACTGTAATGATTGCAGGAGCTCTTGGAGGATCCGGCACTGAGTAATGATGTCATGATAAAATCGCTACGTACATGGCCTACTTAGATAGTGTACTCGACAGATGAGCTTCGACTGGTGACTATCTCCAAGGTTCTGAACAAGCCCAACAAGGAGAATCTTTACGAACCGTCTTTCTATGAGAAGGTCCGTCACTGCAGAAAATATTACAATTACAAGGAGCGGCCCCAGAAGTATGATGAGCATCGTCGGGTTGAGACTCAGCAATGGAAGGTGATTCTGACCACTGGAGGTCTCCCGTCCTTTCTTTCCATTCTATCACTGCAGCGATGCAATGGATGTCTACATTATAGTCGATCGAAATCCAATTTCATCGCCCACACACCAGCAACCACATTTGTTGTCCCAGCAACTTCTCTCCCGTTGAGGTCATCTGGGATGTGTTCTGCTTTGTTTTGCGGTGCTTCTCTCTTTCTCCAATCTGGTGACATTCTCGATCTGGAAGAGATCCACGCACCATCAAGATTTCAAGTTGGGGATGATGCTTCATGATATGATTGTCTCTTGGTTACTTAAGTGTTTCTGTACACAGGTTTGACTTTGTTCTAGGTCGAGAATGTCACCAGAAAGAGGAAATGGAGAAGCACCGCAATACAAAGTATGAGACACTCCAGAAAGAGTGACCAATTGTCAACATCCTCTTGGTTGGTTTAAATCATCAGTTGAAGGTGTTTGTAGAAAGTTAGCTGGAAGTGTTTGAAGTGCTGGAGTTAGCTGGAAGTCAGCCGGAAGTGTTGGCTGAATGTGAAAGTTAGCAAGGGAGACCTCCCGTGGTAGTTAACTACACTTGCTGGTATGTGCAGGATTTCATGGTCGGAGCTGATCAAACCATTCTGGATGTGAAAAGCGACAAAGAGGCAATGCCACTTGTGTTCACCTCTGATCGGACCTGGAATTGCTGGACAAGAGTGTTCATGAAATGGGAGAAGGGCGAGCTCATTGACCCCAAAGGGAATATCCCCATGAAAGATCTAGCGTTGCTCGACTGCAGGG
Organism: Takakia lepidozioides; assembly: GCA_030704615.1. Classification (NCBI taxonomy): domain Eukaryota; kingdom Viridiplantae; phylum Streptophyta; class Takakiopsida; order Takakiales; family Takakiaceae; genus Takakia; species Takakia lepidozioides. The sequence continues at coordinate 22,093,732 of CM060734.1, read as the reverse complement.
TTTGGACGACAGCCAGATTTGGAAGGTTGCCCACATGTTACTCAAAAACAAAGTGTCGATGCGTCATCCATACACTGGGTCTGACCCCGATGTTTTGAGTCTAGAGGATATTGCAAGTAAGAAGTTGAGGAGGCACATTATTGATGATATCATGGTCGGTTTTGGATTTAAGGAGCCGACGAAGGACAACTGACATCCATACACAAAGTTGGAGTGGACCGCCATCAAACATAAGTACGAAATCAACAAGGCCCAGTTTGTGCACTTTAAGAATGCTCTCGGGAACCCCTACCTTGACGCAAAAATGAAGCCAATGACGGGAAAACAGAAGCAACCACTTCAATTTCTAAATTTAATTCAAGCCGTGAAATCGCTTGCAGAGACTCCACGAGGTTCGCTTGATAGCAGGGATGCCTCGGCGTGAGCCTGGTCGCGTGAGCGCAGCTGGGCTCATGCCACGTCACCTTGCGCCCACGCCACGTCACCGGGCTCACTCCACGTCACCGCGCGCCCAGGAATAAGCAGAGTGTATTTCCGTGGAAGAGCACCCTTAACCGCGGAAACAAGCTCGACGGCACCGATCATCACTTATAGTGCTTCAAGATTTTCCAGATCGGCAACGAGGTCAGTGTTTTTTATTTTTATTTTTAAGCAATCAGTCTTATTCCTGCAAAGAAGTGATGATCAGCACCGATCATCACTTACAGTGCTTCAAGATTTTTCAGATCGGCAAAGAGGTCAGTTTTTTTTTTTTTTTTTTTTCCCCCCCCCCCGCAGTCAGTCTTGTTCCTGCAAAGAAGTGATGATCGGCACCGATCATCGCTTCCAGTGCTTCAAGATTTTGCAGATCGGCAAAGAGGTCAGTTTTTTTTTTTTTTTTTTTTTTTTTTCCTCTGCAATCAGTCTTGTTCCTGCAAAGAAGTGATGATCGGTACCGATCATCACTTCCGGTGCTTCAAGATTTTGCAGATCGGCAACGAGGTCAGGTTTTTTATTTTTATTTCTATTTTTACCGCCTTCAGTCTTGTTCCTGCAAAGAAGTGATGATCGGCACCGATTATCACTTATTGTGCTTCAAGATTTTGCAGATCGGCAACGAGGTCATTTTTATTTTTATTTATTTTTATTTTTCGCAGTCAGTCTTGTTCCTGCAAAGAAGTGATGATCGGCACCGATCATCACTTACAGTGCTTCAAGATTTTGTAGAGTATTTTTCATTTTGGCTAGAAATGTGGTTCACATTGTTTGCTTTCGTGTTTGAGTCCTGCATCTTTCCCCCATTGCAAAGTTAGTTGTCCATCAAAACGTGATCTTAGGGCTGGAAGGAAGTGATGATCGGCACCGATCATCACTCAAACTGTTGTGTGCTTTTGCATAGAAATCTTCATTTCGCCCAGAAATGTGAATTGCATCGTTTTGCTTTTGTGTTTGAGTCCTACATTTCCCCGATTGAAACTGAAATCTTCAAGAAAATATGATGATCGGCGGCGATCATCATATTTAGACCTTCTTCAGGGTAGTACTTGTGAGGTAGTAGAATTCCCATGAGCAATCACTCTCTGTAAGGACTGTGATGGTCGCCGGCGATCATCACATTCTCATGTTTTGTGAATTGACATGTTGGGAATTGCATTGGGTTTGCGAGTTCGTAGGTACACAAAATATGTGCTCATGGAGGGAAAACACTTGAGCGGTGTCCCTAATTATCTCGACATGTGGTCGGATCCTGCCAATGACCCAGGCAAGCCAGAAACTTGGAGTAATTCCTAGATTAATTAATTGATGATGGGTCAAATGTGAGTGCTGGCAGAATTTCATTGACGGAGATATTCCGTTCTTCCATTGACGGGAGACCTCCCGTCCTCCATTTCACTATACTTATTTGAGTCTTATCCGGCGAGGAAGTACCCACATGATTATCTAAATTCATGCTGAGTGCATGCACATTCCTACAATGTGATACACAAGACTTTATTTAACACAATGGCGATGTTATCTAAGATCTTGTGGATCAATTTGTGGGCATGGACATTCTAAGTCTCTGAAAATGAGTCCTCTGTTATTGCTTCAAATGATGGGTTTAATGTGTGAGATGGAAGTATGTATGTACGTACATATGTGAGATGGAATAGTTTATAAGGATGTTGTTCCAAATTATATTGAATTTTTGTTTAAGTCCTTTGACGGGACACCTCCCTTCATACATTGCCGATTCCTACTGATACCCATTTGATTAGTAACATTCATTATGGGACATTTTGGGTTGCAGCCAAATAGTTACAGAGGGTCACACAAGTCTTTATGTTACACTCTGGCGATGTAATCTAAAATCTTATGTGGCCTTCATGTAATTCTTGGCATGCACAAGCCTGAATAGTTCTTGCTTACGATGATGGGCGGAAAGTGTGAGTAGGCAGAGGTCCATTGAATATCCTATTTGATTAGAAACAACCCAAGTGATTAGTAACATTCATTACGGGACATTTCTAGGTGCAGCCAAATAGACAGAGGGTCACACAAGTCTTTATATTACACACTGGCGATGTAATCTAAAATCTTGTGTGGCCTTCATGTAATTCTGGCCAAGCACAAGCCTGAAATGTGTTTGCTCGGTTAATGCTTGAAATTATGATGGGTTGAAAGTATGAGATGTCGGAAGTTCCGATTTATTCTAAATAAATTACATCGTTCGACGGGTGATCTCCCGTCGTCCTTCGACGGGAGGCCTCCCGTCCTCCTTTGACAATTAACATCTTTCTGTTGGGACTGCCCAGTTACTGAAAGTTACTAACTGGTTAATTTTTGATCCATCAGGAATCGAACTGTAGGGTGTTGGAAGTAACGCACCCTGGTCGTATGGTCTCAGCAAGAGCCTCTGCTGAGAAATCCTTCAACCTTATCAGACTGCTGCGTTCAAAGGTTTCCGCCGAACAGGCGCAGTCCTCCTCGGAGTCTGAGGGCAAGGGCAAGGGATCTGCTGGGGGTGAGGGTATTGTGGAGTCTTCACCAGTTACACACGCTTGTTCTGAAAGAAGTCAAGGTCGCCAGGAGAGGTCACAACCGCTAAGTCTTTTGGAATACCTGCATCTAGTTTGCGAAATCATGTATATGGTGTGACAACAACACGGCGGAGGGGTACCAAGGGCACGTTAGATGCTGCTGAAGAAGCCGAGCTGGTGAAATACATAGAACGAATGCAGGAGATCGGACATCCCCTTACACTCACGCAGTTACGGTTGAAGGTTGCCGAAATAACCCAAGAGCGATTGACACCATTCAAGCAAGGAATCCCGGGCTGGGGTTGGGTCAAATGGTTCAGGAAGAGACATCCACATTTGAGCTTGAGGGTGGCTCAAGGGCTGGAGACTGGGAGGGCTAGAGGGCTTTGCCCTCAAAACGTTCAATCTTTCTACACCAACCTAGAGTTGATCTATACCAAGTTTAACTATGATGCTTGCAGGATCTGGAACTGTGATAAATCGGGCTGCCAAGCTGGACGGAATGGTGGAGCTGTGGTGCTTGCCAAAACTGGAACAAAAGCTGTACATTCCATTACACCAGACCAACGAGAGTGGCTCAGCGTACTAACCTGCATGAATGTAGCAGGTGGTCACATACCCAATTTTTATATATTCAAGGGAAAACACTTCAGTAGGAACTACATTGCAAGGTGCGAGTCAGGAGCAACAATGGCAATGCAAAAGAAAGCTTGGATGACTGGCATACTATTTAGCAAGTGGATTTCTCATTCCCTGGAATCAGCAAAGGCCATGGGCAATGAGGTCAGTGTGACAAATCGACATTATTGATCCTTGATTGTCGCGGCCCTTTGCCTTGAGGGCAGGGGGGGTCGGGACACATGAGGGGCTGCCCCTGTGGTGGGGGCAGCGGCAGCGATAGGCACGGGGGGCTGAAGCACCCTTGAGTGCCCAAGGCACTCAAGGAGGCGGAGGCGCTCACTAGGTGGAGCCCCGCACACCGGGTTGCGGTGGGGGTGGCTCCACAAGGGGTGGTGGTAGCTTAGCGGGACTTAGTGGGGGTGGCATAGGACTCACCATGGGGGCGGAGACCTCATGGTGGGAGTCGTGGGGAGTCTTGGGACTCATCACGGTCCATAGGGGCCGTGGTGAGTGGGCCAAGACTCACCGCGACTCATCACCGGGAGTCGAGGGTTTTCGTGTGGTTCGCCATAAAATGGCATGGCTGGTTGTGAAACCCCCGCGGACAGCTACAGAAGTATATATAAGGGGAGTAGTGACCCCGAGAACGGTGCAAGCCCGTTGGTGACCAAAAACTAGTGAGTAAGCGAGCGAGCCGGAAAGCGACCAAAGAGTGGGGAGCTGTTCCGGACTGCCATCTACCAAAGGGAATTCTCCTAGGCCCAAATAGGTGGAGGGTTTAGTGGGAAGCGAAGGGGGGACCGTTATGTCCCGGTGAGCAGCCGAAGCTCCAAGTTGGCCCGGGCGGCCAAGTTGGGAGTCAGGGCGCGCGCATCGGAGCGAGTAACTATGACTTGAAGGGGAGCTTACCGAAGTGAGGTGCGCGACACTTGGTATCAGAGCTTAGAGTTCACGTACGCGATCGTCCTTGGGATTGGCCTCATCATGGGGTCGGGCAAGCCAAAGCGAAAGCGGAACAGCCCAAAAGTTGATGATCCTGGTGAGCCCGACGGAGGCGACGTGTCACCGAAGTGGCCATTTGAGGAAGCGACGCAGGTTTCTGAAAACAAGGCCGCCCAAGAGCGGGAGGAATCCAAGGAGTCGGAGCCCGAGGAATCCGTGAGAGCTCCGACCGACCAACAGATGCCTCCTATGCCGGCAGCCTTTTGGGAAGGGTTGTTGGCGCAGTTTGGCGGGACGCTGAAAGACGTGTTGAGGGCGGCTAATGCCACTTCCCCTAAGGCAAAGTTTAAGGTGAAGCCTAAGGAACCCGGCACCTTCGAGGGCGTCCAAAATCAGAAGGCACTCAACACCTGGCTCTTGGAGCTAGAGTAGTACTTCCGGGCGGCCAAATTGAGTGACGAGGATCGGGTGGAAGTGGCTCCCACCTATTTGAGGGGCTATGCTCAACAATGGTGGCAGAAACGCCTTCACGACCGAGGTCCAAGCCCGGAAACCTTGAACTGGAGTGGGTTCAAGGAATTGATGAAGAGACAGTTTGTGCCCCTCAACGCGTCCTGGCTTGCCCGGGACAAGATGAGGAATTTGAAGCAAACAGACGACATTCGGGGATATTTCCAGGCTTTCAATGTGCTTTTGCTCGAAGTCGCGGACATGGCAGAACCGGAAATGGTCTTCAACTTTGTGGCGGGACTGACCCCATGGGCCAGGCGGAAGTTGGAGGAGAAGCCATCTAAGACTTTGAACGAGGCAATTGAGAGGGCCGAATGTTTCTCAGATGTCTCTAGGGTGAAAGACAAGGCCGTACGGAGCTGAACCACAAGAAGACCCGGCGGGAAGGTGACTCCTTCCGACGGGAAAGAAGTGGGATTGGCCACGCGGCGACAATGGCACGTGGAAATCGAAGGGAGGGCTTCACACGTCAAGGCGGCACCTGGTGCTTCGAAAGGAAAAGCGGGTGGAGCGGCTTATGGCGGACAGAAGGCGGCCTTTGATGGAGTGTGTTTCAATTGCGGAGAGCCCGGGCACATGGCCAAGAAGTGCACGAAACCCCGACAATTGAACATGACTCGGGCAACCACGGAGCTGTCGGAAGATACCATCAGTCGCTTGGTGGAAGCGGTGGTCGCCAGGACTTGCAAGGTAGGCAAATATTCTTGTGAGTTGTATCAGGAAACTGGCGCATTGCGTAAAGGGAGTCACTTATTGTTCGTGGATGGGATAATATCCGGAACTAACGTGTCATTGTTGGTGGACACAGGAGCGTCGCACTCCTTCATGACACCGGCAACGGCACAAAAGCTGGACTCCCGACGACTGACGTAGGGGCCTCTATTGAGGGTGCGTTCTGCCAAAGAGAACCGCAATTGGCGACGAAATTGGCGTTCAATGTTCCTCTTCAACTGGGGAGTTGGGAGGGACGTGAGAACTTCACCGTCTGCGAGATCGATGGAGTGGATCTCATTTTGGGATGACCTTTTTGAGCAAATCCGGAGCGGTCATAGATGGCCGCAAGAGGGTAGTCACGCTCCCAAGAGGGTAGTCACGCTCCCATGTTGGAATGTGGGGCGAGGTCTTACGAGTTTCGGAAACAGCCCAAACCCGTGGGAGGGCGAATAAACCTTATGTCAGCAAAGGAGTGGGCCGGGAGGAGGCACACGAGCCCCAGTTTTTGGCTCTACCTTAGAGAAGTCAAGGGAGAAGGCGACGGAGAGCCGAGCCCAGATTGGATCAAGGGGATTTTGGAGAAATACCAGGATGTGATGCCGGAGGATTTGCCATGCGGCTTGCCAACTGCGGCTTGCCACACTCTGAAGAGGAGTTACCACAAGATTGAGGTGATACCGGGATCTCAGGAACCGCCTGCCAAGGCGCCCCTACTGGTTGAGCCACAGGGAGTTGGTCGAGCTGAAGACTCAGCTCAAAAGATCTAATGTCAAAGGGGTAACACTCCGGCCGAGTAAGTCACCTTACGGAGCCCCGTTGCTATTTGCAGACAAGAAGGATGGGACGCTGCGCGGATGTGTGTCGATTACAGGGCTCTGAATAAGGTGACTATAAAAAACCGTACCCTTTGCCAAGGATCAACGACCTTCTTCGATCGGTTGCAAAAGCGAAGTATTTCAGCGGATCGACTTGCGCTCCGGCTATCACCAAATTCGGTGGCCGAAGAGATGAGGAGAAGACCGCGGTGCAGGACAAGGTATGGTTCATATGATTCTTGGTGATGCCTTTTGGGCTCACCAATGCACCAGCGACATTTAGCACGCTGATGAACACGCCTTTTCCAGGAGTGGTTGGATGACTTTGTGATCGTGTACATCGACGACATCTTGGTGTACTCGAAAACAAGAGGAGGCACCTGGCGCACCTGAAAAGGGGTGTTCCAAAATTGCGGGAAGGGAAGCTGTATGCCAAAGCTTCAAGTGCGAATTCCTTCGGGTCACAAAAGTGGAGTTGCTTCTTGGGGCATGTGATTACACAGGATGGGGTCAAAATGGATGACAGAAAGGTGAGGGCGATCTTGGACTGGGAGCCTCCGACTTCGGTCCCGGGAGTGCGATCCTTCCTAGGACTCCCTCCTATTACTGGAAGTATGTGAGAAATTTCGCCAAGATTGCGGGGCCGCTGTCAGACCTTCTGTGTAAATCTAAAGTCTGGGCATGGAATACCTTTTGTGGCCAAGCTTTTGCTGAATTGAAGCAGCGATGGCGGAAGCTCCTGTCTTGAAAATCCCGGAGTTCGATCGTCCGTTCGAGATACACACAGATTGCGTCGGACTTCGCGATTGGGGGTGTACTGATGCAAGATGGACGTCCAGTCAGTGGCTTACGAAAGTAAGAACCTAAATGAAGTGGAGCGACGGTGGCCGACGCACGAGAAATAGATGAAGGCGGTGGGTGCACTGTCTTGAGCTTTGGGCGCCACTAGATGTTGGTTCCAACCCAGTGAAGGTGTTCACGACGGACATGTCACGGTGAAGTATTTTGCCACGCAGCCAAGTTGTCCCCAAAACAACTTAGGTGGCAAGATACTTTGGCGGTGTTCGACGTGGATATCCAGTATAAACCGGGACGAGACAACGTGGTGGCCGATGCTTACTGGTAGAAAGCAGCAGCTCGTGTTGGTGTACAAGGGCAAGACGACGCTCCCAAGGAAGATCCGGAAGGCTTGCCGGAAGGATGAGCTGGCGAAGTCCGTGATGCAGGACTTGAGGGGGTGGGGAATAAATAAATCGCCTTTCACTTGTCAAAATGGACTGCCTCCGGTATAAGCAAAGCGTCTCTTACTGCCGAAGGGAGGATCAGAGATAGTCTCTTGAGAGAATGCTGATAGCCCTGCCTGCGGGCCACGCTGACCAAGCAAGCGCACTGGGCACCTCTTGAAGAAATAGTATTTCTGGCCCAAACTGAGGGAGAAGGCAGAGGAGTATGTCAAGACATGCACCACATGCCAACAAATCGGAGCAAGTACAAAAAGCAAACGGGGCTGTTACAACCCTTGCCGATTCCAAGGGGAACTTGGAAAGCGTTTCGATGGATTTCATGACGCTATGCCGCTGTCAAAAAGATTCGATGCAATCATGTTGGTTGGGGGATAGGTTATAAAATGGGCCATTTCATCCCCACCAAGGAGACGCAACGGCGCAGGAGACAGGACGACTTTACTTTTGACGTTACTTCGCCCCCCCCTCTTAAAGCATCATGGAGTCCCGCCGAAGGATATTGTGCTCGGACCGCGATCCAAAGTTTACGAGTAAATGATTTGGGATGGCACTTTGGGAAGAATATGGGGACTCGGCTGAAGATGAAGCCCGCCTTCCGACCTACGACTGCCCGGCAAACAGCAAGGTGCACCCAATATTCCATGTCTCCCTTTTGAAGCCTTACTTCAAAGATGAAGCGTGTCCGAATCGGCATCAAGTGTTGCGTCCGTCCGCCACCTATGCTGTTGGATCATGAAAATGAACCTGAGTACGAGTGGAGGCAATACTTAAGTCGAGGAGGTTCAAGAACCGAGAAACGGAGTATTTCGTCACAATTGAAGGGCTATCACATGTGGAGCCTCTTGGGTGCGGGTTGCCCCAGAAATGGAAACGCAATCCGAGGCGGTTGCAGCTTTCGAAGGGGCGACCTCAAAAGCGGAAGAAACGTTGATTGGGGACATCAACCTTGGAAGCGTGGGGAGGAAATGCTCTTAGCCATGCCCCGGCTTAGCTAGCTGAGGAATCCGATACATTACAAAAAAATTGTATGTACAAAATTTGTTATAAAGGAAATGGGTTCCAAATGTTGTGCGTCCTATTTTGGTTGGAATGGTGATGCATGGTGATGGTTGGCTAGTGTGTAGAATGTCATGCTAGCTTATAAAAGTGGGAGAGGTAAATTGGGTTCCATCGTAGTGTTTGCGTAGATGCCGAAATCAGTGGCCGAATCGGGTGACCCCCATCCGAGGGGGCAGGAAACTGCGCCTTCTTTGGGTGTTCACGTGCTTATGGCGGCACCTTGCGCGTGCGCGTCTACTATAACTAACTACTATAACTGCGCTACCGAGGGGGTTGCCTTGTAGTGCCGGGCTAACACGGAAGCCACGTGTTTCCGTTCACGTACATAATCGTGTAGCCTCGGGACGAAGTCGTAGTGCGGCTCGGCGTGTTCCCGTACCTCAGGCCAGCATTCATTCAAGGCGGACCCAATTGTAATGATTGGGGCGCACGCGGTTGGTGTCAAGGTTATCTCTTCCTAGTCAAGAGGGTTCCAGGAAACCCTTGCTCAAGGTGATGCCAAAAGCGGCATCATGAGCGGTCGCAGCAATGTTGTTGCCAGTAACGATTCGAGCGATCCTCGGGAGGATCGTTCCTTGGCCTTGAATTAGGCCAAGAAGAGTGCACTGGAGGAGCTGGAGAGGCTCCACCCTTGGCCGGGACACTTGGAGGAAGTCATGCCGAACTAGCTAGTGGAGGTGAGATCAAGTGTGGGGGTTTGGTTCTTTGCCATGGGACCCATGGTGCGGAAACAAACTCCTTGAGGTGGGACGCCACAACTTGGATGTTCTTTCTACAAAATGACAAGTCGATGAGGACAACGACTCCCTGTTGGTAGGGGTGTGTGTCGCGGCCCTTTGCCTTAGGGCAGGGGGGGTCGGACACATGAGGGGTGCCCTTGTGGTGGGGGCAAGCGGCAAGCGATAGGTAAACGGGGGGCTGAAGCAGGGTGGAGGGTTTAGTGGGAAGCGAAGGGGGGACCGTTATGTCCGGTGAGCACCGAAGCTCCGAAGCGCCATTGGCCCGGCGGGCGCCAGGTTGGGGAGTCAGGCGCGCGTATCGGAGCGAGTAACTATGACTTGAAGGGGAGCTTACCGAAGTGAGGTGCGCGACATTGATGGTCATAATTCATATGTCACTATAGATGTGGTTAGACAAGCTAGATCATCAGGTTTGGATCTGATCACCCTTCCCTCTCACACTTCACATGCATTGCAGCCCCTTGATGTGGCTGTGTTCAAGCCTTTTAAAACTGCATTCAGAAAGTACAGGGACGTTTGGAGCACGGCTCAACAAAGGAAAGGGGCCCAGAAGGAGGACTTGGCTCAGTGGGTCAGCCTGGCCTTGAAGACTGCACTCACACGTCAGAACATAGCCAAGGGGTTCTAATCCACATGAATTTGGCCCCTTAATTCACATGCGATGGAAGAAAAGATGGGCCCTAGCAATGCATTCACGCAGCCCGAATGACAGGAGCAGACCATGCCAACACCACCACAAGCTGCAGTAGAGTGACATGCCACAGTCCAAGACAACAATCCAGCAGAGGAGGTTGAACACGGGTTAGTTGAATTGCACGTCGAGGAGATCTTGGGCAATATTATACCTGAGACACGGGAAGACCATCACCACTACTTCGTCGAAATAGAATCCAGTGACAATGAACAGGAACAGCCGATTCAAGGCGGTAGCGTGGAGGAGTCAGGTCAGGTGGATACGACCGAAGGAGTACCTGTGGTGCCATCACCGACGTCAGGTGGACGTCCATCTACCATCTCCCGGTTCCGTGTTCTCCCAGAAGCACCTGCAAGCACACAGAGGCAGATCAGAAATGAAAATGAACCAATCATAGATTATAGTAAATCTATTATGATGACTTCAGACACCTACTTAGCTGCACTAGAACAGAAGACCAGGCTCAAAGAAATAGCTACCCAAGCACGTGAACGGAAGAAAGAAGAGCAAATGGCTGCCAAGATGAAACGAGTTGCTGAGCGGGAAGAGGCGGCAGCCCAGAAGCGATTCCGACAGCAAGAGCGAGCCCAAAAGAAGGCTTTCGATGCGATTTGGAGCACCAAGGCGTGTGTAGCGGCAGGTGATCGTCTGCATTCTGCAATAAAAAAACAATCACCCCATTCCCCTAACGGGTACCTGGCGCCTTACTGCGGCAATGCTCCACCCATATGCAGGTACAATCAACGCATCGCCATGGAGCGGCGTCGAGCCAAGGCCCGTGGCGAGGACACTGCCCACCTTGTGGTCTGCCCACTACGTCCCCCTGCCGTGACAAGAATCCCACTGCAACCACGTAATATGAACTTAAGGTTCTAAGTGATCTCACCTGCATGCAGCAAGACGACCATGGATCTACTTAAGGGGTTGTTTCAAGGCCCTGGTGCCCGGGACCCGCGTTCATGTCTTTTGTGAATCTTTTTTGTCAAAGTGGATTTGGAAGGTATTCAGCTTTGAGAATGTCTTTGGTCAGAGTTGATTTGGAGTGGTTAGTTTTGAGGCCCGCCGTTGCACACATTGGCAAATCTCTTTGGGTAGACTTGATTTTGTTGGTGGTCAGTTTTAAGACCATCAATGGTTTGACTTTTGATGCATTGAATACCACTATAGAATGGTTGCCAAGTCATGGGCAAGTGCTCACGAAGTTATGAATGGCTTAAGGAGGACACGCTTTTAGATGCAGCACTTGTGCATGTGAGGCAGTTGTAGGCTTTGCATTAGATATATTTTGGGTGTGCTTTGGTTGGGTCTACTGCACACACATAGGCAAATGTGTATTCAAGACTTTGATAATTCGTATGAAATGGCCACTTGCATAAAAAAATTTGTAATTCATATGAGGCCCTGGTTGTTGTATTGCTAATCCAATGGTACCATTATCTCCTCAGTGCACCTCCTGTGTAAGCCACACTAACTAAATGCATACATGTTACTACCTTATACCACCTCACCTACAATTAAACACAAATCACAACTCCTCACCCACTAGTTCCACCCTCACCCCCCAGGCCAATTTACATCCCATAAATAAACCACAACCCACATATTCACATCCTCCCCAGCCATTCTATGATCTACTCACAGAGCCTACCCCGCACCCCATTGCCCTCATGGACGCTACTCCTACCTCCACCTAACCTCCAAACATCGCCTTCACCACCCCCCTTCGCCAGACACCATGTACCGAGAGTTATATATCACACTCAACCTGCTCAGATGCGGAGACATCCACCCCAACCCAGGGCCCTCCCCTATTAATGACATCGTCAATCAGCTACCCGCTGACTCACAAGATCAATACGCCCTCTACTTTTACCCAAGCAGTTTATCTCTTATGCATACCTACCGACACCTATTTGATCACTTCGCCCCCTTCCTACCCACACTACCCACTAACAACCAAATTCCCAAATACACTGTCAGACACTCTATACCTACCTTTGGCCTTTCTCCGCACCCTTACCCAACACTCTCCATGTTTGCTCTCAAACACAGCACCCACCCAGCCCAACATCTTCTCTTCTCCCTCATTGTCGCCATCTCCCCACTTCCTAGCGTATGTGAAGACTATCTGATCACACAATTAGACTCCCTACTCACATCTATCTTGCAAAAGTTACAAACTCTACCCTCACACCCAAGTAACTACCTGGCCCCTCCCAATGCCTAACAGACCTTCACATATCGCTCAATCTGTTACAAGCACAGCCCGGTGCTCTACACAAGAAACTAGGAGACCATCTCGCTACCCTCACCAACACGAACCAAGACTACCTGAACATAACCACCAAATTCCCCTTCCTCTCTGAAGAAGTTCTTTCTGCCACCCTTAAATCTGTCACTCCCACTCTAGTCTCCCGACCACTGCCAGCCCATATGTTATCTCAACCCGTACCTCCCACAACCCAACCCCAATCCCCCACACCAGTCCCTACGCCCAATCCCCCCTCTACTCACTCTGGCCTCTGCCCCCACACTCTCACCATCACTACCTGGAACGTGGGCTCTCTAGCCTCCAGTATCCAAAGTCTGCTCCACCTCCTTACAGACTCTACGCCCCCCCACATTATTCTTCTCCAAGAAACTAAACTGCATACCAATAATTCCAACAGCTCATACATTAACAAACTCCTGCCCACATACTATTTCCTGTACGGTACACCCGTGACTGCACCACAATGCCTTAGACGTCGCTCTGCTCCATACACCCCAGCCCGAGGTGGCGTAGCACTCGGTATCCTCAAAACACACCACTTTCCTAATACCACACTTGAAATATCCGTATCTATTCCCCTCCGCTCCCACCTTCAAATTATACAACTCCCACTACCCGCACTCACCCCCATTACACTAATCTACTTGTATATGCCATCCCATATTGAAGATCTAGCACTGATACTAGACATACTACAAACTATCTCCTCCACTGTCTCCCACCCCGAACAGCAAAACTACCACTATATACTGGCTGGCGACTTCAACCAGTACATAGCTCTACTTGGACACACATTCAATGGTCTCCCAAAACCCCCATCCCCAATCGATCATGTATGGGCTAAGTTCATCAACAACACCGATTCTCATACATTTCATCTGATTACCACTACTCACGACAAGGAGGCCTCAATTACTTATCCTTAAGCCTTATCGACGGATTCTACCTCCATACACGTGACACCATCCCTACGTATCTTAGAAGCCACATCCACATTGACAGCTTATGCAACTCTGACCACTACCCGGTATCCATTTCCCTCCCTCCATCTCTCATCTCCACTAGACCGATCCCACCAGTCCCTACTTCCACCCCCCCCCCCCCCCCACCCAGGATCCTTTCCCCTATATCTCAACGCAACATTGTTGGCTTCTACAACCACTTCCACCCAATGGCATCTCTTCTCACGCTTCAACTCTTCCATACCCTCTCTGATACCAACTTATCATCCTCTCCTGAGTCCACCTGGCTAGATGCCAAACGTATACTATCATTCTTAAACAAAAAGCCTCGGACAATCACAAAAAATTTGTTGCCTCCTTTAGCCAACTACTACATGACCACCCAAAAAAGCCATAAAGCCATCTTCAACCCTGCACTAAATCCACCTATCGATTGCCTCAAACATCGGCATGGACATTTATTAACTAACCCTATGGACATCAGGAATGAAATTTGGATCCAAGCACCTCCTACACGCCCACTACCACTAACTGTTTGCACCCAAACCATCACAACCAAAATTGTATGTGTAAAGTCAAGCACTACCTAGACGACTTTACACTAGACCGTATATTGATTTTAAGAATGCATTCGGCTCCTTAGATCATGACTGACTTCTTGCAATCATGACTGACCTAGGTTATCTGTCAGACTCTATCCAACTCATTGGTAACATATATACTGACAGTACCACTGAATACTCTAGCTCATACTACGGATCCACCCCTCCTATCCCTATACTACGCGGTACTATACCACCTTGATTTGGGGGTTCAATCCCCCCACAGTTCTTGGGCATTCTTCTCTGCATTTTGTGGTAAAGGGTGGGACCTGCATGCACTGTTCATGTGAAGGTTGTTGGTTCATGGCAGTTGGCGCCCGTGAATGTTACAGGGTCTTGGAAAGGTGCGCCGGGTGCTACGATTTTTTCTTCCAGGGAAGCCCTTCACCTCGCGGGGTTGTGGGCTACGTGGCACAGAAATCCCACCGGAAACGTATAGCCAGTCCGGCCACTGAATGCCTGAGTAGGACTTCACCGGAAATTTCACCTAAATGAAAATCTTGACTTTGGGTTTTGGAATTTTCATGCCAAATTTTGACAGGCTTGTGGGCAGTGGGGCACTCCACCTTTCTACCGCTGGAATTTTGATTCCATTGTGAAATTCCCCTTCTCCTGGGTGTTTCCAGTTTGTAGAGTACTTTTGGCTCCATTTATCCCCCCTGTTTTCACATACAAACCCGACCCCCTCCCAAACTTGGAATTTGGACCAGAAATTTTGTGCGAGTGTCCTTTAGGTGCCCTGCATTCAGAATGTGGAGGGCATTTCACCAGGAAAAATCAAAAACACTGGGCAAATCCTTGATCAAAGGAGAAAATGCAAGGTGAAATAGGATGGATTTGAAAAAACAACAGTACAAAAATGTTATAATATAGCAATTGGAACGGTCAAACACTCTGAAATTTTGCAGGTAGGAAGATGCAGTAGGTAGGATGAAAGTTGTAAGGTTCATTTCCCTGGATGTTTGGGGCCAGGGAGATATGCCCTAGGTATATCCGTTTTTTGGGGTGGCCCACCAAAGAACTGCTCATCGTTTAAGGGTTAATGTCATGGTTTCATAGAAAAGCTTGATTATTTTTATTTAATGCATATTTGTTCCGGCGTTCATCATTTATTTTGTCTTTATTTAAAGCAGATTTTATCTAGATTCTGTCTGGCCGGATTAACATTTTGCTTTTTTTCCCTCTCTGTTCAAGTTTGGCAGATATCCTCTAGAAATCTCTTCACACGAACATCAATCTGCTGAAATCTCTTCACACAAACATCAATCTGCTGTGTCATGTCTGTCCTGACACTTTAGAGGTACTAGAAAACAAATGCAGTTGTCTCATGTGGCAAGAGCGAGAAGAAAGAAACAAACAAACAGGTTGTTGGACACGAATGCATATCGAACAAGCAAATCACCTGACCATTGACCCAGCTAGAGAGACTTTACCCACTAACGGAGGTAGTCTATAACTGTGTCCTCCTTGATTGGTTTTGGTCTATCTGGCAAGTTCTGAAACCAGCCCTCCCAAGCCAGTGACAATATGTGAGATGGTGATAGTGTGGTTCAGCCCGCTGTATATAATGACAACTTACACATCACAGCAAAGGGTGAAACACGTAAGTAACATCCAAAAAATCTAGAAAGCAAAGTTACTATAAGGGGATTGGGTCATACTGCAATGGCCAAGAACGAGAGGCCTTTCTCCTGCAGTTGCTTTTTGGCATTGCAATATTGAGGGGCTGGAGGTAAATAAAAAGATGGACTTAAAGAGAATCTCACCAACACATATGCAGGTAGTGTTCTAAGGTTCTGCTAGGAACTCTCTCTCCCTCTCTCTCTTTGCTAATCCTTACCACATAATGATTCGCTTTGATACGAACGTTGAATTGCATAAAGATCTGATCCATACCAGAGCGATCTGGGCACAGGTTTTGCCCTCTCCCCGCAAAACTACACGTGATCAACTCACAATGTTGAGAGCTGGTCCTTGGATTCCTGATCCATTCGTCAATCTACTCACCTTCACTTCTACTTCGGATGCACATTTTTGCTACAGTCAGTTCCTCACTGGAATATTTCCTAGCAAACGGGACCTTCTAGCTTGCCTCACACCAAGCCATTTTGCAGCTGGCTTACTGGTCCTCCCTGATGAGTTACTGATCCTACGTGCTAGTTTACCGGTCTTCTCCGATGGTTCAGAAACCCTTCCTGATGGTTTGCTTTCTCCCCCTGACGGTGTACTGACCCTCCGTGATGTCCGGCAAGAACCCTGGTCTGTTTAACCCTTTGAAGTGCTGCTGGTGACTGCCAAACGTCGTCCTCATCTTCAAGGTTAGATTCTAGTTCAATCACCTCATTTACGTCAGCGACCTCGCTTTTCTTGCTGTGAGTCTTTTCTCCTTTTGTCTTGACCTTCTGAGTAGGCAGTGAACCTTCCTCATCACTGTGCTCGAAAACCACAACCTCCTCCTCTTTGACTTGTCTCTTGCGTTTGCCAGACCATGCTGCCTCAACGACCTTCAATTCTGTGTCCTCTCTGGCACCTTGTTTGACTCTCTTGCACCGAACCACATCAAGAACAGCTGCATCTTCTTGGTTCATCTCCTCTTTGATTGTTTTACGAAGTTTCCTGGATACAGGCGTCATTGATTTTTTCCCGCTTGAGCTCTTTTCCACTTTCTCTCTGGCTGGATACGATGCAGTTGACTTCTTAGTGGGACGTTTCGTCTCTTTCATCTCTGCCGTCAATGTTTCCCCTTCCGTCGGTGCTTCATCTGCATCCTGGGATGCCGGGTCCTGCTTAGAGGCCCTTACAATGTGGATCTTGAATCTAGTCCTAGAAACGAGCTCAAACACGCATGCGTCTCCATTTACCAAGTTATGGTCCAGCGAGAAGCCTCGCCATCCCCCACTCAGTCCCACCTTTTTCGCTAGATAGATCGTCTCCCATTCCTTATCTTGCTCATCCTGCAGCATAATTCGGTCATCTTGTAATGGCAGGTGCACCTTGCAGAAAGCGGCTGGCAGCCCGAGCCAAAACCCACTCGCTGTGTGGGAGTGTAACATTGGCTTCACAATGGACGGATTATCTAAGCCTTTGGTGATTTCTTCAGCAGCTTCAATCGCTGCCATGCGAGCCTTATCAGAGAAGTACCGGCGAGGGAGACTTTGTATGTCTCCCCTGGACCCACACTTTGCCCGCAGCCCAATCTCAAAATGGTCTTTGTAATCAACAACTGGCTTGGCAGCCACTCGAGAAGACCGCCTCTGCTCCATGCCTAGCTCCTGAAGGGAGAGGCATCTTTTCTTACATGACCGCACAACTGTTGCGCTGGATGGACAGGATGACTTGGTCGAGCTCTTGGACGGTTCCTTGAGGCCAAGCTCTAGCATACGTTTCTTGTTTTCTTCGATTCTCTTCCGGCGAACGTCCTCATATGATGACGAATTTGCATTTGGTCCCATTCTCGAGAAGCTCTGCTGTGCAAGACTATGAGGTAGCTTGAACTATCAGCCATGTTGTTCCTTCTTGACCTCCTTGCGCATTTACACAAGAGTAGAATCAAGTAGTAAGTCTGTTATTGCTCACGCCGTTAAGCACAGTACCGATGCAAAGATAGGCACACACAGACAAACCAGCTGATGCGTGAGAGGAACGCAAAACCCTAGTGAGTGTAGTTTTGGTGTTTAAATAGCATAAAATCCCGCTTGTCCTGTTGCGCCGTGGAGCCCATGGGCTGGGGCCCGTAATCTCAGATTACGGGCAGATAGGCAGGTAGTTTTCTTTTCACACGGTCTACAATGCAGTTTTTACGTGAGTTAAGAGGCCATAAGGCAGGTTACTATGATATAATGTGCCTCAATTTTGTTTACTAATGACTATTTCATACGAATTTTCTTTTGGAATGTGATTCTACCGTGGAAAACTCTGAAAGTTTTTTGAGGTGGTAGCTCACCTTCTCCACGGCACTCAGGTTTCATGGATCTGAGCCTTTCTCAGGCTGCACATTCAGTTTTTATGCAGTTTTGTGAAAAAGAGCTTGGTACATTGTGGATGATTAAATTGTTGAGATGGGGCCTATCTGTTTTGGATTCCTCAAACTGTTGAGTAAGCAATAAGCAAGTATAGTGTTCCTCGATTGGGGAGTCGCCACAAAATCAGTCCACCGTCGCTTTGCCCCTCTTTGATTACTTCTCCGGCTGACGAGCTCAGCCTGTCGTCTTTTCTTTGGGAGTTCTCAGTATCATCGCAATGTGTTCTCTATCTTTTTTCTTCATCATTTAAAAAAGAAAAAGAAAAAGGTATAGGCCACTTAAAATTTTATTGAGGGGAAAAAATAACCCCATGTACTAACACCCGCAACCTCACACAGAAACATCAACAACACATCTCCCAAACCCAAACCCAGGACAATCGATATGTATCTCGCCCGCTGCCAACATCCTAATTGACATCACTAACAACACCCTAGAGATTGCATCTTCGGGGCCTCTGGCTCCGCAACCCAGCACACATGGTCCGGCCAGGGGTTGGCCCACCCCCCGCGGACTATATACCCAGGAAGCTCCGCAGTGGGCTCGCTTCGCGGAACCTTCCCACACTCAATTACTATCCTCATACTTACCCACCAGAGGTCGTCGGACAACCCCCACCCCCTTCTCCAATTCCCATCAGGCACCACACTTCTAGCCTCCATCGAACCTGACCAACCTCTCTACTCTAGAAACCCACCCTTCCCCAAATATCTCAAACATGACGAAGCCACCCTCACTCTTCTTCTACATGTCCAACATGCATCATCCCCTTCCATTCCACAAACACTACATGATCACCTAGGCAATACACTCACGCGTACTCGCGGCTTCAAGGTCACAGCCAACCTACACCATACCCCCTTCCCTCACAGCTCCACGTACTAACCCCACAACTAGTCCAACTTTCCAGGATCAACCGAGCAATACCTGGCTTAAAGCACCACCCGCCCCCCCCCCCTCCTGCCCCCATCACCTTCACCCGATACCCCCCTGCCATATCACCAAACCTATGCCCCTCAAATACCCCCCGCGCCCCTCACATTATACTTATGGCTCCCAATCAGGATCCAACGCCGGATATGGCGTTTATCACGTTGCCTCGGAACAGGGCACAGCCGCCAGGCTCCCTGGCCCGGCCACCATACTCCACGCTGAGCTTATAGCCATCTACGTTGCTATCTCTCAGCTACCCTCATTTCTCCCTCCCTACTATCTCTTCACGGACAGTCTTACATCGCTATTCCTCATTCGTAACCACCGCGCCTGTCCTTCCTCACATCACCACCATCCAGACCACAATCTCATCTCTGCCATAGCCAACCTAGCCATAAACATGGGCCAACCCATCCATTTTCTAAAAGTCCACTCACATACCAGTATTGCTGGTAACCAGGTGGCTGACCTCCTCGCCCAATCTGGTGCTCTCAAACCCATCGTTGACCCCACTAATGATCCTATCCACATTGCGCATACCCACCCATTATGGCTGATCCACCCAGTACCAAACCCCCCTGACCCTAAGCCTATACGCAATCTCCTCACCATCCTCACTAAGGAGGCCACTCAACAAGCAATGGCATCCATGAGCCACACCAAAATTCATATTAAAAAATGGGCACTATCCACTATACTCCACCATAAACTCTCCAACTATTTCCAGCACTCCAAAGCTGCAACTGATGCTCAAATTAGACAAACACTTAAATTTCGTTACGCACAATATATGGGCCACCAACGAAAGCACGTCTTCTGGCCACGCCTCTTCCCATCAACATACTGCCCGCTATGCTTACACACTCACCAGGTCCGGGACACATGGCCACATATACTTAGCCAATGCACCCATCCAGTCATCCACGGTCATATAACCCGTCACAACCAAGCGGTTTGGCACATCCACAAACTCCTCATGCAGCGCTCTGAAACTCGCTAGTTCTCACTCGTCAATGCAGGCACCTATCAAGGCAAACCCCCAGATCACATTGTTCCACCATGGCTACTTCCATGTACTTGTTCGCGTCCCCCATACACCTGTTCTGCCAGATTATGCCCCGACATCCTGCTGGTGCATGATCTACCCATTAATAACCCACCGCCTACCTCCCCATCCCTAATTATCTCGCTTTAATCTCTAGTCAGGCATGGAACTCAGTATCCACAAATGCGCCGTCACAGCAGCTACCCACCGCAGCAAGCTCACCCGGGCCGCGATTGATTCCCACTGCAAAACTACATCCATATCAGCATAGCCCTTTCCCTTTCTTGGGACCTGACGAACCTTATACATACTTAGGCATACAACTCGTCCCATCACTCAACTGGCAGGTTAAAAAAGCTACTACACTTACCAAACTAACTAACAAGAGTTTGGCACTCCTCAAAGCCCCTCTACCCATTAGACCTAAATTAGCGATCACCCAATCGGTACTTAAACCACAAGTCCAATATGCATTCCACGTTGCTCCATTCTCCCTTCCACCATTTCTCCTTCCAGACATCCGCATGCTTGACAAACATATTATCCAACTTACCAAACGGATCTATGGTCTTCCTACCAGCACCCCAAATGCCCTTACCCAAGCTATGGTATAGGTTCTAGCCCCCTCATCACCTCCTATGCCCGCACCCTGGGTACTCAACTACTAGAAGCCCTTAGCGACCCTGGTCGATTAGGGTTCACCTACCGTGGACTCATCAAGCACCTAGCCTCAAAATTTAATGGGCTTCACTCTCTCCCTACTCTCCATCCACAATCTTGCCGCCACTCCCCAACTGCACGATCCCTGCTTATTCTCCGACAAATGCGTATCAGCCTTCAAACTGATCTGCCAGGATATCCTAACAAAGTCTCTCCACTAGAAATTTCCTGGTCTTCTAGCCCATTCCGTTCTCAATTCGAAGCCACCCACGCCCGTCAGAAAACAACCATCCTCACCTACTTTAAAGAACGGCACATCACTAACCTCACCCAACTTACCACTGTCACTGGTATCAAGTTTATCACCCCTGGTGAATTACTCTGAAATACTCTAGAGCCACTATTAAAACCTGCCGATTTCTCCACTATCTCCGTACCTTATTCTGCTATCCCATTTGTGTCATGCACCCTGGACTGTGATCTTCCTTGCCGACTGTTCCCACACAGCCCACATGAAGACCTACTCCCGGAGTTCAGGTCAGATCTGGCCCCCCCCCCCCCCCCCCCCCCCCCCCCCCCCCCCCGATCTTCCTATGATTCTGTTACCCTGCCACAACCCGTGGACCAACTTCCATCACCCCTTTCCCCCAGCCTTTCTATCCCAACGACATGCACCCACCACTCATTTTCCCCAGCTGCCACACCGCACTCTCCCCACTCTTCACCCTCTTCCCACAATAACTCTGACAACCCAAATGCCTATGTCATTGAAGCAATACTGGGTATTAAAACCCAGACTTCTATAGACTCATTCGGTGCTACCTGCCTTGACACATATTACCTATGCAAATGGCAGGACTTCCCACACGCTGACAACACTTGGCAAATTGAGGATGACCAGAGAGAGAGAAGACTCCGGCCGAAGCCGGCGTAATTAAGAGCCACTTCGCCTTGCGGCTACTGCCCCTTTTCGGGGGTGGGCCCTATAAGTAGTGCGGGTGTCCAAGGGACACCGATGTCCAAGGGGTGAGGGTACCCAGGGTACTCTAGGGTACATGCCAACCATTCTCTAACCTAGGATATTTGTCAAGAAATGACTAACTAAATCTGATCTGATGAGAAATTGTGGTGCCGGGAATTGCAGAGGAGCGGGATCTTGCTACAGCGACTCCGTCGACCCGCATGGGTACCCTGGGTGTCCCAGGATACTTGGGGTACCAGGGGGAGTCTAGGCCGGTGCCGAAGGGGGCTTAGATTCTAGTTGTAGGTGAATTGCCTTAAAACACTTGTGGACATGGGAGATTGGGAGGTGGAAGTTACCGTGTAGTGCATCGATACTGGCATTGTGGATACCACCTCGAGTGCCTGCCGTGATAACAGAGAGGGGACCAGTGTTCTAGCCTTTCCTACGGAGAGTGGTAATATGCAGCCCCCCCCCCCCCCCCCCCCCAAGCAAGCATCCCCTCAAAAAACCAACCAACCAAGCTGCAGCTCCCCCCTTCCCTGCAAAACAACAATGACCCCAAAAAAAGGATGAAACCCACTCCCAACCCATCCCCATGTCAAAGCAACCTCAACGGCCTGCAACACAGCAACCAGAGCCCCTGGACCATTGATGACGCGCGAACAAAGCAGCAACCCACCACCGCCAAGAGCCTGCCCGACCCCCACACAGCAAAAACCTGCGCATGCCCCACTCCCTTGACTGCCCGCCCTCACACCATTGAGCACCCCCACACATGACCACCACGCCCACCCTACCACCATATAAACAGGCACAGTCAGCATTGAGCACTCACACTTGCCCGCCACAAATGAACACAACATAAGAACATCAAGACAAGAAGTGAATTGAAGTCACCTTCCCCTGCTGCGGTGAGCCTCCCGCCAGCAATCACCCAGGCACATGACCGTGGACTGACACTGTGGGCAGTAGTAGTGTGTCCTCTTCTTGCAACGAACACACACCCGGCGAAGTGTGGAAAGCAAGCATTGGTGCCAATCCCCACACCATTGTGCCCAGCCACACCCAAGGATGACGCCCTTGGAACTTTAGCCCTTCCTTGAGACAGAGAAACTATTGTGCCCATTAACACATTGTCGTATAGTGTGATCCAGATAACCTTTGATGCCCAAATAGTCCATCTACCTGAATCTTTACATACAAAAACACCAACAAATTATGACCCTTCCATTAGAGGAAGATCCTTTCTGTCATGCTGTTGCTGGTTTCACCAGTAATCACCACAAGAACAAACCCCATCTTGGAAGTGGTGAAAGCGGTTGGTATCCCGTACAATTATTGATCGCCCGACAATCCTTGAGATGAATTTGGTGACTGTGTGGCAGTCACCACACACCCGAAGGTCCTTGATCAGCCTGAGAGGCTTCCCAGAGCGCGTGCTGATGAGCCCGAAAGCAATGGCCAGCTTCTCACTGTGTGTGGCAAGAGAGAGTTCCTTTTGCTCCTCCTCAACCTCATGCAGTACAAAGCGTGTATCAGGTATGTATCCAGCCTCCTTCATCACCCCAGACAATCTCTTCAGTTCAGCATGTATTGAATCCATCTGTGGGTGTAGTTTGTCATCTACAAAAAATGTATGCATTTGATTGTCGACATCAATGGAGCACCAACCTGGCTCCTTTCTGACATCTTTGTCCTTCATCATTTTTCTCACCTTTGCAGTATCCTCCCACCTGCCAGCTGCTGCATAGATATTTGAAAGCAGCACGCATGTTGTTGCAACCTGCGCATCCCACGTGAGAAGGCATTTTGCCGCACGCTCTGCCACCTCAACATTGCCATGAAGTCTGCAGGCACCAAGCAAGGCCCCCCACACCCCAGCATCTGGTTGAATCGGCATTCTGTCAATGAAGTCCTCTGCCTCATCCAGCCGCCCTGCACGGCCAAGAAGGTTTACCATGCAGGCAAAGTGCTCCATTGTAGGAGTAAGGCCATGATCTCGACGGATGGAATTGAAGTAGTAACTGCCTTCATCAACCAGACCCACATGGCTACATGCAGAGAGAATACCTATGAAACTGATCCCGTTTGGCTTCAAACCCTCCTGTTGCATTTGTTCAAACAGTTGCAAGGCCTCTGTACTGCACCCGTGCTGAGCATATCCTGTGATCAATGCACTCCAAGAGACCACATCTCGTTGAACCATGTTGTCAAACACTCGGTGTGCATCCTCCATGTCCCCACATTTGGCATACATATCCACAAGGGTATTTTCCAGGATGATATCTGGCTCAATTGTGGCTTGGATGATGTCGGCATGGATCTCTCTGCCCCTTTCCAGGGCAGCCAGGCTGGCACATGCACTGAGAACACCTACAAATGTAACCTGGTCAGGCATCACCCCTTCCTGTATCATTTGCTCATAGGTCTCTAAAGCCTCCCTACCACACTCTTGCTGCACATATCCTGCTATCATTGCACTCCATGAGACCACATCTCGTTGAGCCATATTATCAAATACTCGATATGCATCTTCAATGCTCCTGCATTTGGCATACATGTCAACAAGTGCACTATCCAGAATCAAATTTGGCTCAATCCGGGCTTCGATGATGTCATCATGGACTTCTTTGCCCTTGTCCAGAGCTGCCATGCTGGCACATGCATTGAGCACAGAAACAAAGGTGATCTGGTCGGGCATCACCCCTTCTTGTCTCATGTCCTGATAGATCTCCAGAGCCTCGCTACCACACTGATGCTGAGCATATCCTGTGATCATTGCATTCCATGACACCACATTTCGAGATGCCATATTGTTGAACACCTCACGTGCATACTTTATGTTCCCACATTTGGCATACATATCAACAATGGTGTTTTCAAGAATGATATCTGGCACGATTGCAGCTCTGATGATGTCAGCATGGATTTCTTGGCCATTTTCCAGGGCTCCCAGGCTGGCACATGCCTTGAGAGTACAAATGAAAGTGACCTTATTGGGCATCAACCCCTCCCGTAACATGTGCTCATAGGTCTCCAATGCCTCCCTGCCATACCCATGCTGGGCATATCCTGCAATCATTGCATTCCATGACACCACATCTCGTGCAGCCATATTGCTGAACACGTGATATG
The DNA here is from genome assembly GCA_030704615.1 of Takakia lepidozioides. Taxonomy (NCBI): domain Eukaryota; kingdom Viridiplantae; phylum Streptophyta; class Takakiopsida; order Takakiales; family Takakiaceae; genus Takakia; species Takakia lepidozioides. The sequence continues at coordinate 22,068,799 of CM060734.1, read as the reverse complement.
CATCCTTAATCTTGCCACATTTGGCATACATGTCAACAAGGGTATTTTCCAGTTTTATATTTGGCACCAATCTAGCTTTGATGATGTCAGCGTGGATCTCTTTCCCCTTTACCAGGGCTGCCAGGCTGGCACAAGCATTGAGAACACAAATGAAAGTGACCTGGTTGGGTGTCACCCCTTCCTGAATCATTTGCTCATAGATCTCGAGGGCCTCCCTAGCACTCCCATGCTGATTGTATCCTGAGATCAATGCATTCCATGAGACCACTGTTCGTTTAGCCATATTGTTGAAGACTCGTCGTGCTTCTTTTGTGCATCCACATCTGGCATACATGGAAGCAACTACACTGTCCAGAATTATATCTGGTTGAATTCCAGCTTTGACAATATCAGAATGGATCTCTTGGCCCTTCTCCAGGGCTCCTAGGCTAGCACAAGCCTTGAGAGCACAAATGAACGAGACCCTGTTGGGAGTCACCCCAACCCGAATCATTTGCTCATGGGCCTCTAAAGCCTCCCTAGCATACCCATGCTTGGCATATCCTGCCATCATTATGTTCCACGTAAATACATTTCGTTCAAGCATTAGGTCAAATACTAGGCGTGCATCCCCCACACTCCCGCACTTGGCATACATATTTATGAGGTTGTTGTGTATGAAGGTGTCTGCCTTGAATGCACTTTGGATAATGTGGGTGTGCACCTGCTTTCCCTCAGCTAGGCCTTTCATCCTGATACACTCCTGCAAGAGACAGACATAAGTACTGGAGTCTGCTGAAGTGCCTCCTTGGTTCAAAATGTGCAGCGCCTCCTTTAGTTGTCCTGCCTTACACAGTATCTTCACATCCCTACAAATGCCAGAAGACTCTGCTGCTGCTGCTTCCAGCTGACTGTCTACCCAGGCAGGTTTTTTGTAGCTATTAATGCACAGTGCCTCGTTGGTACTCTTGTCCTTGAAATCTGCCCCTCTAGGATGGATCTGCACCCAAAGTCCATCCCTGCATCTTTCAGCTATCCATGCTCCGTTACAGAAAATGTATAGACATTCCCCCTTCCTGCAAGTAGCTGACAATCACAAAACCACACCCACCCTACTTCCAAAACTCTAGTTCCTATGCTGACTTGGTTCATATGTGAGGGAGGGGTATCTCTGAGTATCTCAGTAAAGAATGTCTCATAACACGTTGTTTGCCGTAGCCTTGTGGCCATTGACTCCGCGCCCAGTTTGAGCGGAACACAAAGGGACGGAACCTACCTTTGTCAGGGGCTTACGTCGGTAGTAAGACTTACCTTGGTTTAAACATTTGATCCGGGTTTTCCCGATATCCTCTAGAAATACCATTACACAAGCATCAACCTGCTGTGTGTGGTTTGCCTGATAACTAGGCCCCAAAAGGGCCTGGGCTTTTGGCTCAGCCTCGAGACTTTCAAAGTTGGTAAACAGAGGTACAGGCACAATTCCCTTGGTAGATTTGAAGAGAGCGTCTCTCTGGTGAGAGAACCCCGGACAATGAACCAGAAAATGAATATTGTCTTCAGGTTGCCCACACAACGGGCAATTGCACTCTCCCTTTCCTCTCTGCTTCTGTTTGCCGTTCAAAGGTAGGCTTCCCGCCCTGAGTTTAAATTTCAGTCTAGTGCCAAGAGTGGTTAAACCCTTGAGGTCATCCATGATGTCCTCCCCCATGTCACAGACTGGAAACAAGTTCAGGGAAGTTTTCTGCCTAAGTTCATTTTCATCAGCCAATTTCCTGGTAACAGACATGGCTTTGGACACTACAGCCTCTAAGTCAGATTTATCCAGCAGGGTCAAGACTAGCGGGCTAAGATTCAGATCCTTGCGAATCTCTTCTACTCTCCTCCGCCAGGACTTACCCTGTTTGACAGGGCAATCCTGCTTCCAAGATATAGAGTCGATTAACTTAGGAAATCTGATGTTGGACATATTTGCAGCTGACCCCACCATCTGACCTTGAATTCATCTCGTCGGGGAGCTTAAGGTAGGGATGCCAAACTCACCCCGAACAGCTACGTTGGCTGTTTTGGAGCATGCTGACATGCACTCCTTAAGCACCCCCACTTGAATGGATTCTAGACACTTAGCCTGGTTGGAGTTGTCAACCCATATTACAGATGCATACTCCAAGGCAGGTCTAATAACGTGACAAAGCATGGTTTTTTTACCCCAGAGTCGATCCCTCTGCAGTGGAAAAAATTAGTGAGACCCAGCGCTTTGCGCTTGCCAGTTTGAACAACTTTCTGAATATGTGCATCTCAATTACAGTTGGAGGAAAACTCAACGCCGAGGTATATGTAGGAAGGGAGGACCGGAATCTCTTGGCTTCCCCACTGCCACTTGACATCACCTCCTACCTCCCCTCGTTCGTTGAATGCCACCACTGCACATTTACTGATGTTAGCCTCTAGCCCCAAAGGGTCAAAGTATCTCTTCACGCAATAAATCAACTCCTGGAGATTGGAAGGCCCTATGCCTACGAAGTCATCCGCAAACATAAGGGCTGGTATGGTGACATCACCCACCCTTAACCCAAATCCCTCACTTTCCACATCCTCGAGGAGTTGATTGATGAAACATTGAAGAGCAGAGGGGAGAGGGTACATCCTTGAGCTACACCTTGGTCTATGTCAAAGAAGTTAGACTTCTGTCCATCAACAGTGACACAAATTTTGGTGTGAGCATACAAGTTATGGACCACTCTCCAGATCTTTCCCTTGATCCCACATGACCAGAGTCGGAGCCATAGACTGTCTCTCCACACTGTGTCATAAGCGTCTTTGACATCCAAGAAAAATACAAAAGCGGGTTTCCCTTCTTTTTTCCTTCCCTGGATAATCTGGCTTAGAGTGAAGATATGATCCACACAGCCCCTGTTTCGCCCAAAGCCAGCTTGGCCTTCGTGGAAACAACCTCTACATTCCAGATCAACCTGGAGACGAGTACTTATAACTCTGCAAAATATCTTGCCAACGGCATTGAGGAGCGTGATGCCTCGGAAGTTCCCCGGTTCTTCTCTGTCACCCTTCTTATATAGATTGACAATGACCCCCTGTCGCCAGCGGAAGGGGATCATTTCAGTCCTCCAGATAAGGTTAAAGAGAAGTACAAGGGCCTCTATCATGTAAAGAGAGAGACTCAGACACAAGAGATACTGCAGTAGCTCTACTCAACTCTACTCTAGACTAGCTGTCTAGTGGCAGTAGAAGGCTTCTAATACTGCTGTGTGTAGAGGAGCTCACATGTCGATCATGTCCTAATTTGAGGTCTGTTTAACCGATCTGATGCTTAGTTTTAGACTGCTGTTAGATTGTCACCAGAAATCCAACCACTCGAAGACAAGTAACACAGATCGAACAACATCAGAAAATAATTAGACAAATGAAGGGAGACTTACGTAAGCAACCAACGCAAGTTGTAGCTGTGTTGCCATCTTCAAGAAAGTGTTGGCAAGAGATGCACCTTCGCCATGCATTTACTATTTGTGATACATCTGGACTCCTCCAATCGACGGAGGTAGCAAGTAGACAACCTGAGACATTTATTTATGATGTCTCCTCATGAAGCCTTCTAATGGACTACGTCCAAAGCAGGGCAGAGAAGCCAGGAAAGTACAGTTTTTTCTTGGCTTACTTCTGGCTGCACACCTTATAACTGAAGATTTGGGCGGCCAGTCAAAATCATCATCTATAACCCATTCTAAATATGTCTTGACCTGCCACAGACACCCCCACAAAAGCCTTTTATATCTATCTAATGACACCTTGACAAAAAGAGGTCTTTTCTCCATTGTTTTATATAAACCTGCCACATACATCTGAATATGTCTTGACCTGCCACATATACCCTTCACATTTGGAAAGGATCATTTATCCATTGTTTCAAAGGATTGATTCAGAAACAAGATTTGCTAAGTGCTGTCTGCAAGCCATAGAAGAATGACTATTCTGAGTTGCTCTTGCTCCCGTACACACAACTCATTCCCTGACAACCACAATCACTCTCATCCCACACATCCAAGCCAACCTATCTGAAAGATGCAAACTATCTCTAGCTCCCCCCCCCCCCACTCAAGGAACATCTACAGGGAGAGCTGAGTCTTTAAACAGCAAACATACTGAAAGACAAATTCCAGCTGGTCTTACATCTGGCCAGAACTTGTGCAAGCATGGAGATTCATACAAGACAGGATAGCAGAAGATAGTACCACATAGAAAAGATGCTCTGGAAGACAGATGCATTCAGCACACATCCATCCATTGTGCACAAAACAATAGAGCTTTGCTGCCTGTCATCACCCATTGATCAAATTCTATTCACATTTTAGCAAACTCAAACCAAATTTGAGGACGAGGACAGCAGGAGAAACGGAATAATAACGAGACTTGATCCATCAGAGGGTAGGTAGGAAGGGACACTCCAGACTTGGTGTCCAGAGTGGGTCAATGATGCGCCACTGACACAGTGGTAATTACAATTAAATAAATTCATCAATAAGTATGAAAAAGTTGGAGAGGAGAACATTCCAATGATGGGAATTGGGCAACTGCAAGTGTGTGCAAAGGACATGATATAATGTGAAACTAGAAGAAGGGGCTTCTCTGGAACAAGAACCATAAAGGATACTTTCCTACTAATCAATCCACCCAACCGTGATATGATGCGTAACACTTTGATGCTGTGCCCAAGAAGCAACCTCGTGCAAGAATGCACATCTCTAGTCTTCTCTATTTTGATGAGGGGCAACAAAGAGGGACCAGAGGCAGGTCAAGACAAAGTCCAAAACACACGGGACAAGGTGAAAGAGATGTTTCAATAGGAGAAACCCCACACATCTACTCTAGTGAGGGACGCACCCCCAATTTGCAATCTGCAATTCGATTGTCTACATGCACATAAACGCTTCTGCAGTAAGCAAAAACCTGCAATGTCGCACCATTGAGACAATTCAACGTGGACGAGGATGGTGGGCTCATTTCGGCGGGTGGCGAGTGAAGCAGGATGGAGATTTAAGTATGGAATAGTTGGCGTCTCCTACAATTATGCAAACAAGTCGCGAACTACGATTTCAGTACAAACAAAATGACCCCACAGGGAAGCAAATGTGAGACGCAATAGAACCAGTTTACCATCCACCTGACCAGGATGCTCAAATGTTGTATAGAAGTACATGCTTGCATCAATCGACAGACCTTATCTGCCCCTCGCTTGGTCGAATGGCTATGGTAGTATTCAATTATCCACCTGAAGCTCCAAACTTTGAGACTAATCAAAGAGACGCTCAAAAACATAGAGGTAAAACAAGAAGATAGAAAGGCATTACGTTGACCTCAGATTGCAAGCCACCCCTCTGAAACATCCTACAGAAACCGGATAGGAACATACCTTGCGGCATCTGCACACCACCATGGCCTCTACAGCCAATCACTTAAGCACCCACCCACGTCCTCCCTTGGACCTTCCTGCTTGTTGCGTGTTGCAATCCTACAATCTCTCTTTCTCCTCTCTCTCTCCCCCTGCATATTACATACTTCTTTGCGTACCAGCCGGTTCCTAGTATTAAAATATTCTTCAACTCTCTGTAACGGTTGGGTCTCTATCGAAACATGAACCAAAAAAAAAAAAACCAAAAAAAAAAACATGATTTTCTAGTTACGGAGTGCTATGTACTCCACCGGTAACAGCTGTCGGTTGACTGATCACTAATGGATGCCTAACTTCATCCATTATGATACCTTCATATAATATGAATGTATCATGTACTATCAGAGGTGACCAGAATGGGTCAATAGTTGGTTATAGGCCCCTTGTGATGGCGCATGTTCTCTTGGCCTGACTTTCAGCTTATTCATTACTGTATGACAGGTTCATCCCATGCCATTAATATTTACGGCGGGAGGCCATTATATACAGCCTGACCTATACTTGTTTGAGGTTATCCTAGAGCTTTGTGGCTACATCTGGACCCTTCATTGATCTACGGGCCAAATCTATTTGTAATCTAGGCACCCCGTGGCATGCTGCCACGTGGGGGTATTGCCTCACCTTAGGTTTTCGGTATAAGCTTGTTCCTGACCTTGAGTCAGGGCCCTTCTTCTCGTATGTACAACCTGATGTACAGGCTTCTAGACGTGCTCTCTGAGCTTTGGATGTGTGTATGTTGGTTCTGCATATGTTGTACGTGGGATCCTCTACATGTTCATCTCTCTTCTCGTGTTGTAAAGCCCACTCCTTCCGAGCTCTTACACCCTAGTTTAACATGCCATTGTGAGGACGGGAGAATCACATTCAAGCACAAAATATGGTGGAGTCTGGTGGGTAGTGGCGGCTCTGCACGTACAATGATTTTGCACGGTTACCTCGGGTTCAATCTGGTTTTTGTTTTAGCTCAAGAGGAAGTTGCGATGGCGGCGGCAGTTTCACTCTTCGCGTTGTGCAATTGCATATGTTTGTCTTGCTTGTTCTTTGTGTGTTGCAATGGCTTCTGCAGTTCTCTGTAGCTTGACGAGTGAGATGGAGGACAGCGGTTTCATTCTAGTTAAGATTGAACTGAGAGGCAAGTTCTGACGTGGTGGGTTCCAGCCAGTTAGTTGTGGGTGTTCCTGTATCTGCTCCCAGTTTGTATGTGGTGGATGGTCATCCAGTCTCGGAAGCGTCTCCAACTCTTGTCGCGCGTGTTTCATTGTTGATTCCAGGGGCTCCGGTTCTTGACATCAAGAGACCTACCTCCTCAGGCTCTAACTACTCAGCGTATGCCAGGGCAAAAGCGGCCTTTGAAGAGCCCGCCTTGTATTCGGCCCGTGGTTCAGTGAGTTCGGGTTCTTTGCCAAACGGTGACCCTGACAAAGCTGATTACGGTTTGGGCTACGTTGAGCCTGCTTACGATTTTGAGGGGCTGCCTGATGTTAACTCGCAAATCCAGGACTCTGACAATGAGCAGCTCGAGTTGAGCAGTGACGACTTGGTGTGGATTGATAAATTTGAGTCTCGATTTTTTGTGGACGTCTCATGTTTCTCAGCTACTGAACGGGAGAGAGTCTCTGCCTGGATCAGCGACCCTGCTTTAATAGTGAGGGAGGTTCATAGTGTGATTGACAAGGAACTTGCCTTGAGGAGGCAATTCAAGGTGCCTATCCCCGAACTCAAAAGTCGATTTTTGTCTTACGGAGCCCTGAAATTCAGACAGTTCAGGCTTTGCGAACAGATTTCCGTTCAATCCCTTGTTGTGCCGGTGGTGTCCTGTGATTTTGTGGATCCCTCGCATCTTGCTTTGTTCACCAGTGGTATTGGTGCAATTTTATTGCGATTGTTAAGGTTTGGGGGTCTTGCGGTGTATGTACGCCTACTACTCGTGACCTTGTTGATTCTCTCACGGGTCATAGTGAGAAGGCTCTTCAGGAGGTCTTGTTATTCTTCCTCACGAGCGATTTGCTCTCCGCTTGATTCGCAAACTGAACGTTTTTTACTCCGTCGGGCATTGGCCGCCGAGCACTGTCTTGTCTTGAACTTGGAGAAATGACCGTTACTGGGGGGTCAGACTACACCTTGTATATGGGTTTTTGGTTCAAGAATTCCCGCGGGTGGAATTGGTTGGCTCTTGCTGAGCACGATCAAGAGACGCACAAGGTTTTGAGGATTGTGACTCCACAAGCTTGGCAGTGTACCAGTGTGGTGGAAGTTGAAAATCTCTGAAGGTGGTAATTCCTAACTGATGTCCAACTCGCCCAATAGCCGTTGGTTGCGTTCGGGTAGAAATAGGGTATCTGCTGCTCCTGTGTTATCTCCAGTCACTGAGCCTAGACATAGAACTTTTGTAGAGTCAGATTTGGTATCAATGGAAGAAGGGTTTAGTGGGGTTGATGGTAGAAATCAAGTCAAGGTTTCCAATGGTCTTGGACCTGCGGCAGCCACTGGCACTAGGCCTGGCTTAGGTGGTAGAATTCGGGAGAACTTGGATGTTGCAAATGATACGAGGGCCAATCTGTATGCCATGGATTTCCATGTGCGACGGATGGACGGCTTGGATCGCATAGGGGAGTCACCTGCAGGGCAGCCTAGCATCTCAGTTTCGAGTTCCGCTCTACCGGTAGAATTGAGGCCTATTTCTTTGCATGACAATTCTCAATTTCAGTGTATGCCTGTCACCTCCTCTCATGCATCTCATCCTTTGAACGTAGCTAGTGAGTCCGCTTGGTCTGGCCCTGTGCGAAGCCAAGTGCTTGCACAGAGTCAACTAGCTCTTCAGTCATGGTCCAGTACCTCACCTAGGGTATTACCTCTCTCCCGGGCCAATTGTTTGAAGTCAAGGCTCAAATGAACAAAGCTACGGAAGAGGTCATGATAGCCTATATTCCGCATGAGCATACAAGGAGAAGCCAGTGATTTGTTGCATGTTGCTTTGAGTGGTGAAGAAAACCTGACTTGGGCTAAGGTTAAAAGAAGAGCCCTCATGATCTTGAACAAGTGCCTGAAGATGTTGTTACTAGGGAGAGATTGCTAAGACAATACTTCTTGAGAGGCATGCCAACAGAAGTTAAAGCGGGACAACGTCGTACTTTCAGGGATAGTGATGAGATGTTGCATGAGGTTAGTCTTAAGCTTAGGGACCTGGCTGAAGCAAAGCAAAGGCGACACCATGTGAAATTTCAGATCCCTTGTATGGATCATGAAGACACCATGGCCGCCACATTTGATGAGAGAGAGACCTCTCCTGTTGGATCTGAGTCTAGTGACTCTGCTTTGCAAGAACTGGCTCACACTGTGAGTGAGTTGGGAAAAAGCATAGCTATACAATTTGCAGCCTTGAAGGCTGATCGGCAGAGGACTGAGTGGAGACCCAGAGACCATCCAAGAGCTGAATACAAGCCCAAAGATCAACAGAGAGGTAAAGGTGGGGAGGGGTTCAGAGTAAGACCCAAACAGGGGCCACGTATGAGAGGAAGTTTGCTCCCTGTTATATTAGTGGCAATGATGAGCATTACACTAAGGTATGTCCAGACCGTGAGGGCTATGTTGATTATGTCAAAGAGAAAAAGAAGGCAGGGTCTTCCAACCAGGCTGCCCACACACATTTAAACTAAAGAGATCTCTTGGGCAGGGGACAAGAGGTCATGGGAAGCGGCACCCTGTTGATGCAAGTAAGAAGATGGTCATGTTGTCAACTAACTTTAAGGCCTTGCATTGTGAATTAGCCAAGAAGTATCAAGTGCTTGACATTTTTCCATTGATCACACAATGTCATGTGCATCATTTGAGCTTTCCATGTGTTGTAGATACTGGATGTACAATGTTTGTCGTTCCCTTGCAGGTAATGAGAGTCTTGGGCCTCAAGTTGACCCCTGCACAAGGCATGGAGCTCATCATTGCAGATGGGTCAAGGTATGAGCCCTTGGGGTTGGTCACTGTTCCTATTAGAATTCACAAAAAAGAGGTCTTGATTACTTGCATAGTTACAGTAGGAGACCAGCTCTTGTTGGGGTTGGCTTGGATGACAGGGGCTCAAGCTACTATCAACCTTGGTGACAACTCCCTAAGATTTCCCAATGGAGAAGGACATGAAGTTGTAGTGCCTCTCAAGACTGTCAAGATGCATGTAGGCACTGCTACTACCAACCTTTCCTAAGTTCAAGCCATGGTAAGGGAGGTAAGGCAAAGAACCTACCACAACATGTTTTGGCTGGATTTTTACAAATACAAACCAGATCTTGCCTTGATGTATGAGTGGCATGTTCCTAGCTCTGGTCAAATGTCTGGTGTTCCCATTGTGGTGCAAAGGAACAGTACTTTGATTAGAGCTCCCTGTGATGTCACTATTCCATCTATGTGCCAGAGTATGGTCAAGACCCAATTGGCCTACTTTTGTCCTAAGGGACACTACCTTGAGGTAGATGGGTGGAGGACGCTTATTACCTTAAAGCATTGCATTGTTGCTACTGGGGTTCTTGATAGAGGTTACAAAGAGGAAGTCAAACTTCTTATAGCCAATCCTGAAAGGTTTCTTGTGACCATCAAGAAGGGGCAAGTGCTTGCTAGGATTTCTGCTTGTCCCTTAGAAGAGATTGGTGAAGTCCAACCTGCTTTTGGTTTTGAACCCTTAGGCATTGTCCATGATCAATCAGATCTGGTCACTGCTTTTTCCAGCCATGAGCTTAAAGAATAAACTCAATGCTCAAGAAAGAGAAGCCCTTGCCAAAGTCCTTGGTGAGATCAAGCTCAACCCCTTGCTTGAGGAAGCCCAAAATAAACAAGTTGAGACCTTGATAGCTCACAACCTGGATGTGTTCAGCCTTGGAGCTTCTGATCTTGGGAAGACCAATATCCTACAGCATGACATTGAAATTGAGGGACCTCCTGTCAAGCAATTTGCCTATAGAACTGGATTTTAAGTAAATGGAGACTTTCCAAAGTCCAGGAATAACATATTTATTTATTTATTTAAATTGAATAAAAATTCAATATGAAAACAAATTTAAATGATTTTATTAAGTTTATTGTAGTAGATGTTTAGTAAATATTGTTGTTCCTAGAGAATCCATACCCTGATCACATCCCTAATATGAGTTGAAATCCTAGTTTTCTATAGTTTCACGGGCAGCACGGGAGACCTCTTGTCAATCACAGTTGCTTCATTTTTTTAATATTAGCCTACAAAAAAATGCCAAACATTGTCACTCCAGAAGTACAGGAGAATTATGACTGCTGTCCCAAGTTCGACATCTCCACTGAGGCAAGAGAGATCTCCCGATCTATGATTAGAACATAGTAAGATAGAAAGACATCCCGTCGAGATACGTCCCAAAATGTCCAGAGTAATTTATTAGAGCATCACCAAACCAAATTTGTACAGCCATTGAGGTCCCTGGCTATGGGCACTAATCAACCATCACCATCCCATAGGACCCAAAACCATAGTCTTCAACACAAACCAATACTGAACATAGTCTCTATAGAAGCCAATTCATTCGAACAGTTCAGCTCCAATGCATCAGCCCTTCGACAGGATTGTTTATCTCTGTCTATCATCGTCCTCGAGTCTCACCCTTTGACAGGACTGTCTTTCTCTGTCTATCATCGTCCTCCAGTCTCAGACCGGTTCCTCAAGAGCGTCATCCATAAAATAAGAACCACCTTGCGGATTCCAAGGTCACAGGCAAGGCCGTGAACCGATTATTCTTCATTCATGTAAGTCATAGCTCCACATACAAAACACATGCGGACCAGGACAGACGGGAGGTCTCCCCTCCCAATTAGCGATACACATCATGCATAGTCAAATTAAAATGAGAGGTAAACATGCACAGGATACAACAACCCACCAAAGCCATAAGAGAATGAGGGGTCTGACAAGAACAAGCACAAATAGAAAGGCAAAGAGGACGGGAGGTCTCCCGTCCTTACTCACGCTCTCTAGTCTAAAAGAGTCTGACGGGTGTGATGACGAAACCAAAACATGCACATAGTCAGTTAGGGGAGATCTCCCGTGGTGATACCTCTCATATCGACATGAGTAATGAATTCCAAAACTGAACAAAGAGTACACAGAGAATACAGAGCATAGCCATGGTATCCATCGCTCTGGACATGAAATGAATAAAAAACAATAAACCATTTGGATTCATAATTTGCGCTTAGAGAATAGTGTCATTGTCAATGTACATTATTTACAATATCCCAACTGGTGGAAGACTGTCATCCTACTAGTAAGACCGGGTAGCGGATTCTACTCTCATCCCAGATCTCCCCAGATAGACATTCCGTTGCCCTGCATCTGTTTGAGGGCGTTGTGCTTGCTAGCAGATCTCCTCCTCAGAAATACTCATATACCACCAGAGACCCTCCTGGCCTGTTGGTGTGGTATGTCCATCCTTCTTCTTGTTGGATGTTGACTTCATACACACTTGGCCTTGACTGGAACAAATAAACCAATCCATGAGACAAATCAGTATACTTTCCAGATTCATGGTGCGCAGCAGGGACGGGAGACTTCCCGTGCTTACTGACCCATTCTAACCTCTTAACCTACTACTCCAAGACACATCTGTTGACATAAAAAGAAGAAGTTGAAAGCAAAGAGGTGGGAACATACCTAAAAACACACAAGGGTCAGTAATCCCTAGGGGATTTGCATATCTCGCTAGCCAAATCCAATCAGGGTGAGAGCTATCGACAGGCATCTGAACATTTGCACACTTCCAGTAATTCTCCTCCACATACTCTTGAACCGTCGGAGATGACATCATGCCAGAAAGGAATGGCCATAAAGCCTCAACAAGATCCTCAACAAAAGAATCTCGTCCCTCCTTGACGATCGGCGTTAGAGTGCCATCAAAGGATCTCGGGTAAAAACCAGTGTTCGAAGGGTTCCTCATGGCTTTGGTGGGCTCATCATCAATCAAAAGCGTTTGGCCTTTTAGGCCGTAGGGCTTACAACTTCTCCCGAAGTGTTCCCAAAGACCAACAATGTCTTTAATGTAGAACGGCTGTGTTGAGGCAATGTAGGCAGGAAGTTTGGTACAAGTATCTCGACACCAGATAAAGCAAAATTTCCTGACGCAGAAGATATGCAAGAAGAGCCTCAACCATATGTTGACTCCACATGACCATATACCCACATGGTAATGGTTGAACGCAAGTTCAAGAAATTCCAGAAGACCCGGACGAGGAACAACATTGTCCCAATCGTAGGGAATTTTGGCACGAGGGAAATGTTCAAAGAACCTCTGTGATCCAACAGGCTTGGGTTTATAGCACAATAAACCAACAACACTCAGAATGATTAACTTTCTTTGACCTCCAGAGGAGGCCGTCACTCGTGTCTTCCGGCGCAAGAGATTTGCTGCCGCGCTCACTCGAAAATGGTCATGACCCATCTGTCAAGATTCGACGGTTAGCTTTGGATGTGACCATCGGCAGCTATATTACTGATGTGTAGTAAAGTAGGAGATGAATCTAGAATTTATGGCGACTTAAACAAAACCGAGTCTGTGCTTCGGGAAATAAGTCAAAATGTTATAAGTGGGAAGGAATGGAAGGGAGGTCTCCCGTCCAAATACCTCTTTGTCAATTTTGGCGGCGGACACATCCCCGAATACAGATGCAGACACAGATTACACCGGTAACACCAACGGAGCATGAAGCACTTGTCGTAAAGCCAAATGTGTATGGTCATAGTAGAGAACACGGGTGTACACACAGATATCACAGCCCACCACAGTTTAACACAGCATATCACAGCCCACCACAATTTAACACAACATATCACAGCTCACCACAGCTTGACACAGCCTGTCACAGCCCAACACAGCCCACATAGGTTGCACAGTCCATAAGGTCAGTGACAGGTGGACGCGGGTTAACGTCAGGGAAGTGGCTAGTGAGTGTAAAGGCAGTTTGGAAGTCAAACTCGGAGAATGTGCCACGCGGACAGAGGGAGACGGGAGAGTGTTTGAAATCAAACACGTGGCCTAAGGGGCAAAGCGCTCTGCATTGCATGTATTGCAATAGCGGGCGCCATCATGCAAGAAGACAAACAAGGCCATCAAAGTACCTACCCGGTACGTCAGCCGAAACTAATTACGGGCCCATTAATGCATCCAGAGGGCAGGTAACGGAACCCTTTATGCGTCCGGCAAAGGGGGACCTTTGCCACATGTGCAGTCCTAGTGGGCATTCCAACTTGGAATGTGAACAGATAAGGGTAAAATTGAGAAATTACCCATTGAGGCAATGACCAATCAGGAACGTGAATTTTATGCAAGTGGTTCCATTCAAGAAACAAGAACAAGAAATTAAAAAAATTATGAACGGAAGAGTAGGGGTTGCTCCGGATAATCAGCATCTCGACGCTAGCTCTGCTTCTTACGCAGCGGCGCAAGGACGGACGGGTTGAAAGTACATTCTCTCTCACTCACTATTTGCAAGCCCCACAGGCTTACACTCATTTACCCGTTCCATTCTGTGCCAACCATACTTTCATGCTTTACGCCCTGCAAGCTTTCCTACAGCTATTCCAAACGAGGCCTTCTTGTTTGTCCGGGATGAAGAGAATTAGGGGGATGGAGGATCTCAGGGTGAAGAGCACCACGATTTTACAGAAGCAGACAATTGCTACGCCACAGGCAGTGTAGCTACTGAAGGAGCTGCGATTGGAAGGGTTGCTACGCAAATAGTGGTCTTTGCATCATCGGGGTTGATGATCCAATTCATTCAGAACTTTGAGCCTCGGACAGGAGTTACCCAGGTGAAGGGAGTGGATATAGAGGTTACTCCGCAGTACTTGCAACAACTGTTTGAATTGCCATCTGGTAATGTGAACGTGGATGAGCACAGGGCAAGATTGCAAATAGGGGATCTGTTCCAAGAAATGAGTTTCTTCAGGACCCAGGGATACACCTGCACCAAGGCCGAGTATCCAGGGTTAAGGGAAGTTGGCCAAATACTGAACGTTATGTTTGCCATGAAACAGAACCAACAATATCTTAGCAGATCTTTCACGGAGGAGGTACTGAAAGCCTTGAGAGGAGATGATGTAGCTTGGGCGGAGATGATGGACAATGGTCTGGTGGAGGAGATGAAGCGGTTAAAAATACTATTGCTAAGTCCCCGATCGTTGTGTGTGGCCCAACAATTGCGCAAATTATCTTTGACTCTTGTTTACTTGATGCGCGAGAACGCAAGGTGATGGGAGTGTTTGAGACAGCCACAACTGCAGTTGAGGAGGAGGGCTCTTCACAAGGTGAAGGGGGATTGGAGGGGCAGCACCAGTCCAAGAGACAAAAGCGGGATGCGACTGTAGTGGCAGATCCACTAGCTACAAGGAAACCACAAGATAATGTTTTTATAGCTCTTGTGCAGGATGAGGAGCAGCAGCACAGGGGGCTGTTATTGCTGGAAGCACAGCCTTTGGATAGGGAGGAAGAAGTTACCTCAGTACCATAGCCACCACAGCCAGTTGACCCGGTTGCCCCAAAGGTAACTCAAATTATACATGTTGTCACACCAGAGCCTCTTGCTGTGGAAGGAGAAAGGTTGGACATCCCCACTACAGAGCAGGTAGTGGCAGAAATTGAGAAGGGTGACCTTCTCTATGAAAACTCTGGCATGGTCAAGGAACCAGTAGTACCAAAGATGCAGAGTCTGACCAAGGAAATCCTTGTTGTGCAAGTCATGCCCAAACCTGTGACGGAGGTTAAAGGGGTAGAGTGTAAGGGGACTGCAGCACCTGTGGAGGATGAGGTTGCTCAGGAAGAAGATCCTTTGGGATCATGGCCTGACTGGTTTGTGAAACATCAAACTGTGGAGGATCAGGGAGAATAGCAGCAAGTTCTCCATGAAGACCCACAGCAGGCCATGCTTATGAGTTCCATAAGCAGGACACTTAATTTGTTGGGCACCTATGTGAAATCCTATGTTCCTTTCACACAATTGGCAGCATTGAGGGAGGAGCTCAAGCAAGAGTTTGAGGCAAGAATTGCCACTGAGTGTGCAAATAAGGTGGATGTGGAGGCCAACCTTAAGTTGCAGAAAGAGTTGGAGGAAACTCAATCTGCTCTACAGCTTGCGAAGGAAAATGTCGCGGCCCTTTGCCTTGAGGGCAGGGGGTCGGGACACAAGAGGGGCTGCCCCTGTGGTGGGGGCAGTGGCAGCGATAGGTATGGGGGGCTGAAGCACCCTTGAGTGCCCAAAGCACTCAAGGAGGCGGAGGCGCTCACTAGGTGGAGCCCCGCACACCGGGTTGTGGTGGGGGTGGCTCCACAAGGGGTGGTGGTAGCTTAGCGGGACTTAGTGGGGGTGGCATAGGACTCACCCTGGGGCGGAGACCTCGTGGTGGGAGTCGTGGGACTCATCACGGTCCATAGGGGCCGTGGTGAGTGGGCCAAGACTCACCGCGACTCATCACCGGGAGTCGAGGGTGTTCGTGGTGGTTCGCCATAAAATGACATGGTTGTTTGTGAAACCCCCGCGGACAGCTACAGAAGTATATATAGGGAGTAGTAACCCTGAGAACGGTGCAAGCCCGTTGGTGACCAAAAGCTAGTGAGTAAGCGAGTGAGCCGGAAAACGACCAAAGAGTGGGGAGCTGTTCCGGACTGCCAACTACCAAAGGGAATTCCGCTGGTTCTAAATCGTTGGAGGGTTCTTTGGGAGATCAAGGGGGGGACCGTTATGTCCCGGTGAGCAGCCGAAGCTCCAAGTTGGCCCGGCGGCCAGGTTGGAAGTTAGGCGCGCGCATCAAGCGAGTAACTATGACTTGAGGGGGGAGCTTACCGAAGTGAGGTGCGCGACACTTGGTATCAGAGCTTAGAGTTCAGTACGCAATCGTCCTTGGGATTGGCCTCATCATGGGGTCGGGCAAGCCAAAACGAAAGCGGAACGGCCCAAAAGATGATGATCCTGGTGAGCCCGATGGGGGCGACGTGTCACCGAGGCGGCCGTTTGAGGAAGTGATGCATGTTTCCGAAAACGAGGCCGCTCAAGAACGGGAGGAATCTGAGGAGTCGGAGCCTGAGGAATCCTTGAGAGCTCCGACCGACCAACAGATGCCTCCCATGCCGGCAGCCTTTTGAGAAGGGTTGTTGGCGCAATTTGGCGGGACGTTGAAAGACGTGTTGAAGGCGGCTAATACCACTTCCACTAAGGCAAAGTTTAAGGTGAAGCCAAAGGAACCCGGCACCTTCGAGGGCATCCGAAATCGGAAGGCACTCAACACCTGGCTCTTGGAGCTGGAGCAGTACTTCCGGGCGGCCAAGTTGAGTGACGAGGATCAGGTGGAAGTGGCTCCCACCTATTTGAGGGGCTATGCTCAATAATGGTGGTAGAAACGCCTTCACGACCGAGGTCCAAGCCCAGAAACCTTGAACTGGAGTGGGTTCAAGGAATTGATGAAGAGGCAGTTTGTGCCCCTCAACGCGTCCTGGCTCACCCGGGACAAGATGAGAAATTTGAAGCAAACAGATGACATTCGGGGATATGTCCAGGCTTTCAATGTGCTGTTGCTCGAAGTCGCGGACATGGCAGAACCAGAAATGGTCTTCAATTTTGTGGCGGGACTGGCCTCATGGGCCAGGCGGAAGTTGGAGGAGAAGCCACCTAAGACTTTGAACGAGGCAATTGAGAGGGCTGAATGTTTCTCGGATGTCCCTAAGGGTGAAAGACAAGGCCGTACGGAGCTGAACCACAAAAAGACCCGGCGGGAAGGTGGCTCCTTCCGACCGGAAAAGAAGTGGGATAGGCCACGCGGCGACAATGGCACGTGGAAATCGAAGGGAGGGCCTTCACAAGTCAAGGCGGCACCCGGTGCTTCGAAAGGAAAAGCGGGTGGAGCGGCTTATGGCGGACAGAAGGCGACCTTTGATGGAGTGTGTTTCAATTGCAGGGAGCCCGGGCACATGGCCAAGAAGTGCACGAAGCCCCGACAATTGAACATGACTCGGGCGACCACGGAGCTGTCGGAAGATACCATCAGTCGCTTGGTAGAAGCGGTGGTCGCCAGGACTTGCAAGGTAGGCAAATTTTCTTGTGAGTTGTATCAGGAAACTGGCGCCTTACGTAAAGGGAGTCAGTTATTGTTCGTGGATGGGATAATATCCGGAACTAACGTGTCGTTGTTGGTGGACACAGGAGTGTCGCACTCCTTCATGACACCGGCAACAGCACAAAAGCTGGGACTCCCGACAAGTGACGTGGGGGCCTCTATTGAGGTGCGTTCTGCCAAAGGAGAACCGCAATTGGCGACAAAGTTGGCGTTTGATGTTCCTCTTCAACTGGGGAGTTGGGAGGGACGTGAGAACTTCACCATCTGCGAGATCGATGGAGTGGATCTCATTTTGGGGATGACATTTTTGAGCAAATCCGGAGCGGTCATAGATGGCCGCAAGAGAGTAGTCACGCTGCCATGTGGGAATGGTGGCGAGGTCTTACGAGTGTCGGAAACGCCCAAACCCGTGGGAGGGCGAATAAACCTCCTGTCAGCAAGGGAGTGGGCCGTGGAGGAGGCACACGAGCCCCAGTTTTTGCTCTATATTAGAGAAGTGAAGGGAGAAGGCGATGGGGAGCCGAGCCCAGATTGGATCAAGGGGATTTTGGAGAAATACCAGGATGTGATGCCGGAGGATTTACCAAGCGGTTTGCCACCACGAAGAGGAGTTGACCACAAGATTGAGGTGATACCGGGATCGAAACCGCCTACCAAGGTGCCCTACCGGTTGAGCCACAGAGAGTTGGTCGAGCTGAAGACTCAACTCAAAGATCTAATGTCAAAGGGGTACATCCGGCCGAGTAAGTCACCTTACGGAGCCCCGGTGCTATTCGCAGACAAGAAGGATGGGACGCTGCGGATGTGTGTCAATTACAGGGCTTTGAATAAGGTGACTATAAAAAACCGGTACCATTTGTCAAGGATCGACGACCTTTACGATCGGTTGGCAGGACCGAAGTATTTCAGCCGGATCGATCTGCGCTCCGGCTATCATCAAATTCGAGTGGCGGAAGGAGATGAGGAGAAGACCGCGTGCAGGACAAGGTATGGTTCATATGAGTTCTTGGTGATGCCTTTTGGGCTCACCAACGCTCCCGCAATCTTTAGCACGCTGATGAACAGCCTTTTCCAGGAGTGGTTGGATGACTTTGTGATCGTGTACATCGACGACATCTTGGTGTATTCGAAAACAAAGGAGGAGCACCTGGAGCACCTCAAAAGGGTGTTCCAGAAATTGCGGGAAGGGAAGCTGTATGCCAAAGCTTCAAAGTGCGAATTCGGGGTCACGAAAGTGGAGTTCTTGGGGCATGTGATTACACAGGATGGGATCAGAATGGATGACAGGAAGGTGAGGGCAATCTTGGACTGGGAGTCTCCAACTTCGGTCCCGGGAGTGCGATCCTTCCTAGGACTCGCCTCCTACTACCGGAAGTATGTGAGAAATTTTGCCAAGATCACGGGGCCGCTGTCAGACCTTCTGTGTAAGTCCAAAGTCTGGGCATGGAACACCTTTTGTGGCCAAGCTTTTGCTGAATTGAAGCAGCGGATGGCGGAAGCTCCAGTCTTGAAAATCCCGGATTTCGATCGTCCGTTCAAGATTCATACAGATGCGTCGGACTTCGCGATTGGGGGTGTACTGATGCAAGATGGACGCCCAGTGGCTTACGAAAGTAAGAAACTGAATGAAATGGAGCGACGGTGGCCGACGCACGAAAAAGAGATAAAGGCGGTGGTGCACTGTCTTGAGCTTTGGCGCCACTATGTTGGTTCCAACCCAGTGAAGGTGTTCACGGACAATGTCATGGTGAAGTATTTTGCCACGCAGCCCAAGTTGTCCCCAAAACAACTTAGGTGGCAGGATACTTTGGCGGTGTTCGACGTGGATATCCAGTACAAACCGGGACAGGACAACGTGGTGGCCGATGCCTTAAGTAGAAAGCAGCAGCTTTTGTTGGTGTACAGGGGCGAGAAGGCGCTCCAAAGGAAGATCCGGAAGGCTTGCCGGAAGGATGAGCTGGCGAAGTCCGTGATGCAGGACTTGAGGATGGGGGTTAAATCGCAGTTCCACTTGCAAAATGGACTGCTCTGGTATAAGCAAAAGCGTCTCTACGTGCCGAAGGGAGGGATCAGAGATAGCCTCTTGAGAGAATGCCATGATAGCCCGCTTGCGGGCCACGGCGGAGCCAAGCGCACTACGGCACTCTTGAAGAAAAAGTATTTCTGGCCCAAACTGAGGGAGGAGGCAGAGGAGTATGTCAAGACATGCACCACATGCCAACAAAACCGGAGCGAGTACAAAAAGCAAGTGGGGCTGTTACAACCCTTACCGATTCCAGAGGGGACTTGGGAAAGCGTCTCGATGGATTTCATGACTGTTATGCCGCTGTCAAAAGGATTCGATGCAATCATGGTGGTGGTGGATAGGTTCAGTAAAATGGGCCATTTCATCCCCACCAATGAGACGGCAACGGCACAGGAAATAGAGCGACTTTACTTCGCCCACGTCTTAAAGCATCATGGAGTCCCGAAGGATATTGTCTCGGACCGCGATCCAAAGTTTACGAGTAAATTTTGGAGGGCACTTTGGAAGAAGATGGGGACGAGGCTGAAGATGAGCACCGCCTTCCAACCTACGACCGACGACCAAACAGAAAGAGTGAATTCCGTAGTGAAGCAGATCTTGCGGAATTCCGTGTCTGCAGACCAAACAGACTGGGTGGAACACTTAGACGCGGCAGAGTTCTGTTATAATAACACAGAACACTCCGCAACGGGAGTTTCCCCTTTCGTATTGGTCTATGGAAAAGCACCTCTGGTGCCGACAAGTTGGGCCGCCCAGGACGTTGAGGAACCGACAGTAGCAGCGGTACTAGAAGAACGCGAGCGTTTGTTGAAGCTCGCAAAGTACAACATTGCCAAAGCTAGGAAACGGTATGAAAGGCAGGCGAATAGGAAGCGGAGGGAAGTGAAGTTTGAGGCAGGCACGGAGGTCTGGTTGAACATCAAGAATTTCCGACTACCTCCGGAAGTGAGTCCAAAGTTCGTACCTCCATATGCGGGCCCTTTCACATCTGGAAGGTTATGAATGAGGATGTGTATGAATTGGAGCTGCCGGCAAACAGCAAGGTGCATCCAGTATTCCACGTCTCCCTTTTAAAGCCTTACTTCAAAGATGAAGCGCGTCCGAATCGGCATCAAGTGTTGCGTCCGCCACCTGTGCTGTTGGATCATGAAAATGAACCTGAGTATGAGGTGGAGGCAGTATTTAAGTCGAGGAGGTTCAAGAACCGAGAAACGGAGTATCTTGTCAAATGGAAGGGCTATCATCATGTGGAGGCATCTTGGGTGCGTGCCTCAGAAATGAGAAACGCATCCGAGGCGGTTGCAGTTTTCGAAGGGCGACCTCAAAAACGGAAGAAGCATTGATGGGGACATCAACCTTGGAGCGTGGGGGAGGAAATGCATGCTTAGCCCGGCTTAGCTAGCTTAGGAATCCGATTGCAAAAACTTGTATTGTACAAAAATTTGTTATAAAGGAAATGGGTTCCAAATGTTGTGCGTCCTATTTTGTTTGGAATGGTGATGCATGGTGTGGTTGGCTAGTGTGTAGAATGCATGCTAGCTTACAAAAGTGGGAGAGGTAAATTGGGTTAATCGTGTGTTTGCGCAGTGCCAAAATCGGGTGACTTCCATCCAAAGGGGCAAGGAAACTTGCGCCTTCTTTAGGAGTTCACGTGCTAGTGCGCACCTGGCGCGTGCACATACTATAACTGCGCTACCGAGGGGGTTGCTTTGTAGTGCGGGCTAACGCGGAAGCTACGTGCTTCCGTTCACGTACTATAATCGTGTAGCCTCGGGACAAAGTCGTAGTGCGGCTTCGGCGTGTTCCCGTACCTCAGGCCAGCATTCCAAGGCGGACCCAATTGTAGTGATTGGGGCACGCAGTTGTTATGGATTTGGCTTGGAAAGAATTCAGTCTTCCAGAGTCTTTGGCACACTATTACCAGATCATGCGCATTTGGTTGCCGGTGGCAACTCGGACTAAGGTTCTTCCGAATAACCGACCCATTGAGGATCACCATTTTGCACGGTACTGGTCTAAGGCAGGCACCATGCTGAAGGAATTAATTGCCTTCCAGATTGTTCATGGGTACATCTACACCAAGACCAAGGAGGTACCTAGTTTGGTCATGGGTTGTGGACTATACTATGCTGCTTGTTTCATTTCACGCTATCACGTTGAGCAGCAAAGATGCAGATGCGATTTCAGACTTATTCCAAGTCTGAGGATCATTGGGTGATACCTTCAGTTCCATCCCATACATATCTGTATGATGTGAGGATCATGTTGCAGAAGGATCCCCAACTTTGTTCTTGATTCAATTTTGCTTTGGACAACTTGGCCAAAGAAAACTTGGGTCTTGACCACATTTTTTCTAAGGGACATGAAGCCAGGAAATGGTTACACTATTCTAATGTCATTGGCACACCCCTCACCTATACAGACAAGGAGCTGCGGGAGTATACTAATTTTCCCCGCAAGAGATTGATACAAGTTTTAAAGTTTCAGCAGACATGGTGGGCCAACACTGTATGCCACGCAGGATTCTTGAGAAGCCACTTAAGGTCCAGGCACCGAAAGGCCACAGGGGGGAAGATGATTTTGATACTACTGGTACTACTACTCTGCTCCTACTGGATCTATAGAGGAACCTTTTGACATGGCTGAGGAGTATGCAATACAAATGGCAGAGAAGAAACGACGGGGATCTCCTATGCCTGAGAAGTTACCTCCTTATCAACCAAAGGAAAGGAAGTCATTTCCATTTGATGGGCAGTCATCTCCACCAGCCAGCGACAGGGCTCGGGCTCGCACATAGAGCCCTCCACGGGACTCTCATCGACAGAAGGGTCCTCGTTCACAAAGGTTTGCTGATCCTAAACAGTAAACCGTGAGGACACGGCTTTTTGAGAGAGGGAGGGATAATGTTAGAGGGCTGTCTGGGACTTGGACAGTTTTACGGGTTCTGTGGGGTACCCTTAATTTTTGCGCAGACTTACGGATGGTAGACTTAGACCAACACAGGCCTTAGGGGTGGTAGACAGGCTTACACAGTCAGTCACAGCCTTACACAGTTAGACACAACTTGACACAGCTTATCACAGTCTGACACAGCTTGTCACAGCCTTACACAGCCTATCACAGTCTTTCACAGCCCGACACAGCCAGTCATAGCTTGGCACAGTCACAGCCCGACACAGTTTGGCACAGCCCATCACAACATTAACAGGGAACGGTTATTAGTAGAAGGGAACGACATCTGCAGAGGGAACGTGCATTCTGTCTGGATGACAGTTAGTTAGTTCATCACAACCCTTGCAATACTTGTATACATCCTTGAACAAAGTAGGCCACCAGTAACCTGCAAGTAGTATTATTCTACTTGTAGTCTCTTCTCCAAAATGACCTCCAGCCACTCCTTTTTGAACTTCTTCCAAAACTTTATTTACTTCATGGTGGTACAAGCATCGTTTAAGAACTCCATCAGGTCCTAGCTTATACAATCTTCCCCCTATCATAGTGTATGGTAAAGCCTTGATAGCTATTCTTTTCCTTTGCTCCTTCCCATAACTGGGTGGGCACTGACCATGAGTAAGGTAGTATCTGATTGGCCACTGCCAATCTAACCAATCATCTGCACTTCCCTACACCTCCACTGCAAATAAACTCGCATCAGGCAGTTGGTCGTCTACTCCCGTGGCGGCCTCTCCTGTTGATAGCCGTGACAAGTGATCTGCCACAAGATGCAAACGGCCAGGCTTGTAAACAAATTCGAACTCAAACTCGTGCAAGATTATTATCCATCTTGCTATCCTGCCACTTATCAAAGGCTTGTTCACCAGATAAATCAAAGCTTGATGATCCACATAAAACATAAATTTCATTCCCAATAGGTAATGCCTGAATTTCTTGATTGCATAAATCATTGCCAAAGCTTCTCTTTCAGTAGTGCTATAGTTCATCTCCGCACTGTTCAACAATCTGCTAGTATAATACACAGGTGAATCTATGTTTCATGTGACATTTTGAGCTAACACAGCTCCCAATGCTTCTCCTGAGGCATCACAGTGTACATGAAATACTACATGCCAGTGAGGGTTAATCAGCACAGGTGTAGTTGTTATTGACAATATAATTGCTTCAAATGTCTGTTGACATTCAGTTGTCCATGCAAACACTGCATCTTTCTTTAGAAGCTTGCTCAATGGAGCTACCATCTGTGCATACCGTCTGACAAACCTTCTATAATAAGTAGTTTGTTCAAGGAACCTCCTTAGACCCTTAACGTTACTTGGTGGTGGTGAGGCTTTAATAGCCTCTATTTTTCTAGGATCCACAAGCAGTCCATTCTTACACACAATGTGTCCCAGTAGTACCCCTGAGTTCACACAGAAAGTACACTTTTCTGGATTCAGACTAAGACCTCTCATCCTGCATCTGGCCAAACATAACTCCAACTTCTACAAGTGCTCATTCTTAGAGCTATACACACTGAAGTCATCTAAGAACACTTGCATGAGATCATCCAGATACTCATGGAAGGATTCACTTATCACCCTCTGAAAAGTTGTTGGTGCATTACAAAGTCCAAAAGGCATGACTTTGTATGCATAATACCCCAGTCTGTGATGAAAGTTGTCTTTCCCTAGTCTTCTTCCGCTACTTGCAATTGATTAAATAAATAAATAATTTTTTTCAAAAAAAATTAAAATTAAAATTAAAATGTCAAATGCCGCGTTGTGCCACGTGGCATAATACATTTTATTATAATGAAAAAAACCACGTGGCAGCCCATTTAAGGTGTCACGTGCTATCCCTAGCTCGCCTACTAACCCTAGGGCCATCTTATCCATTTGATTGTACTTAGAGGAGTTTGAACCTCCAACCTCTTTACTATAAGAGTTATAGTTCACTACCTGCTAACCAATACACCCATTAGTCATTTATGTGATCATGTGGTATTTTAATTGTATTATACACACCAAATTACAAAATCCCCAGTAGTAGTCATGACTATGTAACCTCATCCATGTACATTGTAGTCATAGAAATGACTATCAGTGCTGAGCTAAATATGGTCAATTGTCGTTGACCAGCCTTCCGCCCATTCCGGAGCCATGTAGTCATACAGACGACTACTTAGATAGTCGTTTATATGACTACAGTCGTATGAACGACTACGGGAGGTCAATTTCATATAAAAACATGGTGCAGTCATGGTCAAAGTCAAGAAAACCATGACTACCGCAGTCATAATTACCGCGATCTGTTGTAGTGATAGTTATGATTCATCCTATACCTTGCCTGTTTAATTGGTACTGACCCTGGTTCCAGTTCAATCTTATGTTGGCAGATCTCAGGTGATATCCCTTTTAGATCCTCATAGCTCCAAGCAAATACATCTTTGTATTTGATAAACAGGCTTTTAGCTTCCTCAAAGAATTATAGCTCCAAGTCAGCCTCTACTTTCACCATTCTTGGTTCCTCTTCAGTTCCCACATTCACTTCTCTCACTTGCTCCTCAGCTGTGATTGTCCACCCACTTCATCCCGTAAACTCACAGTGGCTGGTTCTTTTAGGATTTCTATTTCTCCCTCTCTTTCCTCATAGAAATGTGGTGGGTAACTACTTGTTTCCCCCTCAATTGGTATTGCTGTTACTGCACCACAGTAGATACCTTTTAAGCAACTCAGATCTCTCAGTTGCATTTCTGCAACCTGCTCCCATTCTGGGTGTGCAACAAACAGGGTAGCTTCCTGCTCCTCATCAAGTCCTCCCCTCCAGTCGTACTCTCTGACTCCATGAGGTCTTCTGGTAGCAAGTAGCCTACTAGATTTCTTAGTGGTGACCTGTATCTTGTGCTTCCCATCATGCACAGTCAGTAACTGGAATACCCTGGCCTATTTCAGCCATGGTCGACCCAGCAATAAGGAGTATGCTTCCATAACACCTAGTTATCATTCCTGACGTGACGTGGCGCTGACACGTCAGCCGTCACGTCCAACGTGCGTCACGTCATGTCGAATCCGGATGTTTACCCATGTAATTTATTTATTTATTTGACTTTTATGATTTACTTCTACCATTTGTAATTACATGGCAGCCACGGTGTAAAACAGACGTGGCCAATTATTAATATTTATTAATTCTTTTAAAAAAATGTGTCCGCCTATATTGGCGGTTACCTATAATTTATTATTTTTAATAAAAACGACCGCCCATATTGGCGGTCGCTTGTATTTTATTACATTTTAAAATAAGCGACCGCCTACATTGGCCATGTGGCGATCGCTCTTGTTTTTATAAATATAGCGACCGCTATGCAGCGGTCGCGTGTTTTTTTTTTCCTTAGAAATCCAGGGACCCGCCGTGTGGCGTTTTGTTCTTTATTTTTAATCATGAAGCGGCGCCTCGGCCAACCACGTGGCGAGGTGCCACGGGTCAGGAAAAACGAAACAAATGGGATGGGGGGAGGTGGTTTTGAACCCTTGACCTCTCCCATGTGGGTGCGCGTGGCGAGGCTCCACTGGCCTGTCGCGCATTTTCAAGCATAATGCCATTTTTTCTTGGGGGGGCGGCTGGTGGGCGCCTATATAAACCATTCCCCCCTCCTTTTCTGATCACTTTTGTCCCTCTTGTGGTGCGGTTCCTTGGCATCCTGTAGTCCTTTCGGACTTCGTTGCTTGGCACTGCCAATGGGAGGTGCAAAGGTGATTATTTGGGGGGGGAGGTTTTGTCGGTTTTCTATTGGTCAGTCCCACACACTTGTTCACGGTACAATCATCGTATCACCATTTTGCCGTTTCCGGATCTCTGGCGGCCTGTTTTTTTGCAGAAAACTACGAAGACACCATCCACACCCGTTCATTGCCATTTTCTGAGGTTTTGGACCCTATAGTGGGCAAAGGTTTATACAACGTCGAGGGTTGTGAATTCAAGTTCTGGGGCGGGATTGTTTGGGAGGCGGAGGAAGAGAAAACGTGCCCACGAGCGGGATAACCAGGTCAACAAGTCAGACTACCCGGGACCGGATGCCTTGGATAGGGTGAAAGAAATGGTAGCGGATTATTTCAAGGGTAGGGACATGATGAGGCTGGAGAGTGCTTATGTTAGGCATGGATGGGAGGGGTTTCAGATTTTTCAGCAAAATATGGAGATGAAAATGATAAACGTTTTGGCGGGGGCTAAGTGGACGGCGGACAGGGACAAGCCTAAGTTCAATCGGTGGATCCAAAGCAGGGCGAAAGATGCCACGTGGAATTTGAGGCAGCTAATGAAGACATGGAAGGGTAGAACAACCGAGGGTCGAGTGCCCTCCGCCGAAGCTGAGTTAATGCGGCGTGTTGAGTATTGGGGTTGCTCGGCAAGTCAGAATTCACATCGCCGGACTAGGGTTGTCCCTTGGAAGGCGGGGTCATCGGGCGGAGGAGGCACAACTGGTCTTTATTATCTGAACTCTATTACGAAGGTGGTAGAGATTGGCCCTTACAAAGAAGGAGGGTATGCTAAGATCCGTCACTATAAGATTGTTGGCGATTCTAGAATACCGGAGCGTTGGGAGCTAGCGGGAAAAAAAAAACCCAAGTCCAAAAATCCAGAAAATGCGTTGAGACAATATAACGACGAGTGTTTGGCAGTGAAGTTCCAGCATCCGGGTGTTATCTCGTATTTTGTTGTGAATGCACGTAAGGTAAAAGGTTACACTCGATGGTGGAATGGGGGGACAATATGCGACACAATAAACCTTGACAGAAAATGGGGCAACGATTCGGACAACAGGGTGATTTTGGAACAAATGGGAACGGAAGCAGAGTTCCAGGAATGCGATCGCTTGCTTCGTTTCCGAAAAGTGCGCAGTAAACTTACATGGGCACTGGTGTGCATCATGGATGCTGTCCACAAGAACGGTGTCCTGCACAACGACTTGTCCCCCGACAACATCTTGTTGCATTTTCCGAGGAGATCAAGATTGGGGTGTGTGATTGGGGCTTAGCCACCCCATTGGGCATACGCAAAGCCTCGCCGTACCAGTTTGAAAACCAAGACAAGCTGGACCAGGAACTCGCGAAAAGATGGTGGGTGGGAAAAGATATTGCATCGGTTTTCAATGCGAATGCCAAATCCCCTCCCCCTTCCCCAAGGCCATGACGTCGGAGGCCTTTGCCGTTGGGAAGATAGCGGTACGAATAAATGGCGGCGCTCATTATGATCAAAGTATATTCCAGGACCAATTTACGGGAGGTTGTTGACATTCAATGCTACGAAGGTTGTACGACAACAACAAGAATGAGAGAGTCACATTAGCCCATGTAGTACTTCGGTTCATGGGCAAGCCATTCACTTGGCCTGAGCCGAAAGACGTATATAGGACGGAGTAGACCATAGTCTCGTAGATATGAGATTTCTGGCGGTATAATGGTTCTTTTATGAAGACATAACTCAATTTTGATCGTGCATGTAATAAATGAAGTCCCATTGTAAATACTATATTGCATATGCTCGACCCTGACACCTGTCATCGCAACATAAATGGTTTGTGTACAGACTCACTGTTTATATTTGTAATGTTTCAAGGTTTCGGATAGGGTTATGAGAAAACGATGTATTAGTTCCGTAGGAGTTAGACAACAAACGTCTCCTCTCATTCAACTGTGCGACACTACCATGAGAGGCATGGATCGGAAAGTAATAGATGCACATGCGACCTCCGAACGTTTGATACTAGGTCTCTACTTAAACGTGCGGAGGTCGCATGTACACATATTACTTTTTTATCCATGCCACTCATGGTAGTATCGCACAGTTGAATGAGATATGGAACGTTTGTTATCTAACTCCTATGGATCCAATATATCATTTTCTCAGTACCCTGTCAGAAACATTGAAACATTCGCAGTTACAAACAGTGCCACAATACACGGCCGGTTTTGTTGAAATGACATTTGTGAGGTTCGAGCGTATGCAATTTATTATTTACAACGGAATTTTATTTACTCAAGGGACCGGTACTGCTGTTGGAGTGCAACTGATGGTGCGAGTTCTCTATTGATTGGAGCTGTCACAACCAATGTCAACAATCATATTTACGGTAAGGTGTTTCATGCTATTGTTGTTCCTCTAGCTGAATTCTGTAGTACTCTTTTTGCTATTCTCATGCCAACGTCTTCTAAAACTGTTATTTTCAAACGGACGTATCAGCCACCCCGGCCAGCTTGCAGGCTGCAGCCATGGCCCACCATAAATTGAATGAATTGGAGATTTTGTGCGAAGTTCCTGGTTTCATGTCCGTGGTGGTTGATACAGAATTCGGAATATGGCAGTCGCAGTGGACCTGATGTTGTTGGCATGGGAGTAGCAAAACGATTCCTAAATAATTCAGCTACATGAACATCGGCAATATGAAACACCTTGCAGTACATATGATTCTTGAGATTGTTTGCACGGATTATTTGTGTTTGTGCTTTCAAGTGGCGAACATTTCCGCCATGGTGCGGAAGACGTGCATTGGCCGCATTAAACGGTTGATGTGATACCATTTCACAAATGTATCACATCGCATTTGTGAAAATGTATCACATGAACCGTTCCATGTGGCCTATGGGAGTCTTCGATGGGTACGAGATCAATGTGGCCTACGAGATCTGCTTCCACCAACAAACATGTAATCATTTCAGAAGCGCTAGAACTTTGAAGCGACGTGGGCAAGGTTCTTCATCCAGATGTTCAACATGTTGAGGTCTTCTGTAATGTCTCTTGCTTCGTAATGAGGTGCTTCTCCAACTCTTATTTTTCCAATGCTAATATCTTCCATCTGGAACATATCCACACATGCGTATATAACTTAAAAAAACAAATGACCATCAAAATTGGAAGCTGAGGATGAGGCTTATAAAAGTTGAGATGGTCATTTGTTTTTTTAAGGATTTCTGCACCAGTATAATCGAAGACGAAACCCCATTCATTCAATGGGCGATTGAATGGTTGTCCATCCAAATGATTTTCGTTTGCTTTCAATCTTTGTCACTATGTTCTACCATGTATCAGGTCCCGGACTAATATCAGATCAATCGAAATTCATTCGATGGCTCAACGGATGGTTGGCCATCGAAATGATTTTGGTTCACTTTGAGACTTGGCCACTATGTTCAATGTGCCATGTAAGAGGCCCCAGAGTAATATGAGATCAATCGAAATTCGTTGAATGGGCCAACAGATGGTTGCCCATCCAAATGATTTTCGTTTGCTTTGAAACTTGGCCAGTGTGTTCAATGTACCATCTGATACGTCCCAGCATAATACGAGATCAATCGAAAATCATTCGATTGTCCAATGAGGCGTTCACTTGTCATCTGGTTTTTGTTCAATGCGAAAAAGAAATCCTGCAATGCGTGCACGGCTATTGCACCCATTGAACGGATGTGGTTGAAGCCCCTCTTTTGCCCATGTGCTTGAACATGTGTGCGACACATGTGCGGAGACACAACAGACGAATAAATCATTTGCCTCCCCATCGACGCGCTCCCCCCTCAAGCCATTCCACAATTTAATTGAATTTAAATTTATTTTAAGCCAATAAATAGGTTTGCACTGCCTTTCAGTGGGGGTTTCTGGCACGTATCGATTTTGTTTTTTGCTCAATTTTGTTCTGCGGCTTCCAGCATCCCACGGCTACTACCCCGCCAAAATTTGGACCAATAAAAAATAACCCCCAAAAAAAGTGTTCTCTTCGTTCATTATTGCAGAACTCTCTATGAAGAGTGCATAAAGTAGAACACAAATCAAGTTTGGAGTGCAAAACAGGGAAGAAACTGTGGTTTTGGGTTCAAATGAATTTGATTGCTCCCAAATTTGGTACGCACGTTGCATATGGCTACATTACACGCCCCATTCAAAAATAGAATGAAAAAAAAATCGTAAGCACGCGAAACATAGTCCAACAGGTCCCAAAGCAATAGCAGCTCCAACAGAATACATTCAACGGGTGAACGGATGGTTGCCCATCCAAATCATTTTTGTTAGCTTCCAAACTTTGCCAGCACGTTCCAGACACCCTCTCACAGGTCCCGAACTAATATCAAATCAATCGAAATTCATTCGATGGCTCAACGGATGGTTGGCCATCGAAATGATTTTGGTTCGCTTTGAGACTTGGCCACTATGTTCAATGTGCCATGTAAGAGGTCCCAGAGTAATATGAATTCAATCAAAATTTGTTCAATGGGCCAACGGATGGTTGCCCATCCAAATGATTTTAGTTCGCTTTGAAACTTGGCCAGTGTGTTCAATGTACCCTCTGATACGTCCCAGTGTAATATGAGATCAATCGAAATTATTTTGTGCTTTGAGAACTTTGTGGGTATGTTCGTAGAAAGATCATAGATTTTGCGAAATGATTATGAAATACGCAGGGACCAGGCGAACGACCATTCGTAACTCGTTATAACTTATTTGTTAACATCAATTTTCCTTGTTCTCCAACTTTCGGAGTTCATCGTTATGTCCCGGTGAGCAGCCGAAGCTCCAAGTTGGCCCGGGCGGCCAGGTTGGGAGTCAGGCGCGCGCATCAAAGCGAGTAACTATGACTTGAAGGGGAGTTTACCGAAGTGGGGTGCGCGACACTTGGTATCAGAGCTTAGAGTTCAGTACGCGATCGTCCTTGGGATTGGCCTCATCATGGGGTCGGGTAAGCCGAAGCGAAAGCGGAACGGCCCAAAAGATGATGATCCCGGTGAGCCCGATGGGGGCGGCGTGTCACCGAGGTGGCCGTTTGAGGAAGCGATGCATGTTTCCGAAAACGAGGCCGCCCAAGAGCGGGAGGAATCCGAGGAGTCGGAGCCCGAGGAATCCTTGAGAGCTCTGACAAACCAAGAGATGCCTCCCATGCCGGCAGCCTTTTGGGAAGGGTTGTTGGCGCAGTTTGGCGGGACGTTGAAAGACGTGTTGAAGGCGGCTAATGCCACTTCCGCTAAGGCAAAGTTTAAGGTGAAGCCTAAGGAACCCGGCACCTTCGAGGGCGTCCGAAATCGGAAGGCACTCAACACCTGGCTCTTGGAGCTAGAGCAGTACTTCCGGGCGGCCAAGTTGAGTGACGAGGATCGGGTGGAAGTGGCTCCCACCTATTTGAGGGGCTATGCTCAACAATGGTGGCAGAAACGCCTTCACGACCGAGGTCCAAGTCCGGAAACCTTGAACTGGAGTGGGTTCAAGGAATTGTTGAAGAGACAGTTTGTGCCCCTCAACGCGTCCTGGCTTGCCCGAGACAAGATGAGGAATTTGAAGCAAACAGATGACATTCGGGGGTATGTCCAGGCTTTCAATGTGCTGTTGCTCGAAGTCGCGGACATGGCAGAACCAGAAATGGTCTTCAACTTTGTGGCGGGACTGGCCCCATGGGCCAGGCGGAAGTTGGAGGAGAAGCCACCCAAGACTTTGAACGAGGCAATTGAGAGGGCTGAATGTTTCTCGGATGTCCCTAGGGTGTGAAAGACAAGGCCGTACGGAGCTGAACCACAAGAAGATCGGCGGGAAGGTGACTCCTTCCGACCGGAAAAGAAGTGGGATAGGCCACGCGGCGAAAATGGCACGTGGAAATCGAAGGGAGGGCCTTCACACGTCAAGGCGGCACCCGGTGCTTCGAAAGGAAAAGCGGGTGGAGCGGCTTATGACGGACAGAAGGCGACCTTTGATGGAGTGTGTTTCAATTGCAGGGAGCCCGGGCATGGCCAAGAAATGCACGAAGCCCCGACAATTGAACATGACTCGGGCGACCACGGAGCTGTCGGAAGATACCATCAGTCGCTTGGTGGAAGCGGTGGTCGCCAGGACTTGCAAGGTAGGCAAATTTTCTTGTGAGTTGTATAAGGAAACTGGCACCTTACGAAAAGGGAGTCAGTTATTGTTCGTGGATGGGATAATATCCGGAACTAATGTGTCGTTGTTGGTGGACACAGGAGCGTCGCACTCCTTCATGATACCGGCAACGGCACAAAGCTGGGACTCCCGACAAGTGACGTTGGGGCCTCTATTGAGGTGCGTTCTGCCAAAGGAGAACCACAGTTGGCGACAAGGTTGGCGATTGATGTTCTCTTCAACTGGGGAGTTGGGAGGGACGTGAGAACTTCACCATCTGCAGAGATCGATGGAGTGGATCTCATTTTGGGGATGACATTTTTGAGCAAATCCGGAGCGGTCATAGATGGCGCAAGAGAGTAGTCACGCTGCCATGTGGGAGTGGTGGCGAGGGTTTATGAGTGTCTGAAACGCCCAAATCCGTGGGGAGGGCGAATAATAAACCTTCTATCAGCAAAGGAGTGGGGGTGGGGAGTGGAGAGGCACACGAGCCCCAATTTTTGCTTTACATTAGAGAAATGAATGGAGAAGGGCGATGGGGAATCGAGCCAGATTGGATCAAGGGGATTTGGAGAGAATACCAGGATGTGATGCCGGAGGATTTACCAAGCGGCTTGCCACCGCGAAGAGAAGTTGACCACAAATTGAGGTGATACGGGATCGGAACCGCCTGCCACGGCGCCTACCGGTTGAGCCACAGAGAGTTGGTCGAGCTGAAGAATCAGCCAAGGATCTAATGTCAAAGGGGTACATCCGGCCGAGTAAGTCACCTTACGGAGCCCCGGTGCTATTGCAGACAAGAAGGATGGGACGCTGCGGATGTGTGTCGATTACAGGGCTCTGAATAAGGTAACTATCAAAAACCGGTACCCTTTGCCGAGGATTGACGACCTCTCCTGCGAAGTATTTCAGCCGGATCGACTTGCGCTCCGGCTATCACCAAATTCGGGTGGTGGAAGGAGATGAGGAGAAGACCGTGTGTGCAGGCACAAGGTATGGTTCATATGAGTTCTTGTGATGCCTTTTGGGCTCACCAATGCACCAGTGACATTTAGCACGCTGATGAACAGCCTTTTCCAGGAGTGGTTGGATGACTTTGTGATCGTGTACATCGACGACATTCTGGTGTACTCGAAAACAAAGGAGGAGCACCTGGAGCACCTCAAAAGGGTGTTCCAAAAAAAATTGCGAGAAGGGAAGCTGTATGCCAAAGCTTCAAAGTGCGATTCGGGGTCACGAAAGTGGAGTTCTTGGGGCATGTGATTACACAGGATGGGATCAAAATGGATGACAGAAAAGTGAGGGCGATCTTGGACTGGGAGCCTCCGACTTCGGTCCCGGGGGAGTGCGATCCTTCCTAGGACTCGCCTCCTATTACCGGAAGTATGTGAGAAATTTCGCTAAGATTGTGGGGCCGCTGTCAGACCTTTTGTGTAAATTAAAGTCTGGGCATGGAACACCTTTGTGGCCAAGATTTTGCTGAATTGAAGCAGCGGATGGCGGAAGCTCCAGTCTTGAAATCCCGGAGTTCGATCGTCCATTTGAGATTCATACAGATGCGTCGGACTTCGCGATGGGGGTGTACTTATGCAAGATGGACGTCCAGGGCTTACGAAAGTAAGAAAACTGAATGAAGTGGAGCGATGGTGGCCGACGCACGAAAAGAGATGAAGCGGTGGTGGTGCATTGCCTTGAGCTCTGCGCCACTATGTTGGTTCCAACCCAGATGAGGTGTTCACGGACAATGTCACGCGTGTGAAGTATTTTGCCACGCAGCCCAAGTTGTCCCCAAAACAACTTAGGTGGCAAGATACTTTGGCAGTGTTCGACGTGGAATCCAGTACAAATCGGGATGGGACAATGTGGTGGCCGATGCTTTAAGTAGAAAGCAACAGCTCTTGTTGGTGTACAAGGGCGAGAGGCCACTCCAAAGGAAGATCCGGAAGGCTTGCCGGAAGGATGAGCTGACGAAGTCCGTGTGATGCAGAGATTGGATGGGGGTTAAATCGCAGTTCCACTTGCAAAAGGACTGCTCCGGTACAAGCAAAAGCGTCTCTACGTGCCGAAGGGAGGGATCAGGGATAGTCTCTTGAGTGAGAATGCCATGATAGCCCGCTTGCGGGCCACGGTGGAGCCAAGCGCACTGCGGGCACTCTTGAAGAAGAGTATTTCTGGGCCCAAACTGAGGGAGGAGGCAGAGGAGTATGTCAAGACATGCACCACATGCCAACAAAACCGGAGAGTAGGAGTGAGTACAAAAAGCAAGCGGGGCTGTTACAACCCTTGCCGATTCAGAGGGGGGGACTTGGGAAAGTGCTCGATGGATTTCATGACTGCTATGCCGCGCTGTCAAAAGGATTCGATTCAATCATGGTGGTGGTAGATAGGTTCAGTAAAATGGGCCATTTCATGCCCACCAAGGAGACGGCAAAGGCGCAGGAGACAGGGCGACTTTACTTCGCCCCCACGTCTTAAAGCATCATGGAGGCCCGAAGGATATTGTCTCGGACCGCGATCCAAAGTTTACGAGTAAAATTCTGGAGAGCACTTTGGAAGAAGATGGGGACGAGGCTGAAGATGAGCACCGCCTTCCGACCTACGACGGACGGGCCAAACAGGAAAAGAGTGAATTCCGTAGTGAAGCAATTTCTTGCGGAATTACGTGTCGGCAGACAATCAGACTGGATGGAACACTTAGACGCGGCAGAGTTCTGTTATAATAACACAGAACACTCCGCAACGGAGTTTCCCTTTCGTGTTGGTCTAGGGAAAAGCACCTCTGGTGCCGACAAGTTGGGCCCCCAGGACGTTGAGGAACGGGGCAGTAGCGGCGGTACTGGAAGAAACGCGAGCGTTGTTGTGAAAGCTCGCAAAGTACAATATTGCCAAAGCTAGGAAGGAAACGGTATGAAAGGCAGACGAATCGGAAGCGGAGGGAAGTGAAGTTTGAGGCAGGCACAGAGGTCTGGTTGAACATCAAGAATTTCCGACTACCCCGGAAGTGAGTCCGAAGTTCGTGCCTCCGTATGCGGGACCCTTTCGCATTCGGAAGATTATGAATGAGGATGTATGAATTGGAGCTGCCGGCAAACAGCAAGGTGCACCCAGTATTCCATGTCTCCCTTTTGAAGCCTTACTTCAAAGATGAAGCGCGTCCGAATCGGCATCAAGTGTTGCGTCCGCCACCTATGCTGTTGGATCATGAAAATGAACTTGAGTACGAGGGGGAGGCAATATTAGGTCGAGGAGGTTCAGGACCGAGAAACGGAGAGTATCATCAAATGGAAGGGCTATCATCATGTGGAGGCATCTTGGGTGTGTGCCTCAGAAATGGGAAACGCATCACCGAGGCGGTTGCAGCTTCGAAGGGCGACCTCAAAGCGGAAGAAGCGTTGATGGGACATCAAACCTTGGAGCGTAGGGGAGGAAATGCATGCTTAGCAGGTTTAGCTAGCTCAGGAATCCGATTGCAAAAACTTGTATTGTACAAAAATTTGTTATAAAGGAAATGGGTTCCAAATATTGTGCGTCCTATTGTGTTTGGAATGGTGATGCATGGTGTGGTTGGCTAGTGTGTAGAATACAGGCTAGCTTACAAAAGTGGGAGAGGTAAATTGGGTTAATCGTGTATTTGCGCAGTGCCGAAATCGGGTGACTTCCATCTAAGGGGCAAGGAAACTTGCGCCTTCTTTGGGAGTTCACGTGCTAGTGCGCACCTGGCGCGGTGCGCGTACTATAAATGCGCTATCGAGGGGGTTGCCTTGTAATGCGGGCTAAAGCGGAAGCTACGTGCTTCCGTTCAGTACTGATTATGGTAACCTCGGGACGAAGTCGTAGTGCGGCTTTCGGCGTGATCTAAAAACCTCCACCTAATGGGACTAGGAGAATTCCCTTTGTAGATGGCAGTCCGGACAGCTCCCACTCTTTGGTCGCTTTCCGGCTCGCTCGCTTACTCACTAGCTTTTGGTCACCAACGGGCTTGCACCGTTCTCGGGGTTACTACTCCCTATATATATTCTGTAGCTGTCCCTCCCCCACCGGACTGGGTTCGAATCCCCTAGATGATGTAAGAGAGATATGCGGGTGGTTTTTTGCAAATGTGGTTCTACTCTAAAATAGCCTTGGAAGGACTTTGGTTCTACCCTACTTGACATGGCTTGCATGGACCTCTCATGGATGTGCACAACTCATTGTAACATGCTGAGGGCTCGAATCGAGCTCGGACGGGCTTAAATGCTCATAAACAGGAGTCCTAATTCTTGGCTCCCGTAACAACAAAAAAGATTGGATACCCGAGGACCCTAACCATGAAATAGACGCACCATTTCTAAATACAATCTAACTTGGTTCAGGACTCGCAGGGATCTCTCATGGATTTCGCAGAGCTCATGATGAAATCTGACCTAAGAAAACGATGGATCCATTTGAACCTCAGAGGACCATACTCTGGAACAATGTATCATTCTATCTAAAGAGGTCACAGGCCCTTCTGGGTTTTCTTGTGCCTGACGCCCTTCACTCATGTGAGGGGAGCAGCAACTACTAGAGGGCTGTCTGGGACTTAGACAGTTTTACGGGTTCTGTGGGGTACCCTTAATTTTTGCGTAGACTTACGGATGATAGACTTAGACCAACACAAGCCTTAAGGGTGGTAGACAGGCGTACACAGTCAGTCACAGCCGTACACAGTTAGACATAGTTTGACACAGCTTATCACAGTCTGACACAGCCTTACATAGCCTGACACAGCCTATCACAGTCTATCACAGCCCAACACAGCCCGACACAGTCAACCACAGCCCGACACAGCTTCACACAGCCAGTCACAGCCCGACACAGTCCGACACAGCCCGTCACAGCCAGTCACAGCTTGGCACAGTCACAGCCCGACACAGTTTGACACAACCCATCACAGCATTAACAGGGAATGGTTATTAGCGGAAGGGAACGACTGTGGGGGAACGACATCTGCAGAGGGAACGTGCATTCTGTCTGGATGACAGTTAGTTAGTTAGGCAGTTAGAACAGCTTGCAGGTAGAATAGGCAGAGTAGCAACAGGGAAGGACACTTCATGGGGATCACGACTTGGTCATCGGGGAGGAGAAGGACGATCTGGAGCTGAGGGATGGAGAGCGCAGTGGAGGAGGAGAAACAAACTGTTGATGCTTGATTCATGCAAGCTATAGAGTTGTACTGTAGAGCAGATTAGAGACACTATGGCTTCGGCTTGATACTTGATAGATATTAATCTGATACATATTCCATGCTCACACTGTGTAGAGAGACCTGAGTGAAGCTATGGAATGAATGGATGAGTGATTGGAACCTGGTAGATTGCTGAAGCAATCTGATACTTAAACATAGACAGTAAGGTAACTTGCTAATATGAATGTGAGAGGGAATACAAATAGGAAGTACCCCCATGATACACTAGCTGTAGGTCATGACTGATTATTCTGAGCGGGCAGAGTGCTGTCCTTTAGATATCCAACTCTTCTATCTTGGAGTTTCCAAATGGGTGAGTAAACCGCTCGACATTTGGCGACCATACTGGGGAACTGGGTCAAGAACAACAGATGTGGGCCCCTCATTGATCACGAGATCACGGTCGCAAGCTTTGGCAATTGGCAGTGCAAATCAGGCCACAGCATCAAATTCCACATCCTCGGACAGTGACGACTAGGCTTTTAATGACTGGCAGCGTAGTACATATACAATATGCATTTTTTGTACCTTGAATATTGTTGAAAAACACAGTGATGGCATTCCGCCAAGTTTGTATATCACCAATTTTGTTAATACACAATGCACATGTGCGGCACCTGCCAATTTCAATTGCATGAGCAGCGTTTTCTTCACATTTACACTCGTGTGATGGGGAAGAAATAGTTCACCCTGTAAACAAATTTACAATGGTGTCATATTTGGTCCTGACGTGTATGTGGGTCAGGCCAGCATTCCAAGGCGGACCCAATTGTAGTGATTGGGGCGCACGGTTGGTTCAAGGTTATCTTCCTAGTCAAAAAAGGTTCAGGTGAACCCTGCTCAAGGTGATGCCAAAAGCGGCCATCATGAGCGATTGTAAGCAATATTGTTGCAGTAAGGCGATTCGATCCTCGGGGAGGATCGTTCCTTGACCTTGAAGTAGGCCAAGAAGAGTGCACTGGGAGGAGCTGGAGAGGCTCCACCCTTGGCCGGGACTTGGAGGAAGTCGGCCGAACTAGCTAGTGGAGAGTAGAGTCAAGTGTGGGGTTTGGTTCTTTGCCATGGGACGCCATGGTACAGAAACAAACTCCTTGATGTGGGACGCCACAACTTGGATGTTCGTTTCTACAAAATGGACAAGTCGATGAGGACATCGACTCCCTGTTGGTAGGGGTGTGTGCGCGGCCCTTGCCTTGAGGGCAGGGGTCGGGACACATGAGGGGCTGCCCCTGTGGTGGGGGCAGCGGCAGCGATAGGTATGGGGGGTGAGGCACCCTTGAGTGCCCAAGGCACTCAGGGAAGCGGAGGCGCTCACTAGGTGGAGCCCGCACACCGGGTTGCGGTGGGGGGCTCCACAAGGGGTGGTGGTAGCTTAGTGGGACTTAGTGGGGGTGGCATAGGACTCACCATGGGGGCGGAGACCTCGTGGTGGGAGTCGTGGGGAGTCTTGGGACTCATCACGGTCCATAGGGGCCGTGGTGAGCGGGCCAAGACTCACCGCGACTCACCACCGGGAATCGAGGGTCTTCGTGGTGGTTCGCCATAAAATGGCATGGCTGGTTGTGAAAACCCCCGCGGACAGCTACAGAAGTATATATAGGGAGTAGTAACCCCGAGAACGGTGCAAGCCCGTTGGTGACCAAAAGCTAGTGAGTAAATTAGGTGGAGGGTTTTAGAGGGAAGCGAAAGGGGACCGTTATGTCCCGGTGAGCAGCCGAAGCTCCAAGTTGGCTCGGGCGGCCAGGTTGGGAGTCAGGCGCGCGCATCAAAGCGAGTAACTATGACTTGAAGGGGAGTTACGAAGTAGTGCGCGACACACCATGTACGACCACGGACTCCCTGCACTAACCGCAGTCGGGTAGGCGGTTCAGTGAGCCCAACCTACACCGCAACTTACCACGACCCCCTTAGACTAATATGTCGTCACCCTGACCGCGCGTGCTCAGGGCTCGTCAATTCTCATCTGGGGCTGCATCAGAAGACAATATGAGAGCGCTAGAAAACTGGCTGGCATTTTGGCACTTCCGGTACAGACAATGGGGAGCATGCATGTCAACGGTACGTGAATTTGAGAACATGCGAATTTCGTTGACTTCGTATCTATTTGCAATCATGTGTGTTGTGGTGGGGTGTGCCTGTCTCTATTTGATGTATGTTTTCCCATTCTGCAGCACTTGTCAATTGAGGAGATGGCGGACATGCCCTCTTGCAATCTGGCGGAGACAGTGCACAATATATGGTTGTAGCAATCTGGAAAGCGGGGCCGGGATTTGTGTGTGGCGATGGCAGATGATCTGATTCGAGCTCTACAGCAACAAACGAGATATCGGGAGTTCTTGTGGGGTGGCGTTGGTGGCAAAGGTCTAGACAAGTCTGAGTTGATGTTGCGAGCAGCAAGAAGATCGGGGGATCCGAACAAGATTGTCAGGGCTGTCAGCATGTGTGCGGAAGGAACTCCACTAGTGTCCAGAGTTCCCCATCTGGAGGGCGAGGAGAGATTCGGGTCTTGTAAACGGAAATTGAACATCCCTCCTGGGTCGGATGCGGACTCCCATAGGCCGGACAGGGACAACTTCTCCATGCCGCGTGGTCCATTTCATCAAAGGTTTGTTTCCGGCATATCCAGTGCGGACGATCCTTTGTCACAAAGCCAAAGGCAGCCATCTCCCACTGTGAGTGCAATGGGGCAGGAGGCAAATGTGCTCCCCCCTGTGGTGGAGTCCATGTGCCCCGACGAAGTCTGGCACATAGAATGCACCAGTGTTGGGTCTCGAGTGAAGTGCACGGCAATCAGAGCAACCAATTGTGAGAAGTGCAAGTCCTCCATATCCAGAGGCAAGGTCCGCACTCCGGCTCCGACCTTCACTGGTTTGTTCACGCCTTATGGGCAAGCCGAGGCGAAGAACCACAAATTTTGGTTCTGCCCTGATGACTGTGGTAGGTGCGTGCGTGGGACTGTGCGACCATCGGTTGTCATGAAGCCTCTGGCGTGCACCTAAGCATCGTGCCACAACATACATCGGTGTCCAACACATATTCTAAGCATACAATCCTAGAAAATTATTCCTAAATGATAAGAGATGAGAAATGAGATAAGTGGAAGACAATGAAAGCTCTCTAAGCATGAAGCAATCACACTAAGAACAAGCCCTTGTCCTTCCAAGTGAAATCCACTCTATCACATAAACTAAGTCAAGCCAAGAGCACCTTTGCTTAAGGAATCCACCCTACAAAGCCCTCAACACACTCCCTCTCAATACCTAGAGCTATGAGGTGAGAGAGGCTCATGGAGGCTCAACTACAAGAAGATGAGCCCTCCTCAACCCTCACAAGGGGAAAACCCATCCCCATGTCCCAAGTGAGGCTTGACACCTCACTTGGCATATGAGACCAAATGAAGTCCCAACACACAAAATATAAATATAAATATCTAAAATGTCATAGTTAACTAAAAGTAGGTAATTCTAGTTAACCATGACTAAAACCATGACAGCTGTCATGCATCTAAGCATCGTGCCACAACATACATCGTTGTCCATCACATATTCTAAGCATACAATCCTAGAAAGTTATTCCTCAATCGCCCCCCTAGCTAGTGATTAGGTCCCTCTAATACCGGATAGCCGACAAGTATCCATCTCAATAAGATCATCGCTTGGTCTTCAATCGCACAAGTCCCAGCATCTAAAGTTGATAGATCAAGAGGCCGGGTGCAAAAGTAGCCCCATCATTAGTCGCCTTCCTGCAATCCATGATCTTCAG
This sequence comes from Takakia lepidozioides, assembly GCA_030704615.1. Taxonomy (NCBI): domain Eukaryota; kingdom Viridiplantae; phylum Streptophyta; class Takakiopsida; order Takakiales; family Takakiaceae; genus Takakia; species Takakia lepidozioides. The sequence continues at coordinate 22,027,428 of CM060734.1, read as the reverse complement.
TTGAGTATCCATGGCATTGAAGCCCCACTAGCTAGACCTTGGATCACTTGTCAGCCTCACCATTGCCATGCCCACTACCTCTATCCAAGGCATCGTGGACACAACCACTCTCCGCTAGGAACCTCCTCAAGTGGCGGTGTTAAACATCCCATGTGCCACCCCCTTGAGCATTTGTCACACACCAACATGGTTGCGGCACCACCAGCATGCCCTCATAGCATGCAACACAACCCTGCAGGTACCACTGCAAGGTTGGGATCTATCCTCCCATCCACATGTGGGAGGTGACATGGCGCACAATTACGCACATGATCCTTCCATACCATGCCATCTCGACCTTCCAGAATCAATACTCTTGAAGGCAACACCTCCTTGACCCTTAGAATCACACGTCCTGCTATGACATCCAAGGTTGTAGGCGCTGTCTGCTGCAGATACACATAGTCCCCAGGGTTGAATCTCTGAACACCCGGTCGATATCCACCTCCACGTATCGTGGCATACCTCAATGTGTCTCGGTTTTGGGCAATAGCAAGGTTCTCAAAAGCCATAGGCATGACTCTCTTGAACAACTCTGTCCGCTGGTCACATGCTCGTGTCCATACATCCGGATCATCAAGGTCAAGGACTACTGCAGCCTCCCTGCGAATAGATGCAGGCAAATCTGACTCTCGGCCGAAGAGAAGAAAATAAGGTGAGAACGAGGCAAGTGATGCTTGTTTGCTAAACCTGTAGCCCATGGCCAACCAAGGTAGCTGAAGGTCCCAATCCCCTAAGTGTCCCTTCTGCAAGCCATACTTGCGCAAGCCTCTCTTGACTGTCTGAACAACTCTCTCCGCCAAGCCATCAGCCTCGGGATGATCCCGAGAAGTAGTGCGGTGATCTATCAAGGCTTGCTCACACAAAGCCTGAAACTCCCCCAAGAACTCTCTCCCCTGGTCCGTGAGTACCTCGGCTGGAGCACCAAATTGGCTAAGCACTCGATCTAAAAATGCATACGCCGCCCCCTCACTTGCCTTGTCAGGCAATGACACTAGCTCAATCCATTTGGAGATATCCTTCTTATAAGCTGGCATCACCGTTGCCAAGGCATACTCCTCGCCTGACAACTCCACCAATCCAGCTTCGAACAACTTCATAGTCCGTGACTGGATCGAAGACCTCTCCATGTCATTATACTTGTAGGGCCTTCGAAAAATTGGCGTATCACTTGCCAAATCAATACGAATCTCTTGGCCCTTTGAACTCCCCAAATCCTTCAAACCAAAGGCAAAGTAATTTCTATAAGCCCTTAGAAATTGTTGGATCTTCCGTCTCTCTCCTCCGGTGACTGTTGGTCCAACATCTAGTTCCCAATTGTCCTTAGTGACTGCAACCTTGGGTACACCAGGCTTGGAGGTAGGAGACGCATCCTTTGGTTGCTAGATAACAACCTCTTGGGCCTTGTCCGCCCACCCTGACTATGGCGTAGCCTCTACTTGCTCCGCCATAGCCACCTTGAGAACATCCTCCGCAAAAAAAAAATCCTCAACCTCTTCAAGAGCCTTGGCTACAGACACTGTAGACAATGGTGCTTGTAGAGGCATACACAGCGAGGTCGGAAGAGCCACATCATAGGACGAAGAGACAGCAATCTGTCGGGCCTCTCTTCCCGTCTCCTCAGGCAAGTCAACTATCATCTACCCTCTCATCGGGAGCATGAAACCTCACGGTTGAGGGCATTTTGGACCAAGGCAGGCAACCACAGAGAGTGCGACATGATGACCGTCCACCTTTGGCGATGGTCAATCGAGTGGGGCAACCACGTGCGGCCTTGCCTACACTCATGAGTTTTCCCTCGTCTCTGCTTTTCGAGACAATGGGTTGATTTGGGACAATGCGCTACAGCAATTGGTGGAGCCTAGTGCGGATGAGCGAGAGCGGGCAATGGGGTTGGGTGGCCATTGAATGGAATCATAGGCTCTCTTGAGCAACTCTGGTGGTGCAAGATTGGTCCACCACAACCTAGGCCTATGTGCCCGTGAACCCACTGCAGCTGCATCCAATAATACAGTTGGTCCAATCCAAGACCGCACCTGATGCACACTAGCCATAACTCTAGCCCGAGAATCCCCCATGAGAGGAATATTCTCCAGGATGTAAGCTGGAGGTTGCACTTGTCTCACCTGCAAGTCACGCAACACTCGTAACATCTCCCAAAACAAATTGCGACCTTGCATCATGCAAGCCATTCCCATGACCTGTAGGAGAGTGTCCTTGGCAAGGCCATCCAGCTATCACCAAGTTAATTGAACCATGCCGGCCCAAATCATCCGCCCCCAACACAGTAATGTCTGTTGGCAATGCCTTTTGGTACCCTTGAATTGTTGAGAAAGACAGCAACTCAGGATACTGGTGTGTGAGCAAGGCAACGTGGCGCATAGAAATACGCCGAGCTATCTCATCCTTCTCCACATACAAGTACTTTCATACTTTAATCCCAGCTTGCAACATTCCTGCAAGCCCAGTGCTCATGCCTCCAAACAGGTCTAGCAAACAAATCCCTGAGTCAAGTGGTTGCCAGGTAATGGGCATTGTGTCCAAAGGAGCTAACTGAGGAGGTCCAGGTGATGTCACTGAACTCCCCTCACTCATCAATGGAAATGCCTCCTACCATGCTTGGTGCACACTCTCGCCTGCTACTCGCTGCAAATTCCCAACCGTATCCCACAGTGGGATATGCACAAGCACATGAGGAAGCAACTCAGCCTTGTATGCCAGTTGCTTGTCCTCATCAGATGGTGGCCTATCATCTGCATGGCTATTGCCCTCCAAGAGCTCACCACCCCAAGCCACCACCCCTGAGAATGCAGCCAATGTGGGCATCATGTTCCTATGATCCACCGCTATATTCCCAATAAACCGCACTGGGAGCAGTGCACGTCGACCATCTCCTAACTGCCACTCCAGCCTGTAGGATGTCGTTTCCTCCCAAAAGTCCAAAGTAAATCCCATGGGGTACAACACAGCCCCACCAATAAGCACATCATAGGACATCACGTCCGTAACAATGGCTTTAGCTCTCATGACTGAGCCGTCCGTAGGATGATCCGGCTGCAATCAAATGAAGAGCTCATGGCGTGTAATCCCTCGCGCCTTCTCTGAACCACCAAAGATGTTTGAATTTGGAAAGAGCAAGGCTCCAAATCCGCCTCTGTAAGGCCCAAGCCTGCAATTGCTACTCTCCCCAACATCAAAGGCTGTGCTCCCGAGTCCAACAAGACCCGCAGTGGCATATACCTCCTCCCGGTTGGACCACCCAACTGAAACACTTCATCCTGATTGTCCACCAGGACTACTCCAGGAGTCACCATGCTGCGCTCAATGGCTGGCCTAGCTGGCAATTCCTGCAATCTTGCAGCTGTCGCTTGCCATGGCGCAGCTGTGGCTGACTTCACCCTCGAATCCAAAGCATCCATAGACTGCACCTTATCTGCTATCTCCGCAGATAGTGCCAATGCATCACCACTCTCACAGAGTCTAGCTGCTAGTCTGAATACAACAGCTGGCCGAATCCCCGACATTGCAATGGTCATTGCAGAAAACAATGGAGCTTGACAAACAGCCGTAGCCGCCCCCAATAATGTACTGGCTGCACCTTGCTTTGCAGCACCACCCACTGGCATTTCCCGAGCCACACCTACTCTCCCCAATGACACTCGTGGCTCTACCTCTGACACACTTGGGCGAGCGGGTGCCAACGATGGCGTAGTTGGCACTGTCTCAGCCAATGTAAAGGACTATGGAAGCCTTGTCTGATGACTTGCTTCCCCCCTTTGTGGATCAAAATCCACATCCGCTCCTCTTGGCTCAGGAGCACGCGTTGCTGCTCGAGTGACAGCAGTAGCAGAGTCCAATACATGCAATGGCCCTGCAAGTACGGTCCACACATGAAGCCTATACCAATCTGGTCTTCCCTAGGCATAGGAGGTTGTGCAGGTGGGGCTTGAAACTCAGACCTTGGAGCTAGCACAACATGAGTAGTGGCCATGGTAGCAAGATGTTGCTCTAGCTGGGCAAGTCTATCCACCATGCCTTGGTCATGACCTTGACCCTGACCCCGTGCTCCTTGGTTTTGGTTACGACCTCCACCACGACCTCTACCTCCTCTACCTCTTTGGACTACATTGTCTTGTCCTCAGCCACCATTGTTCCCTTGGAACTGGCCTGGCCGTAGCTCAGGATGTAAGTCATAACAATGGGCCTCTTCATGCCCATACTTTCCACAATGCCCACAGTGTAGTTGTGTAGGCTGTGCCTGTGCCGGCCCTTTGCCTCTCTCCGGGCAGTCCTTCTTGACATGGGGTCCTCCACAATCCCAACATGACACACTCATCTGTTGTTGGCCCGAGAATGAAGGGAGAGACCTCTGAATCTGAGATCCTCTATGGCCTTCCCTAGGCTTCATCCCTTGTTGCCTTGAGCACGTTAGGGAGTTGGTTGTTGTTGGCTAGGAACTCCACTTTGTTGTGTCTCCTTGCCAAATCCCACCATAACAACCCGCTCCTCCACCATATTGAGTTCTATCTGCTCTGCCAGCAAAAGCACATTTGCTAAGGTGGGTTGGGCTACTTGTAGGAGAGTTGCATCCCGCACCCTTCTCCTCAGCTCCTTGTCCAGGATCCCATACCAAAACTGGACTGCCTGAGCTTCTATAACCCCTTGGGTTACGTTTATCAAGCGCCTCATGCGAGTGTAAGCCTCCCTCAAACTCTCAGTAGGCCTTCGTTGGAACTCTTGCAAGCTCCGCAACTCTGTGCTTATCCCTTGGTAGTTTCTCCTCAACTCCTCGAAGAACTCCACAACTGGGTTAAAGGCAGGCACGGGTGCTGGTGCTGCAGCAAGAGCTTGAGTGGATTTCCCAGCTCCTGTACCACTTGTCCCACTACTAGTGCTTGCAGTTGGAGATGTTTGTGTAGCTGTTGGTGTCGCCGCTGCCCTTGTGCCTCTAGTGACGGAGACATAGTTAGGTGACCAATACCCACTCCTCAATCTCCACCGCATGTCCCCGCCTAAATTCATGGTAATCATCCATGGGCGGCCCCTCAAGGTGCTGGAATAGCCCCTTCCACGCCATAAAGGGCGTAAACAGTTGTGGATTGCGCATTTGTTGCAAATCACACCAACTGTCAAACTCCTGTATGAAGTCATCAAGCTCGATGGTGCCCACAGCTCCAGAGTACCTACGTGGCCCCTTGGTAGCTCCATATATCTCCTCCATCGTGTCCCACAACAATGGCACGAAAATGACTTGCACCCTCGGCGAGAATCCTCCTGACTCCGAGTCTGAACCTTCCTCAGAATACACTGAAGGTGAAGGTGGCCTAAACCGCACACCTCGTCTTGTGTACCCACTAGTATTGCTGGTGCTCGTACCGGCACTCCCCTCAGCAACTGGTGGCACCTCCGTGATGAAAACTCACAACCTAACCGGTTGTCAACCTGTCTCTAATCCCCACTTTCCACAAGGTAACCGGGTAGAGAACCTGTTGCGGCTAGTGGTTCAAGCAGGAATAATAGGTTTCTAACGTAGACATGTACATGCACCTGCATCCACCGCAAGCACTCCTATGGTCTGCTGGTCATCAAACCAGCCTCACCATAGAAGAAACACTGGTGGTCTTGCTGGTCATCACTCCAGCCTCACCACCGACAGCATACTCTAGGATTGGCCGGTGATCAAATCCAGACCAACCTCCTATGAAAACAAGCGCCCACATAAAGCTAACATGACGCACAGTCAAGCATGCAGGTATGGAGGGGATCCAAACACAAGAAAATCAAGACAACAACTACCCCACACCAAAAACACTCCACAGTTGCTACCCTAACTCACTATCCTCAATCATTGACCCTTTACTATTCGTGACCAGAGACCAGATGCCCTCATCCATGCCGCAGCGGAAGAGAAAACATGGATGGGACTGGGAAGCTTCTCCATTTCTATCTCAGCTTACAACTGGTTATCCCTTCGTTCTTCCTATTTCTGTGCAGCTCTCCAGTTTTCTTTTCTCACCCTTGCATGACAAAATATTCCTTGGGTATCATGTAGAACACTGCACCCTTCCTACATGCTGTGCAATTACACCAAGGCAACACATCCAGCAAGACCAGATACAAAATTTGTGATTTGATATCTCAAGGATGCCCCACATTCCCTGTTTGGTCATTCTCTCTTCCCAAACAAGGCCATCCATTCTGATTGCTTTCAGAGACAATTCAGGTCTGTCAGTCAGTGATAAAGAGCCCATTATCTATATCTACATTCTACCCCATCCTTACCTTTTGCATTCAGCTTTGAACCAACAGAGTTCCCAAACTAAATCCTTCATTATGGGATCAAACTTCAGGTTTCAGCTTCAGTAAGGCAACTACACTAAACAGCTTAAGATAATTTTCCACTTCATTCCTCTAATGTATGCATGCCACATAAATTCAGGATACCCTAGTTCTCCAATGAAACACCATCAGCCTCATCTTTCTATTGTTAAAAAGGCAGCTAACCCTACTGGTTTGTGCTCTACTGTGCTCAAAATTGCATGTACATTTGACATCAACCTTCAATGCAACATTGGGTCCAGATTCATGCTACTGGAACAGATGATGATGAAGCAAAAGAAATTTCATACACTCAGTGACTATGGTGGGACTGCATCTGCCCTCTAATCAATATCCCCAGGGACATATGCATCCTCTCACATCCTCTCTACAATCTCCCTGGTTTGAAGTCAGGCCACCTCCATTCCATTTCTCAAAATCTTATCTCCTACATCAGTCTTGCTTGAGAGCTCCTAAGTCCAAGCAACAACAACTATTCCTAAGTGAAAAAGAAGCCACTATTCCTAAGTCTGAGAGAAGAGCCATGCATCTACGAACTTAGCTGTCTTATACTCCAGGTGAAGCGGTGGGATTGCCTGCCCGAAATGGCACCTCACCATCTCTGTCAGCAGCTACCCTAACTCCTCTTGTCGTCTGAATGCCACGTTGTAAGAACAAAGATCTATGCATGTCAGATCCTGTCATCACTCTGCCACTCTACCTTTCAGATATTCGTCGATTCAAGCGTTCAGTGAGTCATGACGGCTCTGCTTCAGTCCATGGCAGTAACCGTGTCGCTTGCCAACTAACTACCCTATCCCACCATCTCTGCTAATCTACCCTAAGATCTGATATGATCTTATAACAAGAAGACAGTCATCATCTGAAAGCTTTTGCCTGTACATTTCACTCTTTGCCTCCTTATTTACAGATAACCTGAGTCACCATCCACAAGCCAATCCCTCATTCGCTCTAGCAGATGCTCGTTATGTGGAGCTGCTCCTCATCCTAACTCTCCATTGATTGTGCCAGCAACCCCACCACACTGTTCTCTGGTGGCTGGCCGTTTTCCTTGCAAGCTCATCCTGATCATGTTCATCAAGGCAATGGCGGCTCTGGTGGTTGCACAAGATTAGTGACAACACCGTCTCCTTTCACCTGGCTTGCGCACAACTCTTCCAAGCTGTTCCCTGCACGATTATCCTCCAGCAAGCCCTAAGCTACCCATTCACCATAGCAGCGACGGCACCGCCTGTTAACTGATTGCTCCATCGCATGCCACACCGATCCCCTGTAAGCATATCCTCCAGAAATTGATCATTATCAAGAAGATGGCAGCACCGCTTTCCCTGCTGCACAGATTACCAAGATGTGCCCTTATCCTCTACATTAAAAATTCTCTTAATGCAAGCCAGAATGCCCCAGCGTAGATGCAATGGCCCTTGACACAATGCCCTGCCAATTCCATGTTCGCAGCATCTGCTCAGAGCCCCCGTCATCTTCCCCTTCGTCTTCCTCGTCCCACGTTTCTAGGGTAACCGCCAGTGATGAAAGTCATCCATTTTCACGAACGGAAAACGTGCTAGGTTTCATTAACAGAGTTAATCACAAATTCATTGCATCCTTGGCACTGGATGCTTCGTCCTCGTTCCTGGGAGTCATCCAGTAAGCATGGATGTAATCCATTCATCCTCTGGATGAAAATACGCCTGGTCACGACTTAGCCACTTTCATCCTGGCAAAGTATCAGCATAGTGTGCCCATGAAATAACCTGTAGGTAGGGTTGAATTCCGCCCATAGCATGTATGAAATAAATTGAGCATTTTCATCCTGGCCAAGAGTTCCCCATCGTTCCCATGATGTAACCTAGAAACATGTATGGAATAAATTGCAGGGACAACTCAACCTATTTTCACATTGGTACCAAGGCCCTTCCTTTGTAGAAATGCAGAATCTTAGTGAGTAAAAACAAAAATTTCAATGTCACCCCCCTGCATTCACACTACAGTATAGTCTGAAAATGAGGGTTCTGTTTGGTATACTAACAGAGGTATAGTCTGAGCTGATTAGGGTCCACATATGGTGATACCTCAACAAAGGTATAGTAAAAGGGACAAGCTCATGTTTGGTATACTAACAGAGGTATAGTTTGAGCTGATTAGGGTTCACATATGGTGATACCTCAATAGAGGTATAGTAAAATGGACAAGCTCATGTTTGGTATACTAACAGAGGTATAGTCTGAGCATACACTACTAGAGCTAGAATGCAAGTCCTTGACTTCTATGCTTCTACTCAAGCAAAAATATGGTCTCTAGGTGGTCATAAGAGGCATCTTCTTGCTCTCTTCCACCCCAATGTGCAACCAAGAGTGGTCCAACTCAACTTGCAAGTCATTGTCCACCAAATCAATCCCCCTTCTAGTCCTTGGGATTTGATTGCAAACTACCATATCTCCATTGCCGAGCAATCATGCATTTGTCTCCTCATCACTTGATAATTGCTCCAAATCAACACAAATTATCTCAATGTGTAGGAGCAATGCTTGTCACTTACAATAATGTCTCCCAAGCAATCCGCCTTGGATCCCACTCTCACGCCATATGCCTCATTTGGGGTCTTGCACCAATCCATCATCCATGTGCTCCCTTGGTCATTTGAATGCATGTTCCATGACCTCTTAGTCTATGTATTGCTCTCCTTCATCATAATATGAATCAACACCTCTCCACTTCACACACAAATGGATCTCAAGGCCTTCACCTCTTGCTAGTTCAAGAGCTCCCCTTCTCAAACTTGAACTTACAAACTCAAGAGAGCATGCTCCACACATGCACCACTTGCTAGGTCAACTATCCACCACAAAGCTCGCACTACTAAGAGCATGAATAGCCAAGTATTGCCTCCCCCTCTTGTCACATTACATAGTTAGGGTGAAGCTATGTATACATTGAATGATGATTTCCCTTCAAGGATTTCCCACCATATGTTCTCCAAGCCCTTCCAATGGCGCCCTAAGCTTGGCTCTACACTACCATGATTGGAAGATTTCTTCACATGCTCCCTTTCAAAACCTCTTGAGCTTCTTAGGGCTCTCCAAGTGCTTGCCCTTGTTGTCTTCAAGCCCAAGCCTATATAGCTCATTGGCTTCTCTTCCACAACATCCACACTTTGAACTTGCTTAACCCTAGCTTGATAGTGAAATGAGCACTAACAAGCCTTTAGTCACTCTCCATAAGCCATGACACACACCATTGACTCCATAGTGCATACAAAAGATTCTCAAACCCTAGAATCCATTCTTCCATACACACAAGACTTCCTCCTTGCAATCCTTGCAAAATCTTGTGACTCAAGAGCTTTCTTCTCAAGCTCTCCAACTCCTTGGTGCATCCAACACCCGAGCACCCTTCCTTGCAACCCCTTGCAAGCCTTGTGATACAAGAGCCAAATTCTCCTAGCTCTCAACCTCTTTAACATACAAGTGCAAAACTAATCCTTACACTCCGCACTCACAAGCATAAGGTGATCTTCTTGTAGTGATAAGAGATGATAAATGAGAGAAGTGGAAGACAATGAAAGCTCTCTAAGCATGAAGCAATCACACTAAGAACAAGCCCTAGTCCTTCCAAGTGAAATCCACTCTATCACATAAACTAAGTCAAGCCAATGGCACCTTTGCTTAAGGAATCCACCCAACAAAGCCCTCAACACACTCCCTCTCAATACCTGGAGCTATGGAGGTGAGAGAGGCTCATGGAGGCTCAACTACAAGAAGATGAGCCCTCCTCAACGCTCACAAGGGGAAAACCCATCCCCATGTCCCAAGTGAGGCTTGACACCTCACTTGGCATATGAGACCAAATGAAGTCCCAACACACAAAATATAAATATAAATATCTAAAATGTCCTAGTTAACTAAAAATAGGTAATTCTAGTTAACCATAACTAAAATCATGACACCTCCTCCACCAAGCATTTGGCTTGTGAAGGTGGGGACACATCTCACAACTTAGGAGATTGCCATGTTGGAGGAGGCAGGCTTCTCCCTTCAACGAGCCCCCTCTGTACATGCAGGTGCTTCTACTTCAGCAAGTTCTCCAGTGCCACCACCCAATGCTGATACATGGCCAACAAAACGAAATGGGAAGCTGGTTTGTCGTTTCTCTCCGACTGCCGAACACTTCGGCAAGGTGGAATCCGCTCGAATGCTTCAAGGTCGTGTTTAAGGCACTACGGAAGTTCCACATCCCGGGTATGGACGAATCTACACTATGATGACCTCCACATCCACTATGCATGACCGATTGTATGACACCACAGTTTCAAATTTCCCCAACTGCACCTGTCCTGATTTTGTTGGCATGCTTACAACAAGTTTGGGAAAGACAAGAAAATTTATACCCTGCAAGCATCTGTATTTTATCTTCTTGAACAAAACGGTTTGTGATCCCAGACGCGACATCTTCATTTACTAGGCCACCATGAGTTTCAATGAGATGAATACACTTATGCAGCGGGATAGGAGCACATAGCATCCTCTTCACTTTGGTCATCTGCAATTTCCATTACTGGATTTCACAAGAATTGAAACTTGAACTTGATGTCCCTTCGTATATTTGGTGCCAGTGCATTGCACAATTATGTTGTGCAATGTGTGCCATTTCTTTCTTGTGTGTAGTCGTTCGAAAATAAATGGAATGGATGCGAATGCTTTCACAAGTCGTTCCTGCATTTTAATTTTTGGTGTTTTGGATAAATGAATGCCACGGCTATAGGCCCCTCGGCTATAGGTGCTATATGTTTCTGATGACATGGCATTTGGCAAGTTGTCCAAATGCCACGTCATTTTGACGACTACCACGTCAGCAGGATAACGACATGTCAGCAGGCCCTCGCCACGTCAGCCTCACGCTCACGCCACATCAGCTGGTGTGAGCCTGCGCTCATGCCACGTCACCATCGCGTGAGCGTACGCTCTCATGCTCACGCTCACGCGGAAGTGTCATCCAAGCTGCGTACAAAATTGGACGCCAAGAGCCAAAATGGTATCTTTATGGGATACAGCCTCACGAGTAAGGCATATAGAGTGTGGCTGAATGACAAGGGCGCATTGACGAGAGCCGTGACATTCTTTTCAATGAAGATGGATCCTCGGTCACAAACAGTGGGCATGATACCTGGGAAGCCAACTATGCTACTTTCCAAATTGGTGATGATGAAGATATTGAGAGCGTCATTCCAGTGGGTGTTGTGGCACCAACAAGAGGCATGCCAGTGGGAGATGTATTGCCAGGTGGGGATTTGCAATCTCAAGAACAAGAAGTCCAAGATTTGCCAGCGAATCGGCCCATGAGCACAAGATCTGGCTCTTAGTCACTCATTGAACCTGTCGAGACCATTCAACGCATGCCAGACTAGGGAGCCGTTGCATATGAAAGTGGAAGATGTGGTGAGCCAACTGAGGAAGCTGAGGTGGTACCAACTTTAGAGCCGCGAGTGCGCAGACCGCCAACTAAATACGGTGATTGGTTCTACCCTGGGCGACATCAAGCATGCATTGCTACGAATCACGTAGAGCCATTGTTGCCTGAGGAATCATCTACCTATCATGAGGCCATGCATTACCCCCAAGTCGGAAACGTATCAGTTGTAAATGGGTCTATAAGTTGAAGCTGAATGTAGATGGGGAGATCGATCGATACAAAGCGAGACTCTGTGCGAAAGGATACACACAAAAAGCTGGAGTCGACTATACTGAGACTTTCTCACCTGTGGCGAAGTTTGACTCCATTCGCACCTTACTGTCAGTGGCCATGGTTGAAGATTAGGAGATCACCCAGTTTGATGTGAAAACTGCATTTTTGTATGGTGAAATCATAGAAGAGATCTACATGGATCAGCCCTTGGGTTTTGTTGATCAAAATAATCCTACAGCCCTGTGCAGATTGAAGAAGTCCATGTATGGCTTGGCTTAAAGCAAGCGAGTAGAGCATGGAACAAATGTTTCAATGCTTTCATCACGACTCATGGCTTAGTACCCAGTGATGCAGACCCATGTATGTATTTATGCAATGATCCAAGACTGCTGCTTGCAATTTTTGTTGATGATGGGTTGGGTTCAACACCAAGGAGAGGTCGGCTAAAGCTATCCTCCACGACATGGGGAAAGCGTTTACCATTACTAAAGGCGCTACTGAAATCTATGTTGGCCTACACATCCAACGAGATCGCTTCAATCGCACCATGACGCTAGATCAGACACGTTATATTTTGAAGATTCTTCGTAAGTTTGGGTATGCCGATGCCGATGCAGTCACTGTAACAGCTGATCCCAACGCGAGACTTGACGAGGTCACACGCCAAGATGAGGTAATCATCACAAATTTCCCTACAAAGAGATTATTGGAAGTTGTTTTTCCCTTCCCTCTGCACTCGCCCACATATCTCATATGCAGTTGGCACTACATCCAAGTTCAGTGAGAAGCCTCGACGTGCTCACTGTGGTGCCGTTTCAAGAATCATGAAGTATCTCCGAGGCAACCCCAACTGGGCGATCACCTACCGAGCCAGTGACCACAGCCCACATGTCTTAACTGTGTACTGTGACTCTGATTATGCGGCTGATATTGATGATCGGAAGTCACGTAGTGGAGTTATTTTGTTCCTCGACAACGGGCCTGTGGCATGGCTCAGCCGGAAGCAGCCTTGTACGTTGGGAAGCACAACCAAATCTGAGTACATTGCCGCAGCTATGGCCACGAAAGAGATTATTTGGCATAGGCGCCTGTTGCAGAGCATTGGCTTTCCACAGCTGTCTGCAACACCCCTCCTTAGCGATAACCAATCATGCATTCGTCTAGTGAGAAATCCAGAGTTTCATCGCAGGACCAAGCACATTGATGTAGCATTTCATATTATTCGAGGGCACATCGACGTGATGTACGTTAAGACTGAAGATCAGATTGCCGATGTCTTGACGAAGCCGCTTCCCACTGAGAAGTACCAGCGTATGCATGGTCTCCTAGGCTTGATAGCTGTTTGAAGTTTTAGTAGAAGAAGACTGCCCCAACGTCGAGTGGGAGTATTGGATATATTTTATCTACAACATAGGGCAGCCTTCTTGATCAGCCTTCTTGATCAGATTTCTTGATCAAGTAACTAGTCACTTAATCAAGAACTAGTAATCCACTAATAGGCCACTCGTTCGACCTGTCTGATAGCTGATTAGTTTGCTGTAGCTGATCGACAGAGGTAGCGAGCAATGCACCTTTGAACTAATGTTGTCTTCTCGTGATTAGCCCTTGTAGGACGCACTGTAGCTTTTGTATATGTGCTTATGTATTGCTGGTAATAGCTAAGGTCGGTGAGTGAAGTGGCAAAGCCTGCTAGTATGCTAGTAGAGTCAGTCTTGTATTCTTTGACATGAGTAATACCACATTTACAAGTTACTGCTAAGAGTGTGCCACATCTTGTCTACTTGTGATTGCTGCTTTTATAAGCATGTTGTTTCCACAAGCATGAGGCTCCTTTGGTGAAGCCAACTGAGTGCATCCTCTCAGAGTGAGGGAGGGGAATGTACGAAGTCTAAGGCATATGCTTGCAATTATAGGGTTGAGTGCAATCCATATGTTTGCCTTTGGATTCTGGAAGTCAATGGATCTCATGGGAGTGTTGGAGTTGGAGGGAAGTCCTATGAACTCTGGAGTTTGTTGGAACCTTGTGGACGTTGCTGGGCTCCCTTTAGGGTCAGTTGGAACTGTTGTGGATGTGATGACCGGGCCAGGTAGGGGAGATGTCTGGCCTTTGGTTGTTCCCATGAGCATAGGTGGCTGTTGTTGTGCTAGAATTGGTGACCAGAGAATGGCAGCCGACAAATCCTCACCATCTTGGATGTATTGAAGGGGGGACCTGGTGTTCATCACAGACCTTGAGATGGCATCTTCTAGCTGCATTGGGTCCATTTGTCTTCGATGCTTCTTGGCTGCAGGTGCAGAGATTGATGACGGGAGCAGTTGCAGGGCCCAGCTTGGGCTTTGTTCGCAGTTACCAACCACCTCAAGCCTTAGAGTAGATGTTTTTTCTTGGGTAGGCATATAAGGGCCGATGGAACATTGTCTGTAACTGAGACATTCCCCTTAGGTGCCTGGGGAGTTTTGGAACTTAGGGTGTTCGCAGGAATGACTTGGTCCCCAACAGAGATCGCAATCAAATGGGGTTGAGGTTTTCTGAATAGGGGAGTTGCGTTTTTGCTTTTCGTTAGGACAACTGGCTTTCAAGTGACCCTGTTTTCCGCAATTGAAGCATGCCGTGCCAGTCGTATCTTCCATTAGTTTAACCCCTAAGCGCCGGGTGCCAAATTGGAAAACACCCCCAAAATGGGACCCACTGTCATGAATAACCCCGTATCTGCCAACAGGGGTTCATCTAGGGAATTGAACCATACTAACTGGTTTTTACCTACTCCACGCAGGAGTTGACCAAATTTCAAAAGAAATGACCGTCAATTTAGGGAGATTATAATGAATCACCATGGTGGAGCTATCAAGTCCAAGTAAACGTGGACAGAAAAAATCACTTTGACCAAGGAAATTTACCATCACAATTTTTTTTGCTCAGTCCCAGACCACCGCAGACAGATTCCTTGTTGGGTTACAGGTCTTCTCCTGAAATTGGAGGACCAAATTCCCAAAAAATCTACTAGCTGGTTTGTATGTGCAATTAGGGGGGTGCACGTGGCAGTGACATAGAAAATGCTGCATAGATCCTATACATTGTAACCAAATGCACTTTCCTCTGGTGCAATCCTACAGTGCCTAAAGTTGAATAGGAATGTGAATTTTTTTTAGAAAAATCCAAAAGCACCAGTGTAGATGGGTGCACACATTTACCTGCCACGTGGCAGGTCAACGGCCCAGGCCATGGATTTGAGGGCTTAGAAAAATCGTGGCGGCCTGAGGTTTTGTCCGATGGGGGCGCATTAATTTCCCTCGTGCGCACCTCCACCCCGCGCTCACTTTTCCTTCGACGACTCTTTTCATCCAAGTACATCCACGGAAGCTATCCATGGATGAAAATGGCTGCGACCCAATTCGGGTCGCGCCGGCCTTTAGGGGTTGACAGAGAAAAAGTCTCCCTTGTTGTTAATGGGTAACCTGATGTAGCTCGGAATTCTCCCCTCACTGGGCATCATAATAACAATTTTGGGCAAACCATTCTCCTTCATCTTTGAAGCACTTGTAACGTTTCTCCAAGCATCCTCTTTTCTCAAGTTGTCCGTGCTCATCTCGCGGTCAAATACAGCCAAACACCCCAAGTAATACCCAAATGAGTTCCCAATGTTTGGGAGGGAGTATAGGTATTGATCAGGGATGCCGCAAACAGTGACCACCCTAGGGAACCATCATTTGCTGCCCATGTGAGGGGACCAGGGAAAAATGTTGACATTGAGCCCCATCCTGTGGGGGTTGAATGCCAGGGCTTGATCTGCAGCAGCCTTGGATTCAAATATTATAGAGAAAAAACCACGCCCTTTAGCATGGCAGAAGTGCTGTTGCAGCTCGCCAGAACCCCCAAGATGGGAGATCACCCATTCCCTCACGAAGGCCCTGTCCTGTTTTTTCCCAGGAAAATGTAGGAGAATGCCACGTTCATGGCAGCCTGAGACCTTTGCATCGAGAGCATCGAAATCTATGGCTATTGAGAGCGCTGCTTCTTCCATTTCAGCCTGAGATTCTGCTGCGTCTCCATCATCAGATAAAACTTCCTCCACATCATTAGGCGCACTAGAGGCAGTGTGGGGCGGGGGAACAGTATGATCCGCTGAAGACGCCGATGCAATGGCCATACGACCACGTGCATCGTCCTGTTGCCTGCGCCTGATGAGCGAGAAAAAAGGCAGCACCCGATTGCCTTGGGGGAGCCTGCATTACTGAGCGGTTGATCCTGCTTCTGGGGTTGCTTCGAGCACCCTGGATCTGGAAGTTGGGGCCCATCTTAGATAAAAAAACTGCAGATTCGCCTTCAATGGTAAGGAGAGGAAGCAATAGACAGAAGCTGGCAGGAGAGGAAGCGGAACTGATAGACATAAGCTGGTAGGAGAAAAGGCTTGCGAGAAGAGCTACATGAGCTGGGCAAAAGGTGGTGGAAGGATGAGAATGGGAAATGACGGCGGACTGTCTCATCAGCCTTTAATGGAGGATTAGTGTAGGCTGGCCGAAATATCACCACTGTGAGAGTGGGGGCGCATTGAAGCTTCGCAATTCAGGATGAAGGTAGATGGATACCGGTAAGGTTTTTTCGGGGCTTTCAAGTGAAGATCGAGGGATGGTTTGGAGTTCATGAGAAAACGTTCATCTGCTTGCCTTGATGAGCCAGCATTAAGGTTGCCTCTAGGGGTAGCAAAGACGAAGACGATGACGATTAGGACGGCGTGCAACTCCAGATCGCTCGACGAGACTAAGTTACCGTTGATACGAGTCCTTCCTCTCACCGCAACATGCGGAGCTACATCGCGCCTCCTCCTCTCTTATTTTCTTTTTCTTGTTTAGTTAGTTTGTCTTTACACTTCTTCTATTGCCCTCATCCGTGGGAGATTCCACTATCTAAGGTAGTAACACCTAAATGTGTGTGTGACCTTGAATGGAGCCCTATTTTTGTACATAAAAGTGACAACTGATGCCCTTGACTGGATCAACAGATTTCATTGGTTTGTTTAGGAACCACCAATGGCCATAATTGCCTACAGATATGGTAGTTTGGTGACCTATCAATGCATTCATGTACTTACTGTATTTATAATTGCATGGTTATCACTAAAGCTGGCAGATTACACTAAGCACGATTTGCACATAATTAATCACCTACCAAACAATCCCACCACAGATGGGGCATATTTTGTTTTCAATACTGGACGACGGCTGGTTCATTTAAACAAAGTGGCTGCGCAGTTATGGGGCAGATTTTGGTTTCAATACTGGACAATGGCTGGTTCATTTGCAGAAAGTAGCTCCGCAGTTCCAAATTTTGAACTCAATCCATTTGAACTCAATCAAGCGCCCCTACAACTTACATGCATAGGGCCCACTAGCGCAAACCTACTTACTTAAGTTAGATCAACTAAATGTATTTGTTGAGTATAGAGTATCTTTAGATTTGTGTTGCCTGCTATAGTGTTCAAGTCAACTAGGAGAGGCGAAGGGGGATTTGGAGTGGAGCCATGGCCATGGACTTGAGTTACAGGCCTTCTCAGGCATTCAAGTTGCTTCCTGATAGTGAGGTAGATGGAGAGAGCAACATTGTTCATCTTGCAGATAGTGATTCCAGCGATTCAGAGCCTGATTCAAAGCATGATTCAGACAACTACAATGATAGACATTCACATGATGATAAGACTGAAAGTGAAGATGGTGATCAAAATTTCCAATGGGCCCAAGATCCGTAGAGCGGTGTACATGAATTCAATGTTGGACAAGGTCTTGATAATATCGGTGATACTAACATACGAGATCTGATCCCATCTACACTGGCTGAACATAATGTACCAGAACCACCCAACTCCAATGACAACGCAACACCTGCACCTACACCTGCTCGAAATTGGGGTGGCCGACCCGAACGAGCAACTCCAAGGAAGAGGAAAAATGGAAACTGGTCAGATCAGGCACTTGCCGGTGCCGTGGCAGCGGTCGATCGAGGGCAACACCTGCTAGCAACCGCTAAGTCTTTTGGAATACCTGCATCTAGTTTGCGAAATCATGTATATGGTGTGACAACAACACGGCGGAGGGGTACCAAGGGCACGTTAGATGCTGCTGAAGAAGCCGAGCTGGTGAAATACATAGAACGAATGCAGGAGATCAGGCATCCCCTTACACTCACACAATTACGGTTGAAGGTTGCCGGAATAACCCAGGAGCGATTGACACCATTCAAGCAAGGAATCCCGGGCTGGGGTTGGGTCAAATGGTTCAGGAAGAGACATCCACATTTGAGCTTAAGGGTGGCTCAAGGGCTGGAGACTGGGGGGGCTAGAGGGCTTTGCCCTCAAAACGTTCAATCTTTCTACACCAACCTAGAGTTGATCTATACCAAATTTAACTATGATGCTTGCAGGATCTGGAACTGTGATAAATCGGGCTGCCAAGCTGGACGGAATGGTGGAGCTGTGGTGCTTGCCAAAACTGGAACAAAAGCTGTACATTCCATTACGCCAAACCAACGAGAGTGGCTCAGCGTACTAACCTGCATGAATGCAGCAGATGGTCACATACCCAATTTTTATATATTCAAGGGAAAACGCTTCAGTAGGAACTACATTGCAAGATGCGAGTCAGGAGCAACGATGGCAATGCAAAAGAAAGCTTGGATGACTGGCATACTATTTAGCAAGTGGATTTCTCATTTCCTGGAATCAGCAAAGGCCATGGGCAATGAGGTCAGTGTGACAAATCAATATTTATTGATCCTTGATGGTCATAATTCACATGTCACTATAGATGTGGTTAGACAAGCTAGATCAGCAGGTCTGGATCTGATCACCCTTCCCTCTCACACCTTACATGCATTGCAGCCCCTTGATGTGGCCGTGTTCAAGCCTTTTAAAACTGCATTCAGAAAGTACAGGGACGTTTGGAGCATGGCTCACAAAGGAAAGGGGGCCTAGAAGGAGGACTTTGCTCAGTGGGTCAGCTTGGCCTTGAAGACTGCACTCACATGTCAGAACATAGCCAAGGGGTTCCAATCCACATGAATTTGGCCCCTTAATTCACATGCGATGGAAGGAAAGATGGGCGCTAGCAATGCATTCACGCAGCCCCCGAACAACAGGAGCAGACCATGCCAACACCACCACAAGCTGCAGTAGAGTCACATGCCACAATCCAAGACAACAATCCAGCAATCACCACTACTTCGTCGAAATAGAATCTAGTGACAATGACAGGAACAGCCGATTCAAGGCGGCAGCGTGGAGGAGTCAGGTCAGGTGGATACGACTGAAGGAGTACCTGTGGTGCCATCACCGACGTCAGGTGGACGTCCATCTACCATCTCCCGGTTCCTTGTTCTCCCAGAAGCACCTGCAAGCACACAGAGGCAGATCAGAAATGAAAATGAACCAATCATAGATTACAGTAAATCTATTATGATGACTTCAGACACCTACTTAGCTGCACTAGAACAGAAGGCCAGGCTCAAAGAAATAGCTACCCAAGCACGTGAACGGAAGAAAGAAGAGCAAATGGCTGCCAAGATGAAACGAGTTGCTAGGCGGGAAGAGGCGGCAGCCCAGAAGCGATTCCGACAGCAAGAGCGAGCCCAAAAGAAGGCTTTCGATGCGATTTGGAGCACCAAGGCATGTGTAGCGGCAGGTGATCGATCACCCCATTCCCCTAACGGGTACCTGGCGCCTTGCTGCGGCAATGCTCCACCCATATGCAGGTACAATCAACGCATCGCCATGGAGCGGCGTCGAGCCAAGGCCCATGGCGAGGACACTGCCCACTAAGTCCCCTGCCGTGACAAGAATCCCACTGCAACCACGTAATATGAACTTGAGCCCATTGCAACCACGTAATATGAACTTAAGGTTCTAAGTGATCTCACCTGCATGCAGCAAGACGACCATGGATCTACTTAAGGGTTGTTTCAAGTTTCATTGGTGCCCGGGACCCACGTTCATGTCTTTTGTGAATCTCTTTTGTCAAAGTGGATTTGGAAGGTAGTCAGCTTTGAGAATGTCTTTGGTCAAAGTTGATTTGGAGTGGTTAGTTTTGAGGCCCGCCGTTGCATGGCAAATCTCTTTGGCTAGACTTGATTTTGTTGGTCAGTTTTAAGACCCATCAATGGTTTGACTTTTGATCCATTGAATACCACTATAGAATGGTTGCCAAGTCATGGGCAAGTGCTCGAGAAATTATGAATGGCTTAAGGAGGGCACGCTTTTAGATGCAGCACTTGTGCAGTGAGGCAGTTGCATGCTTTGCATTAGATATATTTTGGGTGTGCTTTGGTTGGGTCTACTGCACACACATAGGCAAATGTGTATTCAAGACTTTGATAATTCGCATGAAATGGCCACTTGCATCAAAAAATTTGTAATTCATATGAGGCCCTGGTTGTTGTATTGCTAATCCAATGGTACCATTATCTCCTGAGTGCACCTCCTGTGTAAGCCACACTCACTAAATGCACACATTTAGGTGTTACTACCTTATTTTGCGGAACTCAATCACTCACTGAAGTCTTCCACTATGAGGATCAGAAATGCTCGGCAGCTTACCTGCACGAGACCTTACCTGCACGAGGCTTTCACCCTTAGACCTTCCCTGGGCTGATTTTGCCTCTGGTTTTGTTTCCTCTCTCATGTTTTCTTCCATTTTGTCCCATAAGCTCTTTGACTAGGTAGCGCCTCGTTGATGGGCTACTACCGGGCTGTAGCGGACTGCGGCGAGACGCTTCTGCGTCGAGAGGCATCACCCTTTGATCGTCTTCCGGTACTACCTACCTGTTATTCTTTGGCGCTACGACCTGGGCGCCACAATATGGTCAGCAGGTAGGAAAAGCGGGAGGAGGTAGTTCTCTACGGGATGTAGCAGGGCGTCCTCTCAGCTTGTGGGAGAGTGACACGACGGCGAGATCCCTTTACCAGTGCGCTACGAAGTACAAATTCATTTCATTTCATTTCTCCCCAGGAAACCCGAGTTAGTTTTGGAAGTCCCTGCTTCAATGACAGTGGCTCCAGGCTTTAACCCAACTAAAACCACATCGGCAAACTACTCCTCATCAAAGGACAGATCAATCCAGTGCGTTATATTCAGTCTTCCTCCTGCCGTCAAGGGGAAGCAAGATCAATGACATCTCTATGTGCACACTTCCTCATGTTCTCAAGTCTGGTAAGATTAACGACCTCCGTATCCACGCTCTTCCTCTTGAGGCCATTCATATTGGGGGACAGATTTTCAGTATCTGGGATGCCTTGTGCTGCGGCTAGACCTCCAAGTTTTCCTAGTCGAAGCCTCAAATTCTTGACCTCCTTCTGCTCTTTTTCCCAATGTTCCACCATGAACTCAAATGCCCTGCGATTCTTTCGGATCGAACAGTAAGCTCCAGTTCCCCGACCACCTTCTGTTCCAATTGCGCTGTAGCCATTTTGATACATACCATCGAAGTATTTGCGTGCGAAATTCCTGGCATGAGGTAAGTTGTTTACACCATGGTAGATGACACTCTCCTGCGGGCCCCTAAGAAAATCTTGGACAGTTGGATGGTTTGGAAGCTCTGCAAACGGCTGACACCAGGTGAAGACAGGCTTTCCATGCTCAGAAAGCATTTTAATGCGTTCGTTAGCAAGAGAATGTATGACACTCCGGCCCATAGCCACACGCGACAATTTCTTCCAAATCACATCCGAGTCGAGCAACGTCTTCAGAAGGTGTTGTTGCTTGTGCAGTCTGGACTGATCCACTAGAGATTGAATGAGTTTGTCCAACAATAGCTCGTCGCCAAGCATGACAAAGATACGAACGAGGTTCACAATCTGACTTTCAACTGATTTCTCTTTCGATAAGGATGTGAGATTGCTCCAAGGGAAGGCGACGATGTAAGTCCCTGGTGGTGATCATTTGACAGATTTGTAAGAAGAAATGGAGCGCGACTGGGTCTTCACTCTCTGTCGGAGAGGCAGCAGTTTCACCATCCATGATGCTACGAGGAGTAGGGTGTAATTCGCATGAATTTGAGTCACCACACTGCAAAAGACTTCCGTATCAATCTCCTCAAAACGCTCCACCATCTTTGGTCCAAACTCGTTATGGAGTTCCTTGAGAGAGAAGAGCATCTTTACAACACCGCAGATTGTTCCTGAATTAAGCTTGCTAAGAGACGAACAAGCTGTCCACACAAGCTCAAATGTCTTCTTGGCCACAATGACGGCAGCATCCAGACATCCCAACGTCTGAAGCTCCAGTGCAAGATGGGTGAAGGATTCACCTTGAGCGACTGCACAGTCCTTCACAAGTTCCATGACAACTGATCCGCACGAATCCATATCTTTGCACAATGGTTGCGATTCTCCTTGCTACATCGGCATTTCTGACCCCAACTTTCCATGCAACTACCTTGAGTTCATTGCTGTTGTACTGACTATCCTGGCGAGTCTTCAACAACAATTTGAGGCCGCGCAGCACATCTTCCCACCTTCCCGCCCCAAGACTGAGGTTCAGCAACCGAGAAGTGACTGGATCTGCCTTATCTTCTCGACGAGGAAAATGCCAAATTGATGAGCCATGGTTCTGGCAATACGTCAAGAATTCTTGGAGCATTCCACAAAGATCTGGGTCATTTAGACTTTCCTTACTTTCCAAAACGTCCAATGCACTTGAGATTCTCGCCTTGCAGGCAATCGACATAATCCTCTTCTTTGGCCATACAACGATCATGGCCTTGTGGTACCAATACTCCAAAGTCGCACCCTCATTACCAGTACACTCCTCATAATACTCGACTTTATCCGGACCATCATCAACATGAAACGGCTCGTTTTTACGATCTTCACCAGTTACGACTTCGAGATCCATGTCAAGGTCAATATATTCAGCAAAGGTGGCTGTGTTGCCGAGTCCAACCCAATTGCTAGCACTGATCTCTTCGTCGAGGACTTCCGCCATTGTATGCTGACAGGAATCAGATTCATCGTCATCGTCGTCCTCATCGTCATCACCATCTGAATCTGAATCTGAATCGTACCGGTAACGAGACCTATGGTGATCATAGTGATCATAGTAATCGACTTCCGGTGCCCCAGTCTCATGTTTAGTCAAGATGCACAAATGAAGATCGAGCCACCTTTTTCTCCCGCTGTCTCGGCAATTCTTCAACACTTGTGCCACGATACGGTCGTCGCCCTTCAGCCCCGCAAAAGTCAAGTTCTTTTCTGTGTACTTGTGTTATGGAATCGCAAGCTTGTCACTGAATATGTTCGTATTTTCCTCCATTACTGCTTCCAACCAAGGTTGCAATGCCGCCTCAGCCTTGCCCAACTTGGAGGAGAACCCCTTCAGCTCTCCTAGCTGCAACACCTCATCAGAGCTAGTATTGCGTCTTACCAAGTTGAAGGGCAGGCATAGTCGTGCACCAGCCGTGACTTTGCGCAGCTCGTGCTCGCAGTCAGCGAAGAAAACTTTGTAGCAAAAATCCGTTGAGCTGACCTTTGAGAAATCGAAGGTCTTACTCATATTGTTGTGCTTCACCACCAATGCTCCACCTTTGAACCCTGCCTCCGTCGGAAGCTGGAGCACCAACGTCGCAAACATGCCAGGTTCTTTTTCCGTGTCACGATGGACCTTGAAGTGGCCGTCGGTGTCGTAGAGCAGAAGTTTGTACAGGTGCGCTTCTAGCTGCAGGGCCGCTCCATCAAGGCCCAGCTCGCGTACCGCCTTCATAGCGAGTAGCTGGGCAGTCTCGGATATGAAGTGTGGCGCCCCTGGGAAGCTCACTTTGGAGGCGTCCACCTGCCAGGACCTGCGCACGGCTGTGTCGACGACCGTGGCTAAGCTTTGGCCGAAGGGCGCCTGCTCGCAAACACCACGAAGCTTGGAAGTGTCTACCTTCGAGAGAGGGAGGCGGAATTCGCCAACACCCTGGACATGTAAGGAGTCCAGGACGACTCCCTGCTCAGTGGGGGCGATGATTCCACCTGCGGCGTACGTCCCATCGGTGCCTTCGGCAGGACTCCAAAGAGCGTCGAGCAGCTTGGTAAAGAACAACTGCCTCTGCTGTGCTTCTGAATCTCTTACAAGGTTACTGCCCATCATCCTCATTGATGGCATTTCTGCATAAACGTTGCAGTCAGCAGACGAGGCAAGGAGGAAAGGAGAAGTCCTCGATGACTGAGGAAACTTGTGCATTTGTGATGATCTATGCTAAGTATATGCCGGGCTGGTCGTGGCGGCAATGTTACATTCAGACAGAGAGACAGAATTGTCACCTTATCACACACTCTGAGAGTTTGTCGATCGGGGGACACGCAAAGCGTCTCAACAATGCCTGTACTGGATACATGTGAATATCTTCGAACCTCGACAGAAGGGAAAAAAATGAAGAAAGGGACATTGAAACTCCGATGAAACTATATTGTAATGCTGTTGATCACAAGGAGAAGTCGGAGGCGGTGAGTTAGGGAGTAGGGACTCGGGAGTCCCAGTTTTTACGGCCTTTCTATTACATCTTGGCATAGAGCAAGACATAGCAGCCATTTCTGCGAGCAATCCCTCGTTGCTGCCTTGGGGCTAAAGTAGGGCCTGCAGATTATCCAAACAAGTTCAGAGAAGTTTTATGGGTAACTAACTCTGTTTTGTTGGGACATTCTTCACGATACCGACACGGCCTTAGGTATTAGAGACTTCAGCCTCAAGTCAGCTTCCTCTAGCAGGGTCAGTTCTTCGTACCGACTTGAAAGTCTCCTCTACCTTTTCCCAGTGACCAGGACTGAGCCTGGACGGTCTTGCTTCCAATCATTCTAGGGTATCTGGTACTAGGCATGCGATTCCACCATTTGACTTTGATCTCATCACATCGAGAGCTCTCAAGGGTGGTACGCCAAATTCGCCTCTTAACAGCCACTTTAGCTGTTTAAGTACGCTTGCTGCGGATGGCTTAGGGCACCTTATGGACAATAGACAGGACTCCCTAGGCATTGTTATTCCGAATTCTCCAGCTATGCCTTCAGGTGTCCCATCCTCCATCAGGTCGTCGCTTTATGCGGATAACGGTACTACTCTCTTTGTGGACAACAGCTCTTATTCTAACGTGACTTCTTCTCTCAATAGGCTTTCTAGTTTTTGCTATGCTTCAGGATTGAAAATTAACTGGAGTGCCAGACCCTCACCTTTGGATGCAGAAGAAACAGCGGTCAACTGGAGGCTTCGGCGTAGCTTTCGGAAAGGCAAGTCCAAGGCCCAGCTCTCTTTCGATCCTCCCAAGAGGAAAAGGGGTAGCATGTAGGATAGCATTTAGTCTGATATCTTTAGAAATCTCTCTTCTCTCTTGATCGTATTGAACTCCGAGCTCGGAGCAGTGTCTGGTTTCTCAGCCTAAGTTCATGGCAATTATAAGGTTAATTTTTCCTTACCTATGCAATAAAATTAAAAAAAGGGCTACAGTCCCCTGTTCTTTAGGATACCAGCTAGTGCCAAGTTTTTCTTTCTCAGCAAGACAGAAGGCCACGTCGACAAGTTCTGGCTAAACCCTAATATATTTTAGCCAAAATGTCACAGTTTTTTAGCCAAATAAATATATTGTTAATAATTAAATTATTGAAGGGGAAAAAAAGAGTTAAATCCCAAAGGGTGCCAAACGCCCTCATCAGTCAACCATGAAAGAAGAAAAATGAAGCTTGGGAACAATTGCATGGTGGCTCTTGTTGGTCAGGGCTACTCAGAAATTAGATGGCTGCAGAAAATATGGGTGCAAAATCTACAACCCTCGCAGGCCTTTCTCAATCTGGGGACATTATGCTTACTTTTTTTGTGAGATTGTCAAGGAATGGATCTGTGGGGGTACGGCTGTTGCTCACATTCTTGACAATGAACTGCAATTATAAGATTTTGACGCAGAGGAGTCAGAACAACTTTTTAAATGGTTTTTTGAGATCAATTTTTTTCTTCAATCTGGCAGGTATGCTCTGCAAAGAATGTACTCATAAGATGCGGTTTTGCCGTAGCCTTGTGGCCATTGACCCCGCGCCAAGACATCCTTGCGACATTCCTTGTCGCAGCTTTGGTATTCACAATAACTTCATTTTTGTTACAGGGATTCGAACCCTTATAGCTATCCATTATAGCATACAAAATTATGGCCGAAAGGCCTTTAAGATTAACCATAAAGGTTAAATAAATTGGAGTTTTGGAATGTAATATGATAAACAATTTGATAGAATGGATTTTGAATTTATTGAAATGATGAAATCTGAGGTTGAGAACATGATAGAATATAAATATTATACAGTATATATTATATTATATATTGATTTATATTTTAATTATTTAATACATATTATATTATTATATATCCATTTTAAAATTATTATTTTAAAATAAATTCGTTAATATAAATAGTATATTTGAAATATTTGAAGTTTTTGAGATGTTATATGATAGATAACTTAATTGATTAGATTTAAATTGGAATGATGAATCTGACATTGAAAGCATGATATAAATTGATAATATATTTATTCTTATATATAATATACATCATTATGTTTAAATAAATAAATAATAAATAATATTAGTTCTCTTAAATAAATATTTTAGTATGTTCATTTATAGAAATAATATAAATGTTTAATTTTAAATTAGAAATATGAAAAATGTAATGATAATATAAAAGTATATGAATAAATAATTATGTAGTAGTAAAAAATACACATGATTGGAACTGATAATGATTGATTTATGATAATGATAATGGACTGGTTGATGGATAGAATGATAGTTGATTTATGTAGTGACGTCGTTAGGTTATAGCTAGATTTTAAAATACATCTATTTATTATTAAATTTGTTTACTTAATGTAATATAAAATTTTGTTTTTATATACTTATTTATACTATATTTAATATATATATAATTCTGATTATAGTTAAATATTTATAATATCTAAGTTGTATATACTATATTGATATCATGCTTGAATATCATATATACTATAGATTATGATGTAACATTCAAAGTGGCATAATCACAGTGTAATGAATTTTGATGATTTCTTGGAAATATAAGATAGTGTTTTTGGTAGTTATCTGATAATGTGTATGATATGTTAGAAGAAGAGAAAACAAAACAAAACAAAAGAGAAAGAACGAAGAGAAAAAATGAAGAGAAAGAAAGAAGGGAAAATTCTATTCCGTTGAGCAACTCATATTGAAATACAAAGAATAGAGATAAGAAAGAAACATAAACAAAGACAGAAAGTGAAAGGAAAAAACAAATGAAGGCTATTCAGAAGAATTAGGAGACAGTTCTATTTTGCCACAGAACCGAAAGAACAAAGCAACGTAAACAAATAATAGAAGCAAAGAAGAAAGACAAACGAAGAAGAAAGAAACAAAACGAAAGAGAAAGAACAAGGAGAAAGAAAGAATAGAAAGTTCTATTTTGCTGTACAACTCACACAGAAATACAAAGAATAGAGATCGGAAAGAAACATAAACAAAGAACAAAAAGCGAAGGAAAAAAACAAATGAAGGCTACTTAGAATTAGAATTAGGAGACAATTTATTTTGCCACAGAACCGAAAGAACAAAGCAACATAAACAAACAACAAAAGCAAAGAAGAAACACAAACAAAGAGGAAAAAAAACAAAACGAAAGAGAGAGAACAAATAGAAAGTTCTATTCCGCTGAACAACTCACACAGAAATACAAAGAACAGAGATCAGAAAGAAACATAAACAAAGAACAGAAAATGAAAGGAAAAAACAAATGAAGGCTACTGAGAAGAACTAAGAGACAGAACAAAGAAACATAAACAAACAATAGAAGCAAAGAAGAAACACAAACAAAGGGCAAGGAGCATAAATTCTATATCTATACCAAAAGCTTGCGTGCAGAAGAAAGTGAAGGAAATGATCCTCGTTCTGCATACTTATAGAGGTTTCAAAGAATCATAAACAGAGAACCAAAACTGAAGAACAAAGACAAATGAAACTACTGAGAAGAACTAAAAAAAGTTGTCAAATAACCGAAAAAACAGAGAAACATAAACAAGCAACAGAAACAAAGGTAAAAGAGCAAAACTAAGAGACAGTTCTATTGTCTGCAAACAACTTGTGGTAGAAAGAGAAGAAAATGATCCTCGTTTTTGGGAAAAAAATGATGTGGAGTCTAAAAACAATGAATGAAAAATAAAATAATTGGATAAAACAGAATGAAAAGTTGTTATTATTTATTTGACAGAATAGGTACTAACTCATGAAGGTTTATTTAAAAATAGATGTCGGTGCATTACAAATAGTTGTATGAACGTTGAGGACAAAATCTTGTTTTAACCGTAATAAATGGTGTCACTTACAAATTTTGTCGGTACATACCAATAAATAGTACATGTGATTCTTAAATGTAATGATCAAAGTTGATACATTTATTATAATACTTTTTTTATTTTTATTTCCCGTGGGACTCCTTAGGGCCACCCTAATGAGTCCTAAGAGCAATCAAACATAACAATTTACATCTTTCTATTTTCCCCTCTCCTTAGGGCGGCCCTAAAGAGTCCTAATTATTACTTATATTTGCCCTTAGGACTCCTTAGGGCGACCCTAAAGAGTCCTAAAGGCAATTATAGATAATAGTTTATATGTTTCTATTTTCCTCCTCTTATAACCCCTTAGGTTGTCGAAATGGGTCTTAAGGGCAATTATTTATGTCTTTCCATTTTTCTCCTCTTAGGAGTCCTTAGGACAGTCCTAAGAAATCATAAGGGTAATCATAAATAATAATTTATATGTTTTTATTTTCCCCCCTCTTAGGACTCATTAGGGCGGCCTAAAGTAGTCCTAAGGGCAATTATAAATAATAATTTTTATATTTTTATTTTCCCCCTCTTAGGACTCATTAGGGCCGCCCTAAGGAGTCCTAAGGGCAATTATAGATAGTAATTTACATCTTTCAATTTTCCCCTTCTTAGGACTCCTTAGGGCGGCCCTAAACTGGTCTTAAGGACAATTATTTATGTCTTTCCATTTTCTCATCTTAGGACTGTCCTATGAAGCCCTAAGGGTAATTATAAATATGTTTTTATTTTCCCCTCTCTTAGGACTCCTTAGGGCAGTCCTAAGGAATCCTAAGGGTAATTATAAATATTAGTTTATAAATTTCCATTTTTCCCTCTTAGGACTCCTTAGGGCTGCCCTAAAGAGTCCTAAGGGCAATTATAAATAATAATTTACATCTTTCAATTTTTTCCTTCTTACTAAGGGTAATTATAGATATTAATTTATATGTTTCCATTCTCCCCTTCTTATAACCCCTTAGGCTGCCTAAACAGGTCTTAAGGGCAAATATTTATGTCTTTCCATTTTTTTCCTCTTAGGACTCCTTAGACTGTCCTAAGAAATTCTAAGGGTAATTATAAATAATCACGTATATATTTGTATTTTCCCCCTCGTAGGTGTCTTCAAGGCAATTATAAATAATAATTTATATATTTCCATTTTCCCCCTCTTAGGATTCTTTATAGCAGTCCTAAGGAGTTCTAATGGCAGTTATAAATAATAATATATATCTTACTATTTTTCTATTTTTATCACAAGTACTAACACGTAAAGGTTTATTTCAAAAAAGGATGTCGGTGCATTACAAATGGATGTATGAACGTTTATCGAAAATAAAGTTTTATTTTAATTATAATAAATGATGACAACCTACCAATTTTGTCTGTACATACCAATAAATAGTATGTGATTCATAAATATAATAATCAAAGTTGATACATTTATTATAGTAGTTCATATTTTTTCTATTTCCCTTAGGAAATATTCTTTGCTTTTAGAATTTTCAAGTCTCTCATGATCTCGCTTAGCCTCTTCCAACATTTCTCTACATCTTTCACAGTTTTTGACAATGTTGCCTATAGTCCGACTCTCTTAATTAATTACAATAGAAAGAAAAAATAGATTGAAATACTTAGAATCAGATTGTTGCATGTCCAATCTTTAGATGTTTAAAAAATGAAAGTGAGACTCAATGTTGTGTGATAGATTTTTGAATATATATATATATAATATATAATATACCTGATTGTTACATGTTTAAGAGCATTGTGTAATTACAAGTGAGTGGTTGTATAAAAGTTAAATTTTGATTATTTTGATTATTATTTTAATAGTAAATATGCGTTGATTTAATTCGTACAGTAATATAACTTTTAATGATTCTAATTTAAGTTATGACTAAAAAGATGAATACTAAAAATAACTAAAAAATGATTAAAAATAAACTATTAGATCTTTTATTGCTATATGCAACTTGTTCTTCCACTTAAGTCTAAAAGTGGTCTGGCATCCTTCTATCTTTTAAAAAAACGATATAAATAATTCAGAATTTAATAAAGGCTTTTTTACCAAGGGAACTTGGAAGTACATTCAGTACAGGTTTAATGTGGCATCTTTTTTTTGACGCTGATCTGTAGTCTCCTTTGTAAGGAGGAGCCAGTCAATAAATAGGCATCCCCCAACATAAAATCAGGCAGTAGCGGGAGCAGAACCTCAGCCCAGCCCGAACTTCGAAGGCAGACGAAACATTAATGTCTTCAGCAGTGAAGGTGACGAGATGGGCCAGCCTCCAACCGTTGGTGGGCTGGAGGTGCCCAGATTGTGCCCAGAGTCCGAATAACTTACCTGGAGCAGAGAATGGCTCTCCGCTCCCTCCAAACGTGGAAGCCTTTAATGTTGGTTCGATTGCTTTGAGAGCACCTGGGCTAAAGCTGTCAGCACCGGGCCCCCAAGCCTCAGTTATAAGATCGTAATAAATGAAGATTAGGGTGGATGGAAGGAGCGGAGAGAGAAGAGAGAAGAGAGAAGAGGTAACTAGTAACTACTTATCACATCTACGTAACCAGATGCTCCAAGGAATGAAAGGCCCGTGCATGACCAGATCTGGCACTTACTCCAAGGCTGATGACCGTTACCCAGATTCAATAAATGGCAGACAGAGTTAAGCTAATGCCCAAGGGGCGAGAAATCTGGCAAGCAAAAGTGGACGAGAAAAAACACTGTTCTAAGGTGTTCGGGACTCCCTGGAGGCATACTTTGCACTTCCCGGGGCGATCAAATGAGGTTGCCATTGACTGGCAAGATCTGTTACAAGCTGTCCATGAAAAGGCCGAAGTTTCAGTCGATCTCGAGGTGCCACAGACATTATCCACACTCCTTCCGAGCTAACGTTGCTAGGAAAGATAGTTGCCACAACTTACAATAACTTACCATAACTTACTTGGCCCATGTGTACTACTGTGGAACTTCCGATACAGGTTGAATTTTGTGGCTTGCACTTCCTGCTAACGGAGTCAGCTTTATCCTTTATGCCATGATATCAATCACCAATATGTTGACAGTTTCTAAAGAGTTCATAACTAGGATATAACTTCACAATTCATTGAATTCAGTTGACATTAAGATAGATACGTGGACTAGTTAAGAAAGCGACGTTGTATGAACTCTACTATATATGTTAACTTTTTGTACCAGGCAACAGATACTTCCTCATTTTCTATGAAGGGTTTGTTCTGAAATAATGACATCAATGTTATTTAAACACCTAACCAGGGCAGGATAGTAGCACAGAGGATAGAGCCGTACTTACTTAGACCCAGCAATGGTGCAATACATTTCTCTTGAACACTAGAGTAAGGGAATCGAGCAAGGAGTCCAACCCCAGACCTTTCTACCACTACCAAAACACTTTCCAAACAATGAGAGAACCCAGTTAAACTTGCAGCTCCATTGATTTCTATAGAACAAGGATGACAACCCGCAAGCCTGCCAGAGCTGCCAACAACAGACTAAATGCTGGCAGAGTCGAAGGAGATGCCTTGGATGGTGAACCAGGGGTTCCACCAGTGGAGATGGGAGGAGCGGTCGAGGGGCCGCTGGCAGCAGCAGCAGCCGGAACTTCCCCTGTGATGGAAGCAGCACCAACATGTCACCGATGTTTCTCTCTTTCTCACCGATGTTTCTCACTATCGAAGACAATGGCATGTGAGGGAAAGTCAAACCAAGCTTCCACAAGTTTAGTGCCTAGCAGGAATATCCGTCAGTACATCTCCCAAAATATCCACAATAGCAGCGAGAGCATCTTCCCAGGGGAAAGAATAGCCAGTTAATCGAGGAGGGGAAAACAGCAGAAAGGTAGATTAAAAATGCATTCAGGGCAAGTGATTGAGAGCTTGAGATAACACACCTTTAGGGGAACTTGGTAAAGCAGAGGGCGCAGGAATGGGGGTTCCGTTCAGCAAAGCTGCAGCCATATACATGCACACAATTACAAGTTAAGACGCCTCCAGGAGCGAGCTGCTTGCATAAACGCACGGGGAACCCACACCCAGATTGGTTGTCCTTCAGCCAGAAGACTTCAAGAACAACATACATTCTTGGAGTCGCAAGTTTCTGAAGCAGGACATCCTGCGGGGAAAGGTGTAGGAAACACGACGTAAACGAGCTGCCACTTCATACGCGGCATATTCCTAGTCGAAGTTATGGTTGCCACGAGGTGCCTGGACTAACCAAAACCATGACAGCCTTGAGAGGGGACTGTTGAACAGCTGCACAAAGGCACACCTGCCTGTCTTTGTACAGATTCAAAGTATCCTCCGGCCCTCCCTATTCAGATACAAAATGCTAAGGAAAACAGCGAATTCACATAGATCTAGAGTTGTAGAAGAAAACAATGGAAGATCTTCAAAGGAGGACAATGGCAGCAAAAGTTTAGGGAAAAATCAACGTGGGGAAAGGACCTACCGGTGCAGTGGCCTGCATTGGCCTCTACTTTGCACAAGCCGGGAAGCATCAACGCCAAGGTGGTGTTGATCCCAGACGCACCTCCTCCGGCACTTCCGGCACCTCCGGCGCCTCCAGGAGCAATCAACTCACACAAACACACAGGGCTGTGTGCCCTCACGTCCTGAAGAGCGGAACAACAGGCCTTGGAAGGGGCGCCTGCCGCAGTTCCCTCCACAAACGAGATGCATGGCACCATCTGAGCGAACTGGTTGTTGCAGTCCGGCAGAGGCGGGGCAGCTCCCACAACAGCAAAGTTCACCCCGCACACCACTGCTAGTGCAATGGCCAAGCCCGCTGTCGCCATCGCCCTGGACAACACCATGCTGCTGGACTTTCCTTCACCCTACTTTGCCCAACTCAAATATGCCGCTGCCGAGTAACACCTCGAGCTCTCGCTGACCTGAAAAACGGGCTCACGATGTAAACCGAGGCTGTAAGCTCTCTCTGAACACGCGGAAGAGACAAGAGCCCCACAAGCACACAAATACTGCGGGCTCTACGACGGCAGCGAGACGTAGCGAGCGAGAGAAGAGGATACTTACTGTAAAGTCCTGAGGAGAGGGAAGAAGGAGCGGCGTGTGGGAAGGACGGCGGAGGCAGGATGACGCAACCTGCTACTACCGGTTACATTTATTATTTATCCGTGCGTTTCAAGCACACCCACCGTCCACCACCGGTCACCATAGCAACATTGACAGGTCATAACCGGTGATGTGCTGTGTGTTGTTTCAATAATACAGGCACAATCAAGAGCTTCTCGTGGTTTTATGAACTCGATAATCGTCTTCATCACGACTGTTCAAAGCTCTGCCATGCCAGGCTCTAACTATGTCTCGAGTCTTCACCTATCATCCATCTCGATCTTTTCCCTCCAAACATGCAATCTGCGAACGAGGATTGCAGGCAGGAATCCAGGATCAGTGTGGGCAAACGGCTGGATTGGAATTTGGGCGCCATCTTTTGAATAATGTTCGGACTGATTCAGTCAGCTCACGTCATTGAATGAAACATGTGTCCCCGCATCTGCTTCTGAGATCATTGTCCTGTAGTTAAACAGTTCTTATGCCGCCCACCGCTGCGAACCATGACACAACCATAGCTTAGACGGACTGATTCATTCCTGTGGAAGATTTTGTGGTGGTACCGTTTGGCTGTGATATTATACCTACGCTGTATTGGCGTCTTATTACACATACAGCACCAGTACGTGTTCACGAGGACAGTGATCCCACAGGTGGATTGGTTGCCGTTGCATGCCAGCGTGCTCACATACATGTATATATGCAGCCTGTCACAGTAATTACTAGTGAAGACGAACAGATGAGGCCTCGTCCGTCCGCCTTCGACATCTGCCTGGCCTCTGCCAACATTGATAGCCAACCTCCGCCATAACACACGACTTTCCAGACAGCCTCTTTCAATAAAGCATCAAAGCTGCACCTCTACTTACTTTCTATGACAGCAAATGTGTGTGTTTATCTGGTTGTTATTATATTGAACTGCACATCCTGAAGTAACTCAATGGCATCTTGAGTGAGTGCAGAGTGCAGCGGCTGGCGGTAGAACTGCAGACAGAACTCTTGCCAGAATGGTGGAAGGCTGACCATGGCCCCTATCCTTTGTTTTTTTGTTTTTCTAATTTCGGGGCGGTGCCCCGAAATTGAATTGCTGGCAAGTGCCATGAGGCGTACAACAGGGAGATGGGTACATGACCCGACGGGCACAGCGAGGCCAGCAGACAACCTTGTATGAACAGCCAAGAAGGCAGAGGTGAGAAGCGAGCTGCAGATGTTTAATGCTTCCTCGTGAGTGGCTCGGAGAAATGGGCCCTGAATTTGGTTTTGCGGTTTTTCCAGGGATGCCAACTGATGTCTTCGTCTAGTGGAGGGCCACGGATTGGGCAAACCTCCTGCA
This sequence comes from Takakia lepidozioides, assembly GCA_030704615.1. NCBI lineage: Eukaryota > Viridiplantae > Streptophyta > Takakiopsida > Takakiales > Takakiaceae > Takakia > Takakia lepidozioides. The sequence goes on along the minus strand of CM060734.1, from coordinate 21,992,598 downwards.
GCTGCTGCGTGGGCAGCAGGTCCAGATTGTGCCCGAGGATGATGTCCATCCCCACGACCGTCTAAGCCCTTAATGAGGTTGTCTTGAGAGCATCTGCATAAAGGTTGACAAGATACCCCTTGGCACCTCCGTTAGCAAATCTAGATGAATCCTTTGTGAACTGGGCGTGGACAGAAGGTGAAGTGAGAGAGAAGAGAATATCACATCTGCTTCTCCGGAGAAGCCCAACGGGATTTTACACAAGACACAAATTTGAGCATAGTATGAAGCAAACATGATTCGAGATGTCCACTCTTCTCAAAGCACACCATAGTCCGAGACAATGTTCTGAAAGCCTAATTTGCTCATAGATCGCAAAAGGGCTTCCCTCCCCAACGTCAAACCGAAGAGCCAGAGAGACGAGCATTATCATAGTAGTCCATAGCACAACAGGGAAGTTAGTGTCCACATGAAATAGAATCCCTTGAGCAGTAACCAGCACGGTACAGAAAAATGGAGGAAATAACAGAATGCTCCAGAGATTCAGCAAAACCAGCAAGCAGAAGATGATTGACAAAGAATTGACAGAGAATCCTGTTAAGCAATGTCCAAAGGAATGCACTTTTTACTGACCTGTCCTTTCCTCCAAAAGGCCTTCCCAATGACATTCCAAATAATGTGACCAATGCAACCACTTATAATTCCATTTACCGAGTCAGGGAAGGGAGTGCACAGAGATAGACTTTGAACAATTCCATTTGCCCAGGTCAAAGTTCAGAGTAGGTAGGGGGCTCCTTCATAAGCAGACTAATCTGACCCCAAGCAAGACCTGACACCGGTCTTGGATTGGCTGTCCCAGTAACTGTGTCTAAGATCCTGACATCAAAGAGATCATTAGTTGGGACATTAAGGACAAGAAGCTTGGAGGATCCCCTTGCCGAGAAGGCTAAGAACTCTAGAATGATTCAATGTGTGATTGTGAAACATCTGGTTTTATGATGCAGGCGATGGAGATGTAAAAGCTTGCTCCTTAGCATCTAATCACAACATAATCGACATACTCTGCAGGTTTCTATCGAGGTGCCTGAAAACAGACATGCTGCAAGAGAAGTTCACACATGGTCAAGACCACAAACAACGTGTTACAGGAAGAGAATTCCCCTCAGTTGATAAATCTGTTTTCCATTAATGAAAAAATGAAATGAATGAGGAATATAAAAACCTGTGAAAGAATGAAGCCAAGAATCCCAGGAAGGTCCTTGCCATATTGTACACTCAAAAAGGGCCATGGTCTGTTGAGGCCCCCATTTCTCCCAGCTATGCTTTCCGCTCCTACTATACATCTCTCTTGACAAAATGTTCAGTGGAACCCAACAAGATTCCATGACCAAACTACCAAAAACTCACAAATCGTCACCTTCAACCGCATCCATTACCTGACAACCTTTTAAAGGCCAACATTTCAGGCAACCAGATGGCACAAGGGTGTTTCCTGACAACAACCGTTAGTGAAGGGAGGAGAAGCTTCAAGCCTGCCTTAAGAGACTCCTCTTCACCACCCATTTGCAGAACGTTTGCACTCGAGTGGTCTCTCTTGCCAGCTTGACTAACCACCTCTTCACAAGAGGCATAGTTCCAGCACCAGATAGCTCAGAGACCTCAGATAAATCCCGTGAACATGCACGTAGCAAACAAATGTCACGCTGCACTCGACCAAATTGAATGCTCCCAACCGCCCCACACTCGTCCTGAGACGAAGACTTGACGCTAGTTACCCTTAAGCACCAACGCCAGTATCCTCACCATCCTTAGGGAGTAAGAGACCCTCAAAGGAGCCCAGAAGATCAGAGCCATAGATGTGACCCATCTTGGAACGCTTTGTTTCAAGGTAGCGCTGGTTCTCTTTTGTAATGGGAGATATCACTGGGATGCGGCCTGTGACTGCTAAGCCATAGCCCTTCAGGCCCATGTATTTGGAAGGGTTATTTGTCATTAAACTCATAGTCCGGACACCCAAATCCCGCAGTATCTGCAACATGCACACCCATCCATCCACCCATTCCCCCTCAATATCTGCTTGATTTTCAAAATGTCAAAGTCTTTGTCAGCAACAACCCATCAAAAGATAATACAACGCTGAGGTATTAAACTTTCCATATTCCCACCCACATTTCCTTCCTCCCCCTTTCTGCTCAGTCCCAACTCCACATCGGATACAGGAGACAGGAAAAACAAGAGCTTCACCTCACCCAACCTTTGCCCAGCCAAATTCCTGTCCCCCGTTCCCCCTTCTCTCCCTTTGTCTAGCAACACCGTACCTGGGCACCAATGCCATACTCGCGGGAATCAATTGGCAGACCAAGTTCGACATTGGCCTCCACAGTGTCAAGGCCTGCATCTTGCAAATTATAGGCACGAAGCTTGTGTCCAAGACCAATTCCACGGCCTTCATGTCCACGCAGGTAAACAAGGACCCCTCTCCCCACTTTATCAATGCGGGCCATGGCTTGGGCTAGTTGGTTGCCACAGTCACAGCGAGCGGAACCAAAAATATCACCAGTCAAACACTCAGAGTGTACCCTCACGAACACATCCAGCCCATTGCCAATATCGCCCTGTGGAAATCAATACAGCATATTGGGATCAAGTACAAACACTGATATTGTTTTCCCCCTATCCCTGATTCAGCTACATTCGAAACTCTTATCGTGAATAAATCCAAGCTTGTCAAGCTCGTCTGATGTAGTCCGATCTACTTTCATCGGTCCAGGACAGACCCACATCTGTGACCCCATCATGAACAATATTAAGGCACTGTAGATGCTTTTACTCCTGTTGACGATCATTGAATAAGGCAACCAATTGCCACTCGCATCAGCTACTGTAGTGCTGACTGAAACTAAAAACCGATGAAAGAAGCCAGAAATGATGGATGATACCTTGACAATGGCCATGTGTTCGATGCCATCAAGCTTAGAGCGGTAGCTGTATGCCTTGAAGCTTCCCCACTTGGTAGGCAGCCGAGCCACTCCTGTCCGTTCCACTAATTTCTCCCTCTTCTGCTTGTACCTGTAGATTAGTGAACCAAGACCATCTGTAAATTCCACAAAACATCCAGGTGGACTGGAGAGAGAGCTGTTTGTTCTTAGCAGCCAACTGTCTATTGTCTAGGGACTTCTTTTTCTTGCGACAGTGGTCGGATGACCACTATCTCCTGGTCTGTCTGCACTTGGTGTTTTCTCTACCCACTGGCCCTGTCAGTGCTGGCATTACTTGGAATGCCAAGATTGTGATAGAGGTTGATGGTTTATAAAGGTTTGTCTGGAGCCTTTCTGAGGAAAAGAGAGGGGAGGACAGACAGTGCCGTTGGCCACAGATCAGTTAAGGGAGGAAAACGGGAATATGGCAGAATAGAGAATGGGGGACACTAGCATAATGCTGTGCCTCCAGTTGTGGTATTTTGACTTTAGAAAGGAGGTCGATACTAGTTTTCCAGATTTAGTCCAGAAAGCACTTAACCATAGCATCCAGCTGATATGAGTATTCAGCCTCAGATTTTGGCCCACGGGTTTTAGTAGCAAGAGAAGGTGCAACGAGACTCTTTTAATGCTTTTGCAGAGGTCCAGAGGGCCCCCACAACAACTGTTCACTCACACACACACAGATTGAGATTGAACATTACCTCACAAGGTCAGCAATTGAGATCACAGGAAGATTGTGGGTCTTCGCAAACTGGTGTAGGTGTGGCAGTCGAGCCATGGAGCCATCCTTCTCATTGACAACCTCACACAATACTCCCACTGGCGGTAACCCAGCCATGATTGCTAGATCCATTGCTGCTTCTGTGTGCCCAGCCCTCTTCAACACCCCACCTGTGCACATATGTTCCCAAGGAGAAGTGTTAACCTTAATGGATCTACCTTGGGTGAATCATTCACCTCACTTTTTCTTGGGCTATAGTGAGGGACCATGCACGAGAGAGAGAGGGTATATCATAGCAGCCATTGCCTGACAGTGGAGCAAGATGATAAAACGCATGGAAGAATGGCACCAGGTTCCATAATTGCTTACAAGAAAAGACCTGGGATGTTCCCACCTTCGCTGTATCTCAAGGGAAACACATGGCCGGGTCTTCGAAAGTGCTCAGGCCTTGAGACTGGGGAAGCCAAAGCAAGGATTGTCTTACAACGATCCTGAGCTGAAACTCCTGTAGATGTTTCAGCCTTCACATCCTGTACATTATAAAAAATAAAGTACATTATAAGTTTAGACCAAAATTGTGCACAATCCAAAATGATATTGGTTTATGTAGAAAGACAATGGTTTACACCGAGAAACCAGAAACCAAATAAAATATTTACTTCTCTTTGCAGACAAAGGTTTAATATTGGCACCCTTTCCAGCAAGATGGAATCTATTACCATTTTCAACCTTCTTGTAATAATGCATACTACATGTATGTTAAGATTGAGTAGGTTACATACCACTGACACTGTAAAGGCAGTGAGAAGGGCCTCCTCATTCTCCCTACTGGAAACCATAAGAGGAATCTTGAGGCGATCCAGGTCCTCGCCCTTCATGGATACACAGACTATACCTGTGCTATGCTTTACCAAGAAAGCCATAGCTTCTGGTGTTACCATTGATCCTGCCATTATAAGATCACCTTCGTTTTCTCTGTTTTCGTCATCTACCACAACCACAAACTGCAGCCACACAATGATGTACAACTTTGTCATCACATCTCCACTACTCAGAAGGTGCATACATGGAGTTCATTTTGGAGTAGAAATCGTAGAGGCAGACTCCTACACGACAGCAACAACAGGCAGGAAGTGGAAGACCCCACTGTGAGAGATATTATTCAACAGATGAACCAAGCAGAAGCATACCTTCCCTTGCTTGATCACATCCAGGGCCTCTGCAACTGATGAGAACCCTTCTGATGGACGGTCAGGGTCCCCCTCCGTCTCACTAGCAAAAAACTGCTCTGTTGACGGTGTGATTTGCGCTACCAAAGTCTCAAAAGTACGTTCTTCTAAGATGGTTTCTACACCTCCTATCCTAATTGAGCCATTGGTAATGTCTTGACTTGCATAGGCACCATTACTAGCTCCACATCTGACACAGACAGTGGACGCCCCTGAAATACAGCCATGGTTGCCACTTGCGGGAAGTCCAGATCCAGCCAAGGAATGTCTGATCCGCAGTCCTCTGAAAGTTGAACTTCCATGCTTTCCAACTGAACTGTTTGCACCATAATTGCCAAATAGCCCCAAGCAGCACCACTTGACATCAGTCCTTAAATGCGAAATGCCAGGCCCTCAACTATAGGTGTTCAAATGAACACAGAACCGAAGTAGGAGAAGTAGACTCGAGGAACATATCAAAAAATCAGAATGGAAACTTGCATCACTTCAAATTTATACAGTTCACATGAGCTATAATTTCAATAGCATTGTCGTATAAACCGAATTTCGAACCTCGGGGCAACAACAAGTCCAGCCGGTAAGATCTAGAAAACCCTGGTACCTCTCAAGATGTGTTCAGACACAGCAAAATCGGCATTGTGGTCACGCGGCTACATTCTAAGTAACCGGCGCCAGGTCACTACAAATTGATAGACCTAATACCGAGCAATCCAAATCCTACCCATCTTCCTCATATCCGTTTCCAACACTGCGCGAGCCTATCCCTGAAAATTATGATTCATCTCCGAAACTCATTCACACAGAAGAAGTTGAAAAAATCCCGGCACTAGATTTTAGCCACAGGAAGTCGCCCTGCCACATATAGGGCACGGAAATGTGTGCAATGCTGTGCAGTACTTCTACAGCAGGCCAAATCCTCAGCAGCCAGCCGACGAAATTTCATCTTTCAATTCGAGACGAAGATTCTCAGAAAAGAAACGAAGAATAATAATAACAATAATCTTACATCGAAGAATCTATTCGATTCAATGTGAACGAGAGCAAGACGAAATAGAATTCTCACCTGCTTCCACCTCCATGACAGAAACTGCTTACAGCTCGCAGATTTGGGACGCTCGTACCCCTCCACTGATGGCCGCATAGCAGGCGCTGGTGTATGGGAAGGCTCATCGCTAAGGCAAGTAGGACCACAATGCAGCACCTCCACCGCCCCCTCCCCCGCCTCTCTCTCTCTCTCTCTCTCTCTCTCCTCTTCCTTCGCAGCCCCTTTTGTGTGAGCGAGTCTGTCTGCCAGGAAACTGCCACGTCCCCACCGCGGCACCCCCCTTCCTTTCTCACACATTACTCACATTCACCGACTACACAAGAGTACAATGTGGCCGGAAGAATTGGAGCCCAGGATCACACGGGTGCCGCTAACTCCTTAGCTCACGTGGAAACAGCGAGTGAAGCATCGATTTATTTTTCCAGTTATTATGTATTAACATGTTTAATTATTTATACATCATATAGAAGGAGTATATTCTATATTCCATTAGGGTGGAAGTTCCGGGTAGGTGGTACAAGTCAAGGGAGGTGGGCGGAGGGGTGTTTCCACTCTCCCTTCACAGCAAGAAGGGTAGATGAGCAACGTGGAGGCTGCGTGGTTACAAACTTCACTTCACTTTTACCGTTGGCATTTGTCGGTAGGTAGTCGACTCTGCTGCTTGATACGTCTCTTACAAGTTAGGGGGCAGAATGGGGTGACATGTTTCGTGGGCCTTTCTTTGCGGTCGTCCGCGGTCAGAATTGACTACCTTACTGATTTTATTTTATTTTATTTTTTTAAGGGAAAGGGGAGGTAGCCCTTGAAGCTTTATTGGAATTATTTGTAGGGAAAAAAATTAAAATCCTGGGGTGCTCGAAGGCTGCCATGAGGCATGTAGTGTACTCACGGTGGACTGTGTTGGATAACTCCCGAGCAAGAACACGAGAAGAAGACAAGTCCAAAGACAGAGGGCCATGACAGAGGGTCATGAGGGCCTTAGCGAACAGAACAGATGTCTACAGCAGGTTGTTGAAACAGTTACAGTAGAATGGATGCTGATGGGAACCTAGCAAGATTGCCCCTAGCGAAACTACGCGAAACAAGGCAGATGAACAGCTCGTAGAGAGTGACCCAGGCTACAATCTACCTATGAAAATGAAGCCTGGCGCTCGTGGAGGGCCTGATGTATTTCCAGTTGACCTCTGATCACTCAAATTCTGGGGAAGCTGAATAGGCTAGATCTGTGCCCTCTCCAACAATCGGGGATTGAATCTGTCCACACACAGGAGAGCTCATCAGAGCATTGATAAATGATCCCCAGCTTCCCCCAAGTCGAGCGGAAAGCATGGAGGAGCGCTGGCTGACGTTGTGGCTTCTTGGCGACCTGATCTGCACACACAACCGCCCAGGCTTTCTTAGTTGCCACTTTAAGGTCAAAGAAAACCAATGTGAGTAGTGCAGTGGGAGAGGTATTGTCGTTGTCCAAGATCCATGCACATCTGCTTTTGCATAAGTTCCAAAGGGTGGCAGTCCTTAGTGCTTCAAACACAGGGCATTGCCCAAACCATTTCTTTGCCCCTTTTGTCATAGTTCAGTAACATGGGCACTGGCAGTAGAGGCATTAGGCCCCAGGCCTGGTAGAATCTTATCACCAAGGGCCATACAGTACGAGGAGCAACCCAATCAATCAGGCAGTGTTCAAGGGATTCAATGATCCCTATATTGCAGCATTGACAGAGCAGAGCATCTCTGAAGTTCAAGAACTAGCCCACTTTTAGAACCTTGTTGGTTATTTGCCACAGGAAGGCACTGACCTTAGCTGATTTGGTTTTTTCCCAGATGACAGCCCAGATACACTTCCAGTTTTCATTAGCAAAGTTTTCGTGACTCCATCTTTCATTCCATTTTGCAAAGAGAGGTTTAGCGCTCAATAGGGATCTGTACGCTTTCTTTGCATAATAGGAGAAGAAGGGGTGGTAGTCGTTCTGAAATTTCCAATTCCATTCAGCCGGGTCAAGCTGCAGGGAGGGAATGTCTATACCTACAAATTTAGTGCTTTTCAACCACGGGAGGATTGGAGGAACCACTGGAGCCATTGGGTCAAGGGGTCTGGATTTGTCAGACCATAAATAGATACGAGCAGGAGACACGAGGGAGGAGGGGGTGGTGGGTAGTCTACAGAGATGATAAAGAAAGGAAGCCTGTGAGGGGATCCGCAGAGAATTCGTAGCCAGTAACAGAGTGGGTATTCATGCCAGTGAGATGAAGGATATTAAGAGAGGGAGGATTGGAGAGAACCCAAAGGTGAGGTGAGAAGGGTGCAGGCCCATCTTTTAACAGTAGTTTCCAAGAGTTAGGGATAGACTCAATAATTTATGTGATGCCAGATCTGAGGCACCTTGCACCCAGCGCCTGCTGAAGGGAATTTGGAGTGCTGACCCAAAGATTCCTAATTGTAGCAATCCCCCTGGACTCCCATTCTACCCATTTCCTGGCTTCACTCTTTTCTTCGCTGGATGGGTTGGCAGAATTGAGGAAAATAGGTTGTCTCAAAGTCTCCTGGAAGGTGGCGGGCTCATTTTTTACCAAGAAGGGTCTGAAACAATTCCAAGTAGACCAGATGGAGCCCCATAGATGCGAACCAGGGGTTTTGTGGTTGAAGCCTTGAACTATCCAACGGTTGGAGGCTGGCCAGACAATGGTAGGGCCCGGTGATGAAGCCTCAATAGTGCCAGCCAGAAGAAGTTTCCACCAGCCTCCCTTTGGGCCAACGAATCTAGGGAGCCATTTTCCAAGCAGGCCTTTAATCTGGGTTTCCGGGTCCAGGACTCCCAAGCCTCCCAATTTTCTAGGGAGGCAGATCTGCCGCCAAGAGACGTGGGGTCTCTTATTCTCTGAGGAAGAGCCCGCTCCCCATATGAAGTTTCTGATTAATCTTTTGACTTCATTTAAAAATTTGGAGTTTGGGCCCCAGGCTGAGGCAAAGTACCAGATGCCTGCCATGAGGATCTGGTTAGCCACAAGTGCCCTTCCCGTGATCGATAGGTCGCATGAGCCCCAATAGGCCAGTTTCTTTTTTAGCTTTTGAATGGTGGGGCCCATCCTTTGCTCGTCAGTGAGGTTGATGCCAAAGGTATGACCCAGAACTGTTGTTGGTTCCCCTTCCTTGAGCCAAACAAGGCCCAGATGTTCCCCCAATTTGGGTTAGTCCCAATGGCTGATTTAGAGAGGTCTCCCAAGAGAAGCTCCTTTGTCTTTGACCAGTTGACCCTAAAACCAGAGACCCTGCAAAACTGCATGAGTGTAGATTCCGCGGCTGCCAAGGTGGAGGGGTTGGGTTCGAGAAGCAGGAAGGTATATCAACAAACATGGAGTCTTTAACTTGACCCCATAGCTTGGTTTTCGGGTTCTGGATTTTGAGGCCATTCACTTGGGCATTGTTTTCCAGCATGTAACCAAAGGTATCAGCTACGAATAGGAAGAGGAAGGGGGCCAGCGAACACCCCTGCCTTACCGATCTGTGGAGCTGGAAAGATTTGGAGAGGTGACCATTGATCAGCACGCGGCTTGTGGCCCCTTCCAAAAGAATGCTCACCCATTGACAGAACCCATCAAGAAGGCTTGCTCTCTTTAGGACTGCCAAGAGAAATGTCCAGTCCACTCTATCAAAGGCCTTTTCGAAATCAAGCAGTAGAAGAGCCAGGGCTTTGCTAGATCGGGAGGTATAGGACGACGCCTCTTGCGCCAAAATGACATTGTCAAGGATATATCTTCCTTTGATGAAACCGGTTTGGCTAGTCCTGATAAGAGTAGGGAGCAGAGGTTGAATTCGGAGAGCCAATGTTTTAGCAATGATTTTGTAAGCGACATTAAGAAGAGTGATGGGTCTAAAGTTCCCAATGTTGGCTCTTTCTCCTTTCTTGTAGAGCAGAGTGATGACACCCTGAGTCAAAGACTGGCATCTGACCAGAAGTCTTGATTTTGTTGGCCAAATCACAAAAGTCTTTTGATAAAACAGGCCATAACACTTTGTAGAATTCTACCGGAATGCCGTCTAGGCCAGGTGCCTTGTTGTTGTTCATCAGTTTAAGCGCTTCCTCCAACTCTTGTTCAGTGAACTCTGCGGCGAGGTCAGGTGAGTCGGCGGGCAGCAGCTGCTGAGGGACAGAGTCGAGGCATTGTTGCAAATGGACCTGGTAAGTAGGGTATTTGGGGTCAGAATGGAAGAGAGCAGTGAAGTGGCTGGAGGCCGCCACACACATAAGTTTAGGGTTGGAGGATTTGGATCCCGCATTATCTGTGTAGAGCTCGGAGATGGTCTGCAGAGCCCTGCGAAGCTTCATTTTCTGGAAGAAGTATTTTGACATCTTTTCACCCTTTGTTGACCAGTTTATGCCAGCTTGTAGTTTCATTTTGTTTTCTTGGAGGAGATGGAAGCTGTCCAAGTTTTGGCGCGCCTCAAGGTAAGTCTGAAAGGTGTGATCATCACAGGTGCTAGCCTCAATTTTCTTTTGACAGATGCCAAGGCATTTTGCTAAGGGCTTGGACTTTCTTTTTCTGAGAGGCTGCAATATCCTTGCTCATATTTTGGCTTAGTTTAGAGGTTGCAGCCAGTTTCTCACCAAATCTTTGGAGCGGGCAAGGATGTTGCCTTCCAGCCTCCAACCAGGCTTTCTTGAGGCTTTCAACGAAGGATGTTATTCGAAGGTGGGAAGTATTTAGCTTGTAGACCCCCCCTGCCTCTTAGGAAGGCGTGAGTGAGAGCAAGGGAAGCAGATATCCTAGCGTGGTCGAAGCCTTGGGGAATAGGTATTTTGGGGATTCGAGTGTCCCATTGAGTATCCATGTGTGCCTCCGAATCAATGTTGAGGAGGTCATTCTCCTCGAGGTCATTAACATTCATCGATCCAATGTGAGTACCAAAGTGTGCCCTGATCTCCGGGAGGGAGTGCAAGTAGTTCTCAGGGAGATAGGAAGAGCTATCACCCGAGGTTTGCAGGTAACTCCCAACTTGTGTCCCCAATCTGCTGACCAGGGGAAAATGTGCACACGATACCTAGATCTCCTGACATTAAACTTGAGGGCTCTAGCTGCAAATTCAGAAGAGCTAAATATAATGGAGAAGAAGCCTCTGCCTAGAGAATGGCAAAACTATAGGGTAATGCCCTGAATGGAGGGCATTCCCGGATTTAAGGGCGTGACGCCGATGGCGGTAGCCCGAAGGGAAGGCCTGAAAATCGGGGAATGCCCGACATGAGGGGCATCACACTGCGTAAAGAAATGAAGAGACTATGCTTACCCGACGAGTTTAAGGCAAGCGTGTGAGATGGTGGGGCTCCGAGAGGCTCCGACAGCCTACCAGTCAAATCTCATCACCATTTGGAAAGGTGGGGAATGCTCCTGTTCCCTCCTCATGCTCCCCACCTTTAGGACATGTTCCCAAATATTCCCCAAGTTTGCTCCCTTGTTCCCAGCTCCTCCCCATTGGGACAGGGGAGCGAGAAGGGGAGCGAGGACTAGCAATAGGGGAACGAGCCTTGTTCCACAGCGCGAGGAGGCTCGCCCGGGACAAAATGAGGAACTTAAAGCAAACAGATGCTATTCGAGGTTATGTTTAAGTTTTCAATGTGCTATTGCTCGAAGTTGCGGACAAGGCGGAACCAGAATGGTCCGGGAATAGGGGAGCGAGCCATATTCCATAGGGCGGGAGGGGACCAGGGACCAGGAAGCGAGCCGTATTCCATAAGGCGAGGAGGGGAGCGGGGACCATGAACAGGGGAGCGAGCACGTTCCAGAGGGCGAGGAGCGGGGACCGGGAACAGGGGAGCGAGCCGCATTTTAGAGGGCAAGGAAAGGAGCGGGGACCGGGAATAGGGGAGCGAGGACAAGGGACAGGCATAGGGGCGGGCCTGGGAACAAGGAGGGGATAGATGAGCGGACATTGGGAACAGGGGAGCGGAGTGCTTGGACTTAAAAATATTTTGGAGATGAAAAAGTTCAATTTAGTTGCATGTGCAATCAATCACTCATCATCATCAAACTACAACATTTTCAACCTCATACCTCGTCATCATACTGCGTATCACCTTTCCACCACACTACCAGCCGTTTCATGCCTAGACTCTGATTTTTAATGGTTTATCCTAAAATACAGGCTCGCAGGTGAGAGGGGAGCAGTGGGAGGTGGGGATTTGACAGCGCGCCCTGCCCGGAACGTCGCCGGTACGGCCATCCCCGACGACCGTACCGGCAAGGCTCCCACGCTTGCAGTCCACTCGTTGGGTAAGCGTAATCTTCTCGGTAAAGAAATGCCAATTTTTTTTTAAGAAATCTAATGACCGATGCATTTTGCATTTCGGAATGCACTCGAGAGAGCTGATGGGGTGCAGATGGAATGCACCCGGATGAATTCTTCTTTCTAACGGCACGATAAATACAAACATAATTTTTTGGCAGTGCTTTACGTGCGGGGTGAGGCCACCGTCTGCCCCCAAGTGCTCAATGGTCCACGTGTGAGCCCAATGGCGGTCACAAATCCTTCCGGGGAAGTGGATCAAGATTCCCTACTCCGAGAGCAGTTTAGAGTGGCCTTTGATAATGCTCATATCAAGCTGGAGAGTTTGCTGATCTTCAAGCTGTGCAACCACCACCTCACTGCAGACTTCGACGTGTTTGTTTGGGGTAGAAGACACATAGGGAGCATTGCTGGCCAGCACACCCTGACCAGAATGGCGAGAGTTGTTCCGGTTTCTCCTGTGGTCCCTATATGGTCTGGAACCACGGCAAGTCGAACTCAGAGCCGCCAGAGATCGCGTTAACAAAAGGTCCCATATCAAGACGCAGTGATGCACCAAGGAGAGAAGACAGAAGTGGGAGGGAGCCAGTGAAGAGAGACGGAAGAGCGAGAAGCCAAGGAGAAGGGAGGAGGTTAGAGGCTCATTATTGAGCTAAGACCAAATCCAGAATAGCTCGCTGAAGTGTTGCACATGGAACTCACCAAGTAGCAAAATTCAACGAGATGTGACAGTAGTGAGCTGGGAGGGCGCCAAAGCTGCACATCAGTTTACATGCAGGCATGTGAACACATACTTCAATGAGATCTCATAAGTAGAAAGGGACAAAAGGCATGAACGCACGCCGCCGAAGAGTTAAGGAAGGAGGGGGAGTCCACGCAAGGATGTAGACCATCCAAGGTGAAGAAGAGGGATGGGAAGAGGGACTGGGAAGAACGTTTGTTTGTGGTGGGTCGGGAGCTTAGCCCAAGTCCTCTCTAAGCCAAGTCCCAACACCTCTCACCGCAGAATGTACGGAGCGTTCTACATCCCTTCAGCCTTCACCTGTGTTATTTATAGTGTTATTTATTTTATTTTATTTTATTTTTCACAAAAAGGAAACCTGGAGCGACTGCTCACAATTCAGGCCCTTGAGGAGGGGGGGAAATTAACCCCCTTTCAGATAGGCCATTAGGCACACAGGTGGAAACGTCACCACCAGACCAGCCTGTCACGAACTATCCACACACCAGGCAGGGTAGCGGGTTTGAACCCCGAACCACCAACACTGTGCACTTACCAGCTGAGCTACCAGCTGATGTGCATCTATTTAGGCTTCAAGTTGTGTTTCTTTTGGATGAGAATGATGTTTTCTATTGAGGGTATTAGGGCATGCTTGACCCAGTTCCTCAACATCACCCGGTCCGGTTCTGGATACGAAGGTATTTTGGTTGATATCCCGCTGTTGTTATCCCAATACCCGCCCAACAGTGGCTTGGACCTGCTGTTTGTCATGTTGGTTATGCCCGGAACTTGAGGATAATGAAAAACCCAAAGTGTTTTCATACCCGCAACGGGCAGCTTTAATATCCATACAACACTGGAATATATAAAATAAATTATTCTAAAAAATCACGAGTTTATGGTTTTTCTAATCATATAATCACGTTTTATTATTTTTATAATATGTTTAAGATATATTTAATTTGAAATAATGATGGATATGTTTATGTGTAACTTGAATTGAAATGTATGGTTGCATTTTATACTCTACAGGGATGATGATTGTTTATATTATCATCTACAGTGGCGTATAAGTATTATTTTTCATGTTAAATTATTTAATCTATAGTACAACGGTGAGTCCGGTGATTCATACTACAAAGTTCCTCAATTGTTTATTTATTTACTTCAATCAAGTTTTAGTTTTAACCCACTTGACAGTTTTGCATAGTCTCAAACTTTATTTATTTTGGGGGAAAGGGATGGAGCCCAAAAAATTTATAATGTCGAAGCAAAAAATAGTTATGTAATTTGTTGAGTGGTGGCCATTGATGTTATAATGTGTTTGTAATTTGTTCACAAAAGAGGGATGGATCAGGGTTAACAAAGGTATGTTAAATTTTTACAAGCACAATTGATTTTGTGAGGAAGTTGACAAAGTAAATTGCATTTGATGAAAGACATATCTCTTTCCATGAAAAATTGACTCCTCTAATCCATTGTATTGTATAAGCCATTTGTTTCTGGCTCCTCTTAGACGACACATCAGTGGAAAATATCGCTTAGCCCCTAATTGTGCCTTTTCCGGGTAACCACTCCCTTAGGTCACCTCTGTTATTGAAAATAGATGAAATTTCAAGTTCATTATGGATGAAAGGATCCACTATAAGTTCACAAAGAGGAGCCATACGCGAGCCACTTGTTTTTGGCTTCACATTGCAAGTATCAATGCCAAAGCCAGTTTGATCCTCTTGTAACACCTCAAACCTCAATTGGTTTGCAATAAGTGACCATGAAAGAGGACAAAAATCTATAAAGTGACATAGGGCTTAATATTCTGAGTTTTTATGGATGAAAACTAAGAGATTAGCCACTTGTCACTCTAATATGTATAATATATGTACTAAACTACTAGAGAGACGTCTGCCATGACAAAATCCCTCTCCATACATACTGTAGTCTTCCAGTATAAGGTGAACACCTTAATGATATTGAACCCACAACCCCTTTCGAGGTGGTGTGTCCTCATTACCAATGGGCTACAAGCTACAACTTGGTTGTCTTGTCACTTAGTATACTCTATGCAGATGTTTGGTATTGCAGTACTTCAAAGCAACCAAATAGTGGGGCTACACATTGTGCACAACTGGTGACAACTTCTGAGAACATGTTTTTTTCATTGAAAATATATTTTATTCCAAAAAGGAACAATGTAAAAACTTAAATCAACCGTGGAACTTGACGGTACTTTCACCTGATTCCAGCTCAGCTCTTTTTAGAAAAAGGAGGCATTGAAACAACCGGTTACATAACCCTCCCATGTTGCCCAAGCCATGGCTCTTAAAAGGTGTCTACCTTCCAAATGCGAAGGGGTAGCTTTTCATGGCTTGGTCATCATAATTAATATTAAAAGTGCCGTAACATTTTATTTTATTTCTAATTTTGGAGAAAAGGAATGAAACCCCAACATTTTATTGTTTAAGGGGAAAAAGTAAACCCCGTAGGGCCATGAAGCAAACACGTCGCCTGGCGAGGGACGAACCCAAAGATACCTACTGAGAGAGCACCATCCAGTTGGATGAAAAGCATTAGCTAGGTCCCTGAAGAGCCCAAGGACTAAGCCAAATAAAGATTTAGAGCCTACGAGGTGTGTGCTCCATAGATCGAATGTTGTGTGGCCTTTAATAATTAGAGCCCCCTTGGAAGGCTGCCTGACAGCGGGGCCACCATTGAGAATGGACCCTGAGGCGAGGCATCGACGCAGAATTGCAAGACAAAGTCGGGGAAGCTATGCCTGGACCGGCAGACATAGATGAGTGAGAAATTGCTTGCAATGAGAGTCAATTAGCAGAAGTAAGTAACATGGAGGCCAGCGGACGGAGATGGCGAGGAGGGTGATTGCATTTACTGGCTAGCCTCCCAAAAATGAGGACTGAGCTACCGATCGAAGCTGAGCCTGGTTGAGTGCCTGCCGTTAATGTGTTTCCAATTAATTTCTCTCTCTCGAACTCAGGTGAGTCATGGTAGTGATGTTGAGGACCTTTGCCAGCTGAGAGGGGGATGCCTCGCCCATTGACAGCTTGACGACGAAGCGCACCAACATAGGATAATTCCGTCCTTGCCCCATGTGCCTTGGAATTTGCGGAGGAGCCTAGGTTCAGCTTCTGGATCCCTGCTGATGTCTGCATACAATTTCACCCATGCCTTACTTGCTTCAACTTGAACTTCACGGAAAAATATAGTATCTAACAGACTAGAGAGGCTAGCTTCTTCTCTGGCAAGTGACCAATGACACCTGGCTTTCCAGATGTTTGATTTTGTCCGCGGTTATAGACATTGTAACCCCTATTTCCGATCGGGGCTGCAGTGCATATCACATGTGTCGACCTAAGGGAGTCAAACACTGGGCGCTGGCAATATACTCTCTGAAGCACATAATCGTAATTGAGGAGCTTTGTGAATAGTCGATGGTTGCCCTGGTGACAAAATCCGCATAATGGTGTGAATGAACGGCCAGGTTTTTGAGGGTATGGAGCAGTAGAGGAGGCAGTGCTCCAATGACTCGGCAATGCCCAGTTGGCAGCATTTGCATAGTAACGCTTCTGTGAAATTCAACCATGCCCCAACTTTAAGGACCCTGTTGGCTAGCTGCCAGAGAAAGGCTGCCACTTTCGCAGGTCTAAGCTTGTTCCATATAATGTTCGCCCAGATGAGGCCCCATTTGGCTTGATGGAGACCATGGCCAACCCACTTTGAATTCCATTTTTCCTGAAATTGTTGCAGTTTAAGTAAGGTCCGGTAGGCTGCCTTGGCTGTCTAGTTGAAAAAGGGAGGTTGAGAGGTTGAGAAGCTACACGACCATTCTTTTGGGTCCACTGACAGCCCCATTAAAGGGCCTCCTTCAATCCAGAGGAAAAGGTGGAGTGAAAGCCAAGATTCCAGGATTTGGTCAGGGGGTGCTACAGGGTTCAACGTTCAAGTCTTTGTTTGCTGAGGACCATTGGCAAATCCTATTGGTTGCATTGAGTCAAGGTGGAGAACATTTTAGAGGTCTAGTTTACTGAGAGGCAGGATCATACCGAGTGGAAGTGATGTACATGACTTGTTGGGTGAGGATGTGCAGGTGACCCAGTCTCCACAGTGTCTAGGCCCAGAGGTGAGGGTTTGGAGCCGGTTGGCATGGATGTTTTGGAGAGGCATCTGGTAGCTTGAATTGCCCCTCAGGGGGCCTACGATTTGGTTTGATCTGATCCTGAGATAAGAAGGCGTGCCCATCCCATATATCTTTAATTTGGGCGATGGATTGGTTGTCCCAAGATGAGAATTTTGCCGCTGTTGACTTTTGGATGAGGAGGGGGTGTTGGTATTGAGGGTCAGGAATTGACACATGGCCTCGTCATAGTTTGTGATTTTCCTTTCTGAGGTGAGGTCTGATCGAACCCCAAACTTCCCAAATTGCTTTCCAGAGAGGGGAACCCTTGGATTTGTGTTTGTAGCCTTGTGTGATCCATAGGGAAGGGCCACATACTTTGGATTTCGGAGGGGAGCTGGTGGAGATGTGTTGGAATACCAAGTGTTTCCACCAGCCTCCTACAGTCCCAAGAAGCCTAACAACCCACTTACCTAGCAGGGCACTGATTTGAGTACCTGGGTCAATGATACCCAGGCCGCCCTTGTTTTTGGGGAGGGCCCAAGACACTGCTGGTCTCAGATTTGTTTCCCAGGAGTTGGCACCCCAAATGAAGTTTCTAATGGTTTTCTTGATTTCATTGATTTGGGGCGCAGAAGGGCTCCAAACGGAGGCGAAATACCATAAACTTGCTAGGAGGAATTGGTTGGTCACAAGAGCCCTACCAGTAAGGGAGAGATGTCTTGAACCCCAATACACAATTAGTTTTTGAAGTTTGGCAATAATGTGACCCATTCTTTGATCGTCAGTGAGGTTGAGTCCAAAGGGGATGGCCTAAAAGTGTGGTCACCTTTCCTTCTCGCAATCTAAGGCCAAGATCCTGACCCCATGTAGGATTTTGTCTGAGCTGCGAGCTGTTTATCTGTTCCCACCAAGTCTTGACATGGGTCGATGACATGGCACTACGGCGCTCTATTCCTGCTCTATAGTAAAACTAGTCTCCAACTTGCAGTCGTCACTAGAATTTACATGCTGTGATCAAATTAGGGGTTTAGATATTTTGTAGTACATAGACCTTACATCGCGAGTTAGGATTCACATGAGATATTCAATATATTTGTAGCCGACTATTTATAATCTGAAATTTAAAATAATTGTAAGAATCTATTATAGAAAATTACATAATATTTAAAGTAATATATTAACAAGAAATATTTGGATATCACCAAGCCTGCTCCCCTCTACTCCTCTCTACTCCTCTGACCCTGTTCCTGTACTTTTGCAGCAACCACAACCACAACCAACTTAGCATACCCTGAAGATAGGAAAAAACTACTTACATTGGTACTGAAACCAGAGGTTGTAGTGTTTGTGGCGGCACCAAATTGGAAGCCACTAGTGAGTCGCTTGAAACCCAACCTGCATAATACTAGAACTATCTCGAAAGTCAACTAGTGAACTACTAAAAATAGCTAGTTACTACCTACGTGGCCCACACCCTACATTCATGGGCCATGTGCTCCCCCCCCCCTTTTTTTTTTGGCTTTGTTTGACTCCTCACAAGTTAAATTATCCCTACCCACACCCCTCTCTTTGCCACCTCATTCGTCAAACCCTCTAATTCCTGGACCACAATAAATCTTGGACCACTCTAGAAACAGGCCCGAATGAAACTGCTCTACATATTCAAGTCTCAATTAGTATTCACACCTTTAGCACAGAACAAATAATTTCTGCAATTTGTCTTGGTACCTACAAACAGGCTGCAATATGGGGGTTTCGGAAACAGTCTGTTAGCATTTGGCGGTTGTAACTGACCAGAGCTTTTTCTTAAATGTTTCTTTAGGGCAGCCAACCTCAATTTTTGTTATGATGCTGCCGCCGAACGGAGCATAGCATACAGAAGAATTTGGCCAAATGGGCCGAAAATTGACAAGGGCATTTATGAGGTGGGCAAAAACATCCGCCTCAAAGTTTGTCACACTTGTTAGGGCCATTTTATGCACGCCACAAACGAGCGCCCGAAATGTGGTGGTGGTCATTCATTTGACTAATTTGGTCTTTCGGCCGTGGATACTTTAGACACACGCAGACTTTCAACAGAAAACTCAATGTCCATGTGGCAGCCAATCTGCTCATGTGGCAATTTCCAGTGGCCGAAGGTTTAGGATGGTATGTTATTTCTACAATCCCAACTCTGGGGCGAGCGGCCAAAGAAGAATTTACCTTTACCATTTTTCGGCAAGCGATTTGGCTACAATTAAAAGAAAATGTATAAAATAAAATAATTCTAATTGAACCAGTGGACACTTTATTACACCAAGTTTACTCTGACCGTCCACCTTATCCCAACCAGTGCCAGAAAGGAGGGGCCAAAATACTGTGTAACAGTCATCCAACCTCTAATCCACCATCCATCATCCACTGACCCTCCTAAATAAATACATTTCATCCAACCTTGAATACCAAATGCTACTACCTACACTTGACACAGTAAATGAGCTGAGCTACTTGTCCCAAAGCTCTTTTCTAACTTACTAAATGTATGATACATACATTCCTTGAGCTTTAAACTCCGGGCCCACCTGTCAAAGGGAAGGGCATATGTCAATCAAGTCTTTATTTTCAAGGATATTTCCTGGCGGCCCCTCAATATGCAGGGTACTGTGTTTGAGCACCCATATTTATGTGGGGTTTGTCAGTGTGAAGGGTGACCTAATAATAATCATACTCTACCCTTGTCTTTGCATTTGAAGCAAATCGATAAGTAGGTACCCAAGAAGCCTGCAAGCTTTGAGTGACGAGTCCATGGCTTAGGCAGCATCATCGCAGGCCTGTCTCTCATGCTCAAAACCCCAAGCTTTGGTGGGGATCCGTTAGCACCATAATGGGTTTGTTTGAACTTGAAAAAGCAAATCACAACTCGGACTCCATGGCGGGCTCAAGAAGTGCATGGGAGGGAAGGAGGGAGGTATGAATCTTGTCACGTATACATGAGGAGTCTAGCGTGCTGCCGACATAGCCTGGCAGACTTGTCAAAGAGACCTCTTCAGAAAGACAGTGAAGGTAGCCGTAAATTGATCACCCCTCCCCTCACAAGCGGAGGATAATAGCGGACATGCGGCTTGAAACACAACAGTGCAGTACCACACAACTCACGAGCTTCTTGCAAGCGCCACCTTACTGTGGCTTTGACTGTGACAACGCACTCTTTCTCTCTCTCCCTCTCTCTCTCACTCTAATCACGCAAGATCAAAGACATTAAATAGCCACACCCCACAATACACTGGAATACACTACACAATACGGTAGTGATGATGGATTGATACGACTCCATTAGCGCCAATCATCATCATCCAATTGAGTTTGCATGTCAGATAGTCTGTGCTCAGCTGCGTTTACGACGGTTTTCTCCAATCACTAAGTAGCTGACCCTCCATCTACTGTGTTTTCTTCGGGTTTTGAAAAATCTGTTGGGTAACAGGTTTGTTCTTTGGCTTTCGGAATTCATGGCGGCTCCGTAGAGCGAATTGAATGCTGTACGAAGTGAGTTATACTTTAGCGTTTATACGACGGGTTTAGACAGTAGAGTACAAAGCAACAGAATGCACGCTGAGTTGACCGTAACATTCTCTATACACTGGCGAGCATCTTCGAAAGATCGCGCACACACGCAACAAACACGTTCTCTCTATCACAATCGCAGTCTCGTGGAGCATTTTAATCTTTACGCCTACCCAGAACGCTATTTTTCTTCCTGGGAAAGATGTCTGATGTGGGTTTCTCTTTTGGGTATCTCATAGATGCCGCCTTCTCTCGCTCTCCCACAGGTTTGGGCTAGAATCTGGTCATGAGCTGGAGATTCCGAAGACTCGTCCAGACAGATCGAGCTTGGGTTGCATTGCATCCGTCTTTCTCTTGCTCCCCCGTTTCGAAGGAGAATCTGAGTATCACTGTATCCCTTTCGTAAGTACCCACATACGGCATAGGGGAGCAAGGCCCAGCTGGCTCAAGCAGCATGGAAGTCGAGCTGCATATCTCTTCAGGTCAGAATCCAACAGCCCTCGAAAATCCTTCGAAATTCTGGCTTTTCCAGGTTTGTTTCTCGAAGTTTTGGTTTGGCTATATCGTGGCCTTATGTCGAGGGAAATGTGTACACAAGTTTGTCAGTGGAAGCCCGAAGTCATCGTTGCTAGCAACCGGAGAATTCCTCACTAAGAGAGGATGTACAAAGTACAAACCTTTTCTGCAAGAGTTTTTCACTGCAAGTTTGCAAGCCACTGGATAACATATCCTCTCGTGGTCGACCCTCTCTCTCTCCTGCCTTGCTCTCTCTGGTCGGATCCCTCTCAAAACTTTCGTTGCATGTCACTCGGAATGCATCATAATGCCGAAAACAGCGTTCTGGGACGTCCTCCCATGGCCTGGACTTGGGTATATTTGAGGTGTTGCTTTGCCATTTCCGAAGTCAATTTGACCATCTACACCCGCATTCGATGTGGTAGTGACCTTGAACTACGGCACCTGGTTTCGCGCTTGCGAGCTACATGGCAATGATAGATTGTCTTAGTAATGAAGGCAGATAGAAAACGTGGTGGAAATCCTGACCGTGGTACCAGTCCGCTTGTTGTTCAGTCTTATTTAACGTAATCTGTCACTGGATTTAATATATGTAGAAGGCAAACCTTGAGCTTTTCAAGTCGTTTATCTATAGATCTCTGGCCTGCCTTTCTTTTCGCATCTATTGTGGATTTCTCCCCAGGTGACATTTGCGAGGATGAAGACATTGAAGACGGTAGCAAAGATGATGACTACAGCGAATATGCAGAAGCAACGGTAGTGGAAGGGGAAGTTTCGGATAAGCGGACCTGAACATTCATGCAAGCTTAGGGAAAGTCATCTGAATGACAACACTTTCGATAGTTGCAACTTCCTGATCACCTAATCAAGCAGCTTTTACAGACAGGATGTCACCTTGTAGGGGCTACTTGCCATCCATATTTTCCTACAGGAAGACTCTGGACGATCGAGCCTAATTAACCAGCCTTCTGGGATGTGCACGGTAGATCTGACTGTCAGTTTCTGCTTTTAGAGTGAATAAGCATGGCATCCCACAAAGCCTTTAGCTTCCAATGGCATTCGAGGAGAGTTTGATGTGGTCTATGCAGCTCTCCATACCATCTTGACTGACAGGAAATGAGCATACCTGTTTGGCTTGCAGGTCTTGAGGTTGTACAGATGAATGAAGACCTGTGGGGCACTTTGCCAGAGGTCCTTGTCGACATGATATTGGCCCGACTTCCAATCCCTCGGTTATTTCAAATGCGCATTGTTTGCAAAAGATGGAATGACCTGATCCACTCTCCAAGTTTTCTTGAAGATCATGCCCAGGTCCATGATAAACCTTCCAGTATTCTGCATTCTGCAATGGTCTGGAACACTGGAATAGCATCAGACTTATCCTTCAGTGTTTGTGCCACTCGTCTTTTTTGCCCAAGTTCCAAGCACTGGTATCCTATGCCTCTCGATTTCACCTCTTTCCAAGGCATATGTCCTATTGCTGTAGCAGGAGCTTTGCTCTGTGTCGCCTGCTATGATACAGAGGATCAGTTCACCTTGGTGGTATGTAATCCCTTAACCAGATCGTGGAGGCAGCTGCCACCTTGGAATCCAAAACGCCCCAATTACAGGCCAACATTCACTACCATTGTGGTAGATAGCGGCAAACGCACTTACAGGGTAATTGTTATTGACTTGCCTGCTCTTATAACCTTTGTTTATGATTCTTCGACAAAAACTTGGAGCCAGATGGGTAAAGTACAGCCCCGTAAGTGGCCCCGGCAAGTTTATGCAGTTGCAGCTCAGGAAGTGGTATGTGATGGGATCATGTATTGCTTGGTTCCACCAAGTGGCAGTTTCTCAAATGTACTAGCAACTCATATTTCAAAGTATGACCTGGATAAGGGTCTTTGGAACAGTTTTGAGGTGCAAGTTCGTGAGAAACAGGAGGGAGTGACTCTTCTGGAAAGCTGTGGACGCATTTTGTTAATTACGTATTCTACAGGCTCCAAGCACCCTTCAAAGATATGGGAACTTATACCTGGAGAGATGAAGTGCAGGCTGATTGACAGCTTTCCAAAGAAACCAAGGGCTTTCAAGCAGTTGGATTGTTCTGAGTTATTTTCCTGTCGCACCTTGGAGCACGGTGATGCTCTTGGCTGCTGGCTGAGATTTACGACACCTGGAGGAGAGATGCTATGGATTTATGACATGACTAAGAAATCTTGGCACAACATGTCAGCCTACGATTGGTTAGAACTGGATGAGCTTGATTTCACACACGGGTTTCCCATAGAGCTTAGGCTGGACATACCAACATAAGCTTCTGATGCTTTGCATGAGACCTTATCTTGAGACAGTGTATGGAGAGGCACACTGTATTCATGTCATTGCCAATGTCACATCTTGGACAATTTTTTTGAAATCTGGGGTGGATTCTAATTTTGAATCTGCTTTGCGCACTATTTGCGCTCCAAGTGGAAGTCATGTTGGTGGCGTTTGGAATATGGATTAGCAAACTACTACACTCGCTGTCAGTATCAGTTGTAATCAGCCCTTTTGTGAAGTCATTGAGAGTCACCGGTGGAGTAGTCTGTCTGTTATCGACCCTGGCTTCATGTCCATGATTGCATGTGCTGACTAATGGCACAATTGTAGCAAGAAACTTTAACACCTCTCTGCATGTTTGTCATGACAAACAAAATTGCAGCACCTGTTGCTTTGCAGCAACAGGCAGTACTCTTAAAATCATGGAACATGTAAAAAGAAAGCAAGTGTGTCATCCGACATACCAAAGCATTGTGGGTAAAGGTTGTTCAAGCCCCAGAAACCCCTGTATACTTTCATGAAAGGACTGGCATGAAGGGGTTATTCAGTTACCAGCCATGATGTTAGCAGCAAGAGCTATAAGCTTCTTTTGTAGTGTTCAAAACTCTTGATATGTGACAACGATAATTACAGGAGTCTGTGGGGAACGTTCCTTGGTAAATTGCTATGCAGTATTCATTGTGTTGGTGCAAACAGTGCACCACAACATGACAGTAACAAGGTGCCAGTGTTCTTGGAGGCTGAGAGTACAAAGCTGTTATAATCCCAGTCCAGTCGCATGCCCTTTCCTCCTTCTGGCACCTGTTCGCACTTCTCTGAATCCTCTTGAAGCTCGCTATGCCAATGAAGTCACCCTAAAGGCCACCAAGAGATAATTCACAGGAATCGTACCATGAGAAAATTCTTTACCAGACAGCAGATGTTAAATTCACTTATCACAACTGTGTGACCATCTTGCCTCCGCAACCCCTCCGTAAATGGCTACTCCAAATTTTCTTGACTCTCCCTCTGTCTCTCTTCCGTGAAAATGCAGGGTCAATGGCCACAAGGCTACGGCAAACAACGTCTTATGAGTACATTCTCTTCCGTGAAAATGGTTGTGCCTTCTTTGCAGGTTGCAAGTTCATTGCCTTCTTGAAGGTCAGATTTCATGCCATGCAAAGGGCAAACTCTGCATGTGTTAGCAAACATATGATGGAACAATGTCACAGTATTAAACAAGACCAAAGAAACAAATCTGTATAGTGGCAATTGTAGCTGGTCCTTAGGCAGGGAATTACTTCCTGCATGTTTCCAGAATCATTGAGCCAAAAGAGATCATGCTCTCTGCGTGAAAGGATATCTTAGAGGACTTTCTGTGTTAATCACATGCTCCTACAGTGAATACTATTCCTGCCCACAGCCAACATCTTGCTCCCACACACATGCTACTGCAGACCTACATTTGCATGCCTGTGGAGGCCTAGGCTGTTGGAGACGTCCACATTCCTGATGGACTGTTGCTCCTCTCCCTGAAAATGACAACAAAGCCGGATCCCTGGCATCCCATGACAATTTGAAGTCTTCAATTCCCAAAAACAGCAATGCTTCCAGGAAAAGCAGACCTGAGTGCAAGCTTGATGGTGGCCAGTTCCACTTGTGTGACTGACAATGTGCACAATATGGGAAAGAAACTCACCACCATGGCTGACAAACCATTCCATTTGGTGACTTCAGAAAAGTTTGCTCCACAAATGAGTGTACCCGCACCCTGAAACAAACTGTTATGAACAATTTTGCACCAAGGTGTTAACTAACTTAATAATATCCTTCATTCAAGAAGCTGTTCAGAGAAAAAAGATTGCAGATCAAGCAAGGAAAAGGAAACAGGTAGCTGGTAGGAAGGAGAACTAATAGAAAATTGGCATATAATTATGTGCTTGGTTTAAAAAACACTCGCCATTAAACAACAGAAAAATTTGTGAGCACCTAGTAAATCGACATATCTCCTTGGATATCTCCACCTGGTAAGCAAACCAATATTTTCCTACTCTTCTGAAGACAGTGAAGAAGGCAAAGAAATACAAAATTAGAACTAGCCTACGTGAACCCTGGATCTGCACACACAACAAAGACGACATCTGTACATGTTCAAGAGGCGAACTGACACAGAAGTCCATGAAGATGTGAAGGGGAATAAAAACGCCTACCAGTTGGACCGGGTGTGAAGGAGACTCAAAGATAGATGCGATGGGAGAGAGCATAAGCAGATTTACGGAATGTAGGTCTCCGTTCCCCGGCCTCTCGGCGTGTAACACCAGCCAGCACAATTTCAACACTGAGAAACAATCTTCAAGTAGAATTCAACAACTACCCACAGAAAAAATCTGCGCACCGCCCACCTGCAATATTATGCTCATCCAGGGAATAGAAAAAGCCCTTCCGACCAGATACGCCTGCCCAGACAAACTCGGTAGCTACGTACGTATTAAAATTTAGAATACCATGCGAAGGTAACTACTGTGTGTCAGACTGTGCGTGAAGCTGTGCGTAGTCCTGAGAGAAATGAAATGAAATGGTACTTTATAACGTCCGCGGAAAGATCATAGAGATTATGGGACAAAATGGAAGAAAACATGAGAGAGGAACAAGTCCAGAAACCACAATTAATGTTCTAGCGAATGTCGAAGGCCTCGTGTAGGTAGGCTGCCAAGCATTTTTGATCCTCATAGTGGAAGACATCAGTGAGAGTTTGGGTTCCACTGAATAAACAGTGGAATCTCCCACGGATCTCGTAGTATAGAGGGCAGTAGAAGAAGAAGTGTTCTTCAGTTTCGATTTCCTGGCTGCGCCCTATGCAAGCTGGACATAGGCGGTCCTCCCGTTGCAGGTTTTCCCATCTGCCAGTCACTATCCGTAGGTTGTGGGAACCCACCCTGAACCGCCCCAATGCCCTCAGGGCTGAAAGGTAATTTGGTCTCAAGATTCTATTGTCGCGGAGCACCAAGAATGTCTCTCGATAGAAGTGGAGCTTTGTTGTGAGATTGGGTAGCTTCCAAGTTCTCTGGACATGTAATTCCATAAGCTCTCTCCTAATGAGTCTGTTGCGGTCATGTCTGTACGTGATGTCCACCTCATCTGGATTCATTGGTAATAGGAAAGCAGTAGAAAGTCCGTTACGTTGAAATATCTGCCCACTCGAGCATACCAGGAGAGAGAGAGAGAGAAATGAAATGAAATGGTGCTTTATAACGTCCGCGGAAAGCTCAAAGAGCTTATGGGACAAAATGGAAGAAAACATGAGAGAGGAAACGAAAGTCCAGAGCGAAGAATAAGAACTAAGTATTGCTCGAGTGATTGTGTAAGGGAGAAGGCCTCGTGCAGGTAAGCTGCCAAGCATTTGTGATCCTCAGAGTGGAAGACTTCAGTGCGAGATTGGGTTCCGCGGAATAGACAGTGGAATCTTCCACGGATCTCATAGAAGTGTTCTTCAGTTTCAATTTCCCGGTTGCGCCCTGTGCAAGCTGGACAGAGGCGGTCCTCCCGTGGGTAGACAGCGAGGGACATGGAAGCATGGGCGGTGTTGGTCTCACTCGCCGTGCTCTTCTTAGCGCGTGTCTATTGGGTACTGAAGAGTACGGGGAAGCCCCTCCCCCGCGCTGCAACCAAGCGTGCCCTTAGGACTCTCATCGTTCTTGGATCGGGTATTTCTCTCTCGCTCCAGCACAATGTCCTCCGTCTAGTTTTCTGTTTCGGAAAGTCAATGGGAATTGGTTACCATGTTTTTTCCATGTCAGTGGTACTTCTGCCGGGTCTCCTCTGCCTCGCACTCTGACTATTCTATTGGCTAAGATCTCTGTCCCTCCTCTGTAGTCAAATCCATGACCTTTTGAAATGCATTCTATGGAGCGATTAGATCAGCCTGGTTGAAAAGTTTAGGTAAGAATGCGTAATCTTTCCTTCCCTTTCTTACCCTTACCTCCTGGAGAAGTCTATGGCGGAGATTTATGCTCAGGGAAACTGCTGGTATGAAACGAATGGTTGGAGCCCAGCACATAATGCTACTCTCACTACTCCACCTGTGCAAAGTGTTCAGAGTTGTTATAGCCTCAAGAAAAGTCCGAGATGTGCTTAGTCTCTATGCCCCAGCCCTCCTCTTTCCCATCCCCCTTTTATTCCCCAATTGCATGGCATCTATCAAGCTGTGTTAACCATTGAATATGCATTTCCTTGGCAGGGGGCCACACAGCAGAGATGTTAAGTCTTGTGGGAGCACTCAACCTCGATAAATACGTTCCAAGGTACTACATTGCAGCTGCCACTGACGACATGAGTCTTTCAAGGGCTCAAAGAGTAGAAGAACGTGCTCAGCAAGAACATTCAGTAGCAGAGGTAATGCCCCCTTTGCAACCATTTTAAGCACGTTGAGGGTTTGCTTCTGACAAAGACTGAAGTAACCCTCACTCTGTCTCTGTCTCTGTCTCTCTTTTGCTTGTCGCTTTCTGCATTGTAACCAGTCGTGGGGTGTATGGCTGTAAGGCCACAGCACGCCAAAGCCCAATGATCACATCATCTCTTATGCTTACTTCCTCCCTCACTCCCATTTGATTCAGAGTAGTAGCATTGATCTTGGCAGAATGATGGGGCATTCAGGCTGGAGTACAGCAGGGGACACAGTACCTTCAAGTCTATCGAAGTCGTGAAGTGGGTCAATCTTACATAACGTCGGTGGGCACAACTATATGGGCTATGGTGCATGCCCTCTGGCTAGTTTCTCGCATCCAACCTGATGTCGTAAGTTTCTAGGGATTTTTCAAGTTGCTGCATTCGTGATATTTGATCGAGCATTCCTTTCTTGTTAACGTGTGACTGGCTCTCACTTAAAGCGCAAACATTTTTAAGCCTTACTCTTGTGCAATATATTGGAGTGCAGATTTTATGTAATGGGCCAGGCACATGTTTGCCAATTTGCATGGTTGGTTTTCTGCTAAAGGTACTCAAACCCCCTTCTCTTGACCATGGGAATTTTTCAGAGATATTGACTGTTAGTTGAGTGGGTTCTGTGTCACTAGGTAGGTTTAAGTCATGCATCAATATGTATTTTCTGTGTGCAAGCTGGATTAACAGGCTGGATTCAGTATCTCCTCTGTCAAGTACTGGCTGTCATTTACGAGGAAAACCAGCCAAGACAAGTTTTGCAGCCTTCTGATGATTCTCTTTCTGTCACTTGATCCCCCCATTGAAAATAGTGTTCTTAATTGACAGCAGCTAGAATTATGGCCGCTCATGACTAACAGTTGTCACTCGGCAAGCAAGGGCTTATACTCCAGGGAGTTTATGACACCCAGACTTGGCATCTATTCAATTGAAAGCAATTCTTTTCTGAATACATCTGTGTCTCTCTTTCTGTTCAGCTTGTTTCGAGGATCCCTACCACTCTCTCTCAACATTTGAGTGTGAAGAATGATTGGGGCCCTGCGAAGTTATGATTTGTTGCTCATGATGGTCAAAATGCCTTGACCATGGCATGCAGGTTCTTGGAGTGCGATGGGTCGTGATGGTCTATGTGGAGAGCATTGCAAGAGTTAAAAAGTTGTCTCTCACGGGCCTTTTGCTCTACAAGCTGGGAGTTGCAGACCAATTGTTTGTTCAGTGGCCCCAACTTGAGAACAAATTTCCTTCTGCCAACTATGTGGGTCGCTTAATGTGATGGTACATTGTACTGGGTTCCAGTTTTTGCACTGAAGATAGTATCTTCAGCCTCGACCTATCAGTTTGGGAGCTGCTATTGAACCAGAGCTGATTGGTCTCCATGGGCACTACAGAATTCTGCTCTTCACTACAATTTAGTTTTCCTCTGCTTACTACAGTGGGCATAAAACCATATGCTAAACTGCCTCCACCTCACTAGAAAACTTGTAGTCTTGCAGACAAAAGTTCAGAATAAGAACTGTCTAAACATTTGTCTGCAAGACTTAAGTTTTCTAGTGAGGTTAAGGCAATGAGTTAGACCAGTGTTACCCACTTGATTATGTACTAGAGTGCAACGACATTTTTCCAGTTGTAAGAGGATAGATGGATGCCACAACACACTGTAGGGACAGACACAGTGAGCTATGCACCCATTGGCTTTACAGTCAGTGTTATGCTCAGACCACAGCATGACTGTCTAATGCTGCTTCAGCATGGCCAGCTTGTGACAGTGGGGGGCGTCTGATCGCATCTGTAGATTCTTCATGGGACTTCTGTGGTGAAATCTGGGTATAAACTGTCTCATTACTCTATGTTGGAAGATAGGTGAAAGAGGGCATTCATTTTGTCCATCTTACAGCTTCATGATTGTCCTCCGTTGAGAGAACAGCATTCTTAGGTGAAATATGTAGTGGCTGCATGTGGGCCCCACATTTTGATGGCAGGCCCTCTAAAAGTGGCAATTGCATGTGGGCCACTTGGCGCTGCATGCAAAACCTTCTACTCTTATGAACCTTCTCGAGGATGGAGACGGTGGTCAAGAGTGTGAGGAGGGGTAGGGGAGATGGCTGGCGGGATAGTTGGTCGGAGAGAGCTAGCGGTGAGGTATAGCCAAGAGAGAGCGCAAGAAGACAAGGCCAGGCAGCGAATGCATAGGGTAGAGACAGGCGAATCATTTGTAGTTCTGCTGCTAAGACGAAACAGTCTTGGATCTGAGATGTCAGAAAGATCTTTTTCAGATTAAAAATGTCTCTGTTTTTCTCTCATGGAGGAGCACCAGCTTTGCGGAACTATTCTCCATCTTTGCACATGGAAGAGGGTGAAACTATTTCATCTTCATTTCATAGTAGGAAACGAAAAGAAATGGGACTTTATAACGTCCACCCGCAGCTCAAACAGCCTGAAGTGAAGGGGTGGGGAGCTCAATTCAATTCGTAAGAAAGCACTGAAGTGCCCCTTCAGGTAGTTACTAGGTCTTGGCAACCGTCCAGGAGTCTTCAGCTCAAGGCAGATTTGTTGCTTTGTACCTTTTCTCTCGCTCGTCGAAACACGATTCCCACTCGTCAATCACATCTTCAGCATCCGTCAAATTTGCAGATGGGTAGACTCTGGGTAGCCTTTCCACCCAACCGAAAATGCAATGCTCTTCCTTTGCCACGAATGCTCTAAGAGTCGATCAGCATGATGTTTTGAAAGCCACATCATCCTCCTCGCATCATTGTACATTTGTATAGCAATACCGTGTTATTGTGTGTACTCGTAGAAGTGGAACTCAATGTCTTCTTATTCCTCTTGGCATTGTGCATTTTCCAGAGGCCTGTGAGTGGGAAACCGCTCACCAAGTATGACAAGGCTCTGTATGAAGAACTGGAGAGAGGACCTGGCGGCCAGCTTCCCAGCACATATTACCTCATTCTAGATCTCACTTTCATCTGCGAGGTATTGGAGGCATCCCCACCTCCTAGTGATGTTCCTTTGACGCACGTCGATCCTAGTATGGTAATTGTCCTGAGGAATCAACTGTTAGAATTCTTTGACTTTGCATTCCATCACTTCACGATTGCGGTGTGGTCCACGGAGCCACTTGAAAGGCTCGTGAAACTGTTGCCCATTGTATTTGGCCGACATGAACAGCAGATCCATCTAGCTTGTCATCGATATCAATGCTGGAGGGTTCCATTCAGCGACACTTCTCTTCCTGAGTACATACTTGTTAAGAGACTGTACGATCTGTGGACGTACGTTCCCTCCAAGCATTTCCATCAGGCATTCAAGACCAACACACTACTACTTGATCATTCTCCATTTCAGGATTTCTTCAATCCACCCCATACGTCACTCTGTGTTCCAAAATACAGCGCCTTCAACGATTACTTCGGAGACAAGTATTTGCTGGATGATCTTCAACCTTACCTCACTAGATTGCACGAGTCTCGTGCTCCTGTGCCAACATTTGTTTCACAAAATCCCTTCGGACTCCCCCTATTGCAGCCCTCAGATGCTTTATGGCAAGCACTGTCGTCATTTTGAAAAGTCCGGGGGTTCTGACGTTCTGACCCAGTATTTGGTGCTGTCTGACTCATGCCACCTTGAGGAGGCAAGGTTTGAGATCACCTCGAAGCTGCAGAAGAGACTGGGAGATCGAAGGGAGCGCTGCTAGACTTTGTCGTGAGCTAGTTAAGGACAATCATCAGACATTTCTATAACTCTGGAACACATAATAATTTGACATTGAGTGGCTAGCGAAGATACGTACTGATCATGAGTGTGTACTGAGTGCACAGACTGTTCAAAATCTCAGGGTTTGAATTGACTGCAACTCTCAGGTGTGCGAAGTCTCCTCTGTGCACCCCCTGATCCAATATGTCCAAGAAAGAGATCAGACAATTTCTTATTTTCTGCTGCTGGCCCGCTATCAATGAGGTCTTCTAGAAACCACACAACTGATTATCAACAGTGACCTCACAAATCCTCAAAGCTACCCATAATAGTTGTGATCAACTCAGTTGGCAGAGCAGCAAGTATTGAATCCAGTTCCTGTCTTCATCGTTCACAATGCCAAGGCAACGTTTAGGCACTTTTCTTTCTTAGGGGGTATCAAGATGAGTGCATTGGTTGGTCGCTGCAGTGCTTTAAGATGGTGATGCAAAGCAGAGAATGCTTTAATTATACTTCACAGGTCAGTCTTAGCAAGCTTCCAATTGGAAGTTTGTGAACCATTTCAACATTGAATGAAAGCCAGGACCTGTGCTGAAACACAATACTCGCGATCTCACACTTCATATCCACCTGAAAAAGATCCCCAAGTGTGGCATGGCTGTTTACTCAAAGACATAACCTAGAACTTCTCCATCTGAAACCAGTGTCAAAACCCCTTTGGACCCCTTGCCTACGGGCTGCAATTCAGATCCCATGCACAGTTACTGACCTGAAAAACCGTTCCTATGATTCTGGACATGACATCTTTGCTCATTTTGATCATGCGCACCTACCTACTCAGTCAAGTGCCTCAAATGCAGAAATTGTATGCGGCAAGCAATCCATGTCAGAACATTATATAAAAACTGGATGAGCTGCTCCAAAACAACACAAGAGCCCAATGAAATTGTCACTTGGAAGACAGTTACAATTGCAAAAACCTTAGTAAGGCCAACGAACTGGCTCAAGCTGCAACAGGAGGGAAAACCCACTCAAAAGATGACCCCCTCTCTGATATTAAAAAGGGGCTCAAAGAGATGGGGGAGGGATCCATCTAGGACTGTTGGCAAGCAACAAGCCAACTGCAAACATTAATTAAGGCCTATACCCTGCACATCGACTTCAAAGAGCATCACTGGCCACTTGCTCAGTGAACCCAAGATACGACCGCCAGTGAAGGAATCATACACAACGCAGAGTAAGAGAGAGAGACTTGCATGAAGTAGGTATTGCTACACCAATGAACAGTACAGCGCATCTCGAGGATGACAAGTCAATAGACGTCTCAGTAAGGTCGCCCTTTTGCCCTTTTGCTTCCAAAGAAATGTTACCCTTGCCAGGTGATTAGCATCAATCTATGGTAGAAGAGAGGCAGGCTGCGCAACACACTACTCTACTTGGCCATCATCATCCTGACAAATTCCTCGTAGTTGACCTGACCATCACCATCTACGTCAGCTTCACGAATCATCTCATCCACCTCCTCGTCGGTCAACTTCTCGCCAAGGTTTGTCATCACATGTCGCAGCTACACCCCCACCACAAGAATTCCATCAATCAAACTACCAAGTAAAGCAACAGCAGATGACCATTTGAGCCACTCTGTGTTCAGAACAAATTTGCCAGACGTATGGCAGTCTGGTTCTACTTCAAGAAAATCCATGGACGGCACACACCCTTGTTACTCATTACACAGTGAGGATAAATAGCAGAAAAAGAATATGAATAGTTGGGACGTCAAGAAGACGTAAGAGTCTGAGAAGGCCATTTTCGTCGGCTTCTACCAACCTCGGCAGCAGAGATGAAACCATTCTGATCCTTGTCGAAGACCTTGAAAGCCTCCTTCAGCTCCTCCTCCGAATCAGTGTCCTGTAAGATCAACAGGGGACAAACAGCGGAAATGATTTACTCAACAACTCGCTCTCCAGTCGGAATAACTTTACCTTCAACCACATTCGAGCACATTACAAGTATCACTGACCAAACAAATACACGTCTGATTAACATCGTACTCCATCAGGGACATACCTTCGCCCACACGTCTCATCTTAGATACGGCCTCGAGGAAAGACATACCTTCATCTTCCGAGCCATCAGGTTCAAAAACTCGGGAAAGTCGATCGTTCCATTTCCATCTGCGTCCACCTCATTGATCATGTCTTGAAGCTCCGCTTCTGTTGGGTTCTGTCCCAACGACCGCATCACAGTCCCGAGCTCCTTTGTGGTAATGCTTCCTGTGGCAACCAAGAAAAAACTGTCAAGAACATCCGATAACACTGCTGCAGGCTTAAGATTTCAGATCATCCTCAACAAGCAAGCACAAATCACCCACAAACACAAAAAACAGAAAGCACAGCATCTTACCATCACCATCCTTGTCAAATAAGCTGAACGCTTCCTTGAACTCTGCTATCTGTTCCTCCGTCAGGAGTTCGGCCATGATTCTATCTACAAGTCAGATAATTCCACCAAACGCCTGAAATTCCCGAAAACTCGCGCAGCCCTCCACACTTAAGTATGTGAAGGAAGAGAGCGCGGGGATGCAAGCAAGCAAGCCTTCCCAGACTGATAAGGACAGATCAAACGGACAGAAAGCCTCTCCGTGACTCCAGGTTGCCACACTAAATGCGGGGCCAAACCACAAATCAAGAGTCCCTCCAACTTTCTCTCACCGTTACCTCGATGGGAGGGATTAGACTGTACACCTCTGTGATGGAAGCCTGCCTGGCCTGGCCGCCTCTCTTGCTCCTCCTCCTCACCCCGCCGTCCGATACTTCCCGCCCATCAACGGCGCCGTGCAGGCTCCCTGCCCCGCCCTCTCTCTCTCTCTCTCCTCTCTCTCTCGTGTGCCGCCAGCTCAGCCCCTCATCACATTATTTTTTGTTTCCCATCCCGACTCTCTCTTCCGATGAAGAATTTGGCTGTTGAATTGCTGCTTCTGTCTTTATGTACGTCGCTACCTTCCTTGATGCGCAAGGAAGGAAAAAATTGTTGGGTGTCAGCCGTCCTTGTTGAGCACAATGCGCGGATGCACTCGCAGAGTGAGGAACAAAAGGTGGGGTGAGTCAGAAATGTGTCAACGACAGGTGCACACCTACTTTTCCATTCTATTCATCTCTCCCAATTGCAAAGCGCCATGGCACCATCCCATGCTTACTTGCATCTCCGTGATATAATAAGCAATAAGTATCTCTGTGGGCCAAGATGGGTTGCCCGGTCTCTGCCCTTCTCTTGGCCTCTGATCTTCAGAAGAATGTAATGTTTAGACCAGTGTTGTGCGGGTTCTTCCTTTTTAAGGAACTCGCCGGGTCCGGTTTTTTTCAGAGCCAAGTCCGGGTCCGGATCCGGGTTTTTGAAATTTGGAAAATCCGGGTCGGGGTCCGGGTAGTTGTTGGGAAATATTAGCGGGTTCACGGGGTCGGATCTGGGTCCTAATTTATTGATTAAATAAATTAGAAAAATAAGATTAATTAGGGATAAATTTATTTTTGGCTGGAAAAAACTTTAAATCCTAATAATGAATTTTATTTTAAGAGAAATTCCTTCAAAATATACCATGAATATGAATATGTATACCATGAATATGAATTAAATTAAGTTTGAGTTCCATTTTCTATTTTTCAATATCAATTCTTTAAACATGTTAAGAATAGTAATATGCCTCAAGGGTAGATCACTATAGCATGGTTGTGTGGGATCCGGCATAATAATAATATATGACGTCTCCTTTGGGAGGTGTAAATTATGGTCCCTGAGGGCACAACTTTGTGACACCACTCCGGGGATTGAACCCACAACCGCTTTTGAGGTGGTATGTGGGCATTACCACTGGGCTACAACGTGGTGGGGCTGGCTGCTGCAGTGGCCTATTGCTGCTCGTCCCCTCCACACATATGACAAAACCTACCAGATCTAAGGTGGTGACCCGCTACATTGGCCCTCGGGTAGCGGGTTTAACTGGTTCTGGACCCAGCAGGCGGGTCCAGTTCCGGGTTCATTTTAGAAATGAATCCGGGTTAGGGCCCGGGTTTTTTGTGATAGCACGGGTCCGGGTGCGGGTCCGGGTAACCCGGATCCTAACCCGCCGGGTACGCGCCTTCAAAACCCGGACCCGCACAACACTGGTTTAGACCGAACGACGGGCCAAAAACTTCTTGGGCTGCCCTCGCATACACAGATAGCTTGTACGAAGGGCTAAGACTCGGACCCACCTCAGCGTGGCGCCATTTAGACGCCAAGTAGGATTGTGTTGTTGTCCAAGTGATGGCCTCGATACTGTCTAACGTGAAGCGGCCCTGATAATCTGCTAAATGCCACCTCGGAAATCCTGTGATCTAGAGCTGGCAGCCCGCTGTGAGATCTAAGACTGTTCGTGGGGGAGGATCTACGGGCGGTACAGTGATAGAAGGATTGTTAGAAGTGTGATCATGGAGTGCCCAGATCTACAGACAGAATGCAGAGCTTTGCTTCGTAGGCATTGTCAGGCAGCATCTTGCATCACAATGTAGCAGGGAGTGGTGAGCTTGTCAACAGGTTGCGGTTTGGGGGAATTCGCCACCCGTATCTCCATGCTGAAGTTTAGAGCGATGGGTCAATGAGAGCTGAAAGTAGGAGCGGCAAGCATGGATTTGCCTACTGGCTTTTCAGGTGTTTCAAGCTGCGTACTTGAGTCTGCAGGGAGACCGTCCGGAAGTCGTGATTCCCCGTGCTTTTCATCACATATTTTGAGTTCTAGAATGGTGCCGGGTTCTCTAGCGGACAGAGGGCTACATTATTTTCAAGGGCTCCATCCTCGTGGGGGTAAGATTGGAAGTCGGCATAGAAGGGATCCCAAGACCTCCTTCAGCAGTGGTCATGGCAATCTCGGTCTTGAGGTGAAGCTTGTCTTTGAACTAAACCACAGCTGGAGTCAAAACGGGGCCGTGAAGGGGAACGTGACCAACAGCAGCGAGCCATCATCATCCTCAACATCTACTAAGAGGACGAACGGGCTGGCAAAGGTGCTTGAAATCCCGAAATCCATTTGGCATCAAGTGGTGCAACCACTGAGCAATTTCGGGGTCGGAAAGAGCACCTTTCGGGAAGGTGGGGTGGGCCTATTTCTAATGTCGGGCGTGTTGGTGTTGACAATGACACTCATGTGGGTGAAGGGTACCCAGATTCGGGCAAGGTCGAAGAAGTATGAGGCAGTGATGGAATTTGCGCAAGCGCAGGGCATCACAGTGGGCACACCCGTAAACATTCGGGGGGTGTCTGTGGGCAACGTGGTGAGGGTGCGGCCCAGCCTGCAGCGCATCGATGTGGTGGTGGAGCTGGTGGATGCTGGCATTGTCATCCCGCGTAATGCACTGGTCGAGGTCAACCGGTCGGGCTTAATGAGCGAGACACTCATTGACGTTACACCACGCCTGCCGCTGCCGAACCCCACAGTAGGGCCGCTGGATGCAGGCTGCCCAGCTGAAGGCCTTATAGTTTGCGATAGAGAGAGAATCAAGGGGGAGCAAGGAGTGAGCTTGGATGAGTTGATCGGCATTTGCACAAAGATGGCACGTCAAATGGACGAAATGAGTGTATCGGGAATGTATGACATGGCTGAACGCATGGGGATGGCTGTGGAAGATGTCAAGCCTCTTCTTGCCAAAGTATGGCTGCTACCTCTTCTGTTACAGATTTTTGTACTCTGAAAAAGTATGCCTCGCATCATTTTGGCACTGTTTTCCTCATTACCAACTTCGATCCAATTCCTCAAATTAAGTCAGTTGACATGTGTGTGTGTGAGAGGGGAGAGTATAGTTTAGTCGTGTAAAGACCTAGAGCATTTGGATCTAGTCCTGTTTTGTTGAACAACAGCATACATCTGGACACGATTCAATATAGAAGCTAGCATGTACATAGAAACCTCACAAGTCCTGCAAAACTCAGAATTGGGAACACGAATGCTTGCAAATCTTGCAATTCCTTACATAAGGTGCCATCATATGCAAGCAAGGCTTTGACCATAAGGTCTTTCCTAGTTTCCATAAGTAAGGTAGATACTTTAGGGATTCATACTATAATACTTTTAGTAGAATCTCTGTAGGAGTCAATTTGCAGCTATGAGAAAAGCCATCAGGTGCTTGGTTCTTTGAAGCAGTTCTGTGAAGTCAAAATGCTCCATGTGGGCATGCTTGAGCCCCTAGGAAGTCATAGTGTCAAAGTGAATCCAGGTAGCCCTATACCTTTTTCAAGGTAGGCATGAGTGTATTCTTGTCAAAGGTATAAATAGCAAGGCTGCCACTGGTGATGAGATCCTAACATCTTCCTAAAGTCCATGAAAAAATTGAGAATAGCACAAACAAGTGGGTGGGTTTGTCAATCCAGCCTTCCTGCTTAAGGTACTGTTAAATTGACATCTGTTAATTGGGCTTTGCTTTGTAACTCTGATTGCAATGAGGGGCTGACTGCACCAGGGAGCAATGCTTTGCTATTGGAGGTGGATGTGCGTACTTTGGAGTCAATGTTTGTTTCTGTTTTGGTTGGCTGGGCAGGTCGAATTGATGGCAGATGATTTCGCACCCTTGCTTAAAGAGGTGAAGGAGGGGGGGCTGCTGAAAGATCTCGAGAACCTGACTAGGATTGCTACTCAAACAGGCCATGATCTCAGGTGAGTAATGAGGACTATGTTTTCTGCTTGCAAACTTGTCCACATTTCCGTATACTTGGCTGCATTACCTCTGTTGGTCTTTCACACCCATCTCTTGGAAGGTGCAGCAACAAGAGGTTTTTCTCTTCCATAAGTTGCAGCTAATAAATGGTGATAGCAAGATGGACAT
Organism: Takakia lepidozioides; assembly: GCA_030704615.1. Classification (NCBI taxonomy): domain Eukaryota; kingdom Viridiplantae; phylum Streptophyta; class Takakiopsida; order Takakiales; family Takakiaceae; genus Takakia; species Takakia lepidozioides. Next base: position 21,954,190 of record CM060734.1, on the reverse strand, counting down.
CTTGTGCAATGTCCGCTTTAAACATCTCAACAGAGCTCCTATCTGCCATTTGAACATTCAACTCTGAACTTCAATCTGCACCTCTTTCCTCTTCCCTAGGTCCTGGACCCTGGCAATGGAATTTGTCTGTGTAGGCAACTGACCCTCTACAGCAAGCCAGCATGACTGTGTCAAAGGTTTCACTCGGGCAAAGAAGTTAACTAAAGAATCATATCTCAGCTTTGTCTCTGCTTTCAATAGAGAAGAGGGACTCTATCTCCAGGGGTTTTTCAGCTGAACACGGTTCTAGAGCTGCCTTACACCTCTTGGGAGTAGTCTCTGCACAATCCTTGAGAGCCAAGATTAGTGTCCATTCTGTTGTTGCAGTGCCAGGTAGTTAAATGCCCTCTCATTTTGAAGAACATTTGACCCACTTTTTTCTCCTAAGAGGGGCTTATGCTGGATGCTAACTTCAAATAGAATAATGGGGGGTGAAACCCATGAAAACATGATGTAGACCGGTTCTCTTTCTGAGAAATGCCTGCCTGGAACTCGCACCGGGCGAGTCCATTTCTCTCACACTTCAATAATGGCCTCCCCGTCTTCCCCATCTCGTGCTCATCTAAGAATAATCCTGGTCTTATGGTAAGGGATTATTTGGGAGGATTGTCAGTATTATATAAATCTGCCTTTCCTTCTCTCCTCTGAGTCCAACGTACTTTTACAATGTTGGGCTATGCTTGCATTGCTACATGAAGTGCCGTATTTGAGGACATGGGTGTGGGAAGGATGGATGTTGTTGGCATTGTGTATTACTATACCTGTCACAGAAAAGCTTAGTGTCGGGATCGCTATTAATAGCTTTACATTCATTCTCTCTACAGGAAGTTAAATAAGTCGGTGTTGACATCTGAGAACACAGAGATGCTGCGTGAGTCAGTTTCCACTTTGTCAAAGACGCTCAAGCACATTGAGGTGAGGCTGTTTGTCTTTGTGATGGTCAGCCCTGAAGGCTGCTTCCCCAGAAATACGGGGTTCTGACAAATTGCAGGAAGTAGACAGACTTGCAAAGTAGTAGATATCATTGTGGTGAGGTGGAAATTTTGTCCTTGTTTCATGCAGCTTGTGATGTACCTGTTTACTAGTTTCAATGCAAATTGCGAGTCAGTCTTCCATAAAAATGTTATTGACTATGTTGCTGTCTTCCTGTCCTTGTGGCACACAGAGCATCAGTGAAAGTGTTAGTGGGCTGACGGGAGATTCGCAAACACGGCACAACTTGAGGCAGCTCATTGAATCATTAAGCCGGCTTATCACAGACTAGTTAGAGACTCCACTTTTCTTTGGAAAAGCTCCTCCCTTTTGAAGGAAAGGAAGGCAAATGTAAGACATCGTGTATCTCAATAGATTACAATCAGGTAATTGGAGAAGGGCCCTGATGTATTTGCCCAACCTTCACTAGGAAGCTCCCAGTCCATTCTGTACTGCCACCATATCTCAATCTCTTATTTAGTAGTCGGGATGTAATTTGTGATCTCCATTGGGATAACAGCCAGAGAACCTTTCTTCGCAGATCTACTAGTGAGTGGATTTACATGTTCATCTTCCCTCTATTTACTTAATTGATCTGTACATTACTTTTTCATCAATATACTCACCTGCTCAAGACAGGTACCTTGAAGATGACCAGAGATAGCATCTACTGGGTAACATTTTAGTCCGTTGAAGGGACATTCAAGGTTCTCTTGAATCAGTGGACAGAGCTAGAATTAAAAGGCCATTTGTCTGCTGGCGGTTTAGGGGATGCCGCCATTTGCAGCACCTCTGAGCTCTGAGACGCTTTCAAAGCGTGTTTTGGTGACATGAGGGTTCCATCGTCTCCAGCTGGCGCCCCACTTTGGTTTGAAATTGTTGATCGGCTGCACTCCTTTCGCCGGCAGAATTCCTTGTGACGTCTTGCCCTCTGCTTAGAAGATTGGTCTGCTCTGGAGTCAGGCCCTCAAATATGCCATTGGGAGGAACTTCCCAGCAATGACTGAAATTGCACTCCCTCTCTTTCCTACAAGGTCTGGCAGCCAGCGAGTCGGGAGTAAGAAAATGCGGTCATCTGTCTCCTCTCCATCTCTCCTGAGCTTCTCTACGGCCATCAAAGTGATCCACCAACTCCTGTGGCCCTCCCTCTGGCATATGCAGATCCAAGACATCTGTTGACTTGGTCTTGTTATGCTCCTTAAATGCGCACCGTTTCACATAGACACTGAAGACATTCAAAGAGTCTGGTTCTGCTGCCATGCACTCCTCTACTTTCCTGCTGGCTTTCCTTGGGCAGTCATTGGGAATGTATGTTTTATGTCTTTCAATTCTATCCATATGGAACCTTGCAGCTGTTGGTAATATTACTGGAGCGCTAGTTTTCAGAACTTTTTTGGCTGCTGATGGTGAGGTAGAACCACTGGTGTTTGTGCAAGTCAGTCCTTTCTTGAAAAGGGCTCTCAAGTGACCCTCTTCTTCTCTGTAATTCAAGGAATGATCACAGGTCTTTGCTATGGACGAGTGTTTGGTGTCGTCACCAGATTCTGTGCCACCTTGCAATCCAATAGGAGTAAATATTTCAAAGAGTGCTGGTATTGCACTTCTAATTCCTAGAAGATGAGCTGAGTACTGCACAGACGTACACTAAGATGAGGTTCATCATGAGCGTGTGGATTGTTTCTTGGTCTTCACAGTTTATAGCATATGTTGTAGTGAGCGTCAGCCTTTGTACATAACCAAGCGGAGGCTGGAATCTGATTGTACCCAATCCTTATCCCAAGATCTCGCATTCATACCAACACAATTCTTTCTAGATCCTTCGCGGAAGGAAATCGCCCATGCAGACACTGATCTGGAAACTTTGCCGGCCCTCTCTCTCCCAAACACAACCCTGCATTTGCACTTGGTGGGTGAGGAAATCTTACCCAAGAACTTGGTGGATTGGTGGGAAAAGGGCTGGCACCGGGGGCCTGGCATACTGGCCTCCGCACAAACGATTGGTGGCTCTAACCGACAACGAGACCGTGAAGCACATCCTGCTTGGCAAATTGCCTCCCCAAATACCTCATTGAAAACTTCCGCATCTAGAAGGTTGTCGGACATGTCAGATTCTTCTAATGTGCGGGTTGTTTCTTCTAGGCCTGGCAATAAATGAAAGACTTGCCATTTCGGTGCTCCAATGGACTGCTCTGTAGTTTTGTACGGTGTACAATAGTGGTCGGATTTTGATTTCGTACCAAATTGTCAAATACAAAGCACGGCCGTATGATTTTCTTGATGCACGCTCTGCATACATCTTCTGGGGCTGTGGGAGCAACTTTCTTGGTTACCTTTCGTGATGGGATCCAGTTGTGAGGGAGAGAGCGTGGACAGTCCAGGGATGGCATCTGCGAGACGGATACAATATGATCATCCCGGGGTCTTGTATCAGAGAGATCCATATCATCCTCCGAGCTTGGCATGGGATGAAGAGTTTGTGCATTGCCTGGGCCTGGCTGCCGGGCAGCGCAGGCAGTCTCAATGCGATCCACGAGCAGCTTGGCCAGAGCTTTTAAAAGGGCAATGCGCTCGCTCTTGGTAGGTTCCATTCTATCTGGAGCGTGCTGTCTTGTACCTTCGGATCTAATCGACCTTTTGGGTTTTGTTGAGCAAGCCAAGTGTTTAGGGCCACAAGGCTTGGATGTTGTTGCTCTCTCTGTTGGAGGGCGACTGCAGTGTCTTGAGCATGTGGACGCAGGCTGCTTCGCACAGCCGTAGCTCCCGACAACACTCGGAACGGTTGCTTTTCTCTTCCTTATGATTGCCATGGCTTCTCGCTTCTTCCTCGCAAGATTGCAAAACCAAAGCTTATAGCTTGATGATGCCTGCTCTATGTGGGACTGGGAGGGTGCACTGGGCAGAGAGGAGGTGAAGCGTTCGCGCTTCCAGGCTTCAAGGTCATGGGTGGCTACAGCCATAGCTTCTCGTGACGGTTACACAAACAGACTCTGCCTTCTTGTCTGGTGGACCACCCATCATCAAGTTAACAGAAAATGATTTTTAACTTGGATTCTTGCTGGCAAGAGGTTCAACACCCTGAAGTCCCTTGTTCAAATCCCTCAAAATGATTCATGGGCACAATTTGATCACAATTCAGGTCACTGTACTGTACTGTACTGTACTATCGAGTCCTGGACAGAGGAACAGTTGTGTTTATAATTCGAAGCGCAAGAGACTTGAAATCAAAGATGCTGGCTGGGAAGGTTTCTGCTATTTTGAGATTGCTTCACCAACCATGTCTTCGGAACTCACCCCTCACGATTGTCATGGGTGTGGTAATGCTCTTGCACACACCGTCTTCTGCCTGAGGATGTATCCAGCAAGTTGCGGATTGGAGAGTATAAGCCAAATCAGGGCCCAAAGCTGAAGAGGCGGAGAGCGTAAGCCAGGTCCTTCACACACTCCGTGAAGGCCGGATTGCCCGACTCATCTTCGTTCGGGATGTGTCCAAGCAGTTGCCGCGCAGAGTCATCAGCATACTCGAATGATACTGTAGAGCATCAACACGCGCACAATGTGTCACAACGTATTTTGTAACATATTACTCAAGTGTCTTGCTATCAACAACCTGTAGCAGTGGCAACTTTACAGATCCTGCAGCATTCGATTTCAGCGTACCCAACTATGAGCGTGTGATGGTTGCGTGTAAGTCGCGAAATCGGTCCAATTGATTTGCTGGATGGCTCTAGATGCTCATGCAAGTTCGGTACATCAACTAGGCACGTTCAGATGTGGAGCAATTAAGTGCAAGGAAAGAGGCGATGGGGTTGATACCGCCAGCTACGTGATCAGCGTAATTCGGAAGCTTGTCAGAGTAGTGCAGCAGTGAACTGCCCTTGGTCCTGTATACCACCGTCTTCACCACTTTGCTCTGCTCCCCGACCATGCATGACCCACCATACCATGAAAATCTAGACCTCAATCGCTGACACAGAGTTTCTATGGCAACTAAGTCCAAGTAATTGGTCCTCAGAGTCTCTGGGTACACTGGACTAGAAAGACAAATGAAATGAGTGAAATGGAACTTTATGACGAGAGAAATGAAATGGTGCTTTATAACGTCCGCGGTTTTTTTTTTTTTAGGTCTAATGGGATGGAAGAAAATGAGGCACCAGGATAGAGAGCTTCGGGAATTTCCTGAATACGCACGACACAGACATCGCTACCCACTGTGGCGTTCAAGCTGCTGCTGGCCAGTGTGAAGGCGGGCACTGCCAGGGCCATGTCGCGGCATATAATCTTTTCCACTTCGACCTCCTTTTTACAGTTGGGCAACGACCCCCCAGTTGTAACGAGTGTCAGGCAAAGCCCTCACGACGACTACTGCTTACAGATTCTGATATATACAACTACTGGCATCTATAGTTGGCATGCAAGTCTGATTGTAGTGCTCAGGTATGGCTTTTGACCTCACCATGCCCTTGGAAGCAGGAGACTGAAACACTTCCGTTTCCTCTTTGCAGTGAAGTAGGAGTGAAGGGGCAAGACCAAAGTACTTGCGAGGCTTCACTGTGCTGTCATGTTGTGTGGTGCGTCACATTGATTCAAACGAAAGGAAAACACTCTTAAGCTTGCTCAAAAACCAATTATGGTAAACTCTCAGCAGCAATTGATACTATTCGGAACTGAAGGGAGGAAGGTGGCATATAGTGCCACTTCACCCCTCAATATTTCACCAAAAGTATGCCATATTGATTATCACTGTCACTATGAACATATTGCCACCAAGCAAAGTTGATGATAAGGTCTATCTGAGCTGGAACTCGCAATTGGAATTGCTCGTCCATGGTGAACGATCAAAAAAATAGGAAGAATATTGGTGCTGCAGGATTTATACTTAAGCAACAGGTATCCCAATTTGATGGATCCATCAGGTTTTGAAGAGATACCTTCAGAGTAGCATCAATGAAGGGTGCATCATCATCCTCGGGTAGCAAACTCAAGCCGCATTGTGACAAATTCTGTAGTTAGCACAAAAATTATTCGCATCACACACTAGTTCACAGGCTTCCTGTTGCCATTTCGTTAACACATTAGTACAGTAGTGAAGCAGTTATGTATATACAACGCACTTGCTTATATCTTACCCTGCCAGTTCTTTGAAGAAATCCTTGACCAGTGAGCCCATTCTTGACCTGTTGTCTAAACAGTATGAAACACGAAACTATGTAGTAGATCCTGGAGACAATCACCAGCCTGTACAGCTCTGTTTTGTTGTGCAGGAGATGATTTCAGACATCTCGTGAAGAATGCAATTATGTACATGGTGATGAGGTGTGCTAAATGTGAATGGTCTTTGCGCACCCATTAATAATACCTTTCCCTCGCACACTGTGCACTGAAACACTCCAACTAAAAGTAGCTGGTATCTCTTCACCCCAAAAGACTACTATCTTGTGCGCTAAATTGTGCCTACCAGCATCCCCCACACTCAAATATTCAAGTGAGGAGTCTTCATACAACCAGATTAGCCATTTTCTTGTTACTTGGGGTCCTAGTCAAGGCCTCAAAGATGGTTAAGAACCTTGAGTAGAACTTTAGGGGGCAGCTTCTGGGCTTGAATGTCCCTGCATTCTGCAATTTGCGGGTCTAGCAACTGGCACCAGCCATCACCAATGCTGATGGAGATGTTTAGACTGGGTGTCTGAAGAGTAAGTGCAGCTGGAAGTGGGCCGGATGTTCCATGCTGTATATGGCAGCTGCCGCACCCGGCTCTGCACACACCTTGGAACCCTATTAGCTGTGTACCATCACCCTCAACTGTCCACTGACCACAGGAGTCAAATTCCTGTAGAGATATCCTGACCACATGCACACTGCCCAGTTTCCAACTACATGTATATTGAATGCTTTCGAGATACAACTGCTGCAAGCAAATCACAGAGATCGGGAAAGAGTCTTACGTATATTAAGGTTGTACTCAATGACGTGCGTGCACTTGCAAGAAACTTGTGTTCGAAACCTTCCTTGTTCCAGAATTTTAAGCAATATTGCATGGAAAATCATGTTTCTATATATGCTGTAGAGATCAGCTGGTTGTAGAAAACTCCATTTTCCATCAGATTGAAGGTTTGGGTATTAGTGTTTTGACATGCAAATGATTTCCTCTACTTGTAAGGGGTTTTACAAGGCATGCTAGTTGTTCCTGCACATGTCTGGAGGAGTTGAATGCTGGTAAGATGTTAAGAATTGTAAGTACTTGAACAACAGCCAGTGGCTTGGCTTTTGTCGACTGGAATGACAGTTTATGCTCAGCCGCCACATACGCAATCTCTGTGATACCCTCCATCTGCCAGCACTGTTCTTCCTGTGCAGAGGGTGCACAGGGTGAGAGTATCAGATCTCCTACCTTTCCAGTGTTTCCTGTGCACATACTCTAGTGAAAATCTTAGAAATGTAACGAGCACACATTAACCAACCTACGAGAGCTGAGAGTGGAGCATTCCTTTCTCATACATTGGTGGGATCGAACTTGGCCAGGTGTTGTCGTGTAGATGTTCAGTGCTTGTTATATGACAGACTGGCCCTGTGTGGCACATTTTGACATCAAAAAACAAACAAAGAGGGAGGCACAAACAGTGTGGTATGGATGAAATCCAAAACATATTCCATTAGGGATTAGAAAGAAGGTATTTCCAAACCAGATAGGCTTAGGAAAAAAATTGTTAATCCCAAACAGATAATTGGAGAGAGGGAGAGAGGGGGCACCCACCATCCAACCCCTGGTATGGCAGTCCCTTATGGAGTGTGTTTGGTATGCACTCACCCCGTAAGGGAGTGCGCATACCAGACCCATTCTCATAAGGCTCTCCCTCTACAATGTAGTTCTATCCTTGGACTTGAATACCAAATGGATAAAAGGCCTGCATTCTCTCAGGAGATTACACATCTCCCTCTCTCTCTCTCTTTTTCTCATGTGTGAATTTCTGGACGTGCTCGCGCTCCCTCTTGCCACGGCGTACGCCCATGCACGAGGTAAGGCCTGGCACTTCAAAGTGGACTCCAATAAACATAACATGCCACCTGCTTTCATGGTTTCTGCTCTGGGCTTTCGCACCTTCAGAGTGAACCTCCAATGAAGATGGTAGGCCTCTTTTTCCCATCCCATCACACATATTCTCTGACGATACACGCATTTTTCTAGATATAAAGCATCCCAAAGATGGCACTTAAGGGGCATAAAACAGGAAGATTGGGGGGAGATTTACCGAATCCCACCACCCAAGCTCTGGAGTGGGATTCCAATGGATAATGAAGGCAGGGATATGCATCTCAACACCAATGGGAAGCACACTGGCTTGGGCAGCAGCACTGGGGGCAGCCTGTCCAACAACCGGAATGGGATACCCCAAGTTCAGCACCATTGCCGTAGCTGCCACTGCAACTCACGTCACATGGCATAGGCATTTTATCAGCTTGGTTTCTCTATAGATAATGTTATGAGAACAACCATAGTTCATTATGGGTTATCAATGGCTGTAACTTGGAATCACATTTGACTCTAGAGTAATATGCGTTCCAATTGTAGAGAATGAGCATGAAGCGTGATTGAACATACTATTTTCAAGAGTCCAAGTCTTCACAACTTTGGGCGGATTTGGCAAAGCCAGCACATCAATCACGAACACTCCACCCTTCATTCCAAGAGCAGCTTCCATGTAAGTGACCCACAGCCTTGCCTTCTCATTGCAGTTAACCAGTCAGGTTCACTTGTGTCAAAATCGTAACTACAGAGTGATCGAATGATCTATTTAGTTTGTAGGCTTGATATTTGGTAGTTTCTTAGTACATTTTGGTTTCCTTGTAACAAAAGTAAATCAAATGTTTACGGAAGCTCTCACCAGGGGTATGTACGTATTTTGGGACCGATACAGAGGATTGACAGTCTGATGTAGCAGCCGAACAGCCACATTGGCCAATGCAAATGTTTTCGGGAGATTCACGACAATAGAGATCTCAGGCAGCTTGAGAAGACGAAAACATGGATTCTTGGCGTGATTTATCCACAATGCAAGCTTCCACTCCCTGACCTTCCCACAAACTATGCACTCTCCCTTCTCCTTCCAGATGTCATGTGACTGCTGCCAGCCAGCCTCATGGATTTCAGTAGTAAAGAGCACATGCACACAGTGGGGTCATCTCTTACAGCCATGATAGCAATCTAGCCATACCTCCTGGGTGTTACGGTATTCCAATCTGAGTGATCTATCTGCTACCTTGCTCATACTTCAACTGTTTGGAATAGAAAACTAGCACAATTAACAGTGCAAGGCATCCTCAAGGGTGAGAGCAAATGCATGCAAGGATAACAAGACAGCACCATTTACTTGAAGGAGATAGTTGGCAGTCCAGTCCAGCCGTGTATTAGCCGCCTGCTCCAGCTTCTGCATGTAGCCTCTATATCTACACCATGCCTCCCAACACCCGCACTCTTTCCCCTCAGATTTATGCCTTCATTGGCAACTCTTGCTTGCAGTCTAACTTCTCTTTCTGATCCCACCAGCACTTCATGAACCGAAAGACGAGGCAACACAACACTCTAACCCCACAGTAGTACAATACTCCAACCACTACGTTTAAAAGTGGGACCTGACCATAACCGTCTTCGGCAATTCAAGTTCTCGTACAAGTTAACAGGAAACCGGAGTATAAATTACTTGGCAGCTAATTTAGCGTTTCCCTTTTGGTCCTCCCCTAACGCAAGCTCCTATGCCACTGCAGCCACCTGCACATTAGTAGTAACAACCACAGATGTACAACATCACGTGTACACATCACATCATGTTTGACCGTACCACTCCTCCAGCCCATTTTGTACATCAAACTTAAAATGCAACATTTTTGCTGCACAATCTTTGCAAGCTTAAGTCTGGAGAGAAGGCAAGGAGACACAACCTTGTAGATGTCCAGCAGAGTCTGCAGCATGCTGTCACAATCAGTGTCAAACGTAGCATACAGAGCATCCAAGTAAGTGTTGACTGAGCTCTCCTTGGAAGCATGAGGTAGTCCTGAAGTATCCAAATATTGATTCCACTGGCCCAGTTCCCACCCAAAGGATGTTGTCAGGGCACAATGCACACATATTTGTGGACAGTATGTCACTTGGAACGGAGTGGATGGAAAGATAATTTTTCGCTACTTGAAGAAGTCTGAATCAAGGAGTCCCGGGTTGCACAAAAAAAGACTAGTGAGTCCTGCGGTTAAAGCTTCATACATCAAGCACGCTAAGGGCGTCGGCTTGAATCTTCGCTAAGGAGGCGTTACGCCAAGTAAGGAAGGGGTGCAGACTTTCAGTTTCAGCGGCCAGACGCCCCTCTCAGCCTTCAACCATGCCTGCTCCGCTTCATAGGCAAGCTTTGCTTCCAGCTTTAGCCTGGCCTCCTCCAGCATATCCTTCAGGAGCCGTTCTGCAAACCTTAGCATTGCCGGTCAGGCGACTGGTCAGGAAAGCTACGAGTGTACAAACACTAGTCATCGATTATCAAACAGTTAAGGCCGGAAGCAATTCACTCATTCCTAGTGCATGCAGAGTAACTATGCCTTACTGAGTTGAGGATACACACAGTACCTTGTTCCAATCTGCGATCAATTTCCGCATATTGTGCTGCACAACAGGCTACCTGTGTTACACATTGAACGAACCAGTGTCTTGCAATCTTTTCCCTCCTTCCTTAGATAAAAACATACAGGTGCGTGCGAGACTCATGAAATACTGAATTCTTTGCAACAGAACTGCTTAAATTCCACGATCGCCTGCTCAATATGCACCTAGTTTCCGTGCATATCACAACCTCCCGCGGGACACAAATAATGAACACCGCGGACAACGAGAATCTGACAAGCTGTTCGTCTACCTCCCGTACTCAAAAGGGACTCAAAACAACAAGGAAAGACATGCAAATAAAGCAGGACATTCCACGAACCTTTCTCCAGCTTTTTCAAAGCCGCCTTCTCCTTCTTGCTCAATTTGGGAGGCATTGCAAGCGCGCAATGTCAGCGCAGCAGAGCAATTTCTGGCAAGCACAGCACAGTCGCCGTGTTGTGCGAAGAGCGCCGTGAAGCTGCAAACCCATCGTAACTGTACATGCACGCGAAGTCCAGCACACTAACGAAGGTAACGGTAATTAGTAAACTTCAAATCATTCACCTAATACAGTTAAAGTTAATCTAATATTTATGTTCAGAAAGAAAATCTTGACCAAATGTATGTTCCAAGTCATGAATGGATGAATGGATGAATGGACGTGCACGAGAGAAGGAACTTGGAAGGTGTGAAGGCAAGCTGGTGTGAAGCACGAGCAGTGGAAGAGATTAAAATTTGATAGCCTTAATGGTTTTCAATCTTGAACTGCAGATGTCTCTGATGCCAATCAGGCTTGCTCGCTGGCTACTCACAATGCGGCTCACTAAACTTTTGGGCTGCCATACTGGCGGTGCCGATAGTGTTGCAGTTCCTGCACTAAGGCCTGCCTCCAAGGTGCTAGCCACGCAACCAGGAGCAGAGGTGCCACCAATTTGTACCAAAGAAAGCAATGCGTCTACTTCCTGTTCCTCGGACCTGTTGACATATTCTGTCACCCGGGCAATACACTTATCAAGCTGAGAGCAAAAAGAAGTTGTGGCGGTGCGCAGCACCTCAACTACGCGGGCCACTTTACCATCCAAAAGTGTTTCTGACTGCTTCTTTTTCTTGCCAACAGGCTGCAGGCACTTAGCCCATGCTTGCAAGCACAGCCCCAGCCATGCAAACACCTCAGTGCTCAGCCTCACGAGTGTGGGTACCGCAGTCCCTGGTGAAAGTAACTCGGGGTTTGTAGTTACAGCATTCAATGCCTCATCCAGTGCAAGTTCTGCAAGTTTCATAACCATAGTCAGTGCATCAGAGAATGCTTTCTCTGAACTGTCTGGTACCAGGAGCCCAGAAGGTAACTGTGTTGCTGTCCAAAACAATGCTATAGTGAGCACCTCCACTTTTTCTGCTGGCAGCTCATGCTCCTGCAAAACATTTGCAATGACTTCAACCGTAAGAATGCAGACAGGAGGTCCTCTGTCAATGACAAGACGACAAGGAAAGGGACTTGGAAATTGCGATGTAGGCCACAGTAAGGTGTTGCCGGAGAGGAGAGATTGTGAGGGAAAAACCTTGAGAGTTGTTGAAGCTGCCATTTCTGATAGCCAGTCGCCTAAGGTATCTCCAGACATTCCCAGAGAACTTGCATAGCTACCAAGGAGCTGTATCAACTCTACAGTGACAGCCTGATCGACTTCCCTAGCAGGGGATACCACAGACAAGGCCAGCTGCAGGATTCGTGGAAGAAGACATCTGCGTTTTAGCACCTTGCGCCATCGAATTTCTCTATTGCTGTGCTCTTCCTGCACAAATAATACAAGATCTTCCACGTCATGAAGCTCATTCTTTGGTCGAAAGTGATACTTCCTCCAGATTTGAAAGAAGCAGAGTCCCCTAAAAGAAAGCCCTGGGGGTGAGGTACAGATCGACTCTGAAGGAAACCAAGTAGTACAAGATCGCATAGAAGTAGTCAAATGAGCAGGAGTTCTCACCATTGGTGTACTAAGGAACCACTAAGAAGGATAGTCGCAGGCGACTACATATCAGGAATGGCCCTCCTTGCACTTGAGTCCCTTCTTGCTTCCACTACAACCAAACACAAAAAGGGAAGTACAACTACCTCACTGATTACATGCTGCCAGTGTCCGATTTCTCTGACAGATGTCGGGGACCCTGAACATGCATACATCATTACAATAGTAAGTACCAGAACTAATACAGTCTAGGAACCTCTGCAACTAAAGCAACAAAATGCAGGAGTCAACCTGTCAAGTGGCATTCATCTGGGGAAGGAGACCACCATGGTCGCGTATGCAGGTCCTCATTGAAGGTGAGCACCTCCAGGTGGCCATCAGTAGCCCACTCCAGTGTCTTTTGTCCGCCACTCACATTTGAAAGTACCAACTGCAACCCACCTGTGTTAGATATAAAACAGGTGACAAAGATGCTTGATGACTGAGGAAGACATACATGAGAAAGGTGGAAACAAATTGTGCATGACTGTGGGAGGGTCAAACTACCTCAACTTCTTCCAAGTTGTTGGCCTTCTGTTTCAGAGACAAGACCACAGATTCAATTCGCACTACCAAAAGCTGATGTGACCTCTCCAGCCTTTCTTTGAATCTAACATACTCCAACACCTGCCAACACCATCTACTGCCAAATAAATAACATCTCAAACCTTTCTGCCTGTCCTCCCAACCATAAATGCAATTTAACAGTAACAACATATGTTCATTGCACTTTCTAATTCCAAAAACCAAATCCAGATCAGATCATCACAGACACTCCTGAACACGCGATATCTCCCACTCCGGCCTGTTTAGTGACTAATTTTATTCTTGCATAAAAATGAAAATAACAGAAAGTGGGACATACTTTGGAGTAGGTCCCATGGCGGTATGAGAGGATGGTGAGATCTGCAGCCTCTCGCTGGTGGTCATCGTGGAACTTCAGGATCTCTTGCAGCAAACTGTCCAGGTTGTCCCATTGCACTGATTGCAACAGGTAAGGTAACATATGGTGTGACATTGATTCCAGTAAGATATACTTTACATCCACAGTTCTGTACCTGCCATCATGTACATAATATGTCAGCACATAAAGATTGCCACCTATTCTATGAGCACAAAGGACCATAATAGAAAGTAAACCCAGGCAATAGAGACAGAAAGAATCAGAGGACCGTTGAAGGGTGGTCCAGGTAAGAAGAACCAAAGTTCAATCTATTTGCATGCTCCACACAATGAAAACATAGTTTACACGAAAATAGGAAGCATTCGCTTGCAGAGTGCCTAGAAAGGGCCATCTAGTTGGGACTTACCAATCTAATGATGGTTTGACTGCAGACAAAAACGAGTAGAGATTCATGAGGAGGAGCTTGTAGTGCGCATTAAATCTGCACCTCTCCCTCAAACATCAGCCTCCAGACTATGCAGCTTCCATGCATGCTTGGTATGCTCAAGGATCTCTGGTATTGCTAAGCTGGAAGACTGTACATGTCACCCAAATAACTCTTGCAACCTATAAATTATGCTATCATCAGCATATCGTAATTGTTACACCAAGGGTAACCACGCATACCTTCGAATTGAAAGCCCAAACTCAAGAACCAAGATTGCCTCTAACACATAGCCAAGTTGTTGCGTGCCTAAATATAGCTGCACCATGGTAACACCACTATTACGCGAAGAACAGTAGGAAGCATCGCAACTTGGGTCTCCTTTCATATACCACAGACGACAGCCCCCCAAACACTACAACTGATACAAATAAGCAGTCTAAGAGTGAACGCAGCAGTAGTTCAACTCAATGATGTATCATCTCGTACACACCACAGACACCAGACACGTGAGAAACAAAAATTCTAATCTCTAGTAGCCAGAACTAAGAAAAACTAGAGCCATGAGTCCTCCAGCTTTGAAGATCATCATAAACACCTTTATTAACAGATTTGCAATCATGGTCAAAAGTTCTTCTCCAAGCATGCTTTCCTGCGGATCGAGATGCACAGATAGTTCAACACTCTTTAAATAAAGCTCCGCAATCTCCACAGCACGTGCAACCATGTCTGCATACAATAATTGCATTCTACGGTAAGCATACCTCTGATCCAAACACGTCATCTAAGGCTATGGGATAACCTTAAGCAATTTGGAAGTTTTGTTCTACAACACTGCCAAGTTGGTGTCACCAAAAGTCTAATAACATGAATGTGATTGCGGATGCCTCTAATGCACAGGGTGCCACTTATTCACACTGCTTTTAAGTGCTGTGTATCACAAGCTCACAAAAAGAGTACTCTTTCTATTCCACCTTCAGCCTAAATTTGAATTCAGAGGCCAAGTGAAAGCAAGCCTTCTGGCAGTGCTGTGTATCACCAGCTCACAACAAGAGTACTCTATCTATTCCACCTTCAGCCTAAATTTGAATTCAGAGGCCAAGTGAAAGTAAGCCTTCTGGCAGGACAGGAGGTACTCTTAGTGGGCTACATTCCCAAGGACAAATGGGAGGCCTAAGACCTAGTACAAAAGCACAAGAGCCCCAGGAGCTAAATATACACTACACAAACTCATGAACTATCAAAGCCACTACATCGATGCAAACATACCTCGTTTTAAATTTCAAAGTCAGCACGGGTGGAGCTTAAGTAGAAAAGAGAAGGAAGGCATGGAGGGTACCAGTGTCAGATGCATGTTCCTGCAAGCCGAGCTGTTCTTCAACCTGGAATGCAGCCACACAAAAGCGCAAGCTCTTGACAGGGGAGGTAGTGGATGGAAGTAGCAGGCATGCCTCATGCAACGCCCTAGCCAACCATGTCTTCTGCCGTCCTTGAATGAGCCTCACATACTCTTTCACATCCGAAGCAAAGCTCACCATATAACCATACCTGAACCCACTCACATTTTCAGACAATGCCCCTTGAACAAATTCAATAAGTTCTTCCAAAAAAAATGCATTTCATGTAACTAGCGAAGACAAGATTTAATTTTCAGAAAGATCTGCTTCCACCTTCTAAAATCTAAATCCAGTAAAAAAGATCCATCTCCTACTTTAGGAAGCTGCTTGCAAACCTAGATGATTGACCCACTCATGTAAATGCAGGTGAGGCAGTCTTTTCAAAGGACACTCCTAGAAAAGTTTCACAGGAAAAACGTCATAGACAAGCCTGAAACTGCACGGGAAAAAGACATTACCTTTGAAAGTACGTTAAAATGGATTGGGCCAAATTGCTAGAAAGATTGGAAGGGCTGTCCTCCTGCTTGTCAACCACCTGTGCTTTCCACATCAAGCGCCGCTTCTCGATCTCCACCAAGGCAAGATAAGGCCCTCGTCGTAGATCAGGCACATCCATGGCTTGCAGCTCTTTTACAAACTCCTTCACCTGCTGCAACCTTGCCTCCATCTGTTGCTCCCCCAAAAAGACAGACAATGTTCACTCCAACGATAAGGACTGTTTTGGAAAGTTACCCGAAATTCACAAACCAATTATACCCAGGTGTAGGTAAGATTCCCCTGATTCACTGACCTGCAAAAGCTGAATACTCCAACAAACTAGAGCTGAGCTGGTTACCTCTTTCTCTGGAAGAGCATTGAAGGGATTGTTTGTCTGACTATCAGAAGGCTGTTGTGGGGAGGCCAGCACCGCATCTACATACATGTGAAAGACTGCCCAGTCATCTGAGCTGCATACATTCCCCATTCCATGTTATCATCACATGGCCTATACAAAACCTGTTTTTCTCTACAAGCAGTCGGCTTTGCATGCACAGTTCACTACTTTCTCTGGCTATTCTGTGAGTACACAAATATCTGCATCATGTACCATTAGCACTGATATTTGGAAACATACTTCTGCATTCATGGATGTACGGCGATCACATGAATTGAATATAATAGCAATGTCATCATCCTGTCCTTGCAAAGGAAAGGATCAATTTCTTCTACACACCTCAACTTCAAAATCTCTTGAAACACTTTGGCTGCCTGTTCATATTGATGTGAACGCATCAGCAGCTCTCCCTGCCAGCTTATTGACATATTCCACACCCAGAGAAATCCCCTCCAGACTTAGACAAGTTGCCTATCATACTCCCTGCAATGTAAGTCAAGGTCTATAGATCTAAAACCCAACAGTTTCAGTTCCACAATTGCTTCAAGACAACCACTGAGTAAAAACTCATACTCTCCTCAAAATAGAACTCTGCGCTAATATAAAGGAACATGGCATGATATTCGAGCAGCCCATGGGAATAAACCTGGGGTGAGAGAGAGGCTAGCACACCTGCAGGTGCAAGCGATCCGTGGAGATTGTAAACAGATCGCCCATTGGGCCTTGAAGTAACATAAGTGCTGCATCATGCTTTTGCAGCTGCTGCAGCAGCTCCAGATACACCAGCACCCCTGCCACCAACTAGCACCACACTCAGATCCACCACAGCAAGTGGCAATCAAAACAATATCCAAAACAGTGTCAGCCAAGATAGCCCACACAGCAAGGTACATAACAAATATATTGGGAGCTCCGACATACTGCTTACCTTCAAGTTCAGGCAAACCATGGGAGACGACACGTTTTTTCAGTAAGGCCTCTGCCAATTGCAACAATGTGGTACTCTCACCACTGACCTGCATTCATACACTTCTCACACTTCAATCTACAACAAGTTCTTCACCAGCAGTGCAATCAAGCTTCACTTCACAGCCTGAAACTCTATTTCATGATGAAACCGGATCACTGAAGGTAACTGTAGCCCAGAATTCCTCTCATTGTATATGCCTGCAAATAGTCAGAAAATTGACCAGAGAGAAATGGTAAACAGACCTGCAACATGATGCTACAAATTGCCCACAGCAAAAACCTCTCTTCACCAACCATCTTGTACAACTTCATAGCTGTCTGTCACCAGAACCACACCATGAAAGGGCATTCAAACTCAGGCAATGGAGAGAGGACAGCAGCATTTACTATAGTTAGGAGTAGTTCATCTCCACTAGGTAACAGAGTTCCAACACACAATCAATGGCATGACAGTCCCTGTGGCTGAAGAGCAGAAAGTGTATTCTGTAGGTAACTCTAAAGCCCACAGTACAGACCTGTTGTTGCTTGACATAGAGCTGTTGTCGTACATAGCAATTGAAAAGAGCTATCAAGAGCTCCACATTGTTGGGATTCTTGACACATGCCTGCTCATAGCACCCTGTTGCTTCGTCCACTGACCAATTGAACATCATACACAAGCATTAATATTCTGATAAGTGAAAAAATTAAGATAAACCAGGTTTCTGTAGCTTGAATCCCAACACCTGGCTATCCCCCACTTCACCTTCTAATCCTACATATATTGCAATATGAGTAGAAAAACAGTAGAGGAGACAAGGATGTGCTCTCGCCTAGGCAGTAGCTATGTGCCAACATCCATGAATATGGTGGAAGACCTGCAATTAATTTTCAATAAAATAAGAGGCAGCCCCAGCCTAGGCAAGGTGACCTGCCAAAGAGCTGTAACCAATGAAGTGAAAAGACAATGGTGAGGTGCTTACAAAAATGGAGGCGCTGGAACACCAGCTGAAGAGTGGTTAGTGTGACATCATCCACGGGGCCTGTGGCTTTGGCTTGCTGGCACAGTGCCCCAGCTTCCTCTCCTTTGCCCATTCTTTCCAACACTAAAGCTTTCAAGGCCTGCCATGTCATCTCTGTCAAAAGGGCATTCAAGCAGCCTCGCAGTGTTGTCAGGCACATCCATTGTAAGTGAATTAGTATTTTCCCACCGATCTTCTCTCTCTCTCTCTCTCTCTCTCTCTCTCTCTCTCTCTCTCTCTCTCTCTCTCTCTCTCTCTCTCTCTCTCTCTCTCTCTCTCTCTCTCTCTCTCTCTCCAAACAACGTCTTATGAGTACATTCTCTCTCTCACATTCCTAAACTATACCCATACACTTCACAAAATTCAGTAGGGTTTTCCTCCTAACAAAATAGCAGTGGCACAGAAGCTCAGGTGATCAATAACAATGTGGCTACTGATATTATACTAGAAAGAGATTGTATACCAATACAACCCAAATCCAAGAGCCTCCCCTGATTTGCCCATTTTGTTAAGAATGGTCACGAAGTCATGAGACCCTGCTATCTGACACTTCATTCACTACAAAGATGTAATCTTGCAGCTATAGGATGGAGCAGTATATCTCCAGGATTAGATTCGTATACTTCTTCCAGGTGCTGTAAAGCTGGAAGACGGTGACCAGTTAAGAAGATTCCTCCCGTTCCCATGAATCGAGTTGCTACATGGACAAGAATAGAAAGGACACCACTATCAGTCTTACTAACAGAAAGACAGAACAAGAGATCTGGTCAAACAGCTATGCGCTCAGCTAATGGAACACCTTGAGAGGTAGGGAAAAACAACTGACGAGGAGATAGGCGGATTCGGTATGCTTCAGCAGAAGCGCAGAAACGAGCTTGAGCGCTGGCTTATATTGCCGATGGTCAATCGCATCCCAAACGGGCTTTAACCGCCTTTCCGCAATACCTGCCCTGGAGGCCATAGTGTTGGCTCCCGCCAGAGTAGAAGCACAGAGGGATGGAAACAGCAGGCCTCACCTCATTGATCCTCGCGTCTCCTCTGCACCGCTCTCCTGCTTCCACACAATACACTGGCTATGGAACCCGAAACCCTAAAAAATACAGTGTTGCTCTGGCGTCGCGTCAACAAGCGTCAGCGTCACAGAAATTTAAATTTAGGTCTCATTTTTTTATGCAACTCTAAGAACAACCCAGGTGATTCGGGGTTCAAATCAGTGTTGTACTGGTATATAGGGTTATCGCGGTATCAATAGTGGGTACGAGAGAACCTACCAGGCGAATACGTGTCAGCCGTACAACCTAAGGGTAGACCAGTACCATCCTAATATAGTCCCCCTTTGCTACGAGGCTTAGAGCCTGTTTCCATGTAGACCCCGACCCCTTCCAATGACATCATCATTGGAATGGGTTTGACCAAGGGCCCGACCGTTGACTTGGCGACGGAACAAGCCGGTTGTGTTACCGGTCTCCTTCTTCCATGTGTGCAAGCTTCACACACATCCATGCATGCTTCACACAAAAAGAGAGACCTGATCGGCAGGTGACTGGCAAAACCAACCTGCTATAGCAAGTGAAAGTCAAAGATCGGGACCCGATCTCCTAACTTCCAGCTTTTGCAATGTACATGACCAGATCCTCTATGAACTTCTTGTGGTCCACATCACATTTTTTGTAGGGATTTTCAGTACCAAAAAACTAAGTTATGGACGATGGATTGACCCCTTTCCTCTTCTTAGTCTTCTGCCTAGCAGACTCACCTCAACAGTCTTGGCAAATTCCTTATACTTCTTCAGATCCTCCTCATGCTCGTTAACCAAGTGTTTCTTCATGCTAGTGATACCATGGTTAGCGTTATACCTGACTATGCCCTTCTTAGAGCGTGTTGTGCTACGGGAAGACACAGATTCAGCTCGGTTGGGGTGGCAGATGGTGCAACACATCGTCTGAGGTTCTTTTGTATCCATAGCCATGGCTGGATCGCTCAACCTGAAGAAGGCCCAGACTGTCTCCGCCAATGTGAATGACTGAGGAAGCCTAGCCTGACGGCTTGCCTCCCCACGCTGTGGATCCAACTCCACCTCCGCACCCCGTGGCTCATGAACTCGTGCTGCTCCTCGAGTCACTGCTGCAGCTGACTCCACTTGCACTAGTGATAGTCCTGCCCCGCACATAGTGGTAGTGGTAGTGGCACCCCTCACTAGTGGTAGTGCTGCCCCGCACATGAATCCCATGCCTCCCAAGTCTCCTCCTTCAGGAGCAGGAGGTGGACCATCCGGCCTTGGAGCCGATACCACCTGAGCTGTGGCCATGGCAGCAAGCCTCTGCTCTAGCTGCTGAAGCCGGTTGGCCATGCCTTGGTCACCACCCTGACCTCCGCGTCCTTAGGCCATGTTGAGCTTGCCCTTGGCCTGCACCTCGTGCCTGGCCACCTCGTTCTTTCTGGGCTGCTCCACCTCGCCCCCGGCCACCATTGTTCCCTTGGAATTGGCCTGGGCGCAACTCAGGATGCAAACCATAACACTGGGCTTCTCTATGCCCGTACTTGCGACAATGCCCACACTTCAACTGTGCAGGCTGTGCCGGTTCCAAACCATTGTCTCCCTCTGGGCAATCCTTCTTGACATGGGGTCCTCCACATGTCCAGCACACCACATCCGCCCGTTGTTGGCCAGCAAATGAAGGGAGAGACCCCTGCATCTGAGGTCCTCTCTGCCCTTCCCTGGGCTTCACATGAGCCCCCTTGTTGCCTTGAGCACGATGAGGTAGTTGTTGGCTAGGAGCACCACTACCCCGTGGTGCCTCCTTAGCAAATCCCACCATGTCCACTCGTTCCTATTGAGCTCTATCCGCTCTGCCAGCAAAAACACATTTGCTAAGGTGGGTTGGGCCGCTTGTAGAAGAGTTGCATCCCGCACCCTTCTCCTCAGCTCCTTGTCCAATATCCCGTACCAGAACTGGACTGCCTGAGCCTCCGTAACCTCTTGGGTTACATTAATCAAGCGCCTCATGCGAGTAAAAGCCTCCCTCAAGCTCTTAGTAGGCTTCCGTTGGAACTCTTGCAAGCTCCTCAACTTCTCTGTCCTCACCCCTTGGTAGTTCTTTCTCAACTCTTCAAAGAACTCCACAACAGGGTTGAAGGCAAGCACCGCCACTTGGTGCTGGTGCAGCAGTAGCTTGGATGGACGTCGTAGCCTCTGTACCACTAGTCCCACTACTGCTCGTGGAAGCTGCTGTTGTAGCTGCTGCTGCTGGTGCAGCTGCCGGTGTGGCTGCTGCCCTTGTGCCTCTAGTGCCTCTAGTGATGGAGACATAGTCGGGTGACCAGTACATCCTCCACTCCTCGATCTCAATATCGTGCCCCCGCCTAAACTCATGGTAATCAGCAATCCAATAGACAGTGCTCAATGGACTCTGGGGCTGCAGACGAACACACAGGGCAGGCAGTGGTGGAGTCTGAAATGAAGGTATAAACAAGCAGAATCCGATTAGCTAGCTTCCAAAGAAACCTAAAGATTTCTGCGGCCCTATCCTTTCTCCAAACGTCTTTCCACATGAGCTTCCAATCTGACGGAAGCCCCGATAGGTGCTGCCACTTTGAGTTCCATTTGGCCGTGAACAGGGTCTTTCTTTATTATGAAAAAAAATTGTTTTGAGCCATCCAAATGTTTTTGGTACCTGCATTGCATTTGTATTATATATGTATAATAACGTATGTATAAATATATAATATAATATAAATTATAATTATACATAATATATAAATTAATTAATAATAAATTAGATAAATATAATATATTTTCAGTGAAGTGCAGCGAATCAAAACCTATATATATATAACCCTAAACACTAATTATATATTAAACCAATACAAACCAATATAAACCAAGTCAAAACCTACACCAATCAAAACCTATATATATATATATATATATACCATAGTGAAGCATATTTACTAAAACACTAGCATTTTCACTGATTCAAATTTCAGACTAAAACCCTGCACTATGCAGTTAATAATTTCACTATATATTCACCCAAAAATCAGTTAATCTATTTTACTGCAGTGAAATAACTTTACTACACGTCATACAACTTTGGGACATCGGGTGGGACCCATGGCAGTTAACACATTTCATTGTCACATTTCACATTTCACTGTCACAACCTATTAAAACCTGTTTGACTGCTTGACTGAAACGACTTTGACCGTTAGGACTGGGGTTTCACTGCGAAGGGTTAGAGTATAAATGTCTCAAACGACTGGAAAAATAGTTAAATAGAGAGTCAAGAAACCCAGATCTTGTTGTAGGGAGTCAATGACAATGCTATGGAAGGCCCGCACCTCTGCCCAACTTGTCTCCAAGAATTAGAAATCCATTGAGCATTGTCTTGTGCAATGCCTTATGGCGCGCAACATTTGGGGGGTTGCTATTCCATATGCACAGGTTGCGCGCATGCATGCACAAAATCCCTTATTATATATGCATGTGACAAATTTGTATGCACACATTGTAGATTGTATGCAGTGGAGTTATATAACATAGAATACGACGTATTTATTGCATATGCAAATGTTACATCATATGTATATAGAGAAAAAAAAAAAAAAAAAAAAAAAAACTTAGCTAACAAAAGCAGTAGTCAATGGTCAAAGATGCATGTGACCCCTAACTCCAACTAATGCACCACCTTAAACTGAAGAGAATACAAGATCCCTGGCCAAAGTAATAGTTTGCAAACTTGTATTCAAGAAAAACAGTTTCATATTAACCAAAATATGGACTTTTGTACTAACAAATGCATATGTGTCATGTTTGGAACCACCACATTGCATGTCTGTTTGTAATGCCAAACATTTCTATAATTTGAAAACTTGTATGACAAGTACACAAGTTCCATTTTAACCAAAATAGGAACTTCTGTACTAACAAATGCTATGTGTCATGTTTGGAATAAAGTAGTAACAAGATAATTACATGTCACATGCATGAAAATGAACGGCACAAGTTAGAGGTTGTTTTTTTGTGCATTTCATGTGTCACTAAGAAGTTGAACTAGGGTCCTTCTTTAGCATAGCCCTAAACCTCTAACTGGCTAAGGGAAGGTTGGTGGATCTCATAAGCCCCGACGCATCCTAGATGCATGTTGTACATGAAGTACATGTGCTTACAAGGTATATATGTTTGTTTTTTCTTCTTGACAGATAGCTCATCAAAGTCGGGACAATCACAAGATGGAAACTGACCAATGTATACATTGTAAACCAATCCTGCTCTAGTAGATCCCTCTGTTTGTAGCTGGTAAATTCTCCCATAACCTGGCTGAGGCACGTTTCTGAATCCACGAACCTCAGCAATAAGAGTCTCCGCTGACTCTTGGCGACTCAAGTGTCGAGGAGTCAGATCCTGATGCCGAATGCGTACCCCATAGCGTGTAGTGGGATACTTACCCACAGGAAGGACAACACCTTGATGAATATGTTGTTCCACTGGAAGTGGTCCCACATTAAAGTTCGGATCAGGAACATTGGGAGGATGGACTAGTCGACATCTGGTACAATTCCAGCTCTGAAGATGTCGCCATGCACCTCTTTCCCCTTTTCCAGAGCTGCCAGGGTAGTGTTCAGATTGACATCTGGTACAATTCCAGCTTTGATGATATCCCTATGCACCTCTTTGCCCTTCTCCAAGGCTGCCAGGCTTGCACAAACATTACAAATGCACACAAACATGATGTGCTTCCCCCATCATTTGCTCATAGGTCTCCAAAGCCTCCATCCCACGTCCCTGTTGTGCATACCCTGCAAGCATCGCACTCCATGACACCACATCTCGTTCAGCCATAGTGTCGAACACTCCTTTTGCACACTAGATGCACCCACATTTGCAAACATGTCTACCAGGATATTGTTCAGAATGACAGCTGGTACAATTCCAGCTCTGAAGATGTCACCATGGACCTCTTTCCCTTTTTCCAGAGCTGCCAGGGCAGTGTTCAATTTGACATTTGGTACAATTCCAGCTTTGATGATATCCCCATGCACCTCTTTGCCCTTCTCTAGGGCTACCAGGCTTGCATGACGCCACATCTTGTTCAGCCATAGTGTTGAACACTCCCTTTGCATCCTCGATGCACCCACATTTTGCAAACATGTCCACCAAGGTCTTGTTCAGAATGACATCTGGTACAATTCCAGCTCTGAAGATGTCGCCATGCAGCTCTTTCCCCTTTTCCAGAGCTGCCAGGGCAGTGTTTCCAATGACATTTGGTACCATTCCAGCTTTGATGATATCCCTATGCACCTCTTTGCCCTTCTCCAGGGCTGCCAGGCTTGCACAAGCATTGCAAATGCACACAAACATGATGTGCTTCCCCCATCATTTGCTCATAGGTCTCCAAAGCCTCCATCCCACATCCCTGCTATGCATTCCCTGCAAGCATCGCACTCCACGACACCACATCTCGTTCAGCCATAGTGTCAAACACTCCCTTTGCATCCTAGATGCACCCACATTTTGTAAATATATCCACCAGGGTCTTGTTCAGAATGACAGCTGGTACAATTCCAGCTCTGAAGATGTCGTGATGGACCTCTTTCTCCTTTTCCAGAGCTACCAGGGCAGTGTTTAGAATGACATTTGGTACAACTCCAGCTTTGACGATATCCCCATGCACCTGTTTGCCCTTCTCTAGGGTCGCCTGCACGACGCCACATCTTGTTCAGCCATAGTGTTGAACACTCCCTTTGCATCCTAGATGCACCCACATTTTGCAAACTTGTCCACCAGGGTATTGTTCAGAATGAAATCTGGTACACTTCCAACTCTGAAGATGTCGCCATGGACCTCTTTCCCCGTTTCCAGAGCTGCCAGGGCAATGTTTAGAATGACATTTGGTACAATTCCAGCTTTGATGATATCCCCATGCACCTCTTTGCCCTTCTCCAGGGCTGCCAGGCTTGCACAAGCATTGCAAATGCACACAAACATGATGTGCTTCCCCCATCATTTGCTCATAGGTCTCCAAAGCCTCCATCCCACGTCCCTACTGTGCATACCCTACAAGCATCGCACTCCACGACACCACATCTCATAGATCTCCAAAGCCTCCTTCCCACGTCCTTGCTGTGCATACCCTGCAAGCATCGCACTCCACGACACCACATCTCGTTCAGCCATAGTGTCGAACACTCCCTTTGCATCCTCAATGTACCCACAATTTGCATACATGTCCACTAGGGTAGTGTTTAGAATGACATTTGGTACAATTCCAGCTCTAACGATGTCGCCATGGACATCTGGTACACTTCTAGCTTTGAAGATGTCACCATGGACCTCTTTTTCCCCTTTTCCAGGGCTCGCTTGCACACGCATTGCAAACACAAACAATGGTGATGTGGTTCGGCTTCAGCCCTTCGTGCATGATTTGCTCATCCAAAGCATCGTACCACATACATATCTGAATCTGCTGAGATGCTCCTTGGTTTAAAGTCTGTAGAGCCTCTTTCTGTCTGCCTACCTCACAAAGCATCTTCACATGCCCAGAAGAGCCAGAAGAGGCATTATGGACTCCCTCTCTTTATCCTCAATTTCAGAAGCCAACAAGCTAACTTACAGAATTCAGTATGCATCTCAGGGCCAAGCCTCCATCCCGCGCCCAAGCTGTGCATATCCTGCGATCATGGGGTTACAAGACACCACATCTCCTTCAGTCATATTGTCGAACACTCCCTTTGCATCCTCGATGCACCCACAATTGGCATACATGTCCACGAGGGTATTGTTCAAAACAATATCTGGTTCAATTCCCACTTTGATGATGTCACCATGGACCTCTCTACCCTTTTCCAGGGCTGCTAGGCTTGCACACGCATTGCAGACACAAATAAAGGTGATGTGATTGGGCTTCACCCCTTCCCACCATTTTCTCATAGGTCCCCAAAGCCTCCATCTCGCACCCATGCTGTGCATATCATGCAATCATTGCGCTCCAAGACACCACATTTTGTTCAGCCATTAGGTCGAACACTCCCTTTGCATCCTCAATGCACCCACATTTAGCATACATGTCCACCAGGGTATTATTTAGAATGACATCTGGTAAAATTCCAGCTTTGACAATGTCCCCATGGACTTCCTTGCCCTTATCCAGCGCTCCCAGGCTCGCACACACCTTGCAAACCTAACCTGGGGTGATCTGGTCGGGCTTCACCTCTTCCCTCATCATTTGCTCATAGGTCTCCAAAGCCTCCATCCCGCGCCCCTGTTGTGCATAAGCTGCGATCATCGTAGTCCAAGACACCACATCTCGTTTGGCCATATTGTCCAACACTCCCTTTGCATCCTCGATGCTCCCACATTTTGCATACATGTTCATCAGAGCATGTCCATAACAACATCTGGTACGATTTCAGCTTCAACAATGTCAGCATGGACCTCTTTGCCCTTTTCCAGGGCTGCCAGGATCACACACGCATTGCAAACACAGTACATGAAGGAAGGGAAGAAGAAGGAGATGAGGTCGTGTTCGCCGAGCAAGAGTGACTTGAAAATCTCGTTAAGTCCTCGGCCCCCTCACTGCGACTTACGGAGCTCACAACCCAAGCTCCCTATCAATTGTACCGCTCACAATTCGACGCGTGTCATTGTAATTTCAAAATAGTGCCATATGGTTACAATTGATAAAAATGTCCCCGAGGGATCCAACCCGCAGTCGTCAACACGACTGCAAATTTCATTAATATCAAGAATATATTTTTCCCGATTTTTGGAAATCAGCCTATAAATCGGCGTGAAACCCGGAGTTCACTTCTGCAACTTTTATACTCCATCCTTTATGTCAGCGTGGCATAAAAACGACTGTAATGACTGGCAGTCGTCATTCACAACCTGGAGTCTCACGCGTAGTCGTTTCGGACAGAATCGCAACCGCGAGTCGGGTGCAAAAAACACCTATTCCTTGTAGTGGTAGGCAACTACTCTTGTGAGTTGTATCAGGAGACTAGAGCCTTGCATAAAGGGAGTCAGTTAATATTCATGAGCGGGATAATTACCGGAACTAACGTGTCGTTGTTGGTGGACACAGGAGCGTCGCACTCCTTCATGACACCGGCAACGGCACGGAAGCTGGGGCTCCCGACAAGTGATGTGGGGGCCTCTATTGAAGTGCGTTCTTCCAAAAGAGAACCACAACTGGCGACGAGGTTGGCGTTCGATGTTCCTCTTCAGTTGGGGAGTTGGGAGGGACATGAGAACTTCACCATTTGCGAGATCGATGGAGTGGATCTCATTTTGGGGATGACCTTTTTGAGCAAATCCGGAGCGGTCATAGATGGCCGCAAGAGAGTAGTCACGCTACCATGTGGGAATGGTGGCGAAGTTTTATGGATGTCGGAAACACCCAGCCAAGTGGGAGGGCGAATAAACCTACTGTCGGCAAAGGAGTGGGCCGTGGAAAAGCCACACGGGCCCCAGCTTTTGCTTTACGTGAGACAAGTGGAAGGAGAAGTCGATATGGAGCCGAGCCCAGATTGGATCAAGGGGATCTTGGAGAAATACCAAGATGTGATCCCGGAGGATTTGCCGAGCGGTTTGTCACCGCGAACAAGAGTCAACCATAAGATTGAGGTGATACCGGGAACGGAGCCGTCTGCCAAGGCACAATACCGGTTGAGCCATAGGGAGTTGGTGGAGCTGAAGGAGCAGCTCAAGGACCTCATGGCAAAGGGATACATCCGGCCAAATAAGTCACCTTATGGAGCCCTGGTGCTATTCGCAGACAAAAAGGATGGAACGCTGCGGATGTATGTTGATTAAGTGGCTCTAAACAATGTGATTATAAAAAACCGGTACCATTTGCCAAGAATTGACGACCTCTTTGATCGGTTGGCAGACGCGAAGTATTTCAGCTGGATCGATTTGCGGTCGGGTTACCACCAAATCCAAGTGGCGAAAGGAGATGAGGAGAAGACAGCGTGCAGGACAAGATATGGTTCATATGAGTTCTTGGTGATGCCTTTTGGGCTCACCAACGCACCCGCGATCTTTAGCACGCTAATGAACAGCCAGAAGTGGTTAGATGACTTCGTGATCGTGTACATCGACGACATCTTGGTGTACTCGAAAACAAAGGAAGACCACCTGGAGCACCTCAAAAGGGTGTTAGTAAACAGAGGTACATGCACAATTCCCTTGATAGATTTGAAGAGAACGTCTCTTTGGTGAGAGAACCCCGGACAGTGTATCCGAAAATGAATAATGTCTTCAGGTTGCCCACACAACGGGCAATTGCACTCTCCCGATCCTCTCTGCTTTGCGGGAAATGAAGCTTTATGCCAAAGCTTCAAAGTGCAAATTCGGGGTTACAAAGGTGGAGTTCCTAGGGCATGTGATTACACAACATAGGATCAAAATGGATGACAGAAATGTGAGGGCGATCTTGGACTGGGAACCTCCGACTTCGGTTCCGGGAGTGCGATCCTTTCTAGGACTTGCCTCCTACTACCGAAAGTATGTGAGACATTTTGTCAAGATCGCGGGGCCGCTGTCAGACCTTCTATGTAAGTCCAAGGTATGGGTATGGAACACCTTTTGTGTCAAGCTTTTGCCGAGTTGAAGCAGCGGATGGTGGAAGCTTCAGTCTTGAAATTCCCGGAGTTCGACCGTCCATTTGAGATTCATACAGATGCGTCAAACTTGGCAATCGGGGGTGTGCTCATGCAGGATGGACGTCCAGTGGCTTACGAAAGTAAGAAACTGAATGAAGTGGAGCGACGGTGGCCTATGCATGAGAAAGAAATGAAGGCAGTAGTGCATTGCCTTGAGCTTTGGCACCACTATGTTGGTTCCAACCTGGTGAAGGTGTTCACGAACAATATCATGGTGAAGTATTTTGCCACACAGCCTAAGTTGCCCCCAAACAAATTAGGTGGCAAGACACTTTGGCAGTGTTCGACGTGGATATCCAAAGGGGGACCGTTATGCCCCGGTGAGCAACCGAAGCTCCGAGTTGGCCTGGCGGCCAGTTTGGGAGTTAGGCGCGCGCATCAAAGCGAGTAAGTATGACTTGAAGGGGAGCTTACTGAAGTGAGGTGCGCGACACTGTGGTAGGCCATGAGATGTATTCATTCATGGATGGCTTCAATGGGTATAACCAAGTCCAAGTAGCTGAAGAAGACCAGGGAAAGATTGCTTTCATCACAGACTAGGGTGCTTATGCATACAAAGTCATGCCTTTTGGACTTTGTAATGCACCAGCAACTTTCTAGAGAGTGATCAATGAATCTTTCCATGAGTACTTGGATGATTTCATGCAAGTGTTCTTAGATGACTTCAGTGTTTACAGCTCTAAGAATGAGCACTTGCAAAAATTGGAATTATGTTTGGCCAGGTGCAGAATGAGAGGCCTTGGGCTGAATCCAGAAAATGTACTTTCTGTGTGAACTCAGGAGTTCTTTTGGGACACATTGTGTGTCAGAAAGGACTGCTTGTAGATCCTAGAAAGACAGAGGCTATTAAAGCCTCTCCACCACCAAGTAATGCTAAGGCTCTAAGGAGGTTCCTTGGACAAACCAGTTACTACAGAATGCACAGATGGCTGCACCAATGAGTAAACTCTTGAAGAAGGATGCAAGGTTTGCATGGACAGCTGAGTGTCAACATGCCTTCAAGGAACTTACATTGTCAGTAACAACTACACCTGTGTTGATTAACCCACATTGGCAATATATGGTATTTCATGTACACTATGATGCCTCTAGAGAAGCATTGGGAGCTGTGTTAGCCCAAAATGTCACAGGAAACATAGATTCACCAGTGTATTAGGCTAGCAGACTATTGAACAATGCTGAAAGGAACTATAGCACCACCGAAAGAGAAGCTTTGGCAATGATTTATTCAGTCAAGAAGTTCAGGCATTATTTGTTGGGAAGGAAATTTATGTTCTATGTGGATCATTAGGCTCTGATTTATTTGGTGAACAAGCTTTTGATAAGTGGAAGGATAGCAAGATGGCTAATTATACTGCATGAGTTTGAATTCGAAGTTGTTTACAAACCTGGATGTTTGCATCTGGTGGCAGATCACTTGTCATGCCTTTCAACAGGAGAACCCACCGCAGGGGTAGACAATCAACTGCCTTGATGCAAGTTTATTTGCAGTAGAAGTGGGAGCAGATGACTGGTCTAGATTGGCAGTGGCCAATCAGATATTACCTAACTCATGGACAGTGCCCATCTAGTTATGGGAAGGAACAAAGGAAGAGGATAGCCATTAAAGCCCTACCATATACTATGATAGGAGGAAAATTGTACAAACTGAGACCAGATGGAGTCCTAAAGAGATGCTTGTACCATCATGAAATTAATAAAGTCTTGGAAGAAATTCACAAAGGGATAGATGGAGGACATTATGGAGAAGAGATTCCCAGCAGGAAAATACTACTTGCATGATACTGGTGGCCTACCTTATTCAAAGATGTACATAATTATTGTAAGAGCTGTGATGAGTGTCAAAGGCTAGGACCTTTGCAGAGATCTGGAAAGATGGCACTGCATTCTACAATGCCTACTGAAGCATTCCAGAAATGGGGATTAGACTTTGTTGGGCCAATCAATCCACCAGCCAGGAACACCCATAACAAGTATATAATCACAGCAAACAGATCATACTACTAAGTGGGTAGAAGCCAAGGCACTGTGGGATAACACAACGAAATCTACAGCTAGATTTCTTTATGAGAACATAATCACGAGATTTGGCTGTCCCTTAGAATTTATCAGTGACCAAAGGAGTCATTTCATTAATGAGACCATTGAACTGTTGACCAAGAAGTTCATGATTGTGCACAGGAAGAGTACAACCTATTACCCACAAGGTAATAGGCAGGCATAGGCTACCAATAAGATATTGTGCACCATTTTGGCTAAGATAGTCAATGCCAACAGAACTGATTGGGATACAAAGCTGTTAACAACTTTGTGGTCTTACAAGACTTCATACAAAATCACTACAAAGTATAACCCATTTCAATTAGTCTATGGCATGGAAGCTCTACTTCCAGTGGAATTCTTGTTGCCTACCATGAGAACTGAATGGGGAAGGAGAATGGAATTGGAGGATTCAATCAAAGTACAAAAACATGAACTATATCATGTGGAAGAAGTACGTGCTAATGCAACAGATAATATGGCGAGATTCAGATGAAAAGAAAGGATCGGTTTGATGAAGGCAAACTAAAAACTTTTAAGACATGAGATTTGATACTATGGTTGCAGAAGAAAGAGAAGATTAAAGCTTCTAAGCTTAAATCACCATGGAAGGGACCTTATGTCATACATAAGATGTATGATAATAACACAGCTATGTTACAGACAATTAACAAAGAAATGCTTGGCAGAGTCAATGCCAACAAATTAAAGGGATACAATGGTATCCATGATAAACCATTGCAGCATGATTTGCATCTTGAAGCACAGACACAGCCACAGGCTACACCAGTAGCACCAGCAGGGCATGAAGCACTTGTCGTAACGCCACATGTGTATGGGCATAGGAGGGAACACAGGTGTTCACACAGCCAACACAGCCTATCACAGTCTGTCACAGTTTGTCACAGCCCATCACAGGCTACACAGGTTGCACAGCCAATAGGAGCAGTGACAGATGGACACAAGTTGTCAACGGTGAAGTGGCCAAGAAGTACAAAAATAGTTTGGGAGCCAAACTTGGAGAAATTGCCACTCGGCCAAAAAGATACGGGAGGATGTTTGAACTCAAACACGTGGAGTGGAGGGCCCGGTTCTCTGCATTGCATGATCTGCAATAGTGACCCCCATTGCACAAAACGACGAACAGAGCCGCCGACGTACTTGTCCGGTACTACCGCTGTAACTAATCTGGGATCAATAAATGCACCGGATCAACAGGCTGTTGAAAGTTCTACATGAATACCTAGAAGGAGGTTGTGCCAATATTGTGATCATAGTGGTCATTCAAAAGTAATATGTGAAATGCGGAGGAAGGTAAATTTGGGAAAATTACCTAGCCACTATTCGTAAGCCAATCAACGGAGGAGAAACGGCCAACAGGGTTTCTTTTAAAAACCAAGATCAAGAAAAGCGGGTAGTTATGAGCGGCAGGGTAGGTGTTGTTCCTCATAACGACTACTAAGAAAGAGGGCGCAATGCAGGCTATAGACTAGCAGCTATGGCGGGCGTTACAGATTACACGCTAGCTGTACTCCTTACGCAGTGGTGCCACCCACTACTCCTGCTGCTCTTGAATACAGTAGAGCTATGGTTCTTCCCTTCAACCAAATTCCCATTGTTACGATGTGGCTTGGAAAGAATTCAGTCCTCCTAAGTCCTTGGCACATTATTACCAGATCATGTGCATTTGGTTGCCAGTGGCAACTCGGACTAAGGTACTTCCAACTGATAGACCTATTGAAGATCACCATTTTGCACATTACTTGGCTGAGGCAGGAACCATGCTGAAAGAATTATTGTCTTCCAGATCGTTCATGGATTTATCTACACCAAAACCAGAGAAGTTCATAGTCTTGTCATGGGCTGTGGGATGTACTATGTTGCTTGCTTTGTTTTACGCTACCACACCGAGCAGCAGAAAATGCAGATGAGGTTCCAGACTTATTCCAGTGGGGAGCATTGGACGCTACCTCCAGTTCCAGACCACAAGTATCTGTATGATGTGAGGGTCATGCTTCAACGAGATCCAAAACTCTGTCTTTGGTTTTCTTATGCTCTAGAGCACTTACAAAAAGGAGAAGTTGGACTTTGACCACATTTTTCCCAAAGGGCATGAGGCCAGGAAGTGGCTGCAATTTTCAAAGGTGATAGGCACACCACTCAGCTATACAGATGACGAGTTACGGGCATATATTGGTCTTGCCCAAAAGAGATTGGCACAAGTCTTACAACATAATATTCCCGACATGGTGGGCATACATTGTATGCCAGTCAAGCTTCCTGAGAAGCCACAGAAGGCCAGGAAACATAAATGCCAACGGTGGGAAGATGACTCTATTAACACTACTGATTATGTGGCCACTGATATCCTCAACATGTCAGAAGAGTATGACAAGGCCATGGAGGACAAGAAGAGGAGAGGTTCTCATATTCCTGACAGACAACCCCCACCTGAGACAGCTCAATCTGCTCCGGCGAGCAGACAGACATCTCCAAAAGCCAAAGACAAGGCTCGGGCTCATACATAGAGCCCTTAGAGGGACTCTCACAAGCAAAAGGATGCTCGTTCACAAAGGTTTGCTGATCCTAAGCAGTAAACCGTGAGGACACGGCTTTTTGAGGGGGGAGGGGATAATGTTACAGGGCTATCTGGGACTTAGACAGTTTTACGGGTTCTGTGGGGTACCCTTAATTTTGCGCAGGCCTTAAGGTGTGGCAGACTTAGACTAGTATAGGCCTTAGGGGTGGTAGACAGACTCACACAGTCTGCAGTCACAGGCTTACACAGCCTATCACAGCCTGTTACAACCAGGCACAGACACAGCCGACACAGCCCGACACAGCACACAGCCCGACACAGTCTGTCACAGCACACTACACGTCATAGTCTCACACATTCGCAGTTCGACACAGCCAGTCACAGTCTGACACAGTCACAGCTCGACACAACTTGACACAGCCCGTCACAGTGTCGCACGGGTCATAGCTTCACACAGGGAGGGGTTATCATAGGAGAGAATGAGTGTGCGGGAACGTCATCAACAAAGGAACGACAGTACTTACGTACTGTCTTGGTTGGCAGTTAGTTAGTTAGTTAAGCGGTTAGAACAGTTTGCAGATACATTATGCAGAGTAGCTACATGGAGGACATCAGAGAGCACGATCTTGGAGCACAGGGACGAGAGAGCACACGAAGGAGGAGAAGACAATCTGATGTAACTTGGTACATGCAAGCTGTAGAGATGTACTGTAGGACATAATAGAGACACCATGGCTTCGGCCTGACACATAATAGATATTAATAGATACCTATTTTATACTCACACTGTGTAGAGAGACCTGAGTGAAGCTGTGGAATGAATGCTTAAGTAGATGGAACATGGCAGATTGCAGAAGCAATCTGATACTTAATCATAGGTAGTAGGGTAACTTACTA
Organism: Takakia lepidozioides; assembly: GCA_030704615.1. Classification (NCBI taxonomy): domain Eukaryota; kingdom Viridiplantae; phylum Streptophyta; class Takakiopsida; order Takakiales; family Takakiaceae; genus Takakia; species Takakia lepidozioides. The sequence goes on along the minus strand of CM060734.1, from coordinate 21,919,847 downwards.
AATATGAATGCAAGAATGAACCGATATAGGAAAGCACCCCCATGGTACACTAGCTGTAGGTCATGACTGATTGTTCTGAGCGGGTTGAGTACTTAGAGATTTCCAACTCTTTTATCTTGGAGTTTCCACCTCGGATAGCTAAGGGATGGGTGAGTAAAAGCCGCTCAATACCTCACAAGGGGGAAACCCATCCCCATGTTTCAAGTGAGGCTTGACACCTCACTTGGCATATGAGACCAAATGAAGTCCCAACATACAAAATACAAATATAAATATCCAAAATGTCGTAGTTAACTAGAAATAGATAATTCTAGTTAACCATGACTAAAACCACGATTCAGCAACTTCTATAGGACCCACTTATTTTCACTGACATGTTTTTTCTCCACAAATAACTTTTCAATCATCAGAAAAATTAGCAATATTCCATTTAGCTTTCCATTTGAAGTTGAAAACCAACGGAGGCTTGAGTAAAGAGTAACCAAGCTTCACAGTGTAAGCAAAAAAAAGATGATATTTTTCTTAAACATCCACTGCCACTCTGCTAGGTCAAATTGTAAGAGCTGCAGGGGGGCATAGAAAACCCAACGAAATGACCCATCGTAATATCAAATATCCAGAGGAGGAGTTGGGTCTATTTTGCCTGATTTCAAACAGAAAACCTTGATAGCATAGAGGGAATTCTCATCAAAGAAATCTCTTACAAGAAAGAGCAAAGTTCCCACACACACATTCAGGGATTTCGCTCGTTACTACATCCCAAAGTGTAGCTCTGCAAACCAAGAGCTAGTCAATTGCCTTAGAAACCAGGATAAAAATGCCCGATTGCCAAATATGTGAGAAATGAGATATTGCAGTTTGTTCCCAAAAGCCCATTTTTTAGCATATTTAAGCAGAATTTCTGAATTAGCATTCAAATTCACGAAAAGCGGTTGACGAAGCGATTCATCAGAAGACTTGGGAGAAATTTGTGATAACATAGATCTCATCCAAAGCCAAGCTGCCCAAATATATTGCCAAGCTTTAGAGCCCAAGGGGGGCGCTCTGTCCGATCTGTTTGTTACCTTGGATTAACCACCGTAACAATGAAGGCCAGAGGCCAGGAGGTTGGGTAGTGAGTGAGCATGCTCACGTGAGCACAAGCGAATATACCGTATATTCCTAAGATGCCTTCCGAATATTCTTCAGCGAAACGAAAATTGAGAAACTAAAAAATTTGCGAAACTATTTTTAACTGCCCACATAGGCCCTCACAGCAACACTTAAGAAACAAGTAACCCCTATACATGATAAATATGTTGGGATTTCCTCACGCTATGCTCACCGATATTGGGCCCTTTATATGATAGACTTGAGAAAAGGGCGCTGAGACTCTTAAAGGTTGTTACGTCCCATGGATAATTTATCGAAACGAAACTCTCACTCCCAGAAACTACGACTTAATTTTAATTTCTCAATGCGAAATTAAAACTCTCACTCCCGAAACTACCACTTAATTTTAATTTCTCAATGCGAAATTAAAATTCTCACTCCCGAAACTACCACTTAATTTTAATTTCTCAATGCGAAATTAAAACTCTCTCTCCCGAAACTATTACTAAATTTTAATTTCTCAATGCCAAATTGAAAGATAGATCAGATAGTTTATCGATTTGGTGCAACTGCACCGTATAAATGCACCGTGCCCTCAAAACATGTAACTCCTATGACCGCGGCTTAAAAACATACAATCCCCATGACCGTGGGTTGTGCTCACGCTATCGTGCACCTAAACATCGTGCCACAACATACATCGCTGTCCACACACATTTTTAGCATACAATCCTAGAAAGCTATGCCACAATAGATAATGAAAGTGAACACAATGGAAACACTCCACTCAGGAATCCACTGGTCATCAACCCAGCCTCACCATAAGAGAAACAATGATGGTCTGACTGGTCATCATCCCAGCCTCATCACCGACAGCATGCTCAAGGATTGGCCGGTGCTCAAATCCGGACTAACCTCCTATGCAAACAAACGCCCACACAAAGCTAACATGACGCATAGTCAAGCATGCAGGTGTGGAGTGGATCCAAACACAAGAAAATCAAGATAGCAACTCCCCCACACCAAAAACACTCCACAGTGTCGCTCCTCCAAGAACACCCCAGCCCAAACCCGGACTGACTCTTGCCTCCACTTACATAAAGGTTTTGGCCTACATAGAGGGTGAAAGACTACAAGGAAGAAATACTAAAACAATTCCTAATCCCAGCATGCTCTCATCCCACTACCCTATCTCCACACTCTCTTGCTCGAGCAATAGACAAGACTACCTTTCAAGGGTCTCTCAAATAACTCTCCAAGAGCCCTCAAGATGTCTCTCAAACAACCTTACCAAGGCTCCCAAACCTTGCACAATGGGACTCCAAAACAGTACACCAAGGAGACAAGAGCCTGCCAAAACTTGGCCCTCGAGGACTCTAAATAGTCCCTCGCACAAGTCGCCAAAGACTCCTCAAGCTCGCCAAATACTGGCCCCCAACGACCCCAAATAGTCCTCCAAATAGTCCTCCAAAGACCCCAAACAGTCATCCAAGGACTCCAAATAGTCCTCCAACGACCCCGAATAGTCCTCCAAGAACCCCAAACAATCCTTGAAGGACTCAATATGTTCCCAATGCGTTCCCAAGTTCCTAATGGGTTCCCAATAAGTTCCCTAAGTTCCCTAAGAATATTCCTAAGAATATACCATAGTATTCCCCCGATATTCCTCTGGGCCTATACGTATTTTCCTTGTATTCTCCTTGTATTCTCCTTACGAATAGCCATTTCCCCCTCATAGCCATTTCTCCCTCTTGCAATCCTTGCAAATCTTGTGGCAAACAAACTCCTTCTTGAGCTCTCCAACACCTTGGTGTAACACCACAAGTACCTTTCCTTGCAACCCTTGCAAGCCTTGTGATACAAGAGCTAAATTCTCCTAGCTCTCAACCTCTTTAACATACAAGTGCAAAACTAATCCTTACACTCCGCACTCACAAACATAAGGTCATCTTCTTGTAGTGAAAATAAAAGTGAACACAATGGAAACCACTAGTACAGATTGTCGTTTTTATGACTACGGGTAATATAAACCTTGGTAACCATGACTATATATGTGACTACAGAGTGATGAAACCCATTGTTGGGTGCATTTTAATATATTTTAATCTAATGAAGTCATACATATTACTACATGACTAGGAGCTACGGTCAAACATTGTTGACCAAGAACACAGACTTGGTTTATATAACTAGTAGTCATACGCAATACTACACGTCAGACACGTGCCATATAAGCTTATGACTAAATGACTACACCACTACTACACATTGATGACATGCCATAGAAGCTTATGACTACATGACTACAGGATGTTTCAGAGCTCTATTTATATGACTACATCACTACACGTGGCATCTTAAGGCATATACATGAATGGGTTCACCATTGGATGACCTCATCCATCTATCTTTAACGAAGCACTTGTGTCAATGGAATGACACAAAGTGCAAAAAGTTAAAAAATTCAAAAAGTTGCTTTAGGGTTGCCCACGTTCAGCCGTGAACACAGAGGGCTGGGACTTAGCCTCCTTTTGCCTCCCGCGCTACCATTTGTTTTTGTAGTATCGAGCCGAAGCAGTGAGAACTTGTGTCATGGAACGCGATGATCGCAGGATATGCAATGCAGGGGCGTGGGATAGAGGCTTTGCGACCTATTCTTGAGCAACTGATACGGCTTCCTTGAGCAAATGATGCGGGAAGGGCGAGGATATGCATAGTGGGGGTGTGGTATAGAGGCTTCGGAGACGTATGAGCAAATAATGCGGGAAGGGGTGAAGCCGGACCCGGTCACGTTCGTTTAAGTTTGCAATATCACCCTTGTGGACATGTATGCGAAATGTGGGTGCATCGAGGATGCGAAGGGCCGGGTCACGTTCGTTTAAGTTTGCAATATCACCCTCAAAATGTGGGTGCATCGAGGATGCGAAGGGAGTTTGCAACAGTATGGCTAAACGATGCTTGCGGGTATGCATAGCAAGGCCGCGGGAAGGAGGCTTTGGAGACCTACGATCAAATGGGCAGCCAAAGGCGTGAAGCCCGACCACATCACGTTTGATTGCATTTGCAATGCATGTGCAAGCCTGGCAGCCCTGGAAAAGGGCAAAGAGGTCCATGGTGACATTGTCAGAGCTGGAATTGTACCCGATGTCATTCTGAACAGTACTCTCGTGGACATGTATGCAAAATGTGGGTGCATCGAGGGTGCAAAGGGAGTGTTCAACAATATGGTTGAACAAGATGTGGTGTCGTGGGGTGCAATGATTGCAGGATATGCACAGCAAGGGCACGGGATGGAGGCTTTGGAGACCTATGAGCACCTTCAATCCTTGCTAGCTGTATCAAAGCAAACTCAAGGGCTAACCAAGAACTGGCGGCAATGAGCCTGGAGTGTGAAAGGTGCTATAAGTTTGCAAAGAGTAAGTGACTGCACGATTGGGTGATTGCCAGACACATGTGGAATATGAGACTGCGAAACGGCACTATGCACATGTCGACTGCCCAGGCCATGCTGACTATGTGAAGGTAAGCTTCCCCCAGTCCCCTCATGGTTTTCCAATCAGTATTAAAACATTTCAATAGTTAAATGAATGATTTATAATGCTAGCATGGCTCACGTACTTTGCATATTGAGTTTCTGGACTTGTATGATGAAGCCAGGGTGAGGAGGGTGCAGAACATAATTACAGGGGCTGCACAGATGGACGGGGGCATTTTAGTGGTGTCCGCACCAGGTGGACCTATGCCCCAGACTAAAGAGCATATTCTTCTTGCATGTCAGGTCATTTCTGTGTGTAAAAAGAATTCCACCCTATATCTGGCCAGATTATGTTGCTTAATATCTTGTAACTTGATGTTGAAGTTGATACCTAGCTGCTTCAGGAGAAGCACGAATCATGTGGGACTACATATCCTATTCAGGCCAGTGTTGTTCCACTTCATTAGTTCAAACATGCTTCGAGTAACATGAAGCTTTGGGGTTTATTGGTGAAGGTTTTACTCAAGTTCGCTCTGTTTTGTGTCTGACTGTTAGCTTGCCGGGGTTTGGGGTGGGCGCGGGCACAAGGTAGGTGGGAGTGCCATCCTTGGTGTGCTTTCTCAATAAAGTGGATGTTGTTGAAGATGAGGAGTTATTGGAACTTGTTGAGATGGAATTGCGTGGTATAGTAGCTGCAACCCTTTTCCACCTCAATTGGATACTGTTCAGCATGCCTTTTACCAACACCTTCATATTGTAGCTGTAGAAATCCAAATCTAGTCTACATGGCACTTTTATGCAATAGATTTTATGCACTCTTCCCAGTGACCCTCTAGTTGACTGGGGCGGGTCGCTATGATCAGGGCTCACCAAGGATCTTGGTCTAGGGTCTAACCCACCAACACAGCCATTTATAGAGCATTCTCCTGCATGCAGGTGGGCCTTGAAGTATTAATACAATGCCCAGCTTGTTTGTGTGGAAGTGGTAGTTTACTTAACAACGATGCAATGGCGTGAGCGTTGCGCGTGAGCGCGCGAGCGTACGCTCACGCAGGAGTGACGTGGCGTGAGCGTACGCTCACGCCAGCTGACGTGGCGTGAGCGTCATGTCAGCATGCTGATGTGGCGGTAAATGATGACATGGCACTGTCCGTCATCTGCCACGTCACCATTAACATGCACCGCCTATAACCGTGGATGGTCCTATGACCGTGGAATTAATGCAGGGAATCTTGCCTAAATAGAATCAAGACGAGCATTGAGGCCTACAATTGCAGCATCCAACATTGTGCAATTACAAATGCTTGTTTCACTTTTACAATTACGAGGACGACAAAATGTCCTCACAAAGTGTGCGCCATAAAGGCTGTCACGGGAAGACCTTCCTCCCTCCTCAAATAACAATGAGAGTTAGGATCATCTTCAAAAGATGATTGTAGTGCATAGCGACAGCAAGACATGTAGACTTCGAACGGTGCAATGACAAATGTGCACTACCTAAAAGTTGTCACTCAGAGCTCACTCCGTATAGTTGGAGGCCATATCATTGCACAGCCGACAAATTGATGTGAAATACACATTTCAAATCATGGTCATCCACATACCACATTACATAGTTCATGCTACCCATGTGTTGTATCCCGCTGCAAAAGAGTATCGACCTGGTTGAAACTCATAGTGGCCTGGTGAATGAAGTTGTCACGTTTGGGATCGCAAACCATCCTCCTCAAAAATATGAAATACAAATGTTTGCAGGGTATGAATTTACCTCTCTTGCCCAAACTGGTTGATAGCATATTCACAAAATCAGGACATGTGCAATTGGGGAAATTGGAAACCGTGATGTCGTAGGTCCTGTCATGAACAGCAGATGTGGAAGTGATGATTATGAATACTCGACCATATCCTGGATCGGGTACTTCCATGGTGCTTCCAACACGAGCTTGGAGCATTCTTGCGGACTCCACTTTGCCAAAGTGTTCAGCGGTTGGAGGGAAACGCCGAACGAGCTTTCCATCTCGTTTGGTTGGCCACAAGTCAGGATTTGCCGGGGGGACCCGGGAGGACGTAGAAGTAGTAGCACATGCATGGAGTTGGGGTTGTCTCGCAAGGGAAAAACCTGCCTCCTCCAGCATTTCAATCTCCTGAAAGCTGAGATGTGTTCCCACCTTCACGGGCCAAACGGTTGGAGGAGTTGGCTTCATCACTACGGAAGGACGCACAGTTCCATGCACACATCTGGCACAATCATCTGCGCAGAACCAGAACTTGTGGTTCTTGGCTTCTGGTTGACCGTATGGACGCATCAAGCCCGTGAAAGTCGGAGCAGGAGTTCGGGCACCACCTCTGGATATAGGTGAAGTGCACTTCTCGAAATTAGTTGCCCTGATCGCTATACATTTCACACGAAACCCTACACTTGTGCGTTCTATGTACCAAACGTGGTCGGGGCATGCGGACTCAAGCACATCAAGGGGGTTGTTTCTCTCCTGCACCATTTCAGTGGCACTGTTTGATGCTGGAGCTTGCCGTCGTGTTGGAGGTTCCTCCACAATGGAGGTTCCGGACATGGAGCTGTCATGCAGGGGAACACGAGGCTTCGAGAAGTTATCACGGTCTGCCCTGTGGGAATCTGAATCCGAACCAGGTGGAGTGTTCAATTTCCTCTTACAGGAGCCGAATCTCTCCTCCCCTTCAAGATGTGGAACTCTAGAAACAAGTGGCGTTCCCTGGGCATACATGCTCACCGCCCGTGCTATCTTGATTGGATCCCCAGATCTGTTTGCAGCACGCAACATCAACTCCCATTTGTCCGGACCCTTGCCACCAACCCCACCTCGTAAGAAATCACAGTATCGGGTTTGTTGTTGCAAGGCACGTATCAAATCATCTGTTGTTGCCACATACAAATCCCGACCTCGTTTCCCAGACTGCTGCAACCATGCGTTGTGCACAGTTTCTGCCAAATTGCAAGATGGCATGTCCGCCATTTCCTCAATGGACATGTTCTGCAAAGAGGATAACCACACTTCAGAACAGTGCACAGGAAACAACATAAAGAAAGCAATGAGTCAAAAATATGGAAAGCAAATGTATGAATAAAGCATGAAATAGAAGCCTCGTACCATTGTCATGGCTGCTCCCCACTGTCTATACCGGAAGTGCCAAAACGCCAGCCAATCTTCCAATGCTCTCATACTCTCAAGTGATGCAGCTCCAGAAGAGAACCACCATGCACGAATTGTCTGGAACAAAGTGTCCGCCTCCTTCATTGTTCTAGCATCTTTGTACTATTTGCACAATTCACGGTGCTGAGTCTGCATCTCTGGTTTGATGTCCGACTTTGTATGTTTTTCCAGAGATTGTGTCCAATGGAATAGACATGTACGCTCTCTTCCTGGCATAGGCACTTTTGGGTCGCCCGATCCGAAGACAATACGAACAGCATTGAAATTTGCTTGAGCACTATCCGCCATGAAACCTGCGAAATTTGGAGATGGCAGCCCATGGCAGCCCATGACACGTATCAGGGAATTCCACATGAGCTTCTGGGATTCCGTATCCTCGGATTGCATGTCACAAACTGCAATTGTCATAACTCGTTGGTACACTGGATCGTAGACATGACAAGCCATTGTCGTCCAATCCTTCACTCGTTTCACATGATCAAACATAAGAAAACAGTTCTGCAAGTCCCCAGTCTTCTGCATCCGCTTCACGAGGCTAACCCCACTGCCCTCCCCAACAGTCGACATTTTGAAAAGAAAAACTTTGATGGCACCTTGACCTGGGAATACATTGTCCTGGATGTAATCGTACTTGCTCACTCGTTTCAATTCCAAAATATTGTCTATGTAGCCTCTGATCCCAGAGCCCATTCTCAATGCATTGATCTGATGCCGAATGTTAGGTGAACTTAAAGTGGAGAAATGATCCATGACCAGGTCCAATGCTGCACCGTCAAGTTTAGTCCCCACAGAATCTCCTTCACTCAAAATATGGCTTTCCAAGAAGGACTTGCTTGCGCCAAGAGCAATTGCAGATGTTGTTGCGGATGGGTTTATCCCGAACTCCTGTTTGATCAACCTCGATACTGTCTCAACACTCTCCCTGTAATCCCCCTTCGAGACATGATGGTTATGGAATCCAAAATGCACACAAGCTCTCGTCATTGTATTCAAACGGTGGACAACATAGTACATTCTTGCTCCGCAGAGCGCCAAACAGGATGGCACAAGTTTGCAGAATTTGCAGACGAAAGTGTTTGCCGGTGGAGGGGCAGTCCCAGGCTGAAATGGATTTTCCGCCAGACCCTCCCATTCGCTTTGATTATGAACCCCAGACTGAAGAAAGTGTCTGCAATTCAAATTATCACACCTAAGGTGTCCATTGCAAACTGTCCTCCTGAAAACAAGCTTGTCATCATTCTGAATATTGGATGTTTTTGTTCTGCACCACGGGTGCCCGTCGTGTTTCTTGTCCATTCCATGCATCATGATTGTTACACCTCCAACTCGCGGAGGAGGAGGCAGCTCGAATAGGATATCGCCATCAAAAGTCTCCGGCAAGAACTTCACAGGCACCTGCTTCAAAGATTCCCAATCAATTCCCCGCAACTCACTTTTGAATCCAGCCATTCCTCCCATCGCCCGCAATTTTGGAATGACACTACAAATCTCTTCTTCATCAGCTTCTCCAACCACAGTAGGAAGGACTGGATTTGGAATTTCACTTATGTCATCATCGGAAGAATCCGAAAGCTCAACGATTGGAGTGGAAGACGTGTTCTTTTTTCACCACCACCTCCCTCTTGTCTTCAACGACCGAAGCAGCAGTCCCGGGCGTCACATATGACCCAAGGGACTTTCGCCGAGGCTCTCCAAGTACTCTGTATCGACCAGGACGCACTCTCCACTGGCTGATATGAGCCGTCTCATCACGGTTTTGGAAAGAATATTTCACCAACTTCCCTTTAAGATCGTACACCTCTTTCTCCAAAAAGATGGAGCCATTCTGCAGCTGAAAACGGGTAGCCAAGACATGTTCCAGAACAATTGCAAATCCATTGTCAAGGACTTCCTGGGAGAACGGCACTGGTTTGTCGTCAGAGAAGAACTCCGCTTCAGAGGAAGCCATCTTCCTTCCTCGCGTACGTTTGTACGTTGCTATCGCAGATCTAGTGTAAATCGGTTTACTGATGTTCCAGAACACAGCTGAAGAATGAGCAGAGAATATGGCGGAGGAAGCTCAGATAACGACTGTGCATATTATGTTATTCTTTCCAGATATGCAGCCGTCCATTTTAATTACTTTTCTTGTGGGCCCAATGGTCAGAGTATCCCTAGGTGCAGTGTCGGCAGCTGTAAAACCGTTAACCAGAACCTCATCAATAAACCCAAAAACAAAGCCGACTTCCTGGAAGCATGCCACAGGATCTGAGAATGGGATTGCAGATTAAGTAAATGTATCTATATACTACTACCAATGATCATGCGCACCTGGAAAGTTCCAAATGTGAAACGAATGTGGGGTTTGGCTAACAAGATGACCGTGTATGATATTCCAATTTGTCATCAATCTCTCGTTCATTTACATTTATTTGTGTAAGACTGCGCCAAAATTTCTGGGATTCGCTGTTATTTTTAAATATTGAAACCGTTCTAATAAAGAACACGCCGTTTTTTTTGGGCGACACACTTCAGACATCCATAACTGAATACGAACAGCTGTACACCAATTGCTGGCATGTGCACTAATAACGGAACGACTATGTGTAACGGTCACGCGGGAGGGAATCTGATGCTTCTAGAGACACGCAAGAACGCAGGCAATCCCGCAAGAAATCGGGAGTCACTGCATTTTTCTACTTTTCGCGCTTAGAGGGAGAGTGGTAGTCAAGCTGGAGAGGGTTCCTTCTAGAATACGAAAGAGAAGAAAGTCTCTTTATTTTACTTCCCTTAGAGAGAGACGCAGAGCAAGAGAGAAAATGACGAGGCGTCGTTTGTTGGAGAACACAGGGCCAAGGCAGCAGGTGAACGCGGAGACTGATTCACAAGAGCAGACGGAGACTGAGGCAGCGGCTGTGACACAGTCGGCGATAAGAGTGCGCCAGCCTGTGGAGACAGAGATGATTCGCAGGGACACTGAAGGAGGTGGAAGCACGCGGAACGCCGGACCGGGAGAAGGTCAAGAAACCCTAGCGCAGACAGAAATTCCAGCAGATGTGAGAGGGAAGAGGAAAGCTGCAGAAGGGGATCAAATTTCAAAACCTAAGAAGGTGCCAGTAAGTTTTATCTAACTTACATTTCATTGTTGAAGATATGCGTAGAGATTGAGTGGAATGTCCCAGACAGGGATTGTCGCTACCGACCATCACAAATGTGATTTGCTTTCTACTTCTCTGCGAAGGGTTTACAACACAATGAGTTGGTGACTATCGGTACAGTCATTCACTGGTGTTCAGATCATACAGTCTGTCTGATTGCCTTTCAAGGAGTCCTTCCTCTTCCCTTCTTTAGCAGGAACTACTGAATTGCAAGCGTCGTTAACGCCATTCGATTCTCCTCATGAGATTTATGCACCTATGTGTTTGAAGAGAGAGTCTGCACTTACTATCCGCCCTAAACTACACTGAATGTCGTTGCCGCCAATCAGTTGCACATGTATGTCATTACACAACACCGATCCGGCAGGTCGTTATCTTTTGTGATTGTCGTTAACGCCGTTCGCTATCGCTCTCGTTTTTGTTTTGAATACGGCAGTCTCAGCTTTGCTTGTGTAGATTGTGCTGAATTCTTTCACACCATTCATGTTGAGTTTCCTTGAGACAGAGTGATGGTCGTTACCGCCATTCACTATTTGCAAATCACTCAGTCAGAACTGAATGGCATCGTGCAGAAAACTGTGAGGTCGAAGCCTACAGGATCAGAGGGGAAAGGATCTGGAGATGGGGACGAGTCCGCAAAAAGCTCAGAGAATACAGATGAAGCAGATGAATCCGAAGTGCACTACCTTGACGAGGTGAAAGAACTCATGTCATTCCAGAAGGTAAACTCTCAGGAAGTTATAAGGGACATGCTCGTATCTGGAGGGCGTCTGGACATACCTCTGTGCCGGATGATATCAATGCCTGTTGTGCGTCCACCTCTTTCCCATGACATAACAAAATTGGAGAGTGATTTTGTGCATGGATATAGACTTGGTGCACAAGTTTTTATGTGTCACTGACGGATATAAATGGGAAAAGCACATTAGTGTCTCCAGAGATCAGTGATAACTGGGATGAGTGCTGGAAAGATGCCAATGAGGAGTTCGAGCTGGGCCTCATGATGGGAAAAGAACACCCAGCAATTCTGCAACCACATGTTCTACGTCTGGGACGGCAACCACCCATTGCTGGCATGGATGGGATACATTCAGAAACACCATTCGAAAGACAAAGACAAGCATGTTGCTGTGGAGGCAATGGTTTTGGATCCTGGAAACGACATCGCTAGGCTTCTTACAGCTATGCACGACGTGAACAAGTAAGTCATCCAGGAGATTTCATTCCATCTGTAGTGTCTTATTAATCCTCAAAAAACAGTGTTAATGAATGCAATGTTTCCAATGTTTTTGCAGATTGACAGAGAAATCGCATGTGACAACAAGCTTGGTTCACACACTATTCCAAATTCAGAGGATTGGTCTGATGAAGCTAGATGATTTTCGGATAGTACTACCACCCAATATCATCAAGAAGTGCGAAACAGGAAGAGCTGCAGGCACTTGGTATTCTTTGACACGAGAGGCGTTTCTGGAGTACATATATGCGGTAAGCCCGAGTCTGTACTCTGTTTACTTTTCGAATACATGTTTGTAGTCCCTTCGGAGCTAATCACTACTTGAATCAATGCAGCAAGAACTGACAGAGGCAGTTGAGAAGGGAAAATCCGAATATTACCGCACTACACCAGAAGAACTAAGGACATCAAAGGGTGTGGAAGCTGCAATAAAGAAGGAGTTTGAAATGCGAAGAACCAAATTGATGTCCGCCTTCGGAAAGCAGCTTAGAATAGTAGATCCTGGACTTGGTCCTGAGTTCCTTCAGCAGATCAAAACACACTATGACAAGCATGTGCATCCGGAGATGCAGCAGGAGAAACTGCACCGGCTGGCCATATCGATGGTCGACCCACAAACAAAAATAAGGTGGCTGGAGATATGGAACTCAGATCAAACAGTAAAGGACTTGAATCAGTTCCCAAAGAGCACCATACAGCCTGGCACAAAGGTGGAAGGAATCAGTGATTTGGTGTTTGATAACTGGCTCCACAAGGCTACATTTTGGAGTCAGGTGTGTATTCAAACATGCTGTTTTCTTCTCTTCAAGTATGTGATGAGTATCTTATTTGCAATTCTGACAAATATACTATTTGCAGCTCGAAAAGCACGCCGTCATTGTGCTGGATCAGACTTTGAAGGACCTGAACATTTCGATTGTTTCCCCTCCCCAAATGTCATTGGAGGCATACATAAGGAAGTGGAGAGGTCTCACCTGGAGATACTGTTTTTTCCGGGAGTTCTCCAAAGATGGTAACATTTTACGGTCCAACGACTTTGACAGTCAGGTTGGAGGAGAGTGGGCCATGATGCGAGTTGTGTACAGGTGCAATGTCATACTTGAAACTCTACTGTTTTTTTTGGGAAAAAAATGTGGCTTCATATGGATTGCAATCTTAGATCCAGATTGAATGTCGTTGACGACATTCACTTCTTTGTCTGAGTCATTCTTAAGCGAGGTATATGAATTCACCTGGTTAGGATCTAAGGGTGCAATTATATTGTCCCTGATTAGAATTGATAATGTCCTTGAATGGCATTGACGACATTCACATACGGAGTTGTTGAGAGGTCCTCAGAGTTATGTAATTTTTGTAATGTCCATAGAGGTTACAGTGAGGGTTCCTCACTTCATTTTGCTGAATGTCAATGCAGACATTCAGTTGTTCTGCATTGTTTTTGCCTCTTGCGAGGAATATGGAGGCTTGATAAGCTCTGTTATGAGAAATCCAAAGTGAATGTCGTTGACGACATTCACTGCTGTGTGTCTGTATTATTCAACAGCGACAAATTGAATTTACATGGATTGGATGCTAAGTAATTGGTTTCTTTTTGGTATTTTTGTGAATGACGTTGACGCCATTCACATACAGTGATGTTGTGAGGTCCTCAGTAGTGATATGTTCGTTATGAATGTGCATTGAGTTTTCCTGGAGGGTTCCTTACTCGATTTTTTGATTTCCATCCTGTGATTTTGCTTCATTTAAGTAATAACTTGGCTTCATTAGTGAATGTCGTTGACGACATTCACTTCTATGTCTGTGTCATTCCTAAACGATAATTTGCATTCACCTGGATTAGGGTGTATTTACAGTATCATTGAATGGAATGTTCTGAATGGCGTTGACGACATTCATATCTGGAGCAGTAGTGTGGTCCTGAAAGGACCTTGGAGCAGTTCTCAGAGCCATTTCAATCTATGTTTTTTTCATTCTGTTCTACTTGCATCTTACTCACTGAGCGCTTTTGTGGGTTGGGATTTATCTCCTTTTTTCAGGTACACGAAATATGTGCTTATGGAAGGAAATCACCTGAGCGGAATTCCCGACTATCTTGACATGTGGTCGGACCCTGCAAACGATCCAACCATGTATACTGCAGGGATATTGAAGGACTGGAGTCCTTCTCACTTCAGAGACTGTGGGTGGTACCTTGACTGCCCACCTGAGCACACGACCTTTCAAGAACAGCATATGAAAATACTTGAACAATAACGCTGAGATGCTGGCGCCTTTGACTGACGAAGAGTATCAACGAAACATAGCAACATTGGCTGCCAAGGAGCCTGATGCTCAGGGAACGCCGCGCCGCAGAAGGGAAAGAAGGCGGGCCGCAAACCAAACCAAAAGACAAGGCTGTTGATGTCATAGCCATCTCACCAGCAAAGCCAAAGGACAAAGACAAGTCCAAAGAGAAGGAAAAGGACAAGGGGAAGGAGAATGAAAAGGAGATGGAGAGTGGGCAGGACTTTACTGCTGGAAGATATACCCGCACTCTTCAGTGCGTGTTCGATGCCAAGCCACACCCTTCCCGTTCTGATTCAGCAGAGGAGAGATGAAAATTGTTAATGAGGAGGGTTGGCTTTCGATGATGCAGAGTCGAAAGAGAGGATACACTGGGTGCCATCCCCTACCTGGGAAAATATAATCTCATTCCTCAAATCTGGTGAGAATTCCAGTTTCTTTCCTTTTCTCTGAAAGTTTCGTTGCAGTATTTTCGTCGTTCTTTTGAAAACAATCTTGCCATCGTTCTTATAAAAAACATGTCTGTTGCAGGTGAGCACAGGTCCCACCTTCGTGTGCGGTGTGCAGAAAACTTATGCGGCCGACATTATCATTCTCGACATCCCGGATGGCCAAGCTGTGCCAGAAGTTCTTCCAAAGGGCAAGACACAGGCGTGGAACAAATTCGAGGACAACTACTGGAGTTGGGTGTTCGGGTTCTGTAACAACTTCCTCTCTGATGCAGGGACACTTCTGCTTTTTCAGTCATGTGACAATGATAGTCGTCGGGCATTGGCATCATACCTCAAGTCTTCAGGGTTTGAAGTTTGGCTTTTTCTTAATGTAAATGTTCAAGAAATTTGTCCATCCTGCAAATTGTGGTTCTCGGCCCAGAGGTGCCAAAAGGGCATTGTGGACTCCCTCTCTTGATCCTCTAATTTCATAAGTTGTGGTCATGGTTGAGGTGCCTGATTTTATCAACTGTGCCGCTGCAGCTGCTGCCTTTAGTTGACTATCTACCCATGCAGGTTTCTTGTAGCTACTGATCCACCTGGAATCAAGGAATCTGGAGCTTGATTGAAGTCCAGCCCTCTTGGATGAATCTGGACCCACACTCGATCCCTGCTCCTTCAGCTATCCATGCCTCTGCACAAATCATGCATACATCCTTGCCTTGCAGCTGATAATGACAGCCTAGATTTATTCTAGGAAACACCCAACTTTTTTTTCAGCTTTCTACACTAGTTCTTACTGAATTGCGTCTGCTACTCTCCTGTAATCTAACAGGCATTCACCTTTTTGCCTTGGTGTCCCACCATTGACTGGGGTCAGAAAAGTATTCATTCCACAGCTTCTCCTCATCTTTGTTACGTATTTTTGGATACTTTCCTGTTGTCACAATGGCAGTAGTATCATGTCAAAAGTCACTCCAAAACTACATTCACTCCCAGCTAACTTGCAGAATTCAACATGGAAATTTAGGGCCGATTCTGATAAGAGGGAAAACAGGGTGAAATGAGTTGAAGAAGGTGCCTTGATTACTAGTGCCTGATTTTATTAGTTAAGCCGCGCTGCTGCTACGGCATCCAGTTGACCATCTACCCATGTTGCTGGTAGGGCAGATCCTCTCACTATGGGGATGTCGTCACCAGAAAACTTGTAAAATGACAGTAACTCTACAATCAACCGTGACATAGAGAGAGTGGTTTTCATCTTAAGTGTATTGGGACATTGTTAAGTAAACCAGGGATGCCTCGGCGTGAGCTGGTCACGTGAGCGCAACTGCGCTCACGCCACGTCACCTTGCGCAAATGCCACGTCACGGGGCTCACTCCACGTCATCACACGTGAAGGCGCGTCACCACGCGCCCAGAAAGAAGTGGAGTGTATTCCCGCGGATTGGCACCCTTTTACCGCGTAAACAAGCTGGACGACCATAATAAAAATAAAAGGCCATGATCAAGGAGGCTTGAATGTACAGTGGATGATAAACAGATGGATGGTGTGAAATGAAAAATGAATGTAGATGGGATGAATGAGGGATGGATAAGAGGTTAAAAGGAGGAAAGGATAATGGATGTTGAGCAATGACAAAAATTCATGACAGGAAGATGCATGACCAAATCTTTTGACGAATGCACAACGTATATGAAATGAGTGTGGAAGGTTTGTGGGGTGGATTAAAGAGTACAGAGGATGAATGTACAATGGATGTTGTACAAAGGAAAAAATTCATGAATGGAGCACGCATGAATACAGTGTAGATGAATGCACAAAGGATATGAGAAGAGTCAGGGAGGTTTGTGAGATGGATTCATACATATTACAATTTAAACGAAAGTTGATTCTGTGATTATTATTTGTTCTAAAGGAACAACTACGGTGGAGGAAGGGGATTCAACGTTTTCCAGATAATATGAAAATGAATATTAAAAGAATACAGTTCAGTCTGACTCAGAGTCAGTACAATGTATCCCCGCTTCCTCTGCATCTAAGTCTAAGTATTTTAGAACACCGGATCCACGCTGGATACACCTACGGCTGGCCACTAAAAAGTCAGGGGATAGGGACTCGGCCGCGTGAAGTGCCATTGCTTCGGCATAAACAGGAAGCAGAAAATTGGAAAGGGGGCTGTCGAAAACAGACTCGCCAGAAATGACTGTATCTCCTGAAGATCCACCGCTGCCTTTCCTGAAAGACAGCCTGAAAAAGTTATTACTGTAACTTTGATGTTATCGAGAAATTGAGTATGACTCCCAAAGAGGGTTTAATACTTACTCACATGAAAAGTCGTTGTCGACCTGCTTATCTTCGGGATCGTCATCATTTCGAATTTGAATCCGATCAGTCTGTGTGCCTGAAGTGGAGCCAGACAAAAGGGGGAGAAGCACTGTGTTGTAGAGGTCAGAATCACCCTCCATGCCAAAAATGCTTCTTCCGCCTGCCTTGCATGCATGGTAAGTTGCTCCTGCACCAGACAGGAGAACATGAACAGTTTGGAGGGGGGGATTTAAGCAGATGAAACTGTTGAAAGGAAACCAATTCGGAAGGGAAAAAACGAACCTGTGGACACAGAAAGATCGACCACCCGTGCAGAGCGGTGGCTGCATGACTCCAGCAGTATTTGCATGACCGCTGGTGACTTTTCCTTTGCACCTCTCCAGGGAGTGCCATCTGGTCTCTTCAGAGTCTGACTGGACTGCATGAAGTTGTACAAAATGTCATCGACATGGGGCTCATAGGGGGGGTTGACGAAACAACCCTGGTCAGAAATCTCAAAGCTGCGGATGGAGGATGGTGTCTTTGAGGTGCGAATCCTCCGCAGGCAGATCGCCTCGAACATCCTCGTCTGCCAAAGATAGCAGGTTAGTGTGGTAAACACAATCTATAGTGGAAGTGTGTACATCGGCTATTCAGAACTCAGACACCAAAAAATCATGAATCGGTGATGATCGGTGTCGATCATAACACATTCTACTAGAGTGGAGTTGCAGAGAAAATTGAAACTCATGATCAAAGCACAAGCAGAAGGGAGACGACATACCAGCTGACCAGGGAAACCCCTTTCACAAGGTAGAGGCTGTTCACACAATTCCATGTGCGCGCGGTTGCAGTTGTCCCACCATCGTGAAGGATCTTTAAAAAACTCATGTCAGCTCTGCTCCATGCTGCAACTTCAGGGCTGAGTTTGATGAGAGCGCAAAACAGGCTGAAATAGGTTGAAGAAGAAGGTGCCCTCACCACATTGTCCTCGACCTTATGTCTTGACCCATGGAGGATTCGACTGACCATGAACCCAAGATGACCTCTTGTGTGTGATGTTTGTGTCTATAGTCAGGTAATGTCGGATAAGTCTGTGAGAGCGGCCACGGTGCATTCGAGCAGGTAGAGATTGAAACATGGCCTGCTATCACAATGCTTTGGCACTAAGAAGATGCAGACCCCAAAAAACACTAAGTCCCAGCCCTGCACTCTGCGAGCTAGCAACCCTAAATTCGAGCCAACCTTTTGAATTTTTGAACGTTTTGCTCCCTAACAATATATAAAATGATTATATATTCCATGTTATTATGTGAAGGTATTTTTAGCTTTATATACTTGTATATATATATATATATATATATATATATGTTTTTTGGTATTATATTATATTATATATATTCATAATCATTAAATGAGTAGTCCTTGGCCCTCACTCTCACATCCACTTCACCCCTCCATATCCCGGCCACTCCCATAACACTAGTAAGGATCTGTGGGTGGATTATCACCGGCAGGCCTTTTGATCCCCAACCCGACCTCTTATCTCCTTTGGAACAATGGCTTTCAGGACATACCTTTGTCTGGATATTGGGACGTCCGTTGGCTGAGCTGGAACTTGACCCAATGGAGTGGTCCTGGAATTCAAGAGTTCGCCTGAGCCGTTCTTTAGCTACTCCATCAGGAAGGGTTACAGAGCTCTCTCTAACTTCCAATGCCTAAAGGATAAGAAGCCAGATGGGAGCTATATGGCTTTCGCAATGAAAACTGGTCAGTCATCTGGAATTCAGTATGGATCAAATCTCGTCTTGCCAAGATAGCAGCTTTCCTATGGCAGATAGTTAACAGGGTGCTAAAAGTGGGGGAATGGCTTCAGCCCTCTTTTGCATCTGTTGTGCAGCTAATATCATAGAGTCGTTGGAGCACTGCCTCCTCCATTGTCATGGCCCTGCCAAGGTCTGGCCTCTGGTCAAGGTATCTTATGCCTACTGGGATAACAAATGTCTTCTATCTCTACATCTTCTCCTTAACTATGATCAGAGATCCAAGACAAGAGCTGTCAACTGCCCGGTTTTTGAGACCTTATGTCGCGGCCCTTTGCCTTGAGGGCGGGGGGTCGAGACACAAGAGGGGATGGCCCTGTGGTGGGGGCAGTGGCAGCAAATAGGAAAGGGGGCTGAAGCACCTTTGAGTGCCGAAGGCACTCAAGGAGGCGGAGGCGCTCACTAGGTGGAGCCCCGCAAACCGGATGGCGGTGGTGGGGGCTCCACGAGGGGTGGTGGTAGCGTAGGGAGTCGTAGTGGGGTGGCATAGGACTCACCATGAGGCTGAGGCCTTGTGGTGGGAGTCGTGGGGAGTCTTGGGACTCACCACGGTCCATTGGGGCCGTGGTGGGTGGGCCAAGACTCACCGCGGCTCACCACTGGGACGATTGAGGGTCTAAGTGGTGGTGCACCAGATTTGGACTTGGCTACTTGTGGAACCCCCGCGGACACCTACAGAAGTATATATAGGGAGTAGTAACCCCGAGAACGGTGCAAGCCCGTTGGTGACCAAAAACTAGTGAGTAAGTGTGCGAGCTGGAAAGCGACCAAGGTGTGGGGAGCTGTTCCGGACTGCCATCTACCAAAGGGAATTTCCACTGAGCCCAACAGGTCGAGGGTTGAGTGGAGTGTGAGGGGGACCGTTATGCCCCTGTGAGCAGCCGAAGCTCCGAGTTGGCCCGGCGGCTAGTTTGGGAGTTAGGCGCGCGCATCAAAGCGAGTAACTATGACTTGAAGGGGAGTTTACCGAAGTGAGGTGCGCGACACCCTAAGAAGCTCGACCCTTTGGCACTTATGGAAAGCCCGTTGCAGGAGATCATTCTCAGGGGAAACAACTTCCATCTCCTCATTTCTTTCTAATGTTTTCCACGATCTTGGGGTGGAGTCAAGAAAAGCTTGGTCGAAAACCTGTGCAGATATCGAACGGAATTCGGGGAGCGCAGTAACCATTCATGCTAGGTTTCAGAACACCTGGGGCAAGCACGGCCTTATCTGCTTATCCCCTGAGCATGACACCTACTACTGGGCCGAGCTCCCTCCCCCATGCTGGCGAGATCATCGAGCAACACTCCACTGTGGCAACTGGAAACACCTGAAACCTTCTTCGTCCGTCTCTAGGCTTCATTACCAGCAGGACTCCCTCATTACCTCTCCTAAACAGGCTCGGTTCTGGTTTTATGTCACTACTAGTCCTCAGAAAAATCCCCAACACCTCTCGTCAAAGGCCCGGGGTTCCATGGTTTTTAAAATCCTTCTTCTTGTATTCCCCCGCATACAACCTTTTAGTCATCTCCTGGAAACCCCTTACTCTGGTTGTTAGCTAGTTTGCATTGGATTTTGGATCAGTCTCTCTCCCGGAGAGGTCATGTTATCTCTTCACCGAAATTGGTGTTTGTGCCTTATGGTGTAACCGGGGTTTTAATTTTTTTTCCCACAATAATTCACAATAAAGCTCTCACAGGGCTTCCTCCCCTTTCTCCAAAAAAAAAAAAAACTAAACTTTAGCACCTGATAAGATATTTGGATGGCTGCCAGCAGCCATCTTTAAGGGGATGGCTAACATTAGGCCCTACTAAATTCCCCTGCTTACTTTAGCTCTGGCTGTGGATGAACAACCCCCAACAAGGATGGAGGGAGTTTTCCATCTAGTGGCTAAAATTGGCTAAACTCTGGCTATTGCCCCACCACCTGGCACCCAGGACCAGCGGGGACAGGAAGGAGGGCTAAACTTGACTATCAT
The DNA here is from genome assembly GCA_030704615.1 of Takakia lepidozioides. Taxonomy (NCBI): domain Eukaryota; kingdom Viridiplantae; phylum Streptophyta; class Takakiopsida; order Takakiales; family Takakiaceae; genus Takakia; species Takakia lepidozioides. Next base: position 21,898,913 of record CM060734.1, on the reverse strand, counting down.
CCAAACTAAGTTACAATGCTGGTCAAGGTCAAGTGGGATAGAAGGGATTCAATATTAATAAGGGTTTCTGTGAGTTATTCTGTGAGTGAGTGAGGGGACTGCTTAATATATCTCATCAGCCATTGTGTTGCTTATGTACCTCTGCACACAAGAGACCGTGATGAAGAGGCAGCAGCAGCAGCAGCGTTGATGCACAAGCTCCACACCCACATTAGCCTACACACTCTCTCTACACTCAGTTTTGTGGTTGCCATCATAAAGGCTCGCATACAGATTGGCAACAGGGTGATGAATAATGAAGCAGGGTGGTGGTGGGTGGGTTGCATTAACAGTGGAGGGCATCTCTCCGCTGCAGCCATAGCTGGCCCTCTCTTCTCTGTTTATCACCTTGTTTGTTGTTGCAGATGCTGCAGCCCTGCTTTCTTTTATTCGGCTTCTGTTTCTCAGAAAATTGTTTTCCCTGTCACACGTAACCACTGTCTCCCCAAAACCCACTTTCGAAAATATTCAAAACTTTTCCCCCTCCTCTTTGTAAGGACCTGAATTGTGAGCTGTCCCTCCCAGGTTTCCCTTTATATGAATATGTAGGTATATAGATCTGTTTCTCAAAAAATTGTTTTCCCTGTGACACGTAAACTACCGTCTCCCCAAAACCCACATTCGCAAATTTTCAAAAACCTCTCCCCCTGGCCTGAGTTGTGAGCTGTCGCTCCCAGGTATCCTTAAGAAAACAAAAAGAATTCTACATATGTAGAACGAGACTGGTGTAGCGTGAATTTGAACACAAGACCACCGCGAGGGTAGCCCCGAACCATCGTTAAAGAGCTGGAAAGCGAAGAATGACATACACGTGCTACATGCGCCCAAGATACAGTGGCACAAAGGGTACCGGGGGTAGGCGGTGACCGGTGGCACAGCCCCCGATGGCAGGATTGCACCCTTTTATTTTTTATTTTTTTTCTTAATAGAACAGGGGGATTGTAGCCCTGAAAATTTATAAAAAAGAGGTAAGGAAAAAATAACCTTACAAGAGCCATAAGGCAGAGGAAAGAGGTTCCACTCCGAGCCATTAGTTCCAAGAGAGGGGGGGAGAAAACCAGGAATCATACTAGAGAAGCTACAAAACTCTGCTGCAACAATGCAGGATTGTAACAACAAAGCTACAAGCTCAGAGAGAAGAATACAGGCTAGAGCAAAAGTAGCATCAGCCTGCAATACCAGAACACTAATGGCCAGTGCACCTGATATAATCATGCAGGATTGTAACAACAAAGCTACAAGCTCAGAGAGAAGAATATAGGCTAGAGCAAAAGTAGAATCAGCCTGCAATACCAGAACACTAATGGCCAGTGCACCTGATATCAGAGATAATCTGCAGCACCCAAGAAAATTCCAAAGTGGGGACAAGGAAGATCCCTAACACCGGAGCTACATACTGCCTCTCTTCCTCTTAGGGGCCTCAAAAGATAAATGCGCCTTTGATTTTCCTTTTCGCTGACTTCTTTTGTGTCTCCAATTCGCCTCCGCATCCTCCCCAACCAATGGAGAATCTTTGTTACTGATGTCACTGCCAGCAGGCAGGGATGTTTTCATACCACTCAATCCGAGTGTCATCAATTCTTCTGCAAAAAATCCCTCCCTTGCGCGATCTCTGTCAAGTCTTTAAGGAGCTTGACTTTCTTCCTGATTCCACATCTTGCGATTGCTGCCACAAGGGTGCACCAAGACTTGCGAGCTTCAGACTTAAGGTCTGAGTGAGCTAAGTATAAGACCTTTTGCAGGCAAGGCAAATCATTCTGAAAAACAGTGGAACACCTCATCTTCCATATATGCCAAAGCACTATACCTCTAAGGGACTCACAAAACAAGTTCCCATCTCTTAACATTTAGGAGGAAGGCAGAGTTAGAGAAGATGAGATCACGTCTTTTATTCTTACGATAAAACAAACAACGTTTATAATGTTTAATATATAAATCTCTTTGAAAACATATAAAAGGAGCTCGTTAAAGGGGTTATGGAAAAATTACTCACTTATTTATAAGCTCATTTTACAAAAAAATAAAAATTCCTTGAAATATATTGAAAATATAAAAAATAGACAACATGACTGTGGCCAGGTGGTAAGCCACTCGTATTGGCCTCTGGTTCTTGGGCTCAAAAACCACCCCTGTCATCTGTGTCTGTGCCTTCGGGCTGGGGCTCTACCCAGTTCCATGGCTCGGTTTATTTTCCCCATCAAGGCCCAGTTGCTGGAGCCGGTGTTTCCTTGGTTAAACAGAATAAATAAATTCATCTTCTATGAAGTATATTAAAAAAAAATATGGACACGTTGCTGAAGCAAGCGGAAATACACTTATGGTGTCACTTAACCCAGTCATTGGCCTACTACTTTGAACACCTTGAAGTATATATAGCAATTTATATAAAGACATTTTTTTCTTTTTATTCTTTAGTGAATATTGTGAGTGGCAGTGTTTTTATTTCCGGCAAATAATCGCCAGACCAACAGTCAGTAGCTCAGTTGGTTAGTGCACTGAGTGCCACCCAGTTATCCTGCTACTTTGACGGGTGTGGTACCCCACTTCCCTGGGCGGTGTCCCGCTTCTACGCCTCCATGGCGCGGTTACTGTGAAAGAGGTTATTTTCTCCTCTCACTATTAAGGGGCCTGATTTGTGAGCTGTCGCTCCCAGGTGTTTCCCTTTTTCAAAATAAAAAAAATCGCCAGATGTTTGGAAAATGGGTCAGCTACTTGTACAAAGGAATTATGGTTGTTTTTTTTTTTTTGGTTGAAAAAATCGCCAGAAACCGCCAGTAGTTGAGTATCAGGAGCCTGATTTTTTTCCTACGTGGACGTGTTAAAACATGCCACCTGTTAATATTGCTACCTTTCTAACCCTGCCCCCTCGTTATTCTGGAAAAAAAACACTGAGTGGTGATCCGTATCTCCAGCTATCATCTCAGTCATTAGTCATTACATCCTGTACTTGGATGAATCTAGGCTCCACCATCAAAATCATGGCATTATTTTGGATGCAGGGGTGAATCTCGTGGCATGACTTTTCATGTACTTGAGGAGGTACATGACCTGCGAAGTGAATTCTCGTGTGCGATGCACCATGTCCTTTCTACTTTCCTTTGAGGCCTTCATTATGCCACTAAAGGCTTTTTTGTACATTCGATCAATAAAGCCCTTCGTTAATGTTGCCGGACGGATGACATCTGGATGATGGCAGGGCTGGAGTTTCATCCACAATTCTTAACCCCTTGTGGATGAGAAGAAAATTCATTGATGGATGTGATAAATAATATGGATGAATATATTTAAGAGAATACTGATTATTCTGTGGACATTTGTGTGGTATTTTGAAAAGTACCAACGGGGGCAGAGCCACCTGGCATCAACTGGTTGAAAGCTCTTTAGATCTAAGTTTTCCACACAAATGAATGTAATTGAGTTTCTCTTTTTTTTTTCTCTTCAAATAGATGCTCCAAGAAAGAAAGAGGACTCTACTAGTAAGCATAAATTAGACACTCCATATTAGTCTATTTTGCATTTTTAGACTCTTCCAGCTATGGTTCATAAGAATTTACCATCTTGTGGATCCCTCTTTTTTTTTTTTTGGGTCGATCCATTTGATTTTTAAGAATCTTTAAAAAAAAAGGAAACCTGGGAGGGCAGCTCACAATTCAGGTCCATTACTTACAGAAACCACGAAGCATAGGGGAGACACCAGACCAAAAACAGACCACACAAGACAAGGTAGCACTATCCTTATTTAAAATGGTAGCCTATCTTGCAAGTTCTAATATCAAAATAACTTTGCAGAAATATTTCTTGAACTATAGCTTGATAGAAATCTACTTTCAAGAGCTTCCTGTGGAATGGATTTTCCAGGATAAGCACTCATTTTTCTTTTTCTTTTTTTGGAGGACAGCGAAGGAGCCGAGAAATGCACTAGAAAAAGTGGAAAAAATAACCACTTAGGGGCCCTGAAAGCTTACAGCGGGGAAACCACCCTGTACATATTTGTAGACTCTAGAGGTATATATATATATATATTCTAAAACCTGGGAGCGACTGCTCACAAGGCCCTTGAGGAGGGGGAAAAATTAACTCCCTTTCAGATAAGCCATTGGGCACACAGGAGGGAAACAACACCACCAGACCACCCGGTCACGAACAATCCACACACCACGCAGGGCAGCGGGTTCGAACCCTGAACCACCAGGGCAACACACTGTGCACTTACGAGCTGAGCTACCAGCCGAGGTATTGAAATATGTTCAAGGTCTTTGCTCCTTCTTATAAAGTAAAATAAAATAGAAAGTAAATTTGGTTTTAATTTACAATCGATACACATTAAAGTAATTCTCAAGACAAATGTGGCTTTAAAGAAAGGTCTTGTCTAAAGTACTCTCAATCACATGAAATATTTAATGTTATTTTTATTTATAAAATTTATTTATTTATTGTTTAGAGTTATAGAGGTTATATGCCTTGAAATTGTGATTCACATTTTGGCTGGGCTAATGAGGCAACCTGGCTCTTTTGGAGCTTTTGTCAGTTTTGAGTGTGTAGATAGTAAGTTAGTAGTAAGTACAGGGTACTGAGAATTAACAAAAGGTTATTAGCTGCTACTCAGATCTCAAGACTCAAATCATCCACAGTGTACAATCCTTTGCTTTCAATTACTCTCAGTACCTGTACCACTACCCCCGGGGTTTGACCCTTCATTATTGCGCTCGCGCTCGCTGGTTAACTTAATCCTGGTCAACTCAACCCGGATTAAGTCTGATCGTGAAGCAAAAATATTGGAAAAAAAAATTCCCTCCAACTCACTGAATGGCAGTGTATAGTAGTGCAGTTTTTTCTTTTCTTTTAGGGTTTTCTATTTCATAGAACTTTTGCAAGTGAATGCGTCCACTCATTATTACGCAAAATGGGCAGATCCAGCGAGTATGGAATGCACTGTGCAGTTATCCAAGTTGGTGCAATTGACCCCGATTTCCAAAGCAACAAAAACCCTAGAATTCTTTCCCCCGAAATGCTGGTGGGGCCTTTCTTTTTGTCTTCCAATTGCCCAATTTCCCAATTTCTGCTTGGATTTCTCCGCAATTTAAACAGCACACGCCTGGTTGGTAAGACATCTTGTGCATTGGCCTGTGCGTCCGGGGTTCAAACCCCTGTGAGCTGTCTCTCTGCCTTCAGGCTGGGACTTCATGGGGCCTGGAAAGGGGGTTTAGTACTAGGCCCAATTGCTGGCTGGGGCTAAGAAACAAAAAACTAAAAAAATTAAGGTAAAAGGTCTAGGGGTATGAAGCATCATTATAAGGACGGTACCAATGTGAAGGTTATTATAGCGGCAGTGCGTTATATTCTTGGTTCCCCCCGCCGATTCAAATAGAGCAACGACAACATTCTGGCTGCATCCATCCATTACCAATATAACCCATGCCGCACAATATTTCGGAAAAGCTGCAACAGGTGTCGCTGAGAGACGGAGACGGCCATTACTGCCTGACGTCCGGCTCCTGCGACGGCCGTCAGTCACCCCACTCGTCGATGCCGCCAGCGATGGCGACGGCGATTTTGGCAGTCCCACCTTTATGGCCCCTCCCTACCTACAATTCGAATAATGTATGCAATATAGATATTTAAATGTAACAGCCCAGCATGATGCGAGCGAGTGGGTCACGTGAGCTCAGAATCTGCCTTCTCGAATCGTCGGTAGCTCCCCCCCTCCGTCCCTCCCCCTCTCTCTCGCACTTGAGCAGGTAGCCCAGTGGTTGGGTGTTTGTGCCTTGCCTGTGCATAACCTAGGTGATCCTGGGTTCAATCCTTCAACATGTGCCTTCAGACCGTCCATTGGGCCCTCGATGGCCTGTGTGTGGAGCAGTAGGCTCTGTAAATTCACTGGACTTTAAAGAAACTTTATCTTTATCTCTGCATCCGGGCAGGCCACACAGAGGCAGGGACTGGATGGGACGGAGCTATCGTGGGTCCACGTCTCATTTACGGCTGCTGCGCCTTCTGACACCTCATGCATTTCGAGTTCGCATTGACATTCTGGAATTTTAACCGTGATGGGCTACATTGACCACCCTGTAACCTCCCGCACGCGCGGATAGAGCGAGACTCGAGAGAGCTTTTTGGGTGGCAGGCTATCACGTAGGCTAACGGGGCTTCTTCCCCCAACCTGAATTTGTTTTTTGTAAGAGGTAAAGCCCTCCCCCGAGGACTTTACCTTTCGTAAAAAACGAAGCTGCCCGTTTTCGAGACTGCCCGTTTCTCCTCTGCGTTGCCACTAGGGTTTCATTGTCACGTCATTGTAGCTCGTTTGAAAATCGTCTGCCCAATATTAAGAACATAAAATATGCCAGCCTGCCAGGGGACAGATTCCATAATCTGGGATTACAGCCCCCCCTCCCGGGGCAAAAACCTGTAATCACTTGCGAGGGAAAATTCCTGCCAGGGAAGCCCTAATTTTAACAAAGCCAAAAAATCTGAAGGTTTTTACGTTTTTAATAAAAGGGGACGGAGGCCCTGAAAATCATATTAAAGAAAAACGGGAGAAAACAACCCGTCGGGATACAGCCTTAAAGCATATGAAGGGGATACCACCCCCTGACCAGAAAACCACTGAGAACACTGAAGACCAAGGAGGTCAAGAGTGGGGGAAGCAAAACATTAGAGAAGAAGCTGGACTAGACTAAAGAAGACTACCAGCGCAGGGTATAATGGGCAAGCATAAAGCTCAGGCTCTTGCCCGCGTTGACGATCACTCTCTTGCCCTGAATCGTAAGAGGAAAGAAATGCCACAGCCTGAATTTGAAAACAACTTGAAAAGAGATAAGAGAAGAAAAATAAATTAAGATGAAAATAAAAATAAAAACCGGCTGAAGCGGTGAGGTGGAAGAGCATCTTGGCACAGCCCGGGTACGTCGCAGTTCCGTCCGGCGCAACGGGTTGGTACGGCGCGCCACCTTTTGCAATACCGCCAAAAGTTTCTTGTTCTTTTGCACCGTTGCTCACCGGCCCCAGCCCGCTGTCCTGTGCGCCACTCCTTCGGTGACCGGCAGGCGCCCTCGAATAGTGTGGTGAAAGTGGATATTTGGTGTACTATTTTCTCTCCAATAAGAATAATATTAGGAGGACCATATGAACGAAGGCGACACGTGGTGACATGGAGATAAATATTTTCTTTTCCTTACCTATTCAATAAAATTTATCAGGGCTACAATCCCCCTGTTCATTATATATATATATATATAAAGAAAAGAGAAAGGGGGTAGATGGAGGCCGGGCCGGGCCGGGCTACCCGGCCCGACCGTGCCACCCTGCAGCGCAGAGCCGCCGCTGTCTGGTCTGGTGAGCTTTGCGCTGATTACATAATTGCGGTGTGGATGAGGCAGGTTCAGTCTTGCTGAGAGGCAGGGGGCTTTGATTCGCCTTGTGTTTCTTTGTCGACGCATTCTTGGAGCTTCGAGACAATGATAAGGCCACATTGACGTCCTTATGTACCTGCGCTCAGCTCTGCGTTTTTCTTTCCCCCTCCATTTGCTGCAGACGTCGGAGAGGAATTACAATCCTTGAGGTTGTCTATGTGGAAGAGGCTTCATGAGTGCCAATTTCACCCCGTCTTTGTCACATTTTTGCAGTTGATCCCGTCTTTGTCCTATCGGCCATGTTGTAGTTGATCGCATCTTCATTTTCTTTTGACATTTTTCAAGCTTCAGCTATCTCTCCTTGAGGTTCTCGGCCTTACAGGATTTAATTTGTCTTGTCCTTCTGCCCGCCAACTCCATCTGGTCCTTTGTTTTTATTTTCCTCTCACCTGTTAAGCTTCAACCTCAATGTCTGGGGTTTTGGGCTGATTTCATGAGCTTAGTTCTGTCTCCTTCGGCATTGTCTCTCTTTATGCACTTCACCACAGCAATTGTGAGGGTGATCTGTTTCTTATCTCCAAGATTCACTGTCGGCAGGGCCTGAAACTTGCTTTCTGTCTCTCTCTTACTATCGTGTTCTTTCTTTTGCGCTTGCTCATTTCCTCGTCGATACACAATTCGAGGATACCCAGGCGTCTTGTCTTGCACTTCGAGAATCCGGTGAGTCGAGATTTTTTCTGGTTTGTTTCTCAGATGCTATTGTATAGGAGTTCTGCAGGATAGCTCTTGCTTTACTCGAATGGCTGCGTCGCCTTCAGCATCTCTGGTTTTGTAGGTCCCGTGTTTCCGTGTGTCACTCTGGGCCTCTCTGGATGCTTGAAGCTAGTAGCATTGATTGAGCTGAATATGGGAGCAGTTCCTTAGATGAATCCAACTTGTCTAGCGTAACAGTTTGTTCGATGTTGCTGAATTACAGTATTCCCTTTCCAGATTTTCATTACCTTGAGTGTAATTTGCTACACTGCAGATGTCTTCCTCTATGCTGGAATTTCTCGCTCTTTCTTGATGGAATGCGCCAAAGTGGAAGTGAGTGGGTGGCTCTGATTGAAATCCCGAACGTACACGCTTAGCGCCATGGGCACGATGCAGCTACCTCCAAAGGCTCTGTAACATGTGTGCACCACATCGCGCGCCCCCTGCAAGAAACCAATGATTCTTGGACCAATGGCACTTTCAATCTTGATTTGAAGTGATACTTGGTCTTGGTTACTCCAATCGAGCCAATGGCAGCAAGAGATGACACCGAGCCTTGGTACTGGCAGGACGATACATTCAAGTTCGACTCGGAATCTCCTGTAGGTCGGTAGCTCGCAATGTTGCACATCTGCAGTTGCTTCTATTGGTTCTTTAAAGTAGACTAGCGTTTTTGCGGGAGAGATTCACGCGTAGAAGTAAATGTATACAACAGAGTTTCTCACGGATTGATGGAGCTAGTCCGTGATTAAGTATCAAGAATCGTGTCATGAGTGAATCTCTTTGAAGATTTTGAGGTCCTGCATTTCCTTCGATCGCTGACTTCCTTCTTTACTCGGGCCATTTCTACGTCTTTTTGGGAGGATTTGACGCAAAGCGAATCAGACTCCCATTCCCTGCTTGCTTCAACTCCACCAATTACTGATATAAGAGAGTCAATTTGTACGTTTTTCCCTCTGGATAGTCAAGGTGCTAATCGATCATCCTCGGAACCTCTGCCAGCTCTTTTTGTGTTCCGAGACTTAATTGGAAACTTCAAATAGATCTTTCTTTGGGCACATCGACCTTCCTGCACTTGAAGGGTTGAAGTAGAGCAGTGTAGCTGGTTTCAAGATGTATGGGTGTTGCTTCAGCTTTAAAGCAAAGCTCAATGTTCCCTGCAGTCTTATCCTTCCTCTAATTCCTTTCAGGAGATACCACCAATTAGTTGTTAACATACTTTTATCGGTGATTCTTCAGAAATTGAAAAACGTAGCTCTTCTGGCAATGCGGTTCACAATAGTGAGTTCTACAAGAGGCGGAGAATGTTGCAGTACTCTGGAGGAGAAAATGATGGCCTTGCACTGGCTCCACCCCTGTTTGTGGCTGACCTCGAGTCCACATTTGAGGTTCGTTAGTGTTTTTCTCCATTTTTGATTGTATGATTGAGGTGTCTAAGTTGGAAGATTACTAACGCTTTGGGAGTAGGCATGTGGCCGCTCAAGTCTTTGCTGATGTGCATATTGGTTTATTGTGACGACAGAGCTGTGTAAACCCGTTGATACACGAGTGTGAGGAATTCATGATTCCAATTCCTACATCACCAACTTCCTTGTGGTACACCAGAAATGGTATGTGTTCTCCCTACTGGCCTTGGTGGATTGGTTTTCTGCGGTCCATTTCCATTTTCCATTATATGACTTTGGAGCCTGTCTTTGGATTACAGAAATTTCACATAGATACTGAAGAAAAGCTCACATAGATCTTTCAAAAATACTGTTTTTGTTGCAGATGATACCCAAAACCCTGTAAATAAAGGTGCTGAACAGCTGTCCGACAAATGGATGTCCAGATGCTTGGAGAAGGAGATCCACAATCTTCATGATGAGATGTAAGCAGCAAGCGATATTTTTCACAGCAGTTCATGGCAATGATCAATTTATGTGATATGACGACTGTCAAAAATGCTGCAGATGTAAATGTCGATTTCCTGAGCCTCTCACTCTGTGTTCATTAGCAGTGGAAAGGGAAAAAAAGACAATTCAAAGCTTTGTAAGTAATAGTCGTGGTGGGTGTTCGGCAATTGACGACATTCCGTTTTGTGATCTATCTCAGGAAGGTGGTGGTGCCGATGGTGCCTGTCAAAGATGGGACAGGTACTATTTTGTCATTTTGAGGCACACGAAATTATTGAGGTGGCAGGCATGCAATTGTCTGTTGCACAGTCTTGGGCCTTTCACCTGGATCAGCATATCACTTCCCAAAGTTTTGCTGGTTTCCAACTGGATGTTTCTCAGTGGTCTTACGCTCATGATGGGATGACTTTGCAGGGGAATGTTCACAACTATGGCAATCCTGTGAAGCTGAGGTGTTACAGGGTCCTTTGACACCTTTCTCCAAGCCTCACAGTCCAGGTATATCTGCCTCTCTTTATAAATGGCTCCAAAATCTGACATAGACTTTCCCCTGTGAAGCATTCAGCAGTGGTCAATGGTAGAGCCTTTGATTCTCAGTCTGATCACTTTTCATGGTTTACCAATCCTCAAGGTTTACACAAGATGAGCAAGATCTATACACGGGGTAATTGTCCCCAAGCAGTCAGACGGACAATCTGTCCCTAAGTTTGCAGAGTCTGAACGTCCTGTAACTGAAGGATTTGGTACTCTGAATGGTTTACCAATCCTCAAAGTCTACACAAGACGAGCAAAATCTATACACGGGGTAATTGTCCCCAAGCAGCAGACGGACCATCTGTCCCTAAGTGTGTGCGGAGCCTGTACGTCGTAACTGAAGGATTTGGTACCCTGAATGGTTTACCAATCCTCAAAGTTTACACAAGACGAGCAAAATCTACACACGGGGTAACTGTCCCCCCTTTGCAGAACGGTTGGCCGTCCAGGAGCAATCATAAGCTACCTCGACGACAAACAATTCATATGCAAAGGGCTGGCTTGCGGCTGGGCACTTTCAATTTCTCAGGGCTGACTAACCAAAGGAAACAACTCGAAGTGGGACAAGTTCTTCAGGCCAATGACATTCATATCTGTGCTGGTCAAGAGACTTGGGAAACACCGGATAAATTGGTTGGAGATGTCAATGGGTATAAGTGGACGGGTAAGATGTGTACTCTCAAGGCAGCCTCTGCCAAACGCGACCAAAAAGGGGTTGGATTCCTTTGTCCGCGATTTCTTGTTTGATAATTGTGAAATTATCAACAAGGGTTTGAGGTATGAGCATAGTATCTGGCTAAAACTGAAACTGAAGGGCGTGAATACGAAGGACCTCTTTGTGGGTTGTGTATACATGCCCACAGAGGGGACCCTTAGTGTTGACGCAGACAAAGCCTTCGAATATGTAAAGCTGGACTGTGCTTCGTTCCTGCCAAGGTGGTTCTATTGGGTGACTTCAATGCCCGGGTGGGCAAAGATCTCCATCAGGATGATATCATTGGGCCTTTTGGTGAGGACGAACTGAATTCTAATGGCAGACGGTTAATTAACTGTCTGGAAGAGCTTCAGCTTTTGACCTTGAATAACAGGACAAGAGGTGACCAAGTGCAGTGGACTCGTGAGAAAACCCAAACTGGGGAACGTTCCATTGTGGACTATATCATAATGGACAAAAATTTGTTTCCCCAGTGTGCCAATGTGTTGATCGACAGAACTGATATTGGTACCTCTGACCACTTCCTGGTTTGGACTGAGATCAAAAGGTGTTTTCCCAACACCAAGAGATTTGTGAAACGTTCGATTCGGAAGTGGCGCATAGAAAAATTCCATAATGAAGAGGTCAAGGCTGAGTATGCCCAGGCCTTGCAAGAGGCTCTCCCTCATTTTGTCCACTCGCTCCAAGAACTTCAGCCTCGCTCTGACAACGCAAGAAATGAAGTCGAAAGAGCAGTGGACTCTTGGGAGAGTTTCGTCTCCTCTGTGGCTGACAAGATCAATGGGAGGAAACTAATTGTCTGCGGTAGAGCTGTTAATTGGTGGACCAATGAGATTAAACTCAAGATAGCTGAGAGACGAGCCCTCTACAAAGAGCGCTGCAATTTGATAACCAACAGAGAATTGTGGGCGAGGTACTACCAGCTCCGTAAAGATATCAATCGGCTTGTAAGGTCTCAGAAGAAATTATACTGGGACAAGTTATACAGTGAAATAAACTCAAACCATCATGGTGGTAATGACAAGAGATTCGGGTTGGCCCTTCAACGTCTGTACAAGCCGAAAAGCGGTCAGCAAGTACAAGCGCTGAAGACTACTAAAGGTGCAGTGGTGACTTCATCGGTTGACATTGTCAAAACCTTTGAAACTCACTACAGTATCCTTGGCAGAACTTCTAGGTCTAACAGTGAAGGGTCCTCTGATGAATGGAAGGACACAGTTGGAAACAATTCCCTTGATAGATTTGAAGAGAGCGTCTCTTTGGTGAGAGAACCTCGGACAGTGTATCAGAAAATGAATACTGTCTTCAGGTTGCCCACACAACGGGAAATTGCACTCTCCCTTTCCTCTCTGCTTCTGTTTGCTGTTCAAAGGTAGGCTTCCTGCCCTGAGTTTAAATTTCAGTCTAGTGCCGAGAGTGGGTAGACCCTTGAGGTCATCCAAGATGTCCTCCCCCATGTCACAGACTGGAAACAAATTCAGGGAAGTTTTCTGCCTAACTTCATTTTCATCAGAGAATTTCATGGCAACAGACATGGCTTTGGACACTACAGCCTCTAAGTCAGATTTATCCAGCAGGGTCAAGACTTGCGGATCCAGATCCAGGTCCTTGAGAATCTCTTCTACTCTCTTCTGCCAGGACTTAGCCTGTTTGACAGGGCGGTCCTGTTTCCAAGATATAGAGTCGATTAACTTAGGAAATCTGGTGTTGGACATATGTTGCAGCTGACCCCACCATCTGACCTTGAATTCATCTCGTCGGGAGCTTAAGGACGGAATGCCAAACTCACCCCGAACAGCCACATTGGCTGTTTTGGAGCATGCTGACATACACTCCTTAAGCACCCCCACTTGAATGGATTCTAGAGACTTAGCCTGGTTGGAGTTATCAACCCATATTGCAGATCCGTAGTCCAAGGCAGGTCTAATAACGTGACAAAGCATGGTTTTCTTAACCTCAGAGTTGACCCCTCTGCAAATTTAGTGAGCCCCAGAGCTTTGCCCTTGCCAGTTTGAACAACTTTCCGGATATGTGCATCCCAATTACAATTGGAGGAAAACTCAACTCCCAGGTAAGTGTAGGAAGGGAGGACCAGGATCTCTTGGCTACCCCACTGCCACTTAAGATCACTTCCTCCCTCTCCTCTATCGTTGAATGCTACCACTGCACATTTGCTGACGTTAGCCTCTAGCCCCCAAAGATCAAAGTATCTCTTCGCGCAATCAATCAACTCCTGGAGGTTGGTTGGAGTCTCCCCTATGCCTGCGAAGTCATCCGCGAACATAAGGGCTGGTATGGTGGTATCACCCACCCTTAACCACTTTCCACATCCTCGAGGAGTTGATTGATGAAAACATTGAAGAGCAGAGGGGAGAGAGTACAACCTTGAGCTACACCTTGGTCTATGTCAAAGAAGTTGGACTCCTGTCCATTAACAGTGACACAGCTTTTGGTGTGAGCATACAAGTTGTGGACAACTCTCCACATCTTTCCCTTGATCCCACAAGACCAGAGGCGGAGCCATAGGCCATCTCTCCACACTGTGTCATAAGCCTTTTTGACATCCAGGAAAAAACAGTGAGTTTCCCTTCTTTTTTCCTTCCCTGGATAATCTGGCTTAGAGTGAAGATATGATCCACACAGCCCCTGTTTCGCCGAAAGCCAGCTTGGCCTTCGTGGAAACAACCTCTAGATTCCAGATCAACCTCGAGACGAGTACTTATAACTCTGCAAAATGTCTTGCCAACAGCATTGAGGAGCGTGATGCCACAGTAGTTCCCTGGTTCTTCTCTGTCACCCTTCTTGTAGAGATTGACAATGACCCCCTGTCGCCAGCGAAAGGGGATCAATTCAGTTGTCCAGATAAGGTTAAAGAGGAGAACTAGGGCCTCTATCATGGGATCGCCACCGTGCTTGATAAGCTCGCTGACTATGCCATCAGGTCCACCAGCTTTATATCCGTTTAAATGTTCAATTGCTTCCACAATCTCAGAAGAACTAATGGGAGCGTTATAAGCCATTGAAATATACTCCAGTTCATCAGGGTTGTTCTGTTTACCAACTTTGAAAGTCTCGAGGTTAAGCCAAAATCCCAGGCCCTTCTGAGGCCTAGTTTTTGGGCAAATCACACACAGCAGATTGATGCTTGTGTGAAGAGATTTCTAGAGGATATCTGGAAAACCCGGATCAATTCTATGTATCAAGGTAAGTCTTACTACCAACGTCAGCCCCTGACAGAGGTAGGTTCTGTCCCTTTGGTTTCCGCTCAAACTGGGCGCGGGGTCAATGGCCACAAGGCTACGGCAAACAACGTCTTATGAGTACATTCTGAACACTTTTCATGGGTGCTGGCAGGTCGGAAATCAAGTGCCATGAGTAGGTTCAAAGTGAAAGCATCAACACCGGTGGCATATCCTTTTGCACTTCTGAAACCTAGTGGAGCCCAAGGGGATGTGACGCTGAACGACATCAATCAACGCATACTTAGTCCTCCATCAAGGCCTGTACATCAGCAAGTTGCTATTGATGATGAGAGAACTGCATTGCAGTCAGGGGCAGGCCTCTCTGGAAAGTCTGTTGTCGCTTGTACCAAGATCTATACTGAAGGCAATGGCACCATCACCATTATGAGGACCAGAGGTTAAACCTCCTCGGTGCACAACCAGTGCATGAGTTGCTGAGGTTGCACCTAATGATAATACCCTTGCTGTGTTCACTGTTTTCCACCCCTTGATATAGAGTTCCCTATTAATTGCTGTAATATTGGAAAGGACCAGCTAATCTGTAGTCTAATTGACTTAAGTGTATACACAACCCTTTCGGAGAGGGAGCCATGGCCAGCTTCATAGAGTTATGGCTATAACATCTACTTACTGTGTCATATGACATGCCTTACATGTTAATGCCAAGTAGTTACTGGAGTGTTGTGAGGACAGGTTTGTACCATAGCTCTGGAAATTCATGTACAAAACAGCAGAAAATGTTGTGTACTTCGGATTCACCACCAAAATGTGAGGTTTACCATCAAGAATTCTGAAGCAACAGCTGAGGTGATTATATCAAAGAAGTAAAGGTTGACTCCTACTGATACAAGCATAAATCATGGTGTCATTTCACCTTTGAAGGAAGGGCTTGTACCATCAATCTTGGTTAGTTGATGAGCCCAAAGTATGCCACAGCTTTGGCTCTTGGTACAATGCCTCTCTGAACTCAGCAAACAAGAACAGATAGACTGGAGGAACATGCATCATTGAGTTTTCCTGCAACATAAATGCCCAATCCCATGGTGAATTTGTCATGATAAGAAACAAAAAACAATCTTGTACATTGCTCAATGGCAAGAATGATTCGACATTGGCATACTTCAAATTCTCAAATAGTGAGTCTGGCACAAACTGTTGTGATAGCCCACATTCATGGTTCATCAGAGCCATCTGCTTCCATTATTGCGTTACGAAGTTCACATCTACCTCAACAAGCCATCATCAGTCTTTCTTTCTTATACTTTTTCTTAGATAGATTTTTTCCTGGGCTCACTATACTCGGTCAACAATCTACACCGCACAATTCTTCTGAAAGGCTTCTATTACAATTCTCTTACCGTATGAGAAAATTTGCGTTGATTCGTGGCAGAGCAAGCAAAGTTAAGTGTGTGGGTGTGGGGGTTTTGATGTGAAAGAAGTTTCAGTGGTTTCATCGTCTGGGTTTGTCAGAATGCATGCTTTTGAAAATATTTTTTATCGTATTCCTGGTGTAAGATTTACTGGGTTTGTTTGTGTGTGTGTATGAGCTGAGAAGAAGAGAGAGAGATACTGAAAGTGCAAGGGGGTCCGCATATTTTCCATGTCATGCATACTTGAGCCTCAAACTCTCTTCTGGTCACATTTTTGGGTAATTCAGGCTTTAACACTATGCTTTTTCTTCCATTTGTCTAATATGTGCACGAGTAACTACCTCCATGCAGGTAGTTGCATGATTTCCTCCATGAACGTAGTTGCAGAAATAAGCTAGACTACCTCCATTGCCCAAACCAACCACCCCCATCCATGTATCAACAAGAGATGGAACCCACAACCTCCTGGTTACTCTTAGCACTAGACTACACAGTTATTCTCGCAACAGCTGCATTGTTCCTGGTAATATAATAGGGTTTCGCGTTGCTCCGCACTACTAGCGACGACTCGTGAGAACAATGTCCCCATACCTTACTTACCTAGCTTATTAGGCAATAATTAATTCAAAATCAAGTACCTAATTAAATTTAGAACATTTTTGGAAAATGTGCCTAAAACTTGGAAACAATTCCTGAGAAGTGCCTAATTGCTCGAATTCTATTTTCAAAACTACTACATTTTTTTTAAAAGAAAAATATCTGAACAATAGGGTCGACTGTAATACATGCCTAATGTTTGGAAATTACCTAGGTGAGGTGCCTAAATAATAAAAACGAATCTGCCTAATAATATTCCATTTTTTAATTAATTATTAGGCCCGGAAGTGCCTAATAAGCTAGGTAAGTTCGTTGGATGGGGTATATTCAAAGTTTTATGAAAAGACAAACATTTATTGGCCCTTCCTTAGGCAGAAACTACGCAACTGGTTTCTCCCGCTTGTTGCGGGACCAGCTTTTCAAGGGACCAATGTTTTTGTTGGATGATTGTCATCCATCAACGTGAGGCCTTGCAACAATCAACCAACAATAGGCACTGCGTGCTCGTCCTCAAGTGCATTGAACTGCCAGCCAATCACCCCCGTTCTCCCCTTCCTGCCTCGTCTGAAATGCACTTCTTAGGGATTTTTCACTGCCAGAAAGTAACCATGGGGTATCTTTTAGCATCTTTGCAGATTAGGGCATTTCCTTACGCATCTGAAAAAACAGCGATCATACCAGCAGGTGCGAAGAGAATCAGGCAGGTGAAACAGAAATCTTGTAACCACATCATGTGCGGAGTGTATGTGTGAGGGTAAATTAGAGCTACAACGACAAAAGACAAATGGAAGGGCATTTTCACCCAAGCGAGCCATAAGCCAACATTGGTGCGACCTGTTATGAAGAGGATCAAAAAGCTTATCCTATACATGCAACAATCTGTAATCTATAACAATCTGTAACCTAGAAAAGCTATTACTTTGCTATCCGAATATAAAGTCTGTGCAAGGATAATGCGTATTTGCCTTTCTCTCAATCAATTATGTGTGCCTGTGTAGAATTAGGTGCAGAAAATCCTTTAGGTCAGTTTTCTATGTAGCCTGATTCTCCTCGCTCGCCACACCGTCCAATAGAAAGGTAGTCTAATATTTTTCATGGACTCATTGGTATTTTTCCGGTATCTTTGCGCTTCAGTTTCATATTAATTTGGAGACGAATTTCGGGCTCTAGTACTTTTGCCTCGGCACTTGGTGATTATCCAACTACTGTAAGAGCAGTGTAGACCTGAAGGAGGTGAAGAGCAGCATGGAGGACATTATATTGGCTCTTGGGTCAAGGTATTCGAGCATTTTAGTGCTTAAAAATGAGGAAGAAATTGATGAGGAAGAAATTGAGGAGAAGGAGTACTCTGCCAGAAATACAGAAAGAAGTGTTGTTAACCCCGCTTCGACGCAGAACATCATATTTTGCATATGCACATAACTTGGAAACAAAAAGGTTTCATGAAAATACTGTTGTTGCTCAGAAAGACGAAGAGGGCCTCACTTCAAAAGAGTTTGGTGGATGCAGAGGGGGACGTAAGACAAGCTCCGGAAAAAATAGGGGCACTAACATGCTGCTTGACGAGTTGTCTCTTTCCGAAGCAACAAGGAGGTTTGAAAAGAGAACGTTACTGTTGAGGCCAAGAGAACAAAATCAACTATGGCGGAAAAAGATGTACATAGTATATGAAGTTCGGGGGGTTCACCTCGAGGAGTTGGAACAGAAGGAGGCCATGGCTAGCATTGTGCGAATTGATGCAAACTTTGCCACTGGAGCAAATGTCTCGTCAAAATCAATACCTTGTGTCTGGGAGAACCCTTTTGCCACCAATCGAGCGCGGTACCGATCAACTTCACCATTTTCTTTTTCTCTTACTTAACATGCACTGCTCTTGTTGATCAGGTAAGCCATCATTCAATTGTCACATCCCTTGCTTTCCTTGGTATTGACATGTCTTTTGTCCATCTCCATATTTGATTAATTTTCCTTCTCCAAGGATGATTTGAGAAAGCAGTATTTTATAATTGCTGTAAGACTACTAGACATTTGTAAAAAAATTGAAGAATAAACCTGGCATGGCATCATCATAAAGTCATCTTGTGCAGTACTGCAAGTGGACCATGATTCTGAGTTTTGTTTTTCATAAAGTGAGTCTACCACTAAAAGTCTAGGGTTTGGCATCTTTCCAACACATGACTCTAACGGCTGCTGGTTCATTTGTTAACGTAATATTTTATGAGAATTTTTTTTGAGATTATGTTGAACCTACATTTTAGAGCTAAAGGTAATATGGTGGATAATGAAGTGAATGGTGGTATGGGGACTGTTGGAGGGGGGCTGTGCAGACAAAGCATGGCCAATGGATGCCTCTGGCAGCGGTGTTCCACAACGACTACCAAGTGCAAATCGAGCCTTCTTACACTACCACCAACCTTTCATTGCGAGAAGCATTGTGTATTGGTCCAACAAAGTCTAGTCCCCATTTCTGAAATGGTTCAGTAGGCATCGTAGGATGCAAAGCCATCTTCCCAGATCTCTGCAATGGTCCTAGCCTCTAACACTCATCACAACTCTTACAATACTTGTGTACATCCTTGAACAAAGTAGGCCACCAGTAACCTGCAAGTAGTATCTTTCTATTGGTAGTCTCTTCTCCAAAATGACCTCCAGCCACTCATTTATGAACTTCATCCAAAACTTTATTTACTTCATGGTGATACAAGCATCGTTTAAGTACTCCATCAGGTCCTAGCTTATACATTCTGCCCCCTACCATAGTATAAGGTAAAGCCTTGATAGCGATTCTCTTCCTCTACTCCTTTTCATAACTAGGTGGGCACTGACCATGAGTAAGGTAGTATCCAATTGGCCACTGCCAATCTAACCAGTCATCTACACTTCCCTGCACCTCCACCGCAAATAAACTCGCATCAGGTAATTGGTCGTCTACTCCTGTGGCGGGCTCTCCTGTTGAAGGGCGTGACAAGTGATCTGCCACAAGATGTAAACGGCCAGGCTTGTAAACAACTTCGAACTCAAACTCGTGCAAGATTATTAACCACCTTGCTATCCTTCCACTTATCAAAGGTTTGTTCACCAGATATATCAGAGCCTGGTGATCCACATAAAACATAAACTTCATTCCAAATAGATAATGCCTGAATTTCTTGACTGCATAAATCATTGCCAGTGCTTCTCTTTCAGTTGTGCTATAGTTCCTTTCAGCACTGTTCATCAACCTGCTAGCATAGTACACAGGTGAATCTATATTTCCTGTAACATTTTGGGCTAACACTGCTCCCAACGCTTCTCCTGAGGCATCACAATGAACATGACATACTACATGCCAGTGAGGGTTAATCAACACAGGTGTAGTTGTTACTGACAATGTAGGTTCCTCAAAAGTCTGTTGATATTCAGCTGTCCATGCAAACACTGCATCTTTCTTCAGAAGCTTGCTCAATGGTGCTGCTATCTGTGCATACCGTCTGACAAATCTTCTGTAATAACTGGTTTGTCCAAGGAATCTCCTTAGACTCTTAACATTTACTGGTGGTGGAGAGGCTTTAATGGCCTCTGTCTTTCTGGGATCCACAAGAAGTCCCCTCTTACACACAATGTGTCCCAAAAGCACCCCTGAGTTCACACAGAAAGTACACTTCTCTGGATTCAGGCCCAGACCTCTCATCCTGCATCTGGCCAAATATAGCTCCAATTTATGCAAGTGCTCATTCTTAGAGCGGTACACACTGAAATCATCCAAGAACACATGCATGAAATCATCCAGATACTCATGAAAAGATTCACTTATCACTCTCTGAAAGGTTGCTGGTGCATTACAAAGTCCAAAAGGCATGACTTTGTATGCATAAGCACCCCAGTTTGTGATGAAAGTTGTCTTTCCCTGGTCTTCTTCTGCCACTTGCACTTGATTATAACCACTGAAGCCATCCATGAATGAGTACATCTCATGGCCTGCCACAGTGTCCAATACCGCTTCTGTGAATGACAAAGGGAAAGGATCTTTCTTCGTACAAGCATTCAACTTCTTATAGTTCACGCAAACTCTCAGTTTACCATTCTTCTTGGGAACTATCACAATGGGTGACAACCAAGTTGTATACTCTATCGGGTATATAAACTTAGCCTCGGCCAACTTCTTGATCTCTTCTCCAACCTTCTGTGCATAGTTGGGATTCATTCTGTACCTTGCCTGTTTGATTGGTATTGACCCTGGTTCCAGTTCAATCTTATGCTGACAGATCTCAGGTGGTATCCCTTTCAGATCCTCGTAGCTCCAAGCAAATACATCTCTGTATTGATGAACGGACTCTTAGCTTCCTCAAAGAATTCTAGCTCCAAATCAGCCCCTACCTTCACCATCCTCGGTTCCCCTTCAGTTCCCACATTCACTTCTCTCACATGCTCATCAGTTGTGATTGTCCAACCAGTCACCACTTCATCCTGTAAAACTCACAGTGGCTGGTTCTTCTAGGATTTCCATTTCTCCCTCTCTTTCTTCATAAAATGTGGTGGGTAACTGCTTGTTTCACCCTCAATTGGTGTTGTTGTCACTACACCACAGCAGATACCTTTTAAACAACTTAGGCCTTCCAGTTGCATCTCTGCAACCTGATCCCACTCTTAGTGTGCAGCGAACAGGGTAGCTTCCTGCTCCTCATCAAGTCCTCCCCTCCAGTCATACTCCCTGACCCCTCGAGGTCTTCTCGTAGCAGGTAGTCTACTAGATTTTTTAGTGGTGATTTGTATCTTGTGCATCCCATCATGCAGAGTTAACTGGGAATTCCAATCATGGAATACCCTGGCATGTTTCAGCCACGGTCGACCCAGCAATAAGGAGTAAGCTTCCATGACTTCATCCATTTTCAACACAGTTACTGTGATCATAAAGATCATCTTTTGAATCTGTATCTTAACTCCTCTTATCAATCCCAATGGCTGTACACTTCTTTGATCTGCCATTGTTACTGTGGTTTCATGTTACTTAGACCAAGCTTCTGCCTTAATTGGTCTGTCATGATATTCACTCCAGAGCCTCCATCTATCAGTACATCAGTTAGTTTTTGCTTCCAATTCTCAATTGGATTACTGGCATAGAATCATCAAAGTCCATGACTGTTTCTCGCCCTTCCGGCTTCACAATAAACTGGTCACCTTGCTGTTCAGGTCTGTGTTCCCTGTCACATGGGCAATTTGACTGATTGCTTGATACAGCCTATGTCTACAATAAGGTGCCACAGCCAATAGCTGTCCAATGGTAATCTCCGCTTTGGACTGGCATATTACTTCAGCCAAAGTCTACTCTGCATTTGCAGCTTCTTTCTTCCCCTTCATCCTCACTCACTTCCTCTTCTCTTTCAGAATCAGAAGAATCTGCCATAGGAATATCAGTACTCTTCTGCATTTCCCTTATGGTATCTGCCACTTCCTTGTGCAGTTCCTTCTCATCTCTCCAAGCCTTATCATCTTCAGGCACATCACTGCCATCTTCATTATCATCACCTTCCTCATCTACTAGAGGTATTATTTTGGCTTTGCTTCTAGTTACTATCATTGTACTTACTTCTGGTACAACATATGGCCTAACCATGTGAGCTGCCACCACTGGCCCCTCATTCACAGGAGCTCTCATCTCATTCTGGTGTCTGATCCAGAATGGACAGGTTGCCTTGCGATGTCCTGCCTGATTACAATAGTAACACAGTTCTTCCCCATTAGGTCCTCGCCCTTGGTCTGTTCTGGGATTGTTTCTGTAATCCTGATTCCCTGGCTGGTAATTCCCCTTGGATTACCCTGATAGTTGCCTCTGGAATTTCCTTGGTAATTCCCTCTTGGATTACCTCTCCCTTCTATGCCATTGTTATAACCACCAAGCCTACCATAGTGGTCCTGATCACTGTTTCTTCTTGGCTGGGGCTGCACTTGATGCACCCTTACTTGCCTAGGTTCTCTTGCTGCTGTCCTTCTGTTGTAGTAACAATTCTCTGTAGAATGGTTATCCATTTTACAGATAGTACAGTGTTTCTCCTTCATGTGGCATTCAGTGGTGGTATGGCCTTCATTCTGGCATTTTGCACACCAAACACCCTTCCTCCAATGTGTTGCAGCCTCTGTGGCATACTTCTTCAAGATTTCTTCTAATATTTTCTCATAGTTATCCCTCTTCAACTTTTCCTTCTTTTTACTCTTCCTCTTAAGCTCTTGCTCTTCTTCCTCATCTGACTCATCCTCAGAGTCCTCATCATCCCTTTTCTCTCTCCTGAGCATTCTTAATTTCTCAATTCTGTTCGCTGTTTCAAATGCCTCCTCCACTGTATTATGGGGTAACATATCCACTTTCTTTTGCAACTCTGGTCTTAGTCCACTCACAAACCAAGTCTTCTGTAAACCTAGTGTTGGTACAGCAGCCAACTTTTTCATCGTCAATTCATATACTCCTCAACAGTTTCATGCTTCTTTTGCTTTAACTGTTGTAAACTTTCATACACTTCATCCTCAGTTTTACTTGTCCTGAACCTATTTTGGAATGTTGTATTCAAGCCATTCCAAGTTAGGAAATGATTATCAAGGAATTTTGCATACCATTCACTTGCTTTCTTTATAAGTGAACAAGGAAACAGTCTCATCTTGGCATCATCGCCATTCTTATTGTTCAGAATACACATGTGCTCAAATTGGCTAATGTGTACATCAGGATCCCCTTTTCCTGAATATATTGGAAAATGTGGTTTTACCCGTGTTGGTTGTAACGCCATCTGTGGCCCTACCCCCTGCCCACTGACAGGTGTTGGCCCCCTTGCTGGTGCTGGTCCTTGAGGACGTGTTGTAGTTGTGGTGGAACTTCCACCAAGTGCTGGCCCCTGAGCACTCCCTGCTACTGGCCCCACTATATTCACAGTATTCCTAGCTCTAGTTGCACTACTTCCCACACTCCGTGTCCCCCCAGAGCCAGATCCAGGCTGCCCGCCTGATCCCCCTGAGCCGACACCTTCGTTGGCCTGTGATCCAAGTGCTCCATTTGATCCAGGTCCAACGGGTTGGGATGTCCTGGTTGTAGTCTCAATCTCAGCTGTTGGGTCTACTTCTTCATACTCTTCCTCTTCCAATTTCTTCTCTCTATTTTCATCTTCCAAGTTCTGCCCTTGGGTTTCTTCTTCTTCACTCATGTAACTCAATTGCAGTGGTGTTGGAGAGTCTGAACTCTCTATTGGCTCGGCCACATCCTCTCCTCCTTCTTCGTCTTCCATTTCAGAAACTGGAGTTCCTGCTTTTGGTGTTCCATGCAAACTCTTATCAAATATTTCTGTCAAATCTTTTATCCAGGGATGTACCTCAGATCTTTCACCTCGTGGTTGATCTTCTTCCTGTACCAATTCCCTTAATATTTCTTGCAAAGAAAAAGAAGGAGTGGCATCCAACTCTAGTTCTTCCGGTATGGGTGATGTACTCTCTGATCTTAAGGTCCAGATGATTCCCCTGTGTCTATTCCTCTCTCCCAAAGATATGGATAATTAGCTTTCAGATAACTTTCTCTTTTTGCTGAATATCTCTGGAGTCTAGCTTCTCTTTCATCACTCATGTCCCATGTCTTTCATTTTTTTAATGTGGCAATAACCAAAACTCTCTTCTGTAGTATCTCTCATATATGCCTGGGTTTCTTTCAAGCTTCAATGCACCCTTGGCTATACTAGAAGTCTCTGTTACCATATAACCATATGGCAAACAAGTCTGAAAAGTTGTTCTTGGTGTGAGTTTGATCCACAGAATATCCTTTGGAATCCAATTCTTTACCAGTACAAGCTCCTCATGCATATGAGTATAAACATTCACCTTCCTTTCCTCCAAGCCTTCAAACTCTACTCGCTTAATGGATAGCAATGCTATCACATAAACCAGTGTTGGTAACCAATGTGCTCTTCCTCTACAGGCCACCTGATAAATCTTTATCACTCCTTTCTCCAGACCCCACTCAGGGTCAGCATCATGCACTCTCTTAAGAATGTTTTCTTTACAACCGTCTGGCAATTCTAAGAACCTCTGAAAGAATTGTTTAGACAATCTTTCCTTCTTAGTTCCACAGGGAATTTGATTCACATAAAATTCTTTAATTCTCCAACCACCATGATCCCACCAGATGCCTGTCACATCTGGTTGTTCATGACCCAGATCCCCAGTATGGTCGCCAAATGTCGAGCGGCTTTTACTCACCCATCCCTTCGCTATCCGAGGTGGAAACTCCAAGATAGAAGAGTTGGATATCTCTAAGCACTCAGCCCGCTCAGAACAATCAGTCATGACCTGCAGCTAGTGAATCATGGTTTTGCTTCCTATTTGTAGTCCTTCTTGTCTTCATGTTATCACATTACCGTGTATACTGAAGCATCAGATTGCTTCAGTATCTACTAAGTTCCAATTAATCATGCATTCATTCCACAGCTTCTCTCGTGTCTCTCTACACAGTATGTTTGTATCGATTCAGTATCGGATTAAGATTAATCATGTATCAT
Organism: Takakia lepidozioides; assembly: GCA_030704615.1. NCBI lineage: Eukaryota > Viridiplantae > Streptophyta > Takakiopsida > Takakiales > Takakiaceae > Takakia > Takakia lepidozioides. The sequence continues at coordinate 21,873,909 of CM060734.1, read as the reverse complement.
GCCTATGCCATGGTGTCTCTATTCTACCCTACTGTATAATTTTACACCTTGCATGAACTAAGCCTCATTCAAGTCATCATCTCCTCTTCACTGTTTCCGCTCTCCGTTACGTCTCTTCCTCTCCTGAACAAGTCGCCCTCCTCCAGAAGTGATCCCCTTCCCGTTGCCGCTCTGCCTAAGCTACCCGCAAGCTGTTCTAACCACCTAACTAACTAACCGTCACCCCTGAAGTAACACGTTCCTTCTGCAGATATCGTTCCCACACAGTCGTTCCCTGTCAATGATAACTGTTCCCCATGTACTATGACAGGCTGTGTCAAGCTGTGCCCAGCTGTGACTGGCTGTGTAAAGCTGTGTCGGGCTGTGACTGACTGTGCGAAGCTGTGTCGGGCTGTGATTGGCTGTGTGAAGATGTGTCGGGCTGTGTCGGGCTGTGTGAAGTTGTGTCGGGCTGTGTAACCCCCCTAAAGCCTGCTCTTGCCACCCCTAAGGCTCCTGTTGGTCTCAGTCTGCGCAAAAATTAAGGGTACCCCACAGAACCCGTAAAAGCGTCTAAGTCCCAAACAGCCCTCTAACAGTGGTACCTGCAGGTTTGAGGTGCATGCTCTGTGGGTCTGCCAAAGGGACAGCCACTATACTGGTGTGTGATCGATGCTCAAGAGGTTGGCATATGGGATGCTTGACACCACCTCTTGAGAGGGTTCCTGATGGAGATTGGTTATGTCCACACTGCTTGGGATAGTGACAATGGACATGACTAGAGGCAGCTAACAAGACATAGGAGGCCGAGCTCATAGGAGTCAATACACGAGATCTCAGGCTCAAGTTCACAGGTTGCAAGACGGCGACTAATAATGGGGCAACTCTTGCACCCGGCCTCTTGATCTATCGAGTTTGAGTGTAGTAGGGACAGTGGTGGAGGACTTAGTGAGGCTATGGTCACTATCACATCTTGTGGCTACCTGGACTTAGAGGGACCTAAGCACCAGCTAGGGGGGCGATTATGTGGACTAGTGACTGCCATAGTGGGCAGCATAGTGGCAGCCTAGTGACTGAGTAGTTGTAGCCTAGTGGTTGGACTAGTGGTGGACTAGTGGTATACTAGTGTGTGGAGTGCACATGTGATGTGTGGTTTTGGACAACGATGTAGTTGTGTAGCGATATGTATGCGCACGACGGCTGTCAAGTTATTTTACCACTAGTGTGAAACTAGCTAGAAAATAGCTAGCTTTTACATATTGGCATTTGGGATTGGCCCAAGTGTCAATCCAGGGGTCAAGGCAGATTTAGGCCCTGGAGTGGTTATCTTCACGGCAAGCGCGGGAGGCTCATCTTTCTTGAGTTGAGCCTCACCGCGCCTAGCTATGGCGCCGTAGTGTGGATTCCCCATGGTGTGGGGTGCACTTGGCTTGACTTGTATTTGAGTGATGAGGTTATATATGCATGAGTTTATGCTTCAGCTTTGTGAGCTCGTGCTTGTATTCTTCTTTCTTTATTATTGTGTGGACTAGTGACTGCCATAGTGGGCAGCATAGTGGCAGCCTACTGACTGACTAGTTGGAGCCTAGTGGTTGGACTAGTGGTTGGACTAGTGGTGGACTAGTGGTATACTAGTGTGTGGCGTGCACATGTGTTGTGTGGTTTTGGACAGCGATGTAGTTGTGTAGCGATATATATGCGCACGACAGGCTAGTCACTACTTACCCATCCCACTCATAACAACAGTGAAAACCCTCAGTTAACTTAAATTAGCTTCAATTAGCAGTACATCAAGTTAGAGTACCAAAATAGCAGCTGGAGATAATTAAAGTTGACCATGTAGTTATGTTGTAGTTGTTTCAAGTAATTTTGCTAGTTAGCTTAAATTAGTAATTATTTAGGTCAAAGTACCGAAAATAGCAGTTGAAAATAACTCAAGTTGACCATGCAGCTATGCTATAATTATTTCAGATAATTTTGTTTAGTTAGCTTAATTTAGCTTCAGTTAGCAGTTACTCAAGACAGAGTACTAGAATAGCATAGCTTATCTTATATAATTTTGTTTAGTTAGCTTAAGTTAGTAGTGATTCAAATCACACAATAGCAGAAGGAGATAACTCATGTTGAGTGTCCAGTTATGCTATAGTATTGAACAAAAAGAAAATCTTGGACCAACCACAAACCAATTTATCTAGCATTTAAACCATGTCGTCTGGCACATCCATAAACTTCTCTTACGACGTCATGAAACACACTGGTTCTCACTCATCAATGCTGGAACCTACCAGGGCAGGCCCCCTGACCACACTGTACCGTCATGGCTACTGCCATCCTCTTGCCGATCATCCCCATCCTGTACATGCCCCGCCTGACTCTGTCCGAACATTCTACTAATGCATGGGCTGCCCATAAATGCACCACCGCCTAGCACCCCATCCCCAAACCTCACCATTCACTTTATCGAATTCACATACTGTAATGACCGCTACCCCAGCTCTTCCACTCTAGAAAAACGTCAAAAATACGCCCCGCTCATCCTCACACTACGCCGGCGTGGCTGGTCCACATGCCCCCTAACTGTCATTACCGCCAGCACCAGAGGCAGCATCCACAATGCCAACATCTCTGCTCTTCACGAAAACCTCAAAATCCCTTTCTCCCCCATACACAAATGTTTTAAAGCAATCCATCTGACGGCGATACGCTCTCTCACTGCTATTATCACTAACAAAAGGCAGCTTGAATCCAGTCTATCCGCTATCTCTTAGGTACCCCGGGGTACCCTTTCTCCTTCGGTTGCTGGGTGTCCCCCCCGGCACCCTCTAGTTTCGTAGGGCCCACCCCCAAAAGGGGGCATTAGGCGCGAGGCAAAGTGGCTCTTAGTTACGCCGGCTTCGGCCAGAGTCATCTCTCTAGCATTTAAACTCCCAACGCATATGTCAATCATTTCACAATCAATTCATAATTATGTTAGGGCAGGGCTTGGATGTAACCATGCATTTGTTTTATTCCATATTCATTTGACTGGTGTAATGATTGTGGGGCTCGTTTTGATACAATGGCAAGCAGATTTGGATTATGGATGTTGTTTATATGATATATTTTTCAATTTCAATTGGTTTAGATTTCAAATAGTTTGGATTTTTTCATTTAATGTCACGGTTTCACAAAAAACTTGGTTGTTTTTATTTAATGCATATTTGTTCGGGCATTCATTCTATATTTGTCTTTATCTAAAGCATTAACATTTTGTTTTTTATATTATATGAAAATTGAAATTACCCGCATTCCCAAGGTTTTTTTTGTTTACCGTGGACATTAGCATTTTGATGTAATTGATAACGAGTATATATCCGAAGATACGTTCTTAAGAAAAAACAGTTGTCTACATAAACATAATTGGCTTGATGAACAAAATCTTTGTCTTGATAAAAAATACCGATACTGATATTGATATTTCTCTTCAAAGTTGAAGGTACTTTGTTCTATGAGCTCTCCTCGCTCCAACCCCATAAGAATGCGGACTTTTTTTTTTTTTTTTTTTTTTTTTTTTTTTTTTTTTTTTTTTTTTTTTTCTGTTAGCCGAAAACAGGTCTTTTCACGTCAAATTGTACGCTACGAGGATACTCCAGATTCATTGCAGGCAATCTATCGTACAAGCTTTCGGGTTTGTACCACAAGCAAACCCTTCCATCTCTGTTGCACGTAGACCATGGCTGCAAGGGTCAATGCCAACACTGTACAGTCCATTCATAAAAGGAAAGGAAGGTGGACGTGTTGCCGAAGCAAGCGTAACTTATGGTGTCACTTGACACAGAAGGGCTACTGCATTCCGGTAGAAAGGTGGACACCTTTGTCCATTCATACGTGAATATAAGGAAAACATGATTGTGCAATCAAGAATCTGTTGTGCAGGGCTTGCTCAATTGGTTAAGAAACCGTTCAAAAGCCTTCCAAGCAGAATGATCACAAATCTGTTTCAAAAGCTGATGTTCTGTAGCCTTCTTTTGCAGGTTTAAATCAAGAAAAGGCAAGGAAAGCCAATAGACAAGACACAGGGGAAAATTTGCACAACGAGCAATTACCTTAGTTGCAAGATCACCACACATCAACTGTGGCAGCGGGCTGTGATTGAGATTACTCACTGCACTTTCACAAGTACTGCCCATATATTTCCTCACAATTTCTATTCATCCAAGTTCAATCCAGGGGTGGCCCGAGCCAAGCTGACACCCTAAGTCCAGGTATCTAAACCTCATTAGTCACTTCAGCAATGGACTGAGCACTCGCCTTGAGGTGTAATTTAATGTTTGCATCCTTGGTTGACTCCAAGTAAGCTTCAGCTGCCTCTCTTGAGAGACCTGCAGACAGGCAGCTTTCTAACATAAAGTTGGGATCTGTGATGTCAACATCATGGTTCAGCTGTACTCCCCAGATGCTCTTAAACAGACGGCACTAGACTGAAATTTAAACACAGGGTAGGCTTCTATGATCCTCTCTCTCTCTCTCTCTCTCTCTCCCCTCCTTAGTCAGCTTCGTGGATCACCTACATGAGGCAAAGTGAAGGGAGAAGGGGTTATAGTGTACTCTAGCATGATGTCTGTGCAGGCCCTTATATCAATACCAAAAAACCAAGGCCCACCATCTAGATATGTCATGCAGCAAATGTCCCAGAGCATGTCAGAAATTTAGAGCATGAGAGATGGGTTGGACTTACTTTACCCCCGGATCAGTTTGAGGACAGAAAAAGACCTGGCCCAAGACAACTTCAACTATTCTCATCTTGATTCCGGAAATGACACTCAAATGCAGTTAGAGCTCTGGTGTAACATGCACTCACCAAGTCCCATGGCCTTTTCTTCGAATAATCACAAACCCTAACCTTCAGAGTTGGAAGACAGGAATTTAAATGCCAAACATACAGAGAGTGTACTCCTTCTCTATTTCTATAGAGACGCCCTCCAATTCTATTGCTCATTTGCGAGAAACCAGGGGTCATCTCAAAGCGCGGGGTGAATGCCCCCTCCATAGAAGATGCTTCTCTGGAATGTAATTGCCAGCTGAAGTACACCTGAGACATTGAAAATGTTCTTCAAACCTCCTGCAATCTTACGCACACATACACAAACGTTATGTGGTCGGACTTCATCCCTTCCCCCATCATTTGCTCATAGGTCTCCAAATCCTCCATCTCGTGCCCCTGCTGTGCATACCCTGCAAGCATCGCACTCCACGACACCACATCTCGTTCAGCCTTAGTGTTGAACACTCCCTTTGCATCCTCATCCCCCCACATTTGGCATACATGTCCACCAGGGCAATGTTCAGAATGACATCTGGAATCTGACAGGCATTCACCTTTTTGCCTCGGTTGTCCCATCATTCAGAAAAATAACTCCAAACTATCAGATCACATAACATTAAACTGCCCCCAACAAGAAAAGATTCAAAGCTCGGGGCGCAACTCAAGTGTTCGATATTCTCCGCAATAGATGCATAATCCATTCGAGCGTCGTCTTTGTTTTTCTTGTGGCGTCAATGGCTTGAATCGGACAGCATCAATCTGCATAGGATCACTACCGGATGTCTGATAGATCGTTGTGTTTGGTGCCGTAGTAGCAGCGGCATGATGTGTCATCGACCATCCAGATCGCTTCTCTTGACATCTTTCGAACAAATGATTATCGCATGCAATGACTTGGGTGATGAATTTGCTCAGTGTACTCACGTTTGACATTGTCAGCAACAAATTTTTTACATCCTCTTTTAGCCCACATCGAAACTGACTAATGAGACTCTTCTCACTCCAGTCGAGGTCGCATGCAAGTTGTCGAAATTCGGCAGTATAAACGAAAACAGGACATGCTCCTTGTCGAAGATTTCGCATCTTTGTCTCTGCAACTCTTTCTCTATCATTCTTTCTAAACGTTGCAGTGAACTCGGACATGAACGCTTCAAAATTGTAGAGTAAATGCGATTTTTTTTTAAATAGCGGTGCAAACCAAGATAGGGCAGTGTCTGATAGAAGGGTGCCCACGAATCCCACTTGAATACCTTCATCGGGGTAGCGTTGTGGATGTAGTCGTAGGAAAATCGTACTTGTTGAACAAAACCGCGAAATCTTGATATCGTCCCATCAAATTTCTCGGGCATGCTAATCTTTGGTTCTCTCGTAATCTGTTGAGGAGGAACCGTTGCATATGAGCTGTTGCAATAAGAGCTGTTGCAGTAGGGACTCGTATGGTTGAAGATCCATTGTTCGACTCCTTTAACTCTGAAATTTGTTGTTGCAAATTGTGGAGAACGTTGCCAAGATCTTGAGACTGGGCAGCTTGTAATTGGGCGATAGAAGTACAAAGTTCTTGCATCTGAAGCTGAAGACTCTACAAGGTGGCGACCATTTCCGCAAATGTGTCTTCCATCTTAACTAACTAAAGAACAAACTTTAGTCTCGTCAAACTGTCAAGGACGAGAACATGACTGAACACAAACAAGAGATCAGACTAGAAGTACAAGACTAGACATGAAGTCAAGGTCGGCATGGCCGAATGCATGATGGGTAAACATGAATCAAGATGATCTTTATAACAATGGACAAGAGTACAAGATACTGGAACTCAACTTGAATACTGAAGTACTGGAAACTGGACTGGAATACCGGATATTAGAAACTGGACTAGAGTACTAGAAGCTAGACTGGAGTACTGGGACTGGAAACAAGAGTAGCTTGAACTTGTGTTGGCGAGACTGAATAGTGTTCAGTCTTGCTTCATATATATACTTGCTACTAGGAAGTTCCCTCAGAAGCTTTCCCAATGGAGGTTTCTTAATGGAGAAGTTTTCCTAAAACAAAAGACGTATCTTGATGGAGAAGTTTCCTCCAAAGGAAGCTTCCAAAGCAGTTTCCCAAGTTACTCTCGGTAATTTGATAAACTCTCAGTAATTTGGTAGCTAATGACAACTTATGGTAAATCATGATAGATCATGATAAATCACGGTAAATCATGGTAACTTGGTAATTTCTGGTATTTATTCCTGGTAAGTTCTTCTGGGCTATGTCCGTGATAGTAGCATGAAAGTATCAAAAAACAGACAACAGAGATGAGGAGAAGCTTTGGAATGAACACTTTTTCGATCCCAGTGAATGGTGGGACAATGGAGACAAGAAGGTGAATGTCTGTTGGATTACAGAGAGAAACAGATGCAATTCAGAATTGGAACTACTGCAATAAGTAAGGTTGGGATGTTTGCTGGAAGAACTTCATGCCGTCAATGTCAGCTGCTAGCAGCAAGGCTGAGATATATTTATGATCTGTACACAGGCAGATAGCTGAAGGACCAGGGATAGAGGTCCAGCTTCATCCAAGAGGGCCGGATTTCAAACGGAAGATTACTTTTGATTCCATGTGGATCAATAGCTACAAGAAATCTGCGTGGGTAGATGGTCAACTGAAAACAGCAGCGGCAGCAGCGCAAATGATAGAACAAGGCACTGCTAATGAAGGCACCTTCTTCAACACATTTCAGCTTGTTTTTCCCTGTTATCATAAAGTTAGCTCGTTGGTGGATCTATGGTGGTTTTGGAGTGATTTTGACATGTTACTGCCAATGTGGCAACAGGAGAGAATCGAAAAATAGATAACAGAGACGAGGAGAAGCTCTGGAATGAATGCGTTTCCGACCCCAGTCAATGGTGGAACAATCGAGGCAAAAAAGTGAATGTCTGTTGGAAGCAGATGCAAGTCAGCATATGAACTAGTGTGATAAGTAGGGTTGGGGTGTTTGCTGGAACAATTCTAGGCTGTCATTGTCAGCTGCTAGCAGCAAGGCAAAGATGTATGCATGATCTGTGCAGAGGCATGGATAGCTGAAGGACCAGGGACAGAGTGTGGGTCCAGATTCATCCAAGATGGCCAGATTTCAAGCTCCAGATTATCTATGATTCACTGGGGAAGGATAGCTACAAGAAACCTGCATAGGTAGATGGTCAACTGGAAGCCGCAGCAGCAGCGACACAATTGATAAAATTAGGCACTACTAATCAATGCACATTCTTCAACACATTTCACCCTGTGTTTCCCTCTTATCAGAATCGGCCCTAAATTTTCATGTTGAATTCTGCAAGTTAGCTGGTTGACTGAATTGGAGGTCGGAAAACGAAGATATCCAGTCACAGTAGGGACCATGCGGCTGGACACCACAAATTCCTCACCAAAAAAATGTCTCTTTCTATCTCCAGACCTTGCACCTTGCTTCACAGTTCCGGTAAAAATCAGAGTGCAAAATCAAGATATCTCTGTAGAAGCACTTTTGGATTTAGGGGCTTTAGCATGTTTTATTGACAAAAACTTTACGAAGCAACACAATTTAACACTCGTAAAGAAGAAACTCTCGGCCCCCGTTGAAGTCATCGATGGACGACCGTTAGCATCAAAAAATATCGACCATGAAACTCGACTACTTGAAGTGAAGCTTAAAGATCAAGCATCATATATTATTCTTAACGTCATCCAGTCTCCAACGAATCCTGTGATCCTTGGACTTCCCTGGTTTGTACTTCACAATCCTGACATCGACTAGCGATCGTGAAAAAATTCTGCAAGACAAAAATGTAGAAATATCAAAGGTATTCAACCCCTGTTCCTTGGAGCTAGAGCTTGCATGAGAGCTACCAAAAAAGATGCAGCATTTGCACTTTATGCGACTCCAATCAAGACCACAACAGACAAAAGTACTTCAACATTACCCACTCAATATCAAGATTTCAAGCCTAGTTATCATTCCTGACCGTGACATGGCGCTGACACGTCGGCCGTCATGTCCGACGTGCGTCACGTCACGTCGAATCCGGACGTTTACCCATGTAATTTTTTTTACATTTGATTTTTACGATTTACTTCTACCCTTTCTAATGACATGGCAGCCACGGTGTAAAACAGACGTGGCTAATTATTAATATTTATTAATTCCTTTTGAAAAATGCGTCCGCCTATATTGACGATCGCATATAATTTATTATTTTTTAAATGAAGCGACCGCCCATATTGGCGGTCGCTTGTAATTTAATATTTTGCTAAATTAAGCGACCGCCTATATTGGCGGTCGCCGGTAATTTATTAATTTTTAAATGAAGTGACCGCCCATATTGGCAGTCACTTGTATTTTATTATATTTTAAAATAAGCGACCGCATATATTGGCGGTCGGTTGAAGTTTATTATGTTTTAAATGAAGCGACCGTCTAGATTGGCGGTTGCTCGCACTTTATTATATTATTATTATTATATCTTTAATATATTTTGCAAAAATACAACGACCGCCATGTGGCTGTCGTTTTAGTTTTTTTTTTAAAATTAGCAACTGCCATTAGCGGTCGCTTATTTTTATTTTTATTTTTAATAATAGCGACCGCCGTTTGGCGGTCGTTTCTTTAGTAAATTTTTGAAAAATGCAGCGACAGTCGCTATTTTTGTTAATAAACAATACAGCGACCGCCATTTGGCGGCGGTCGCTTGATTTGATTTTGATTCTTAAATTAAGCGACCGCCGTTTGGCGGTCGCTTACTCAATATATTTAAAAAAAATGAAGCGACTTGGGGGGCTGGTGCGCGCCTATATAAACCATTCCCCCTTCCTTTTCTGATCACTTTTGCCCCTTTCGTGGTGCGGTTCCTTGGCATCCTATAGTCCTCTCGGACTTCGTTGCTTAGCACTACCAACGGAAGGTGCAAAGGTGATTATTTAGGGGGGGGGCGGTTGTCGGTTTTGTATTGGTCAGTCCCACACCCTTGTTCACGGTCCAATCATCGTATCACCATTTTGCTGTTTTCGGATCTCCTGTGGCCTGTTTTTTTGCAGAAACTACGAAGACACCATCCACACGCGTCTATTACCGTTTTCTGAGGTTTTGTTCCCTGTAGTGGGCAAAGGTTTATACAATGTCGGGGGTTGTGGATTCAAGTTGTGGGGCGGGGTCGTATGGGGGTCGGAGGAAGAGAAAACGTGCCCACGAGCAGGATAGTCAGGTCAACAAGCCAGATTAACCGGGACCAGATGCCTTGGATAGGGTGAAAGAAGTGGTGGTGGATCATTTCAAGGGTAGAGACATGATGAGGCTGGAGAGTGCTTATGTCAGGCATGGATGGGAGGGGTTTCAGATTTTCCAGCAGAATATGGAGAGGAAAATGACGAACGCTTTGGCGGGGGTTAAGTGGACGGCGGACAGGGACAAGCCGAAGTTCAATCGGTGGATCCAAAGCAGGGCGAAAGACGTCACGTGGAATTTAAGGCAGCTAATGAAGACATGGAAGGGTAGAACAACCGAGGGTCAAGTGCCCTCCGCCAAAGCTGAGTTAATGCGACATGTCGAGTATTGGGCTTGCTCGACAAGTCAAAATTCACATCGCTGGATTAAGGTTGTCCCTTGGAAGGCGGGGTCATCGGGCGGGGGAGGCACAATTGGTCTTTATTACCTGAACTTTAGTGCGAAGGTGGTAGAGATTGGCCCTTACAAAGAATGAGGGTATGCTAAGGTCCATCAGTGTAGGATTATTGGTGATTCTAGAATATCGGAGCGTTGGGAGCTAGCGGGAAAAAAACCCAAGTCCAAAAATCCAAAAAATGCATTGAGACAACATAACGACGAGTGTTTGGCAGTGGAGTTCCAGCATCCGGGTGTTATCTCATATTTTGCTGTGAATGCACGTGAGGTAGAGGGTTACACTCGCTAGTGGAATGGGGGGACAATACGTGACATGATGAACCTTGACAGAAAATGGGGCAACGATTCGGACAATAGGGTGATTTTGGAATAAAGAGGAACGGAAGCAAAGTTCCAGGAATGCGATCGTTTGCTTCGTTTCCGGAAAGTGCACAGTAAACTTGCCTGGGCACTGGTGTGCATCATGGATGCTGTCCACAAGAACAGTGTCATGCACAACGACTTGTTCCTCAACAACATCTTGTTGCATTTTCCAGATGGCACCGATGAAATCAAGATTGGGGTGTGTGATTAGGGCTTAGCCACCCCATTGGGCATACACAAAGCCTCGTCGTACCAATTTGAAAACCCAGACAAGCTGGACCGGGAACTCGCGAAAAGATGGTGGATGGAAAAATATATTACATCGGTTTTCAATGCGAATGTCACCCCCCCCCCCCCCCCCCCCCCCCAGGACATGACGTCGGAGGCATTTGCCATTGGGAATATAGCAGTACGAATAAATGGCGGCACTTATTATGATGAAAGTATGTTCGAGGACCAATTTATGGGAGGTTGTTGGCATTCAATGCTACAAAGGTTGTACGACAACAACAAAAATAAGAGAGTCACATTAGCCCATGTAGTACTTCGGTTCATGGGCAAGCCATTCAATTGGCCTGAGCCAAAAAATGTATATAGGACAGAGTAGACCATAGTCTCGTAGATATGAGATTCGTGGCAGTACAATGGTTCTTTTATGAAGACAGAACTCAATTTTGATCGTGCATGTAATAAATAAAATCTCATTGTAAATACTACATTGCATATGCTCGACCCTGACACCTGTCATCGCAACATAAATGGTTTGTGTATTGTCTCACTATTTATATTTGTAATGTTCCAATGTTTTCGTTAGGGTTATGAGAAAATGATGTATTAGTTCCGTAGGAGTTAAACAACAAACGTCCCACATCTCAGTCGGATGTGCAACACTACCATGAGAGGCATGGATCGGAAACTAATAGGGGCACATGCGACCTCCGAAGACCGAATGTTTGATACTAGGTCCAGCGAATGGTCTACTTGAACGTCCGGAGGTCGCATGTATATCTATTAGTTTTTTTATCCTTGTCACTCATGATAGTATCGACATTTGAATAAGATATGGAACGTTTGTTGTCTAACTCGTACGGAACCAATATATCATTTTCTCAGTACCCTGTCAGAAACATTGAAACATTCGAAGTTACAAACAGTGACACAATACACGGCCGGTTTTGCAGTAATGACATCTGTGAGGTTCGAGCGTATGCAATTTATTATTTACAACGGAACTTTATTTACTCGGGGGACCGGTGCTGCTGCAGGAGCGCAACTGATGGTGCGAGTTCTCTATTGATTGGAGCTGTCACAACCAATATCAACAATCATATTTACGATAAGGTGTTTCATGCTATTATTGTTCATCTAGCTGAATTCTGTAGTACTCTTTTTGCTATTCCCATGCCAACAACATCAGGTCCTCTGGAGACTGTCATGTTCAAACGAACGTATCAGCCACCCCAGCTAGCTTGCAGGCTGCAGCCACGGCCCACCATAAATTGAATTAATTGGAGATTTTGTGCGAAGTTCCTAGTTTCATGTCTGTGGTGGCTGATATGGAATTCGGAATATGATAGTCCCAGTGGACCTGATGTTGTTGGCATGGGAGTAGCAAAACGATTCCTAAATAATTCAGCTACATGAACATCGGCAGTATAAAACACCTTGCAGTATATATGATTCTTGAGATTGTTTGCATGGATTATTTGTGTTTGTGCCTTCAAGTGACGAACATTTCCGCCATGGTGCGGAAGAGGTGCATTGGCCACATTAAACGGTTGATGTGATACCATTTCACAAATGTATCACATTGCATTTGTGAAAATGTATCACATGAACCGTTCCATGTGGCTTACGAGAGTCTTCGATGGGTACGAGATCAATGTGGCCTACGAGATCAGCTTCCACCAACAAACATGTGATCATTTCAGAAGCGCTTGAAGCGACGATAGGCAAGGTTCTTCATCCAGATGTTCAACATGGTGAGGTCTTCTATAATGTCTCTTGCTTCGTAATGAGGTGCTTCTCCAACTCTTATTTTTCCAATGTTGATATTCTCCATCTGGAACATATCCACACATGCGTATATAAATACTTAAAAAACCAAATGACCATCAAAACTGGAAGCTGCGGATGAGGCTTATAAAAGTGGAGATGGTCATTTGCTTATTTAAGGATTTATGCACACATGTGTGGATCTGTTCCAGGTGGGGAACATCGACAAAAGTGGACATGAAGAAGCACCGCATTACAAAGCAGGAGACACTACAAAAAGAGCTTCAAATGAGATACCATGTAATAAGTCCCGGTCTAACATGAGACGAAACCCCATTCATTCAATGGGCGATTGAATGGTTGCCTATCCAAATGATTTTCGTTTGCTTTCAATCTTTGCCACTATATTCAATATACCATGTATCAGGTCTCGGACTAATATGAGATCAATCGAAATTCATTCGATGGCTCAACGGATGGTTGGCCATCGAAATGATTTTGGTTCGCTTTGAGACTTGGCCAGTATGTTCAATATACTATGTAAGAGGCCCCAGAATAATATGAGATCAATCAAAATTCGTTCAATGGGCCAACGGATGGTTGCCCATCCAAATGATTTTCGTTCGCTTTGAGACTTGGCCAATGTGTTCAATGTACCATCTGATAAGTCCCAGTGTAATATGAGATCAATCAAAATTTGTTTGATGGGCCAATGAGACGTTCACTTGTCATCTGGTTTTTGTTCATTGCGAAAAAGAAATCCTGCAATGCAACCATATCCGTTCAATGGGTGCAATAGCCGTGCCCCTCTTTTGCCCGCATGTGCTTGAACATGTGTGCGACACATGTGCGGAGACACAACAGACGAATAAATCATTTGCCTCCCCATCGACGTGCTCACCCCTCAAGCCATTCGAAAATTTAATTGAATTTAAATTAATTTTAAGCCAATAAATAGGTCTTCATTGCCTTTCATTGGGGGTTTCTGGCACGTATCGATTTTGTTTTTGGCTCAATTTTGTTCTGCGGCTTCAAGCATCCCACCACTAACCCCCCCCCCCCCCCCCCGCGCCAAAATTTGGACCAATAAAAAATGTCCCAAAGAAAAAATGTTATCTTTGCTTACTATTGCAAAACTCTCTATGAAGAGTGCATGAAGTAGAACACAAATCAAGTTTGGAGTGCAAAACAAGGAAGAAACTGTGGTTTTGGGTCCAAATGAATTTTGTTCGTTCCCAAATTTGGCACGCACGTTGCATATTGAGTCATTACACGCCCCATTAAAAAATGGAATGAAAAACAAATCATGAGCACGCGAAATGTAGTCCAACAGGTCCCAAAGTAATAGCAGATCCAACGGAATTCATTCAATTGGTGAACGGATGGTTGCCCATCCAAATCATTTTTGTTTGCTTCCAGACTTTTCCAGTACGTTCGGGACACCCTCTCACAGGTCCCGAACTAATATGAGATCAATCGAAATTCATTCGATGGCTCAATGGATGGTTGGCCATCGAAATCATTTTGGTTCACTTTGAAACTTGGCCAGTATGTTCAATGTACCATGTAAGAGGCCCCATAGTAATATGAGATCAATCAAAATTCGTTCAATGGGCCAATAGATGGTTGCCCATCCAAATGATTTTCGTTCGCTTTGAGACTTGGGCAGTGTGTTCAATGTACCATCTCACAGGCCCCAGAGTAATATGAGATGAATCGAAATTATTTTGTGCTTTGAGAACTTTGTGGGTATGTTCGTCATACGTAAAAAGATCATAGATTTTGCGAAATGATTATGAAATACGCAGGGACTAGGCGAAATTTGTTTGGAAGACGACCGTTCGTAACTCGTTATAACTTATTGGTTAACATCAATTTTCCTTGTTCTCCAGCTTTCGGAGTTCATTGCAGATATCCACATACACGTCATGACCAAATATGACACCATTGTAAATTTGTTTACAGGGTGAACCACTTCTTCCCCATCACACGAGTGTAAATGTGAAGAAAACGCTGCTCATGCAATTGAAATTGGTAGGTGCCGCATATGTGCATTGTGTATTAACAAAATTGGTGATATACAAAATTGGCGGAATGCTATCACTGTGTTTTCCAACAATATTCAAGGTACAACAAGAATGCACATTGTCTATGTACTATGCTGTCAGTCATTAAAAAGCCTAGTCGTCACTGTCCAAGGACAAGGGATGTGATGTTGTGGCCTGATTTGCACTGCCAATACGGAGAGCTTGCGACCGTGATCTCGTGATCAATGAGGGGCCCAATGGCATGTGATCAATTCTGGCTTGCATCCGCCTACTTCGTGGCGAAAGTTGACTTTCTTCTTCACTCTCACGACGTAGCGGAGGTGGATCGACAACAAGTGCTCAGGCTGCATGCAAATCGGCAACGAGGCCGTCCATATTCGGCAATAGAGCCCCCGAAACACGATGATAACGGTATGTCCGTAGTCGCCTCCATTGCTCTACAATTGTCTTTATAGTACTTTTGAAACTTTCCAACCGTCTCTCGCGGGCCCTGTCCCTAATCATTGTGTCGTTTCGACGATAAGCCGCCTCGTACGCCTCATTCATTTGGCGTTGACATATTATAGCATCTTCCAGTTCGGATAGCAACAAATGTCTCCCAATTGGTTCTCGGTCATACAATTTGTTTTCCTCCGGCATCCATGGAACCTGTGGGAGCCGGATAAACCTGGACCTTCTCTGACTCAAATGCCCTCCCAAATTGCGGCAAAACTGCTCTCTTTCCCACCAATCGGGAATGTCTCCCGCACATATAATTATCTCCCAGTCAGATGTAACCCAGAATACTGGGGATCTTTGACGTATGCCAGGTTTCCGACATGTATGCCATGCATCTCTCTGTCTGCATCCCAGTTCTTGCCCCAATGCACACAATTCAGAAATGTAAATGGTAGCCCATCCAATGGGAGGTTGTGTCGATTGTATTCAAAACCTATGGGCATCCGATCCTCCAAGCCCACCAGCTCATAGAAACGGCGATGGATTGGTATACGGCATTCTGGGCAAGCACTCATCCGCAAAGCTTGCGGGATAAGACATGTGAGATGGAACATATGTTCACATGATCCAAACATCCTGGAAGCCAGAGGAGGGCCTATGGGAGCATTCTGCGATGACCTCACAGAAATCGCAGCAAAAAAATACCCCCCACCCAACCAATGGCCTCCTTTTCCACGTGACTACGTGTCGTGGAATAATGAAATGCTACGCACATAGAAGTTGTCTAGAGAGAAAGTGAGGGAAGAATGAGCCTCCCTTGGCTTATATCCCCCCCCCCAATTCCTCGGGCCACGCGCAGGGCAAACCTTCTAGAAGTGACCGGTCGCCCCATTTTCCGAAAAAAAAAAAAAAAAACGACCGCCAGAACTGGCGGTCGCTCCATTTTCCGAAAATAAAATAAATAAACAACCGCCAGCATTGGCGGTCGCTACATTTATAGTGACATTAAGAATTAAAGCGACCGCCAGTAATGGCGGTCGCTCCATTCCCCCCAAAAAAAAAACAAGCGACCGCCAATAATGGCTGTCGCTTCATTTCCAAAGAAATTAAAATAAAATCGTCATTTATAAAATTAAATAATTACAGCGACCGCCAGTAATGGCGGTCGCTGCATGTACAAAACATATATCCCCCCCCCCCCCTCATTCCTCGCTCCACGCGCACGGCAGACCTCGTAGAAGCAACCGACACCTTGGCGGTCGCTCCATTTCGAAAAAATAAAAAATAAAAGCGACCGCAGGTAATGGCGGTCGCTGCATTTTCTTAAAAAAAAAACTTCAAGCAACCGCTAGTAATGGAAGCGAGGGGAGAATGATTCGGAGCTTATATGCCCCCCCCCTCCCCCCCCGGCCTCATTCCTCGCTCCACGCGCAGGGCAGACCTTGTAGAAGCGACCGCCACCTTGGCGGTCGCTCCATTTAAAAAACATAAAAAAAAGACCGCCACAAATGGCGGTCGCTCCATTTCGTAATAAAATAAAATAAAAGCGACCGCCAGTAAAAAAGAACAATTACAGCGATCGCCAATAATGGCAGTCGCTGCATTTACAAAAAAAAAAAAAACTTCAAGCGACCGCCAGTAATGGAAGTGAGGGGAGAATGAGTCGAAGCTTATATGCCCCTCCCCCCCGCCTCACTCCTCGCTCCATGCGCAGGGCACACCTCGTAGAAGCGACCGCCACCTTGGCGGTCGCTCCATTTAAAAAACCCAAAAAAACGATCGCAAAATATGGCGGTCGATCCATTTTCCAAAATTAAAAAAATAAGCGACCTCCAGTAATGGCGGACGATGAGCCACCAATGCGACGTGTACTTCCTCATCTGGACCCCGTACGATGGTAAGTGGAGCCTACTCGAAGTCTGATAATGCTGTTGGAGGTTGAGGCTTCGAACCCAGGGGGCAACGAAATCATGTTTGCAGGCAGTTTCGAAAATCAGAATGCTCAAATCACTGCGTGGTCCCAAGTTCAAGGTGTTGGACACTATCGATGGTTGCAGGGACCTATAAATCATTTGAGTCAAGAACGAAGAGCCGAATACTTGGCAAGTACTATTCGTCGGATTTTGGATTTTTCCCAACTCCAAAGCAAGTCCAAGATTTTACCGCTCCTCGAGGAACTCGGCGCTAGAAGAGGGGGTGATGTCACGGACATAGCCAGAGGAACTTACCAGGAGTAAATACCAGAAGTTTCCAAGTTATGATGTTACCGAAAGTTATCAAGATTTATCATGATTTACCATAAGTTATCATTAATTATCAAGTTACCGAGAGTAACTTGGGAAACTGCTCAGGAAGCTTCCTTTGGAGGAAACTTCTCCATCAAGATACCTCTTTTATTTAATAAAACTTCTCCATCAAGAAACCTCCATTGGGGAAGCTTCTTATGGAACTTCCTAGTAGCCAGTATATATAGGAGGCGAGACTGGACACTATTCAGTCTCGCCAACACAAGTTCAAACTACTCTTGTTTTCAGTCCCAGTACTCCAGTCCAGCTTCCAGTACTCTAGTCCAGTTTCCAGTATTTGGTACTCCAGTCCAGTTTCCAGCACTTCAGTATTCAAGTCGAGTTCCAGTATCTTGTACTCTTGTCCATTGTTATAAAGATCATCTTGATTCATGTTTACCCATCATGCATTCGGCCATGCCGACCTTGACTTCTTGTCTAGTCTGTACCTCTAGTCTGATCTCTTGTTTGTGTTCAGTCATGTTCTCGTCCTTGACAGCTGCCACATAACTTGTCAAAGTCACTCCAAACCACCACAGATCTACCCAACGAGCTAACTATCAGAATTCAATATGCATATCAGGGCCGAGTCTGATGAGAGGGCAAAACAGGCTGAAAAGGTCGAAGAAGAAAGTGCCCTCACTACATTGTCCTTGACCCTATGTCATGACCCATGGAGGATTTGACCGACCATCAATCCAAAAAGACCTCTTGTGTGTGCTGCTTGTGTCTGTAGTCAGGTGATGTCGGATTGGTCTGTGATAACCACCACGAGCAAGCAGAAATTGAAACACGGTCTGTTAGCTAAGACCAAACTGACTCTCCCAAGAACCTTGTAAACATCAGGAAGAATATCAAATCGTGGTACTAACATGAGCCAAGAGCCGACATTTGCAAGACAAACTTCTTCACATTGTACATTAAGAAAAGCCACACCTTGCGATTGCGGTTGTCCCACCATCGTGCAAATTCCAGCTCTCATGCGGTGTACTCATAATCTGCAAATGTCTCCCTCGGCGTTGTAAGACGCCTCTCTTTGGCCCTCCCAAGCCCTTTTAGGATAGTGCCGTCGGCCCGGGCTGGGTTGCTGGTTGGCCCCGCTGCCAGGTCAGCTCCTCCTGCGACGCGCTCCCATGCACTCTTGCTGGCCCGCGGGCTTCGCTTGATGTCGACGCCCCAACACCGGGGCGATCATATTGGAGCAAGTTATTCGTGCAGGAGGTTACTGTTGTCAAGGGTCCCAGTTTCCCATGAGGCAGTGATGGAAGCCAACGCACTCGCTTGAAGAAGAACCCCTTACCCGTGGATCTACAAGCAATTTTATTCTGAAGCACTCATTTTCAAGAGCACGAAATCTCTACATTTCTTCGACCAGTTAGTGGTGAACAGATATGTCACTAAGATCTGGAGGAAGACCAGCTTTAGAGGGTTTTACTACTTTTCCGAGTCAAAGAGTGTGATAAGTCAGACGTGCAGGATGGACGTGAAGCTATCAGCAGCTCTCACTTCAGAAACTGTGCAGTATGAATCTGGAGTCTGGACTTGGACCAGAAAGGGTGATGGCCCCGAATTCGACATGCACTCTCCAAGAATTAGATCGACACGATCATACCAGCCGAGGTCCAACTGTCCCGTCCCTTCTACTTCCTCTGTTGACCAGTGTTTTTATCTCACTGATACCTGCAGCGGACTCGTCGATTACCTTATTTGACAAGCTTGATCCCGAGGGCTGATTCTTGAACTTTGATGGGTTGTTGATGGGTTTCAACTGCCTGCACCTGCTTGCAAGCAGGCTTTGCTTCATTCAACAACGCAGTCTAGATGGGAGCTCGGATGGCAGAAACTACTTATCATTTCTTACTTGCGGGCTCCGCTTAAGCCCAAAGTTGTGATTACGATATCTCGTTTGATATCTAGATCTAATCTACTTCGCGACGTGGCAGGGAGCTAGCTAGAAGGCAGGGCAACGATCAAAAGGAGCCGACGTGGGACGGAGCCAGGAACAAGCCAGGCCGGGCATGAGGACGGCAGCCCGGGCCCACGGTACTTTCATGAAAGTCTTGGGACATAGTGCCAAGGGACGCCTCTCTTGGTTATTTTGGGGCAGGTTCCAAGGAAATTGACGAAGGCGATGACGTGGCCACGAAACGTGGCGACGATGACATGGCGATAATGACGTGGCGACGATGACTTGGCACCCTATATCTGCTCTACGCTAAACTAGCTTCCGACCTTCGGTCGTCGCTAGAATAAGCGTCTCATAGAGTCCTTTGGGGGACCGAAGCCAGCTGCAATGCTATGTGGTACTGCACTCTTGTTTTGTGATGAACCATTTCATATGGTGAGGGTGAAAGAGGAAGATTCAACGTTTCTTGTTCCGGTGGTGAGAAGGAGAGATTCACCAATTGGTCTTGTGTGCATAGTCCAGGTACAATATAGCTCCAGCTGCTTGTGGGTTACAACGTTACAACGGTACAACCCACTGGGTTATGAGCTGATCCAGAACTTGCCTTTGGTCACGCCCAGAGTGAGAATAGGGAAGCTGAGAGAGAGTGTGGTGTGTGAATTTAGTCTTGAATGTGTCTGTCTTTGTTCTTGTGCCTTTCTCTCTCTACTTCAGTGGTGGCACCAACTCCGATACTGTTTTCCACCGCCGCCATCGCCCCCAAACAACCTTCCCTCCCCCTTCTGTCAGCCCTCTCATGTCCATCCACTCCAGGCGCTGGTCTATGGCCACAACACTACAGCTAGGAGATTTTAGTGCTCCATATATCTCTCTTTCTATCACTCACACTATCTCATCGAGTGTGGGATGTTGGTGCAACAGCTCATTGAGCTTTGGCAACATGCCAATGGCTGATGGGACCGTGCACCGTCAACCATGTGGAACGTCCCGATGGATCTTCATTTTTGAGTGGGGTAATTTCTGGCTCTTCAATTCTTGATTAGTTATGAATGTTGAATATACAGGGACATTAGGTTTTAGGTTTTCCCTTCAAAAACCGGTTGGATAACATTAGGTTCTTCGGAATGGTGAAGCTGCATTTTATGAGGTTGCTTTCTGCAGACAAGATTTATTGGATGCAATGACGCCGTTGGGCAGCTGAATTATTTAGTAGCTCATACAGCTGCAGCGTATCTAGCAGTGTTGTTGGGCAGTATTGAGTGAACAGGGTATCTATAGGCCGGGTATCAAACTGGATATTAAGATATTGATACCACGGGTAGTAGAGTTTCAATAACCGGCGATTGTAGACAACTATGAATAAACATGTTTTGATTCAGGTTGAATGGCCCGTTGTGCCCGGGACGAAGGAAGTTCTAGTGCTTTGAGATTGTTTGTTCAAGGTCAAATCGCTTGCATTTTCAGTGCTTGTCAGAGGATAGTGTGATCGACTGGTTATCGCCTTGGGTCACTTTTATTTCCACTTCGCTGACAAATCAGCACTTGAATAAAGTAAGAAAATTTGTGACCACTGTTATTCATGTAGGAACTCTTGGATTTCTTGTCTGCACCAGGTGTCTGTGCAAAAGTGCAAATATCTGAAGAGAGCGAGTGTGCAGGCATATGCTTGCAAGATGCCAACTCAGGTCAGCCTTCGCACTTGTTTGGGTTGTTTTGTTTTGGTCCATGTTTCCCATATCAACAAATGCAGACTAAGAAAATTATGGTTAGGTGTTTCTAGACACTGCAGGAAAACGCGACCCAGATGGATGGTTATTTTCTTCCTGGATTTATTTTGTAATAGCATGACAAAGACTCTCACTGTCTTTTTCCATCATTCAGGAGTCTCCAGACATACCTAAAAGCAGTACTGACTATACTTGGATTGAATTTATAAGGCGAGTTTCTGTGTGGACGTTGGTTGGGGGTAGCAGAAGATGGAGGCCCTGTGCATTCACAATTGGTCAACCCCTCTTTGGGTGACAGCAGAGGTAGCCACCATGGTACAAGGCAGAGCACTATCTGTTGATGGTTCAGATCATTGTCAAAGGACACAGCCTGCCCAAACACGAACAATGGACAAAGTTGAGTATCAACCAGCCTGGTGTGAAGGACAGACGCAAGGAGTCAACATGAACTCTTGTGCCACGTGTGGGGATGTGAGGACACTGGGTAAGGCAGGTCGAATGAAAGAGGCGCTGTACATTTTGAATCACCAAGGCATTTCAGTAGACAACAATACTTATGTTTGTCTGTTGCGGGTGTGTGTCAAAGTTAACGACCTGGAAATGGGAAAGCAGGTGCACACCCACATTATTCGAGCTGGATTCAAGCCAAACATCTTTTTACTCAACACCCTTGTGGACATGTATATCAAGTGTGGAAGTTTGATGGATGCACGACAAGTGTTCGACAAAATGCCTGAACGAAGTGTGTTTACGTGGACTATAATGATGGCAGGATATGCAAAGCATGGGTTTCGTAGGGAGGCTTTGGAGATCTATCAGGAGATGATATGGGAAGCCGTGATCCCCAACAAGGTTACTTTCATTTGTGTTCTCAAGGCGTGTGCCAGCCTAGGAGCCCTGGAAAAGGGCAAGGAGGTCCATGGTGACATCATTAAAGCTGGAATTGCACCAGATAACATTCTGGAGACCGCCCTTTCTGCCATGTATGCTAAATGAGGCAGTGTAAGGGATGCTCGTCAAGTGTTTGACAATATGGTTCACCGAGATGTGGTCTCATGGAATGTGATGATCGCAGGATATGCTCAGCATGGGTGTGGTAGGGAGGCTCTGGAGATGTATGAGCAAATGATGCGAGAAGGGCTGATGCCCAGCAAGGTCACATTCACTTCCGTTCTCAATGCATGTGCCAACCTGGTGGCCTTGAAAACAGGCCAAGGGGTCCATGCTGACATCATCAAAGCTGGAATTGCACCAGACATTATTCTGGAGAATAGCCTTCTTAACATGTATGCCAAATGCAAAAGCATGATTGGCACACTCCAAGTTTTTGACAATATGGTCCACCGAGATGTGGCCTCATGGAGTGCCATGATAGCAGGATATGCTCAGCATGGGTGTGGGAGGGAGGCTCTTCACATGTATAGCTGTATGATACAGGAAGGGACAATGCCCAACAAGATCACGTTCATTAGTGTTCTGAATGCATGTGCCAGCCTAAAAGCCCTGAATAAGGGCAAAGAGGTCCATGCTGACATCATGAAAGCTGGAGTTGACCCAGATATCATTCTGGAGAACACCCTTGTTGATATGTATGCAAAATGCGGGAGCATACAGGATGCATGTGAAGTGTTCCAAAATATGGGTGAACATGATGTGGTCTCATGGAATGCAATCATTGCAGGATATGCTCAGCATGAGTATGGTAGGGAAGCTCTCAAGCTGTATGACCAAATGACATGGGAAAGGGTGACTCCAAGCAATGTTACATTCATTTGCGTTCTCAGTGCATGTGCCAGCCTGGCAGCCCTTGAAAAGGGCAAAGAGGTCCATTCTGACATCATCAAAGCTGGAATAGCCCCAGATATCATTCTAGAGACTGCTCTTGTCGACATGTATGCCAAATGCGGAACTATTAAGGACGCACGTCAAGTCTTCCATAATATGGCTCAAATAGATGTGGTCTCATGGAGTGTGATGATTGCAGGATGTGTTCGGCATGGCTGTGGTAGGGAAGCTTTAGAGATCTATGAACAAATGATACGGGAAATGGTAACACCCGACAGGGTCACATTCCTTTGTGCTCTTAATGCGTGTGGCAGCCTGGCAGCCCTGGAAAAGGGTAAAGAGGTCCATGCTGACATCATCAAAGCTGGAATTGAACAGGGTGCCGTTCTGCAGACTGCCCTTGTGGACATGTATGCCAAATGTGGGAACATGAAGGAAGCTTGCCAAGTGTTTGACAATATGACCAAAAGAGATGTGGTCTCCTGGAGTGCGATGATTGCAGGGTATGGTCAGCATGGGTATGGTATGGAGGCTCTACAACTATTTGAAGAAATGCAACAGGAAGGCTTGAAGCTGAACAGTATCACTTTTGTATGTATTCTCTCTGCATGTAGCCATGTGGGCCTAGTGGCTGAAGGCTGGCACTACTTTGATTCCATAAGTCAAGATCATGGAATCACCCCTACGGTGGAGCATTTTGGCTGCATGGTGGACATTCTTGGCCGTGCAGGCCGACTGGATGAGGCAGAGGACTTCATCCATAAAATGCCGATGAAACCGGGTGGTGCAGTGTGGGGTGCCTTGCTTGGTGCCTGCAGAATTTATGGTAAGGTGGATGTAGCAGAACGTGTAGCAGAACATGTGGCACAATGCCTTCTTAAGTGGGATCCACAGGATGCTGCAACTTATGTGCTGCTATCAAACATCTATGCTGCTGCCGGCAGGTGGGACGATACAGCAAAGGTGAGAAAAATTATGCAGGCCCGAGGGGTCAGAAAGGAGCCAGGTCGCAGCTGCATTGAGGTACATGACCGAGTGCATACGTTTGTTGTAGAAGACATGTCACATCCCCAAATGGAGGAGATCCATGCTGAGCTGAGGAGATTGGCGGAGCAAATGGAAGAGACTGGGTATGTGCCGGACACGCACTTTGTATTGCATGATGTGGAGGAGGAACAGAAGGAATTATCTCTTTGCTACCACAGTGAGAAGCTGGCCATGGCTTTTGGACTGATCAGCACACCTCCCGGGACACCAATCCATATCATCAAGAACCTTCGGGTCTGTGGTGACTGCCACACCGCCTTCAAGTTCATATCCAAGATTGTTCGCCCTGTAATTGTTGTAAGGGATGCCAACCGTTTTCACCACTTCCAAGATGGAGTTTGTTCTTGCGGGGATTACTGGTGAAATAGGCAAGGTGCTTGAAAGATGGAAAGTTAAAAGATTGTTTAACCCCCAGCTGAATTGTAGAGCCCACTACTCAACATGCTTGGCCTGCCTGCTCAAGAAAGAGTGTTGCTTCAAACATGAGGATGGAACTTAGGGGGTGGCTCATCATTATTTTTTGTATCAGAAGAGTAAAGTTGGATTCATTCGGGTATTGGCAGCACAGTTTCTTTTGTGAGGTGCCATGCGATCACCATTTCATGCACATGATCATCCCCCAATAGCAATATGGCTAACTTTGTTACAGGAGTTGTCCAGAATTGAATCCCTGATGTCGCAAGTGCAGGAAAACTGACCCTGTGCTTCAAGATGTTTAGTATCTGCATTTGTGCTTAACAAGGGTTAGGGTATGTTTGGCCAAAATTTGTCAGTATGTAGGTACAGACTTCACACAATGTTTTGCAACCAAAGGTGTCTGGTATCCACACAGCCTTGCACAGAAGTACTTTGTAGATGGCTCATCACACCGTCCACACCAGAGCAGTTTCACAATGCTGAAAACCCACAGAACTACAGATTGAAAGTTCTTTGTAGATGGCTCAACTCACGGCCCATACCAGAGCAGTGGTGTGCTTACACCGAGATGCGCATGTGATACCATTGAACTTCAAAATGCACGTTAGACTGGCAAGCAGGGGCTAAAGTCATGAATGCAGGTGTTGTGTGAGATGCATGGCAATGTCGGGTGGTAGGGTTTCATCAGTGGATGCATTCTTGCCAGTGACAAAAGATAGCGTGACTGGAGCATACGCATGGCCAGAGATTGTGAAGCGTGCACTGCTGGGCCTGGCAGAAGGGCCCATGACTAGCCAAAGCAGCAGCGGAGAAGCTTTGTATGATTGTATCGT
Source organism: Takakia lepidozioides (assembly GCA_030704615.1). NCBI lineage: Eukaryota > Viridiplantae > Streptophyta > Takakiopsida > Takakiales > Takakiaceae > Takakia > Takakia lepidozioides. Next base: position 21,848,646 of record CM060734.1, on the reverse strand, counting down.
GGATATGCGAAGAGAGAGTGGGTTCCCCCATACCAGTTTGTCTGGTAGCGCCGCAGCTGGACTCACTCTTTTCTTTGACGATCTAATGCCTTATGAAAATGCTCAGATTTTCTTCAATTCCACACTGCCAGCCATGGCCAAGCTTGCACTCCATCTACCCGTTTTACTCGAGACTCACAATTCCAGCATCTCTTCGAAGCACGATGTGGCTGAAGACGGTTCCCTGCAAATGGCATTGAATTCGGACATGGTACTGCAGATCATGCACCCTCAACAAGCTGGTCTGGTACTTTTGAGCCAGGAGATGGTGGCGGGGCTGTTAGCATGCTCCTTCTTCTGTCTCTATCCCACACAAGAAAGGAGGAGGGACCGATTACCCGATATTAATTTTGATAGACTTTTTGGTGGGGTTTTCGAGCGTGGCGAGCGCATAGAGCAGAAGATGCTATGTATCGTAAACTATTTTGAGCGCGTATGCGGAAGAATGCCACAAGGCATGGTATCCTTCGAGCGGAAAGTACTTCCCTCTCGAAGCGAAGGATCTTCTGACTCCTTTTGGTGCCATAGTAAGTCTCCTCTCTGCCCTATCACAGTGATGGAAGACGGAAGCATAGAAAACGCCGGCCATGAATACTTGCAGGTCGATTTTGCAAACAAATTTCTGGGAGGCGGAGCTCTTAGGGAGGGCTGTGTACAGGTATTCTCCAACAGTGCGAATTCGAACTGTTAGATTGTATTACAGTTTTTTTGAGGAATGGTATGCTCTTCAAGCTTAGGGCATCCATGCCTTCGTAGCTCAGGCCTGCTGATTGGAGCACTGGCTCAGATAAGGTGCCGTCCTCCCCCAGTTAGCGTTGGTTTGGGTTGTATATAAAAGATGGTTCACATGCATGCAGGAGGAAATTCGCTTCATGATCAGCCCGGAGCTCATTGCGGGAATGCTTTTTTTGCCTGCTATGGCGGATAACGAGTCCATTGAAATTGTCGGTGCAGAGAGATTTAGCTCCTACGAAGGCTATGCATCAGGATTTCGCTTTACAGGTGATTATCTTGACAATACCTCCAGAGATGCATGGGGCCGCAGACAGACTCGCATTATAGCCATTGATGCTCTCTCTCATCCTGGAGAAGACCAATTTCGCCTTGATCTGATGGATCGGGAGATGAATAAAGCTTTCTGTGGATTTCTCGAAACTGCTGGATGCAGAAGGGGCGCCAGTGCTTTGCCATTATCAGGTGAAGCGAGCAATGGGCTTGCAAGCGTCAACATTATTGAAGCAAGGAACACCACCAAGAGCGCCCGAAGTGGAGCAGGCTTTGCAAACGACACCAGTGGATTTGTTGAGAGTGTTTCTTATAATGATTGGGGGCAAGTTGAGATGCGAGGTAAGGAAACGGTGGATACCAGAAACACAGACTTGGACCTCTGTAATGAGCACAATGCTAGAAGTTTGAAGGAAGCTGGAACTACCAACAACTACATGCAGTCAAATATTGTAAATATTACTGAGGCAGCAAGTGAAGATCAGGGCTATGATGGCAGGGATCAAACAAGTGAAGGAGCTAGGAATGTAAGCATGGATACAAACTGTAGAAGTCTGGACACTCGGGATATGACTAGCCATGCACGTCACGAGACTACTGCTGGAATCGCAACTGGAAACTGGGGGTGTGGAGCATTTGGTGGCAATCTTCAACTCAAGAGTATGCTGCAATGGCTGGCAGCCTCGCAGGCCGGACGGCCTAACGTTCTCTATTTCACATTTAAAAACCCTGAAGCACAAAGATTGCAGGTAAAGCTAGGTTACATTCAAATATTTCTTGAAGGATGACAACATTCTTATGCTTTAAGCTCTGCTGAAGGAATGAGAAACTTACAGACTTACTGGGATATGGTTTCTGGTATGAGGACTGAAGATTTTCTTCTCAAATACAGCCAAGTAAAATCCCATTTCAACCTTGGCATTAAGACCACTGTAGACACGTTCTAATTGAAATTCAGAACAGTTACAGGGTCTACACCTAGACTCAAGATCTTAATTGGAAAACATTGAGAGTTTGAGGGGATATGATACTTTCTTTCTTCTTCTTCAAGGTGCTCTATTGTTCATGAGGATAAGTCAAACATCCACGGCTTCCTGCACGTAACCCTGGTACTTGCAATAGATCTTCCCTAGTAGTTGCCAGTGTCCTAAAGTTTCACTATAAACGTGATCTTACCTAAGCAGATTCTTGGGTTCGTTTTATTCTGGTTCTGCTTTTGTATGCAAGTGTGGCGCAGATTGGCCTTAATCTCGTCAGTACATAGCGACAAAAGTGTTCAGATAACTGCTGGTGATAATCACTGAACTAAACTTGTGCCAGCCTAGTTTTAACTTAATAAGGGTGAAGAGTAATAAGCAAGGCTGGATTTTTGTTCTTATGATCTTATGTTGCACTGGTGTTTGCAGGAGATTGTGGACTGGATAATGAAAGAAGGTTGGTGTGTGGGGGAGCTATGGAGTATGCTTGTAGATTATGGGAAGCGCAGGCTAAGCAGGCAGGGCTGTATAGAATTTTTTGATTGGCTTTTACCTCAACCGAGCACAGATCTTGCCTCACTGGTTCCCTACGAAGGTTTTTATTCGGACAGATAAGAAACATGGAGATGAATAATAGAACTATTTACAAAAAGGTGCCATGATGGGGAAAAAGTAAATGATTCTCTGAACTTCAAAATTCCGAACGTCTCTTCATGTCCCCTAACAATCGAGAGCCTAGCCTCCCTGGCAAGGTGTATTTGCAACAAAGGACTTCACTCCTCTCCATCAACTGGATTCTTACTTAGACTGGCTGAAGGATGGATACGGAATCTGGCAAACTCGGGCTACAATTTGCCACATTCCCAAAAGGGTGATATTTGCTACTCCATGCCTGTGAATGGAGACATCAGAGGGGGCTTCCCCTCATTGGTGGTTTGGTGGTTTGGTGGTGTACCTCTAATCAGTCAAGACAAGGGCCTGAGGTTAGTATTGTTCAGATGCATGCATTTTGAATTATTTGCATTTCCATCGCAGGGCTCGGTCAATTGGAAAGCATTGTTCCCAGTCTCTGGGCAACCCAACATTTGGGACGTCTTTTTGGGATAGTTAGCTTCAGGAGCGTTAAAGCTGTAAGCTGTGAAATTAGTGATATCGAGTTAATCGTTTGTTTTACTGAAGATATGGTAGCGGATGTATGGACCAAATCATTTCCTCTTGAGAAGCACAATCGCCTCAAGGCTATAATGGTAATTGTTGAGGTTAGGATTACTGACGAGGGTTGGAAGTACAATTCCAATTTGCAATTTAACTTACGGGGGAAGTTAAGAGAGACTTTTTTGTTTTTTTGCTTTACAGGTAGAGACACTAAAGTTCTTTGAAGATGCTGTTATAAAATAAAAGTAGGGATTATGGGAACAATAGGAATAATGTAAGCACTTTAACCCTTAAACGCCCAGTGCCATAGTTTGATTTTTTCAGAAAACATGACCCCTTAAGTGAAAAAAAGGTGTAACTTTCAGAAAATTAACTTTTTAAAGAACTTGACCGCACATTAGGTGCGTACCTTCCACCTGCCGAATTTGAGGCCAATCAGCCCCAGATCCACAAAATGCCACCGTTGAATGTGGGCCCCATTATTGGGGCCCTTTTGAGAAACATATCCATTTTTGGTAATTTTTTAAAGATTTGAGTGACGGTATCAAATGGGATTGAGGCGAAATTAGCAGGGTTTCATCCCCTTCAGATCCCTCATCCAACAAGCCAAAAAGTATCCAATTTGGCCAATGCATGTGATGTTGCCACTTGGTCAAACCTGGGAAAATCCCATGTTTCTCTCCCTCTCTGACACAAGTGTGAAGAATGAAACAACGAGAATTACCTTTATCAAATCGTGACCCCCCTGCTTGCGTGATGAGACCTCTTTGCAACTTGGCAGATCCGAGGCAATCGGGCAATGAATCTTGGTGTGCCATGTGCCCAAGAACACTATATTTTTTTTTCACACAATTCTATGGAGAATGCAAAAAGTTATTCAGATTTTTCTAAACCCAAAAGCCCGAAACGGGCTACTGGGCGTTTAAGGGTTAATGCACACTTGCGACCTCTGACCATACATTATGTTGGTTTTCGGCATGTTAAGTCGTTCCCACCCAACGTGACATTTTGGGGTGACATGCAATGGGGTGACACTATCATCCGGAGTGACACTCCCTAATCAGTGTAACTCCTACTTGGTGTCACGAAATTTGACTGACTAAGAGCATCTCCATGGTGAGCATGGCCCGTCAAACGTTATATACCCTGGTTACAAGGGCGACGGCATTTTTTACAAGGACTGGTTGGCTGACACTCCACGGTTGGGACGGTAGGAGACCCGGCACAGATAGCCCCCAGGGAGATAGCCCCGAGGGGGGCCCGCCGCTCGATCACAATCTTGGCGCGTTGACCGAGGACATCATATCTCATTAACTCACAAATAACTTACAAATTTGATGTAGAGTGGTTGGCGGGTCCCGGTATGATTGGCAAAAGTGCCGGGTGGGAGGCACATTTAAGGCGGGCCCGGTAGCAATTCTACCGGGCTGAGCCAACCGTGGAGCAAGTTGCGCTACTTTTTTGGACCCCGCGTCGTTAGATTGCCGTTTTCGGGCAAGTACTGTGGCACCGTGGAGATGCTCTAAGTCCAAATTTGAGTAAGTCTACAATGTACTAAGAGGAAATTACATCAAACACTTGAAATCTACACCGCACAAGTGGGGGTGACACAGATCAGGGTGACACGAACCACAGGAGCTGGGTTGACACAAAGAGGGGGTGACACTAACCTACAACAGCGGGGTGAAACTATGGCCCACAAAGAATTCCAATCCTCATAGCTACCATCCCCACCATCATACTAGTAGGCTACTCGTCGTTGTATATAGACATCAACTAGAGCTAGTGTAAATAAGAGTCTCTTCCCCTTGCGGGTACTGCCCCCTTTCAGGAGTGGGCTTAGCACCAGGCCAGTCACACATTGGCTAGCTGACCACCATCAATCATGCGCTTGTTGAGGATTAAGGGCGATGGGATAGTTGTAAAATGTATGGTGCGTAGGAGGTTGGGTAGAGCAGAAGAGGATATACCGGAAATTCGTAGAATATTCTTGAAAATATGCGATGGCGAAACTAAAACGTGCAATTTGTGCTCACGTGAGCACAAGCCACGCGAAGTTGGGGCATAAGGAATATCCGGTAGGTGCCGTCTCCATCAAGGATTTTCGTTGCTTAATAGTTGCATATTTAGTCAAGTGCAGGTGAGACCGCTCGATGCAATCAGTAATACGCGAAACTAGAATTATTTCATTCTGTTTCGCCCATGAAAACATGGGTACCAACATGCCGCAATAAGCACATAACAATTCGTTAGCGAAATAAAACAATCTCACGTCGTCTCTTATATGCAAAACCAAACACAACACATTTTGTTTTGCCCACGAAACCATTGGATAATGACCTACACAGCGATACCTGGAAATTTCGCTGGCGAAACCCGATACCTTGATTTATTTCGCTATTGAAACCCGTTGTTCAATTATTGTTTGGTGTTTGTGTGTTTTGGATGGTGTTGGTTATTGTGACTTTGTTTTTCCCTAATGTGTTATTCTTTTGTAGGATACCAAAGCTGTAGATATGTGGAACTTGGAGCTTGAAGATATACATTACAGGTGCCTAGTTTCATTAGGGTTTAGGGTTTAGGAACAGAAATAGGGACAAAGATAGGCACAAAAATAGGCACACAACTAACATTTTCTCTATTTTGGAACCCTATTCGCGTGAATTTTGTGTCCGTGGAAACATGTGTATCCTGCGGTGTTTTTGTGCTCACGCCCACGTTTTCTCGTGCTCAACTCATGTTCTACCAACCCCCGGTGCATAGAAGGAGGGTGGTGCGTTCAAGAAGTAGTTTGAGGTTCTCTTTTAGGATGTGGACATTATGGCTATGTGTGCCTCCCCTGACACCTCCGGTGATAATAGTCAAGGGGCCACGTTCCATCCATGCTGACAAAAGCCCATTATGAGGGGTTCGTATTTGTCACGTTTATATGTAATCAATTGTCTGGGTACCTATTATGACAGAATGTGAATTCTATCATATGAAAGATGAGGGATGGGAGTGGCCCTGTTTGATAATGTCGACGTGATAGGGAGTCCATGGATTACTAAGATATCTAGACAGAGTCTTGATCGGTAGTGACAAGGGTGAACTAGACATGTGCATGGTAGGAGCCACAAGGGTATAGTGCAATCTGATGGCCTTCTTTAGAACGTTCCCACATTGATGAGGTTGAACCATCTGGACTTATGGTGTGACAGTAGAAAATTTAGGAGTTGTCTGACTCCTTGATTATGTGGGGTTATACGGAGTCCATGAATTAAGGGGTAGATGCGGTGGAGAAGAAGATCCATGGAGTGGATGCAGTGGAAGAAGGTGAGATCATGCATTCTGAAATATTTATTAGTGAGTCCCGGGTAAGAGGGGTGGGGAAGAGTTGATAGGATGAGCTAAGTCCCACTGCCCCGCTACCCCAAACTCGCTGAATAAACTTATATCCCCACACGCCCCTTCGCCACCCGCTGGAGGAGCGGAAGCTACTTGAATTCGGTGGAAGTATTGTCAGATCGTACTCGTGTGTTAAGTTCTTACATTATTCCTATTGTTTTTTTTGTTTTTGGTTTCCAAGGAAACAACGGCCCTAGCCCAAAAAAAACAAAAAAAACAAAAACAAACTTTCATTTCTCTTCGGCCCAGCCACACTGTAGCCACCACTAACCGTGGCTGGCTAAATTGTGATTAGTTAGCCATGGCTACAGGGCAGCAAATAGCTGTAGTAAGCCATGGTTAAGGAATGTTACCGTCCTCATTGCCCAGCTGTGCTTCTTTCACTACGCGGGACGCAATAGCTCATTAGATGCAGAAGGAAAAAGAGAATGGGAAACAAGAGCTACATGGGGGACGCCATAGCTCATGGGTGGTGTGAGGGGCACGCTGGAGGTGTATAAAAAACAACACCATAGATCCCATAAGACTTTGATGCCAAAAAGCAACATAAGTTATCACTCCTGCCTTCTTTTATGAGGTAGATATGTGCATCGAGTCCCTACAATTATATCAAACAGCTCATAATTACTCGTGTCTCTAGCTGTTGGATGATCACATAATGTCCGGCCCATAGACCTTTGCAAATTTCAATCCAAGACCAAATACATGATGACCACTATGACAAATTTGAGAGCTCATTGTCTGAATAATTCAGTCCACACTACTGCCATTTCAAATTATGAACACCGTGTTTATCTCATATACAATTCTTTGAATGTACATCAGCATTATAACAATCTCATGGTGCCTTCCATACCCTAGTAAAAAAGAGGGGTGAGGGTACTCTGCTCAAGTCAAGGTAACTAAGATCAGGTTCAAGGATATTGGACTCTTTGTGAAGGTGGGCTCTAACATCACAATAAGTGGAAGAGACATAGAGAAAGGTGTTGGAGACTTCAAATACAGACACCACACAAATTTGACATAAGCAAAAAATAACGCATATAAGCGTCCTTAAAGTGAAATTAAGTGGACCTCCTCCAGGTTGAAATCAGGTCCTCATCCTCACTGCAACCTGTCAGGCTTCATTTTCACAAGGAGAAGGCAAGGAGAGAGGAGCGAGAAGGAGGAGCGGGCACTTTCTGAAATTTCCTCATCTTGCCCCCAAATGCTAAAATTAATACGTGGGGGGAGAGAGTTTAATAGGCACGGCAAATAAACGGGGTAGTTTAGTTGTGGCGAATATTTAGCTACGGCTAAATTGTGTAGTGCAAGAGCCAAATAGACGAAGCTGGCTAAACTCGACGTAGCCACAAAGAAATAGGGCAGTGCGGCTAGGCTTTAGTGAGGTAGGAGGACGCCCCAAAAAAAGCCTTTTGGCCGGCCGTCCATGTAACCAACTCATCTCCCAAGATGAACCAGTTGCTCTAATGAAGAAAAGAGAGCCAAGAAGAAAAGAAAAAACCTGAAGAAAAAGACCTACTCAATATGTCATCCCAAATACCAACTAACGATAGCGGGTGAAAGGGAGCTGATCTCCTTATAACTTCACACTTTTGTTTGACCACGTGGAAGGAGGCTGTGCAACCGGGCTATCTCTGAGAGCAAGGTACGCTTGTTTGCTCTTTGTCAAGTCTTCCCCAACCCCTCTCAAGAGTGATACAGATTGGAATGACACCAAACACCAAATGTCAATAATTGACCCAACACCAAAGTGACAGTTCTACCACCATTACCAAGTAATTACCAAAAAATTACTTGTCATTGCATGACAACCATTAGTATTCTAAAATCTTCGATCGGGAGCACTACCTGCAAGAGAAAGAGGCTTTTATTTACGCTAACTACAGTTGGTGTCATCCCTCTCTCTCTCTCTTCTAAAATAATAGTGAGTCCGGCTTAAGAGGGGGTGGGGAGGATTTGAAAAGGGGCCTCTCGAAGGAGCTAGTAGGCCTGCGCACATGCACCTTCGCTCATTCCCGTTCGCCTGGCGAATTCGCCAGCGGTGGGCCCAACGTCAAGGGAGTGAAGCGAAGGGCTGTACCCGGCACATGTAGCAAACGGTTGGTGGCCCTGTCGCATTTTTCTTTTTGGAGTTGGTTTTTACCGAAGCTCAGTGCTTGCCCTTACATGCTGAGGTGTTTGCCATTATATGATGAGGTGCTTGCCATTACGCGCTCAAGTGCTTGTAACTTTCCAAACCCAACCATAGAAAAATGGACCGAGCTCTCATGGGAAGGGTTTTGCTCATTTTGATGCTTCTTTCTGTTACCTTAGGAAACTGTGGAATGTTCAAGTCCAGAGTGAGGCACTTGCTTGCAGACAATGAACCACCAATAGGGTTTAGTTTCTTTCCAATTTTCTGTGTCATTGCAAAGAGAAAGAGACATCCACCTTGCTTGTGGTGGAAAGAACCTAGACAATACACGCATTGGGATCATGTAGAAAGAAACGTGTGGCATACTACACCTGAAATGAGAGACAATAAATGTTTAATGTTTTACAGAATGAGTTTTGAACTTTCAACAACTTAGTTTTAGAATTGACACCTTTCTTGCAATCTCGATCTCTTAATCCTGTGAGGCCACAATTAGAGATCAGAAAAATTGTGGCCATTGTTCTATATAGGTTTGCTCATGGGTGTAGTGCTACACATATGGCTGATCGTTTCAATGTGGGTGCATCAACCATACGAAAGTATGTTGATATTGTTTGTAACATTCTAACTGATAGAAATAAATTGTTCAACAAGTACATTAGTATCCTTTCAGGTGACCGTTTGAACGAGATTATAAACCGTTTCCAAGAGCTCACAGGGCTACCTAATGTTTGTGGAGCAATTGATGGCAGTCACATTCCTTTAGCTGAGCTTCCCAATAAAAGAGTCACACTTGCACTTAGTGATTTTTAGACTAGAAAAAATTCCAAAGTATTGTGCTGCAAGCCGTTTGTGATGCAGACAAGATATTTTGGAATGTATGTGCGGGCCGACTAGGAGGGGTTCATGATGGAGGACTGTTCAAGATGTCGAGCCAGTGGTCACACTTGGAGGCATGAGATACACTTCGTACTTGATTGGAGATGCAGCTTATCCTATCCGCACATACTTGCAGAAGAATTGGAAAACCCGCAATCCTGCTGACATATAGAAGATTGATTCTAGCATGAACTTAGGCAGGATGACAATAGAAAATGCTTTTGGATATCTAAAAACCAGATGGCTTATTCTGAAACATTTTAATTCTGGAGTTGATAGAGCTGCTAGAATTGCGGTAACTTGTTGTGTCTTGCATAATTTTTGTGAGTTGTGGGGTGCTCCTGAGCCAGGGCTTGTCAATGCCCCAGCTAAAAGAGATCGTTTGGCGGGTTTTTGAATTGATAGATTACCGACACTGAAAGATGGAGAGATTGCAAAAGCAGAAGGAGAAAGATTAAGGACTAAGTTGTTTGAGCAGTGGTTGATAGATAATCCAGCTAAGGCCTAAACGCCTATTCTGTACTCCATTTGGTATCGAGATCAAACAAATTTTTATTGCAGTTGTAACTCAACATTGGATGCTTTCCCACACACAGCACCCTAAACCATACCAAGCTCTGCATTATTCTTTAGGCTTCAAAACCTCTGCAAAGAGGGCAGCCATCTGCAATTGTCCTTGCACTATCACATCTCTCCTTACCTGTTCACTCTGAAGCATCTGAGTAGTGATTCTCTCAGTCATTTCCATCTTCAACTTTTTTATTTCTTTCACACCATCGCCGAAGTCTTTGATAGCATGTGCAATTACAGAGGACCCTACAGACAAACGCCTCCTCTTCTTATCTGCTTTCCCATGCGGCTTTCCCTGCACACCAGGGAGCTTGCAAGCTTTGGTCCTTGGTGAACTAGCCAAAGCAGCATGCTCAGGTGCAACATCCTCAACACCGTCACCAAAAACAGGAGTCATGCGTTCACTAGGAGTCCTCGGTACATCTTCCTGCTGAGTTTGTGGAACAGTATCCTCATCATCACTCACTTCCACAGGCTCAATATGAGTAGAATAAACTCCCTGATCGATAGCATGAGGGACAACATTAATTTTCGAGGTTCCTCCCCAAATGTTGTCAAATCTATCAAACCAAGACCAATCTGAAGGCACGGCACCTGTCACCTTAGTCTTCTTTTTCTCCTCTATATACTTGTCCTCCATCTTGTTGATTTTTTCTCTGCATTGCTTTCAGGTCCATTGCACATGATTTGCAAAGTTCAGGTTCAACAACTTTGCAAGCTCTTTCCAATTCACTTCTCTCATGTGTTCTCGGTTGTACTCCCGATGTTTCTCCTCCCACAAATCCAACAAAAACTCAATGCAGGGATTTGTCCACAGTCTCCCACCATCTTCCTGAGCTGGGACTATCTGTACATGATTTTTCAAAGCTTAGACTTCCTGCAAATGGTTTGGAGGAGCTTGAAGAGCTTGCACATTTTTTTGCACATCTCGAGGAGAGGAAGAGGAAAACCCTTCAACTCCTTCTAGAAAATAACCCAAGAAAGAGCTGGGAAGAGAATCTTCCATGTTTGCTCTACTGTAGAGAAAGCATACACTTAAAAAATCAAAACCTAGCAAGTACAGTACGACAGGTCTTGCACAGGTCGCCGCAACATGTGCGAGACGACGCAGCTCCATTTTTACTGGATAAAACAAGCTGATTTCTACTACGCAAGATGAAAAACAAATACACTTTACCTACAGTGAAGCGAATTCGCCCGGCGAAGCGAACGTGGGGTTCGCTTCCCCGCAGTCGCCCCGCTGACACGCCCTGCCATGACGAAAGCACAGGCAAACCGCACGCTTGCATTAAGATCTTACTGATTGCTATTGTTTTTGGATCAAAATAGGTAAGAAAAATAAGTTTGTTTTGAGATTATTTTAGCCTAGCTAGCCTAGTAACTATAAATGAGGCGCGGGGGTGAACCACAACGGTGGTGCACTTGTGGTGCTTCTATGGTTGGGGGCCCCTATAATTTTGCTAAGTGACACTACATGTCCCCAAATGTAATTTTTCTATATGTAGTCACTAGCATGTTTATATAGCTATCTGTAATTTTTTCTTAGTAGATTCTAGTGTAGACCATCTTAATATCAATAGTAGAGAATTGATGAGAAAGCATGAAGAAATAAAGCGGAGGAAGACGGTTGCATTGAAATTGGTTTTCAAAAGTATGCAAGGCAAGATTCTTGTGTTCCACTTGCGATCGTGATACTATAGTTCAAATTCGTAGATTAATTTCATGTCACCAAGTTTCCATGGAGCATTGTCGTGGTCTATGTTGTGGACCTGTTACACTTTGCATTCTCAATGATCATGAACAACCTACATCTCCAGGGGGGCTTGTCTTTTGTTTTTTCCCAAGTTGAAGCTTGTTGATAACTATGCATATTTCACATGCAATGACTAGACAAAGTTGTTTGTAGCATAAAGAGCTCTTATTCTTGGCACCAAAATTCATAAATTGCCTCCATTTTTAAGGGAGCATTTGTTGCATATTACCCACTATCATCATGTCAACAAACTAGAATGGCTTTACTCATTGAATTTGAACATGTAATTTTCCCGGCTGTTAGAAGGTGTCCACATTCCAAAAAGATGGTAGTATAGCCATTTGGAGTAAAGTGACACCACGAGTTACGTCTTTTCCGATAGAAGTCATCCTAGCGTCTGCCGCCGCCTGCAGTAAGGCTGCCACCTGGCAAGGATGACCCATCCAAACGGTGCGCTGCTATTGGCAGGGTAGTGGGGGGCCCACTGGCTTAAAAGTTGCCCAGGATGTCAGAAAAAATACGGTATGGAGAATAGTTGATAATTCTAGTGACGATTGACGGTCGGAGCAAAGGATTTTTTTCTTGAATTTTGAATGAGGCACGAGTGCAGGGATGCCTCTGCGTGAGCCTGGTCGCGTGAGCGCAACTGCGCTCACGCCACGTCACCTTGCGCCAATGCCACATCACGGGGCTCACTCCACGTCATCACACTTGAATACCGCGTCACCACGCGCCCAAGAAGAAGTGGAGTGTATTCCTGCGGATTGGCACCCTTTACCGCGGAAACAAGCTGGACGACATAATAAAAGGCAGTGGTCATTCCCACCTGAAAGCAACAAATGAATAAAGGATGGATGAATGTACAGTTGGATGATAAACAGATGGATGAGTGTGAAAAATGAATGTAGATGGATGAATGAGGGATGGATAAGAGTCAAATGGATGAATGTATAATGGATGTTGAGCAATGGAAAACATTCATGACAGGAAGATGCATGACTAAAACTTTAGACGAATGCACAACGTATATGACATGAATGTGGTAGGTTTGTGGGGTGGATTAAAGAGTACAGAGGATGAATGTACAATGGATGTTGAACAAAGGAAAACATTCATGAAATGGAGCACGCATGAATACACTGTAGATGAAAGCACAATGGATATGACAAGACTGAGGGAGGTTTTTGAGATGGATTCATACATATTGCAATTTAAATGATAGTTGATTCTTTGATTATTTTTCTTTCCAAATGAACCCTGTGAAGTTCTTGCCAGAGACTTTTGATGGCGATATCATATTCGAGCTGCCTCCTCCTCCGCGAGTTGGAGGTGTAACAATCATGATGCATGGAATGGACAAGAAACACGACGGGCACCCGTGGTGCAGAACAAAAACATCCAATATTCAGAATGATGACAAGCTTATTTTCAGAAGAACAGTTTGCAATGGACACCTTAGGTGTGATAATTTGAATTGCAGACACTTTCTTCAGTCTGGGGTTCATAATCAAAGCGAATGGGAGGGTCTGGCGGAAAATCCATTTCAGCCTGGGACGGCCCCACCACCGGCAAACACTTTCGTCTGCAAATTCTGCAAACTTGTGTAATCCTGCTTGGCGCTCTGCGGAGCAAGAATGTACTATGTTGTCCACCGTTTGAAAACAATGACAAGAGCTTGTGTGCATTTCGGATTCCATAACCATCCTGTCTCGAAGGGGGATTACAGGGAGAGTGTTGAGACAGTATCGAGGTTGATTAAACAGGAGTTCGGGATAAACCCATCCGCAACAACATCTGCAATTGCTCTTGGCGCAAGCAAGTCCTTCTTGGAAAGCCATATTTTGAGTGAAGGGGATTCTGTGGGGACTAAACTTGACGGTGCAGCATTGGACCTGGTCATGGATCATTTCTCCACTTTGAGTTCACCTAACATTCGGCATCAGATCAATGCATTAAGAATGGGCTCTGTTATCAGAGGCTACATAGACAACATTTTGGAGTTGAAACGAGTGAGCAAGTACGATTACATCCAGGACAATGTATTCCCAGGTCAAGGTGCCATCAAAGTTTTTCTTTTCAAAATGTCGACTGTTGGGGAGGGCAGTGGGGTTAGCCTCGTGAAGCGGATGCAGAAGACTGGGGACTTGCAGAACTGTTTTCTTATATTTGATCATGTGAAACGAGTGAAGGATTGGACGACAATGGCTTGTCATGTCTACGATCCAGTGTACCAACGAGTTATGACAATTGCAGTTTGTGACATGCAATCCGAGGATACGGAATCCCAGAAGCTCATGTGGAATTCCCTGATACGTGTCATGGGCTGCCATGGGTTGCCATCTCCAAATTTCGCAGGTTTCATGGTGGATAGTGCTCAAGCAAATTTCAATGCTGTTCGTATTGTCTTCGGATCGGGCGACCCAAAAGTGCCAATGCGAGGAAGAGAGCGTACATGTCTATTCCATTGGACACAATCTCTGGAAAAACATACAAAGTCGGACATCAAACCAGAGATGCAGACTCAGCACCGTAAATTGTGCAAAGAGTACAAATATGCTAGAACAATGAAGGAGGCGGACACTTTGTTCCAGACAATTCGTGCATGGTGGTTCTCTTCTGGAGCTGCATCACTTGAGAGTATGAGAGCATTGGAAGATTGGCTGGCATTTTGGCATTTCCGGTATAGATAGTGGGGAGCAGCCATGGCAGTGGTACGAGGCTTATATTTCTTGCTTTATTCATACATTTACTTTCCATTTTATTGTCTCCTCGCTTTCTTTATGTTGTTTTCTGTTCACTGTTTTGAAGTGTGGTTCTCTACTTTGCAGAACATGTCCATTGAGGAAATGACGGACATGCCATCTTGCAATTTGGCAGAAATTGTGCACAATGCATGGTTGCAGCAGTCTGGGAAATGAGGTCGGGATTTGTATGTGGCAACAACAGATGATTTGATACGTGCCTTGCAACAACAAACCCGATACCGTGATTTCTTGCGAGGTGGGGTTGGTGGCAAGGGTCCGGACAAATGGGAGTTGATGTTGCGTGCTGCAAACAGATCTGGGGATCCAATCAAGATAGCACGGGCGGTGAACAAATATGCCCAAGGAACACCACTTGTTTCTAGAGTTCCACATCTTGAAGGGGAGGAGAGATTTGGCTCCTGTAAGAGGAAATTGAACACTCCACCTGGTTCGGATTCCAATTCACACAGGGCAGACCGTGATAACTTCTCGAAGCCTCGTGTTCCCCTGCATGACAGCTCCATGTCCGGAACCTCCATTGTGGAGGAACCTCCAACACGACGGCAAGCTCCAGCATCAAACAGTGCCATTGAAATGGTGCAGGAGAGAAACAACCCCCTTGATGTGCTTGAGTCCGCATGCCCCGACCACGTTTGGCACATAGAACGCACAAGTGTAGGGTCTCGTGTGAAATGTACAGCGATCAGGGCAACTAATTTCAAGAAGTACACTTCATCTATATCTAGAAATGGTGCCCGAACTCCTACTCCGACTTTCACGGGTTTGATGCGTCCATACGGTCAACCAGAAGCCAAGAACCACAAGTTTTGGTTCTGCACAGATGATTGTGCCAGATGTGTGCATGGAACTGTGCGTCCTTCAGTAGTGATGAAGCCATCTCCTCCAACCGTTTGGCCCGTGAAGCTGGGAACACATCTCAGATTTCAGGAGATTGAAATGCTGGAGGAAGCAGGCTTTTCCCTTGCGAGACAACCCCAACTCCATGCATGTGCTACTACTTCTGCGTCCTCCCGAGTCCCCCCGGCAAATCCTGACTTGTGGCCAACCAAACGAGATGGAAAGCTCGTTCGGCGTTTCCCTCCAACCGCTGAACACTTTGGCAAAGTGGAGTCCGCAAGAATGCTCCAAGCTCGTGTTGGAAGCACCACGGAAGTACCCGATCCAGGATATGGTCGGGTATTCACAATCATCACTTCCATATCTGTTGTTCATGACAGGACCTACGACATCACGGTTTCCAATTTCCCCAATTGTACATGTCGTGATTTTGTGAATATGCTATCAACCAGTTTGGGCAAGAGAGGTAAATTCATACCCTGCAAACATTTGTATTTCATATTTTTGAAGAGGATGGTTTGCGATCCCAAACGTGACAACTTCATTCACCAGGCCACTATGAGTTTCAACGAGGTCGATACTCTATTGCAGCGGGATACAACACATGGGTAGTGTCGTGCGCATACGTATCGCTACACAACTACATCGTTGTCCACACTACACCACACATAGCCCAATCCCATGATCGGAAGAGGGTGCAATTGTGGAGTAGGGGCGTTGAATGAAGCACGCACCCTGTCACACACCATGCACCTAGCCACAAATTGTTGCACCTCTGTGTGCATACCACGCCACCAATACTGCCCCTGCAGTAGACTACGAGTGCGTTGCACCCCAAAATGCCCCAACTCCTCATGGGCATGCCGCACTAACCGTGCCCGCTGTGTTGGGTGAGGCACAATCCTCACTCGACCATCCTCCCACACTCGGAGCAGGTGTGTCCCCTCCCACTTGAACCTCTTGGCTCGTTGTAGGATCCGATCCCTCTCCTTGGTAGTCACAGTGGCTGCAGTGTCTCCAGTGCGGAGGTAGTCCAACACAACTGAATCTTCATGTATATCTTTGGCGCCACCTTGCTCGTTGCTAGCCTCAGGGTCCTCAGACACTTGATCTACAATCATCCCTGTTGCAGGTCCAACCTGGTCTTCCGCTACCAAGATACACAGAAATGCAGATGCATGCCATCCGAGCACCATCTCCTCGTCCGTCTCACCATGCCACCGAGCTCCAGTGTCATCCTGCTGGCTCGTGCATGGATTGTGACTCAACCCATCTGCATCCCGATTGACCAAACCCGGTCGATGCACCACCTGAAAGTCATACTCTTGAAGGATAAGTGCCCACCGTGCAAGCTTCCCCGTAAGCTTGTCCGACTCCATCAACCACTTGAGTGGTTGGTGATCTGTGACAAGGGTGAAGAGATTGTCGTATAGATAGCACCTGAAGTGTGCCACGGTCCACACTGCAGCTAAGCATTCTCCCTCATATGAGCTATACTTAGACTCTGCAGCGTTGTTTGAGCGGCTAGCATAAGCCACTACGAACTCTCTTCCCTCATCATCCACCTGTGTGAGCACCGCTCCAAGCCCCATCATGCTCCAATCTGTATGCAGCTGAAAAGGACGCCCCCTGATAGGTCGTCTCAAGATGGGTGCCGAGGTCAACCTCGCCTTGAGCTCTTGAAAAACTTGTTCTTGCTCGTCTTCCCACTGCCACTCCTGGTCCACCTTGGTCAGTTTGGTTAGAGCCTTTGCAATGGCACTAATTCCCTTAACAAACCGTCTATAATAGTTTACTAACCCCATGAAAGCTCGAACTCGGCTCACATCCGTGGGGCATGGAATCTGTGCAATGGACTCTACCTTAGTCTGCTGTACCCCCAATCCTCCAGGATATATCATGTGACCCAGATACTCAATCTGGTTGTGGAAAAACTTGCACTTTCCTGGATGTAACTTACCCCCTGAAGGTGTCTCTCATGCTCCTCCACCATAGCACTAAAGATGATGATGTCATCTATGTAGCACCGAGCAAACTCCACCCCTGCTAGAATCCTGTCCATAACTCTTTGAAACTCTGCAGGAGCGTTTTTAAGCCCAAATGGTAAGAACCGCCACTGGTATAGGCAATCCTTCCCGTGCTCATTGATCCCCCAGAATGCCGTCTTCTGCTTATCCGCCTCCTTGATCGGCAACTGGTGATATCCGGATCATAAATCCAAAGTGCTAAAGACCTTGGCATGCCCAATGGCATCAAAGATCTCCTCTGGTGTCGGCATAGCATACCTATCGGACTTGGTCTGACGATTTACAGGCCGGTAATCACCGCACATACGTCTCTCCGTCCAATTGCCATATACATCCTTCTTGGCTGGCATCACTGTGGCTGAAGCATACTCTCCCCCAGATAGCTCCACCAAACCAGCCTCCCAAAGGTCCTGAGTTCTCATCTGAATCAAGGACCTCTCCATGTCACTGTATCTATAGGGTCTCCGAAAGATTGGCGTATCAGTAGCCAATTCAATGCGAATCTCTTGACCCTTCAGTGCTCCTAAGTCCTTCAAACTGAAGGCAAAGTAGTTCTTATAAGCCCTCAAGAACCGCTGTATACGTCGTCTCTCTCCTCCGGTGACTATAGGTCCAACATCAGGCTCCCAGTTGTCCTCCGTGACTGCAACCTTGAGTCCAGCAGGCTTAGAGGTAGAAGACGCGTCCCGTGGTTGCTATGCTGCAACCTCTTGAGGAGTGACCACTACCTCCTCTGTCAGTGACAATGTCTCATCCTGCCCCATCATCCCATTCTTGAGGACCTCCTCAATCCGAGAAAAATCCCCAACCTGATCCATCACCGCCGCCTTGGCTGCCAACTCCTTCTGAACCTCGAGCACCTCCCACGTGTGCCATGGATGCGGCCTGCACCTCGTGGTCCTCACCTGCTCGCCCCCACTCGCTGCCTGTACCGTCTCGGTAGGCGGGGAGACCATGAAGGGAAGTGTACTCTGTACTCTGCGTTGCTCAGCCATAGCCAAGCTGATAATCCAGGTCAAGCAATTGAGATCCATTGCTTGCCCCAACACCTGACGACGTGATGCCTCAGAAAGAGATGGCACCGCCGTGGTACCAGTGGTAAAACCCATCGCTCGCTCGCGCTCGTCAGCATTGGGCTCCACTAATTGTTGCAACTGGCTATCCCACAAGAGGCCAGGTCCACCATCCCAAAAAGCATGGGATCCTGGGAAGCTGAGCAATGTAAGTAATGCTGCTCGTGGTTGATTCACCCTGTTGACCACTGCCAAAGGCGACCGGTCATCGTGTCTCACACGTTGAGACTGCCTCCCTGTGTCCAAAATGCTATCCACTGTGAGGTGTGCTGGCCGCTGCACCCCATCAAATGCACGCTTGAGCAGTGCGGGTGGCATCAAGTTAGTCCACCATCAGCGTAGCTACGGCGTGAGCCCAGCCCCGTGAGCCTGGGAGCTGAGCTCACGTTGAAGCTGCAAAGCGTGAGCTGAGCTCACGCTTCAGGGAAGCATGAGCGGCACAAATTTGCTGGAGAAGCAGGTCCTATAGGCGAGGATTGCAGGAAGAGGGCCTATTACCGTGGACAAAACAAAGGGGGCCACCATGCACCATGTCTGCAATGCCTGCACAAAAAGAGGAATATGAAAATATGGCAGATTTGAGCTCAGAATGATTGACACACTTTATTTCAATTCACAGATAGACGCTTACAATGAATGGCATGTGCATTTGCCCTGGTTCCGTGAACGAAATGAATGTGTTTGTCATAAATGCAAAGTCTTCACACGGTAATCTGGAAACCAGCATGGGAAGCGGGCATGGCTCGTATGTGTTTAAAGAGAATTTGGCAGAGCCCCATGTGAGGTGTCCCGCTGCAGAAGGGTGATGACTTTTCCGTAGCCTAGTGTGGCTTGGTGAATGAATTGGTCTCTCTTACCGTCGCAACACATAATTACAAGGTATATGTAATATTGATGCTTGCAGGGGACCCACTTCCTTCTCATGCCGAGAGCGCCCTCACGCATCGTTACAAAATCCGGACAAGTGCATTTAGGGAAACTCCCCACGGTAACCTGATATTCTTTGCCATGAAGAATTGAGCCAATAGACAGCACTGTGTAAATCCGTCCATATCCCGGGGCAGGGACTTCGGTGATACAAGTCACCCAAGCCTGCAAAATTCTAGCCGATTCCATCTTGCATTCGTGATCTGCACCCGATCTGCACCCGATTCGTGATCAGCCGATTAGCGCTGTTTCTCAGCCGAGGGCAAGAAATATTCACGAACTTGCAATGCCCAACGCAAATCGACCTTCGAAATTTCAATCCAATGTCGTTGTGGATGTTCGATGTTTTTGTCCTGCACCAAGGGTGTCCGTCATGTTTCTTGTCCATGCCCTGCAGAAGCCCAGCCAGTCCACTGGAAGATGTGGGAGGGTTGAGCTCAAACAAGATGTCCCCATCAAACTCTGCTGGCATGTATTGAACCCGCTGCACACGAAGGGACTCCCAATCAACAAAACGCAACTCGTTATTGCACCCAGGCACCCCTGCGAGGACTTTCAATTTCGGAATGACACTCGTTATCTCCTGCAATTCGTCATCATCCAAGATGGGAGTCTGCACTGGCGGAGGAATCTCAGAAACATCCTCTGAGGACGAGTCTGAAAGAGTCACGAATGTAGTGGATGTGCTCACCTCTTGTTTCACATGACCTGTGCTCTTCTGCTGCACGACTGATGCTGCAGTGCCAGGGGTAACTACTGATCCTGCTGATTGTCTTCTCTCTTTTCCAAGGACACGGTATGTGCCTGGAAGGACTCTCCACGTCCTTCCACACTCGCCAACCAATGGTTCTCCAAGTGCCCAGAATCCAAATTCCCATCCTCGTCATACACCTCTTTTTGAATAGCAGAGAACCCAATTCCAGCGGGAACACTGTAACCAGCTCATCCTCATGAACAACTGCAAACCCATCGTCGTCTGTAGTGGTAGTCAGTGGAAGACTACCTGCATTGGAATGAAATCGAGCGAGTCTATCTCGCTCCCTCGACATGTTTTCCTCCACTGACTGAAAGTTGCGATTCACAACGGAATCCCCGAACTGATAGCCCGTAATTCTGGAAAGGGGATCCACCACAAACAAACTGAGGTCAATAAGGTTAGCACTAACCCAAAGACTGCGGGCGATGCATGCAAAGGATGTAGGAATGACATGCACCAAACTTCGCAGACAACCACACTAAGAGACACCAACCAGAAAAACTGTTTTCAAAGACAAGAAGCCACAAGAAGCCGTGCTGTATTTGGATGAAAAACAAACCCTGAACATGACATGAAACCATCCATTATGGAAAGACGACAACAACCCTGGAGAGCAGTAAACAGGAAGACCCCGAATGTAATGAGGTTGTGCTGTGCCAGAAGAGCACAGCACAAACACTGACACTCTGGGAGACACCTCGCACGAATGTGTGCAACACATGACCATTGCCGACAAAACCCTTTATACCGAATGACCACATTGCGACGGTGACGGCAAAATGCAAACCAAAGAGTAGGCAGTAGAACACATGTGGATGCATATGTGAAGCATAACAATTATTGCGAATCTGCAAGTACTGCACAAAATTGAACTAGCATTAGATTTATACGACACTTCCGAATTTGAAAGAATGCAAGAAGGTTGCCATATATTGGCAGGCGGCGAAGTACATCTGACATATATCACAAGTACATGTAACGGATGTACATTTTTTCTAGCACTTTATTTCTTGGACAATACAAAGACGTCGAAATGGATGAATTCCGTTCGCCCACAATGATAACACCCGCATCCAAATACGGTTAACAATGTCCAATTTTTATTTTGATTACATGCCATAGCAACCCTTGTTGCAAACGTCAAACTGGAGAGCTCTAGAGGCAGCGTGGGGAGCCCTTGTTTCCAGCGGAGGAGGAAGAGAAGGAAGTCATTATATTTCATGAGCACTAGGAACATGAATAGAGCCAGATATAGAATGAGGATGGAAATAGTAGACGAAGAGGAAAAGGGCAAAGAAGATGGCAAAGAGGAAAGTCTGACGATGGAAGAGCAGGAATCTGGACAAGAACAGCAGTCCGCCATACATCCAAGAACAGGTGAGGAGGAGACTGCATCCGAGGGAGAGACAGACGCCGAAGATGATGTTGATGCTGGCCTCACGAAGAGCTAGATAGTGGAAAAGAGGATGGGGGAGATGCTCCAGAACATGCTCAGCGTAGAGAGCAGTCCGAAGCGCAAAGGGTCCCCGGCGATTGGGGAGTCTTCTGGAGCAGCCAAAAAAAAGGTACAATGTTTGAGACCCACCTTTGTGCTTCATTGCTGATGTGAACCCCAGTTGTGCTTGTATTTTGATATGAAAATAGCCTACACACGGCATCTCTGGCAGGTTGAATCCACCCCGAACTGGAAGCTG
This sequence comes from Takakia lepidozioides, assembly GCA_030704615.1. NCBI lineage: Eukaryota > Viridiplantae > Streptophyta > Takakiopsida > Takakiales > Takakiaceae > Takakia > Takakia lepidozioides. The sequence continues at coordinate 21,826,664 of CM060734.1, read as the reverse complement.
AAACAGTGTGCGGCAACGCACACTGTTTGAGCCCCCCATTTTGCTTGTTTTTTGATGTGCAAAACGGCCACATAGGGCCACTATGGCAGGTTCAATCCACCCCGAATTGGAAGCTCAAACAGTGTGCGGCAACGCACACTGTTCGAGCCCCCCTTCTCATTGTTTTTTTCAAAATAAAATCGTCTAGACAGGGTATCTCTATGAGGTTCAATCAACAATTTCATGGCAGCTCCAACAGTGTGCGTAAATGCACACTGTTTGAGCCCACCTTGTCATTGTTTTTATCATTTGGAAATCGGCCTCATAGGGCATATCTTTCAGGTTCAATGCACACTTACCTGGCAGCTCCAGCAGTGTGCGTCAACGCACACTGTTCGAGCCCACCTTATCATTGTTTTTTTCATTTCGAAATCGGCCTCATAGGGCATCTCTTTGAGCTTCAATGCACACTTACCTGGCAGCTCCAGCAGTGTACGTCAACGCACACTGTTTGAGCCCACCTTGTCATTGTTTTTTTTCATGTGAAAATCGGCCACATAGGGCATGTATTTGAGGTTCAATGCAGACTTACCTGGGAGCTCAAACAGTGTGCGTCAACGCACACTGTTCCAGCCCACCATGTCATTGTTTTTTTAATCTGAAAATCGGCCACATAGGGCATCTCTTTGAGCTTCAATGCACACTTACGTGGCAGCTCAAACAGTGTGCGTCAACGCACACTGTTTGAGCCCAACTTGTCATTGTTTTTATCATGTGAAAATCGGCCACATAGGGCATGTATTCGAGGTTCAATGCAGACTTACCTGGCAGCTCAAACAGTGTGCGTCAACGCACACTGTTCCAGCCCACCATGTCATTGTTTTTTTTTTTTTTTTTTTTTTTTTTTTTTTTTTTTAAATCAGCCACGTAGGACATATCTTTGAGCTTGAATGCACACTTATGTGGCAGCTCCAACAGTGTGCGTCAACGCACACTGTTCGAGCCCACCATGTCATTGTTTTTTTAATCTGAAAATCGGCCACGTAGGGCATATCTTTGAGCTTCAATGCACACTTACGTGGCAGCTCCAGCAGTGTGCGTCAACGCACACTGTTTGAGCCCACCATGTCATTGTTTTTTTAATCTGAAAATCGGCCACGTAGGGCATATCTTTGAGCTTCAATGCACACTTACCTGGCAGCTCCAGAAGTATGCGTCAATGCACACTGTTTGAGCCCACCATGTCATTGTTTTTTTAATCTGAAACTCGGCCAAATAGGGCATCTCTTTGAGCTTCAATGCACACTTAAGTGGCAGCTCAAACAGTGTGCGTCAACGCACACTGTTTGAGCCCAACTTGTCATTGTTTTTTTCATGTGAAAATCAGCCACGTAGGGCATGTATTTGAGGTTCAATGCAGACTTACCTAGCAGCTCAAACAGTGCACGTCAATGCACACTATTCCAGCCCACCATGTCATTGTTTTTTTTATCTGAAAATCGGCCACATAGGGCATCTCTTTGAGCTTCAATGCACACTTACCTGGCAGCTGGCATTTTAGAATCGACCACAAAGGTCATCTTTGTCAGGTTTAATTCACACTTACCTGGCAGCCCAAACAGTGTGCATCAACGCACATGGTTTGAGCCCCCTGATTTGCTTGTTTATGGATATGGAAATTGTGCACCTACGGCCAGTCTGGCAAGTTGATTCGACTCCAAAATGGAAGCTCAAACAGTGTGCGCTGACGCACACTGTTTGAGCCCCCTTCACTGCCTTTTCTTTTATTTCAAATTGGCCACTCATGGCCATTATGCCATATTAAAATCACACCTTATTGCAAGGTCAAACAGTGTGCGGCAACGCACACTGTTTGAGCTTCCTTATGTGATTGCTTTTGATGTGAAAATCGGTCTCCTGGGGCCACTCTGGCAGGTTGAATCCAACCCTTATTGGAAGCTCAAACAGTGTGCGGCAACGCACACTGTTTTGAGCCCCCTCTCTGCTTGTTTTTCTATGTGAAATTGGGCCTAACAGGGCCAATATGCATGCTCAAAACTCCCATAGTTGGAAGCACGAAGAGTGTGCGGCAATGCACACTGTTTGTGCCCCCTTGTGGCCCCCTCTCTGCCTGTTTTTTTTGTGGAAATGTGCCACATGGGGCCAAATATCATGTTCAAAACACCTGAATTTGGAAGCTGAAACATTGTGCGGCAACGCACGGTGTTTTCGGCCCCCACAATGCTTGTTTTCTGATGAGAAATTGGGCCACACAAGGCCTGTTTGCCATGCTCAAAACACCATCGTTTCATGCCTCTCTCTTATATCAAATTGAATGAACAACCCTGTAGGAGAAGATGCAAAGTGTGGCGGATGAGATCCCTTCGGGGCAGGGGAAGGAGATCATTGTTGATGTAGACGATGAGTTCTATGAAAGCAAAGCCGCTGAGATGTTGGGGGGTCAGGAGGTAAACTCTCAGCTTGTGGTGTAAAGTATGCTTGCCCCGGGTGGGCGGTTGAAGATTCCCCTGTGTAGGTTGGTTTCCATGCCCGTCGTTCGTCCACCCCTCGTCAAGGACATCCTGATGTTGGAGGCCGAGTTTGTTCATGGGTATTTGGATGGATCCGCAGTCTTTTACGTTTCTACAAGGGATTCCAGAGGCAATGAGGTCCTTGTGGATGAGTCAATTGTGGACTCCTAGGATCCCATTTGGAGACAGGTGAACGAATCCTTCGAACTTCTTCTCTCCAGGAAACCTTCCACCCAGGCATTCTCAGGGAAGATGTTTCAAGTTTGGGATGGCAACCACCGGTTGCTTGCATGGATGGCTGTCATTGGGAGGCTGCACTCACAGGAGGAAGATTGGCATTTCTCTGTTTGATCGATGGTGCTGGATTGTGACGGGAACATGATGGGTCTTCTGACGGCAATGATTGATGTGAATAGGTTGGTTTCTCATTTTACATGTTCCACTTGTGGTTCCGTGGTTCTTTGGTTCCAGTCCTCTGTTGACGGTCCTTGAATTTCATTCTGACTTTCAGACATCATTCTGCAGAGGGACGGAGACATCGCATGTCAAAACGAGTCTGGTTGACACACTGTACATGATACAAAGGATCGGGCAGATGCCCTTGACCAACTTCAAGACCATCCTTTCAGCAGAGACGTACAAGAAGTGCGAAAGCTCCAAGACATCAGAAACGTGGTACTCGTTGACCCGTGAGGCTTTCATGGAGTATATGTACACGGTGAGATACATCTTCCATCATCTGGCCTTTTCGATATTCCTGCTTCCACATGTTTGTTTCTGTTTGTTTCCCTTGCCCTTGGGTTGATGCAACTCTCGTGCATTCCCTTGCAGCGAGACATTGCAGATGCAGGAGAGCGTGGGAAACTGAAATACTACAGCTCTACCCCTGAGGAGAGAAGGACAGCAAAGGGGGTTGAGAGTCACATCCAGAAAGAGATGACCGCCACAAGAAGGACTATTATGAGTGCTTTTGTTAAGCAGTTGAGAATTGCCGACCTATCATTCGGATCGCAGTTTCTTCTGGAGGTAAAATACCATTACAACAAGCCAGGCAAGCCAGAGATGGCCCAGGAGAAATTACACAGGTTGTCTACCGCCGTTGTGTCTTCAGAACAGAAGGTGAAGTGGCTACAGATATGGAATTCTGATCCCACTGTTAGGGATACCCACATGTTCCTCAGGCCGGAGAAAGAGAAGAAGACCCAGTGTGTCATTCCTGTCAGTGACAATGTGCTGGACACATGGCTTCACAAGGCCACTTACTGGAGCCAGGTATGATGTCCTTTGCTGTGTCACTTTCTTTTCGCTTTTTCTGTCCTTCTCTTTCCATTGGCTGTTACATTGTCTGTGATTGTTTTTTGGTTCATTCTTGCATTTGAATTGTTTTGCAGTTGGAAGAAAGGGCCCAGTCGGTTCTACATACTCAGCTGGATGACTATGGCATCACCATGACAGCACCGAAGGTCTCCTTCCAAGCATACATGAGGAAATGGAGAGCCACAATGTGACAATCTTGTTTCTTTAGAGAGTTCAGCAAGGAGGGTGACATTAGTCGAACAAATGAGCTTGACCAGCAAGAGAAAGGAGAGGAAGCATGGAAACGATGCCTTTACAGGTGCGAAATGGACTGTGCTTCTTTGTTTTGCAAATACACACTCTCCTCCATCCAACCTGTTTTGGGCTCCCTTATATGAGTTTGCGGTGCCGCACACTCATTTGTTCTATCCCTGTGTAGTAACACCAAGGTGCACACCCCGGGGCCTTAAGGTTACTTTGTGTGCGGTGGTTGCAATGTACTGTGCCGCATATTGTTTAAGGGGGTCTTCCTGGTGTGATAGAAAAGCTGAGAGACAATAATTGCATTGCATAATGAGGCTATCTCTGTTCCTGCAGGTACGTAAAGTTTGTTCACATGGAAGAGAATTGCTTGGGCAAACATCCTGATTTCGTGGACCTTTGGCTTGTCCCTGCTGGCAACCAGACCATGTTTACTACTGGGATCTTGCATGATTGGGGCCCAGACCATCTTTCTGCTTGTGGTTGGTATTTGGATTGCCCTCCTTCTGAGACCCCAACTCAGGAGGTGTCTTTGAGGAGAGAGAATGAGTGTATAGCAGCCACCGCCGAAGCAGCCCGGATTGTTCCCGGATTGTTCCTTCAATCTATTTAGAGTTTTGTGGACTGTACAGGCTTGAGTGCATTTCAAAAACAAACAATCGACTTTGGTTCGTGTAGAGCATTCTCGCATCATTTGCTTGCTTGTCTCCAAACCACTCCTGCTAGAAGAATGCTTGGTAAATCCATCGAGGTGAAGTCCACGTGTTCAAAGATCGTTCAGGCATTCTCAAATTTGGTGAGCATCCATGATGCTCCCGCACATACCTGGCATGTTCGCAAGGGTGGTGAGTAAGAAAAGATTTCGCAGGGATCCGCTTTAGATGATGTCAGTGTGCACCTCCTCACGACGTACCCACATTCCAATGCAGGGGCTTGGTATGTTGATAACGTCTAGATGGATGCAATGGATACAAAGGATGGATACAATGGATGTAACACATCTAGTCTGCATTCCCGGGAAATGGCTGTTCAACCCGCGGTAATAGGTGACACCCGCGGAAATAGGCCCTGTATGCATGCTGACGTGGCGTGAGCCTGTGCTGGGCTCACGGTTTCCTGGGCTCACAGGCTCACGCCTCCGGGCTCACGGAATAGCACCCCCCGTTCACCATAGCCGTTGAGGATGAGCCCGTGACCCCACTGCAGCTGCATCCAGCAACACTGCTGACCCAAGCCACGACCGGACTTGATGCACACTGGCCATCACCCTGGCCCGAGAATCACCCATCAGTGGCACATTCTCTAAGATGTATGTTGGAGATACAGCTTGATGAAGCTGCAAGTGGCGCAAAACCCGCATCATCTCCCAAAACAGACCCGTCCTCGAGTCTCGCAATCCATTGCCATGCCCGGCTGATGAATGCCCTTGGCAGGGCCAACCTGCCACTACCAGATCAATGGAGCCAACCTGCTCCAAATCCTGCGCCCCCAGCAACAAAATGTCTGCTGGCAAGGCTTGTTGGTATCCACGAACTGCAGACACTGGCAACAAATCAGGGTACTGCTGTACCAACTGAGCAACATGGCGTAGTGAGACACGTCGTGTAGTCTCATCCCTCTCCACATATAGGTAACGTTGAACTCGTACACCTGCCTGCAGCACTACAGCCAATCCAGTGCTGATCCCGCCAAACAAGTCCAGAAGGCATATGCCTTCATCCGGGCACTGCCACACAAGAGGTGTGGTATCCAATGGCGACAACTGAGGTGGTCCTGGTGCAATCACCGCACTCTCCTCTTTTCCTGACGGTATGAAGGCCTCTACCCAGGCTTGTTGCACCCGTCCATCAGCAGCCTGCTACAAATCCTTGCTCGTACCCCACAATGGAGTGTGAGCAACCATGGCAGGCAACTCCGCCGTACCATGCATGTCATCCTGCTCTGCTGAAGGTGGCACATCCTCTGCATGGGCATTGCCTTCCAGCAACTCTCCAGGCCAACTAACTGCAGCTGTAAAGACGGCTAGTGTTGGCATCTTGCCCCGCTGGGCAGCCGCAATACCCCCAATGAATGTCACAGGGAGCTGTGCACGACGACCATCCCCTGATTGCCATCCAGGCCTATAGGATGCTGACTCCTCCCAAAAGTCCAGGGTGAAGCCCATGGGATATAACACTGCCCCACCAACGATGACATCGTAAGAGACTGCGTCTGTCACAATGGCTTTGGCTCGCATCAGTGAGCCATCTATAGGATGATCCGGCTGCAGTCTAATGGCCAACTCACGCCGTGTCATGCCCCGAGCCTGCTCTGATCCTCCCAGAGATGTCTGTATCTGGAAAGGACAAGGCTCCATATCCGCCTCTATGAGGCCCAAACCTGCGATAGCAGCCCTGCCCAACATCAGTGGCTGAGCTCCCGAGTCCAACAAGACCCGCAGTGGCCGGTACTTCTTGCCTGCCGGTCCACTCAAAGTGAAAATGTCATCCTGGTTGTCTAACAAGACAACTCCAGGTGTCACCATGGCACGCTCAAAGGCTGGCCTAGCTGGCAGCTCCGTCAACCTGGCAGCTGTAGCTTGCCATGGCGCAGCCGTGGCAGTCTTGACCCTCAAATCCGAGGATCCCTCTGCCACTACACCTTCCACTAACTCCGCAGAAGATGAAGTGACCTCCCCACTCTCACAGAGTGTTGCTGCTAGTCTGAACATTGCAGCCGGTCTTATCCCCGGCGTCGCAATCATGGTTGCCGAGAACAGTGGGGCTTGACACACAGAGGTGGCTGCCCCCAACAACACACCGGCTGCACTAGCCTTGGTAGCAGGTGTCAGTGCTGCACGTGTAGCTCTCCCCAATGACATAGTAACCTCCGCTTCGGTAACAGTCGGGCGAGAACTAGGTGCCATGGATGGCGTCGACACTATCTCCGCCAATGTGAATGACTGAGGAAGCCTCGCCTGACGGCTTGCCTCCCCACGCTGTGGATCCAATTCCACCTATGCACCTCGTGGTTCAGGAACTCGTGCTGCTCCTCGAGTCACGGCTGCAGCAGACACCACCTGCTCTAGTGGTAGTGCTGCTCCGCACATGAATCCCATGCCTCCCATATCTCCTCCCTCAGGAGCAGGAGGTGGACCATCCCGCCTGGGAGCCGGTACCACCTGAGTTGTAGCCATGGCAGCGAGCCTATGCTCTAGCTGTTGAAGCCGGTTGGCCATGCCTTGGTCAACACCCTGACCTCCGTGTCCTTAGCCATGTTGAGCTTGCCCTTGGTTTGCACCTCGTGCCCGGCCACCTCGTCCTCTCTGGGCTGGTCTACCTCGCCCCCGGCCACCATTGTTCCCTTGGAACTGGCCTGGGCGCAACTCAGGATGCAAGTCATAACACTGGGCATCTCCATGCCCATACTTGCCACAATGCCCATACTGCAACTGTGCAGGCTGTGCTTGTGTCGGCCTTTTGCCACTCTCTGGGCAATCTCTCTTGACATGGGGTCCTCCACATGTCCAACATATCACCCCTGGTTGCTGTTGGCTTGCAAAAGATGCTACTGGCCTCTGCACCCGAGGTCCCCTGTAAGCTCCATGAAATTTGGGTTGGGAAACCTTGCCCCCCTTACCACGCTGTTGGGCAGTCTCTTGTGCCTGTGGGCTGGCAGCTGCGCCTTATGCAGGCATGTCTTTGCCAAATCCAATGGTAACAACTCGCTCCTCCACCATGTTGAGCTCAATCCGCTCAACCAGCAGAAACACATCTGCTAATGTGGGTTGGGCTGCTTGTAACAGGGTTGCATCCCGCACCCTTCTCCTGAGCTCCTTGTCCAAAATTCCATACCAGAATTGGATTGCCTGAGCTTCAGTAACCCCTTGGGTCACACTTATCAAGCGCCTCATACGAGTGTACGCCTCTCGCAGACTCTCATTGGGTTTGCGCTGGAAGTCTTGCAAACTTCGCAGCTTCTCTGTCCATATACCTTGGTAGTTCCTCCGCAACTCCTGGAAGAACTCCACTACCGGGTTGAATCTAGGCACATGTGTTGTAGTCGTGGCAGGAGGAGTAGTAGCACCTTTTGAACTGGTACCACCTGCAGAAGTACCGGCACTACTTGTTCCGCTACTAGTGCTGGCAGTGGGAGATATTGGTACCGATGCAGCTACTGGTCGCGTCGTGCCTCGAGTAATGGAGACCAATATATCCTCCACTCCTCAATCTCTGTTTCATGTCCTCGCCTGAACTCGTGGTAATCGTCCATAGGCCTTCCAAATGCTGGAACAGTCCCTTCCACGCCATGAATGGGGTGAATAGCTGTGGATTGCGCATCTGCTGCAAATCACACCAGCTGTCGAACTCCTGGATAAAGTCATCCAACTCGATTGTGCCCACAGCTCCAGAGTACCTACGAGGCCCCTTGGTAGCTCCATACATCTCCTCCATGTCGTCCCACAACAATGGCGAATGAAACTGCACACCTGTTGATGAAGCCTCTGAGTCTGTGTCTGACTCTGCACTAGTTGAGGGTGGAGGTGAAGGTGGTCTGAAACGAACACCTCGTCTGGTGAACCCACTCTCACTGCTACTGCCTGTAGCCGTACTCCCCTCAGAACCCTTGGGTAACTCCGTGATGACACTCACAATGTGCACCTCCCCCACGTGACACTATAAGGCTCTAGTACTAATTCTAATAGTGACACGGGTAGGCACCTGTTGCAGTTTAAGGGTCATATCCCAGTGGCTCAGGGCACCTGCACCTGCATCCACCGCAAGAACTCCTATGGTTGGCTGGTCATCAACCCAGTCTCACCATAGAAGAAACACTGGTGGTCTTGCTAGTCATCACTCCAGCCTCACCACCGACAGCATACTCTAGGATTGACCGGTGATCAAATCCGGCCTAATCCCTATGAAAGCAAGCGCCCACACAAAACCAACATGGCGCACAGTCAAGCATGTAGGTGTTGGGGGGGATCCAAACACAAGAAATCAAAACATCAACTCCCCCACACCAAAATCCATCTGCAATGCTGATCTTGCAGAATATCCCAGCCCAAAACCCCGGACTGACTGGCCTCCACCAAGAGAGGCTTTGGCAACTACAAGTACAAAGTAATGAAAATAGTAAGAAAAGAGGGAGGGGAAGAATAGAAGCCCGACCAAGCAAGATCTAATCCTGATCTATGCTATTAACTGCCAGACTTCTCTCAAAGTGCCTCGCTCTGCATGATAGTAAGGTGTAGGAGGTATATCTATGTCCAGAAACCTGCCACTAACCTTGTCCCAAGCTACAGTAGCTCGCTCTAACCAACCCTCCTCCTCTTTCTGCCAGGTAGAGACAAAGCAGTACTCCCCTATCTCCCGCTCACTGAACACTAAAGAAAATAAAGGTAGGGTGTGACAGTCTCTCAACTTGAAAGCTTTGAGACGGTTGCGGGTGTCCTCATTGCGAATGACTGCATCTCCTTCAAGCAAAACAAACTTGTCATTGCCAATGAACCCCCGCTCGTGGTTGCCTAGTGCAGAGCGTGTCCGGCTGCAACCATGTCTGATTGCACAAACTTGTGTAGCTCCTGCTCCTCTGCTCCAGTACACCACAGCCTTGTGGCTGAACACCTTGGTCCCCGGGGCTGTTTTTGGCTGTGTTCCAAGCCTAGCTTTCACCCACTTTGGTATTTCACTTACAGCTGCAGAACTGCTGGCTCCAACAGAGTTCTGACTGTCCAAAGCGATATTGAGGCCCTCAACGCCAACTACAGCAGAGTGTTGTCTACTGCTAATGCCTGACTCCCAGTATGCAATCAACTCGTCCAACTATTCTCCACTCAAATCAGTCTGAGTTCCTTGGGAAACATAAATCTTGTCCCCTTGTGTGCACAGGCTAAGAGAAGAGACCTGCCTTTCAATTACGTCCTCATTTTCCCCAGCCATACAAGGAGGACATCCACAGATTTGCCTCTCATATAGACCAGAACAGGTTCTAGAAATAGAATTGTGGATCTTTCACGGCACACTCACATTCTAAAAATTCCATAGATTTTTAGCAGAGTCCCAAAAACAAAAACCAGATAGGTAGATCTAGATAGGTAGATTTCCCCTTTCTGCAGCTATCCCCTCAAAAATTGAGTCAAACGGAGCTCATAAAACAAAGATATGACCAACCAGGCTCTTAAACATAACACCTTTTTTTTTAAATTATTTTTTAATAAGACAAAACAAATACAAGGAAAACTTTTTTTTTTTTTTTTTTTTCAATACTTGTCTTGGTTCCCTGTTCCCTGGTTCCCTAAGAATTCCTTGGACTCATAAACCGCAAGGCCAATTGGTCCTGAAAGAAATGGCCTCACATTAATCACGCACTCAGTATGCTCAGGGGAGAGAGGCAAGACGGACGCAGACGATGGCAGCGATGGCCAAGCCTACGCGAGCAAGCAGGAACAAGGAGGTGGTGCGGGGTGTTGGCCGATTCGGCCGATCAAAGACCTGATCAAAGGGTTGCACATGAGCAGCTTGCATGCTCGTCAATCTCCAAGCCATGCAGCAGAGATGCCCGTCAGCTCCTACCAGCTCCTGGTTCTGCTCAGTCCTCACGGCTACCTACTCTTTGTCGTACACAACACTCAAAACCAGAAATCACCCTCGCTCCCCTTCAGGCTCACGAGGTTCAAGCTGGTTCCACTCACACAGGATGTCCAGTGAATGCCTGGAAGTCTAGTACACCACAACACTCGGCTTAGAGCAAGCACCTCCAGGGAAGCAGTGAAGCTGCGATTTCCTACTTATCTCTTCAGTCCGCCTCTCATCCTCACATCAGTATTTCGCACGCAACGATTCGCAGATGGCAACCTCTCTACCATCCTTCACACTATAGCGGAGTTGCAGCAAACTGGTCTGCACCGCAAGGAAAGAGGTCTACATCTGGAGCATTGGGAGCCCTATCTTCCGGACTCACTTGCAATGGCTCTGACTTGTGCAGATCACCCAACCATGGGATACAAGAGCTTAGCACATAGACCTGGTTGAAGATCTGGCGCAGTGCAAGAAGTTTCCCTTCCTCGTTGCCAACAAACATCATCGTCTACCTGTCAGTAATGCTTCCCGTAATGAAGGTACGGTCAGAATCATGCATTGTGGTCTGTGCCGGATCTTCACCAGACTCTGGCAATATGGCACGAAAGAGGGCCCGGGTCATGGTTGAGTGGATGCGGGCTGTTACAACTGCATCAATTTCTGATTCGCAGGAGGTGTCTACTACATGTGACTCCACATCCTCTCTCGAACTCCAGGAGCCTTGAAAAGGTTGAATGCATTTTCAGCACCATTCTCGTCCTTGAAGTGCCTTTAGTTCGCCTTCCTGTGGTTGACACCAATAACCTCCGAGATGGTCAAATTAATTGCATTGATCTTTCGCAGGTTTCAGACACTCTTTCATTGCAGCAGACTTGTATAATATGTTCATCCTTTCTCTGAAACCGATAAACATCTGCTGCAAATCGCTTTCTGTCAAATCGCACACCCGTGAAGAGAAAAGCCGGATCCAGACCGATCATAGCCAAACCTCCATATCCACACCGACCGCCTTGGTGGCAAATAAACCTCATACAAGAAACGCCGTGACTGATTGAAGCTGCCGCGCATTCGCTCTATCTTGATTAATTACCAGTCTGAACTGCAATCAAAGACTTTAGCAGGAAACACATTGCTGGTTTTGATTACTTGAGAAGGGAGCCCCACAAACTCCAAGAATCTTGTGAAAAAGGCTGCCTCTTCCTTCTCTCCGAACGACAGAGGGATGACATCATGCTCCGTTGTTATCTCTGATCGTCATAAACAGATTGCTTTGCTCGGCCCTCAGTCCGTTAATTGCGTAGGATATCACACTGCGAAGTCATCAACGTAATTCCTGCCCATCATCTGGCAGCAAACTACTTCTCCCGCATGAAGGAGCTCGGTCGCGCAGGCTCAACTCGAGAGAGATGAGCTGCGCGACTGACGCTCTCGTGAAGATAAGATGGTTCAGGTGTCAAGCTCAAACTTGACACCTGACTTAACACTTGAACTAAATCCAAGTGTTAAATACAAATAACTAGTTTTATTCTAGTTAGTTTCACACCGTGTTTATTTAACTTGACAGTAGCATCAACTATGCAATGTGGTATGTGGACGACCATGATTTGAAATGTGTAATTCACATCAATTCGTCGGCGGTGCAATGATATGGCCTCCAACTATACTGAGTGAGCTCTGAGTGGCAACTTTTAAAAGCACATTTGTCATTGCACCGTTCGAAGTCTACATGTCTTGCTGTCGCTATGCACTACAATCATCTTTTGAAGATGATCCTAACTCTCATTGTTATTTGAGGAGGGAGGAAGGTCTTCCCGTGGCAGCCTCTATGGCGCACACTTTGTGAGGATATTTTCTCGTCCTCATAATTGTAAAAGTGAAACAAGCATTTGTAATTGCACAATGTTGGATGCTACAATTGTAGGCCTCATGGTAGTCTTGATTCTATTTAGGCAAGATTCCCTGCATTAATTCCACAGTCATAGGACCATCCTCGGTTATAGGCGGCGCATGTTAATGCTGACGTGGCAGATGACGGACAGTGCCATGTCATCATTTGCCGCCACATCAGCATGCTGACATGACGCTCATGCCACGTCAGCGTGGGTGCACGCTCACGCCACGTCACTCCTGCGTGAGCGTACGCTCACGCGCAACGCTCACGCCATTGCGTCGTTGGCACGAGTGACACCTTGGGAGGGGAAGCTTCAGTTGGTGTGGCTATAGCAGAGAATCTGATTCCGAAAAGAGTGGCTACAAGTTTGAGTCTGGTGGCTGGATTATGCGACACCATCCATTTGCTTGTAGACACAAGCTGGCGAATGGAAATCCATAAGTAGTGACTCGTTCAGGCTAAGGTTGAAGTATGGTTGATGTAATTTGGTGAATGGAAATCCACAAGTACTGACTCATTTAGGCTATGGTTGAAGTGCTGGTGGGTGTAATTTGGCGATGCAGTATTGGTAGCACCATTGAAGCACATAACTTAGAAGTCACAACACAAAGACAATTGACAGGAAGTCTAATCTATAAAGTACCCTATGGAAGAATTGAACCACAGTCATAAAGACTTTGCCCACTACAACATAGGGTGGCCTACAACACCACCCCACCCAACATGCACCAAAAACCAACCAGGAAACAAAATTAAGGTAGAAACACCCAAATATGAGTGTGACCTTGAATGGACCCCTATTTTTGTGTATAAAAGTGACTTCATAGGTCCTTGAATGGATGGATAGAGTCAAGTGATTTATTTAAGGTCTACCAATGGCCAAAGTTACCTACAGATAGGGTGGTTTTACAACTAAACGTGTACACATCCATGTCCTTATTGGATTTATACTGTACGGTTTTAAACAAATCAAATATATTACTGTAATCACGATTTGCACTTAATTAATCACCTAAAGAGCAGGCATAGGGCAGATTTGGGGCACATTTTGTTTCAAAATACCACAACGGCTGCTTCATTTAATGAGCAAGGTTGCACAACTCGAATTCCTTCCGGCAACCATTTGAAATCACACAGCAAGTATAACAGGGTGCCGAGCCTACTCACTTTCGACCATCTGTAGTCACCAAATGTAAAGAGCTCGAGGAGGCTCACTTTCTAAGTTAGCTACCAGCTGTAGTCACCTTACGTTACTAAGTTACGTTATCAGATATCTGCAGTCAACAAGTAAGGACGGGCCGACTGCTCATTGTGTACCATCTGCACTCACCAAGTGATAAAGGGGGGGACCACTCTCTGTTGCGCACCTCCCTTTGGTAAGCTCCCCTTCACGTCATAGTTACTCGCTTTGATGCGCGCGCCTGACTCCCAACCTGGCCGCCGGGCCAACTTGGAGCTTCGGCTGCTCACCGGGACATAACGGTCCCCCTTCGTTTCCCACTAAACCCTCCACCTATTTGGGACTAGTGGAATTCCCTTTGGTAGATGGTAGTCCGGAACAGCTCCCCACTCTTTGGTCGCTTTCCGGCTCGCTCGCTTACTCACTAGTTTTTGGTCACCAACGGGCTTGCACCGTTCTCGGGGTTACTACTCCCTATATATACTTCTGTAGCTGTCCACGGGGGTTTCACAACCAGCCATGCCATTTTATGGCGAACCACCACGAAAACCCTCGACTCCCGGTGATGAGTCGCGGTGAGTTTTGGCCCACTCACCACGGCCCTTATGGACCGTGATGAGTCCCAAGACTCCCCACGACTCCCACCACGAGGTCTCCGCCCCATGGTGAGTTCTATGCCACCCCCACTAAGTCCCGCTAAGCTACCACCACCCCTTGTGGAGCCACCCCCACCGCAACCCGGTGTGCGGGGCTCCACCTAGTGAGCGCCTCCGCCTCCTTGAGTGCCTTGGGCACTCAAGGGTGCTTCAGCCCCCCATACCTATCGCTGCCGCTGCCCCCACCACAGGGGCAGCTCCTCATGTGTCCGACCCCCTGCCCTCAAGGCAAAGGGCCGCGACACACACCCCTACCAATAGGGAGTCGATGTCCTCATCGACTTGTCCATTTTGTAGAAACGAACATCCAAGTTGTGGCGTCCCACATCAAGGAGTTTGTTTCCGCACCATGGCGTCCCATGGTAAAGAACCAAACCCCACACTTGACTCTACTCTCCACTAGCTAATTCGGCCGACTTCCTCCAAGTCCCGGCCAAGGGTGGAGCCTCTCCAGCTCCTCCCAGTGCACTCTTCTTGGTCTACTTCAAGGCCAAGGAACGATCCTCCCCGAGGATCAAATCGCCGTACTGCAACAACATTGCTCGCGATCACTCATGATGCCGCTTTTGGCATCACCTTGAGCAAGGGTTCCCTGGAACCCTCTTTGACTAGGAAGATAACCTTGAACCAACCGTGCGCCCCAATCACTACAATTGGGTCCGCCTTGGAATGCTGGCCTGAGGTACGGGAACACGCCGAAGCCGCACTACGACTTCGTCCCGAGGCTACACAATTATAGTACATGAACGGAAGCACGTAGCTTCCGCGTTAGCCCGCACTACAAGGCAACCCCCCTCGGTAGCGCAGTTATAGTACGCGCACGCGCCAGGTGCGCACTAGCACGTGAACTCCCAAAGAAGTCGCAAGTTTCCTTGCCCCTTGGATGGGGGTCACCCGATTTCGGCACTACGCAAACACACGATTAACCCAATTTACCTCTCCCACTTTTATAAGCTAGCATGCATTCTACACACTAGCCAACCATACCATGCATCACCATTCCAAACAAAATAGGACGCACAACATTTGGAACCCATTTCCTTTATAACAAATTTTTGTAGAATACAAGTTTTTGTAATCGGATTCCTAAGCTAGCTAAGCCGGGCTAAGCATGCATTTCCTCCCCCACGCTCCAAGGTTGATGTCCCCATCAACTCTTCTTCCGCTTTTGAGGTCGCCCTTCGAAAACTGCGACCGCCTCGGATGCGTTTCCCATTTCTGAGGCACGCACCCAAGATGCCGCCACCTGATGATAGCCCTTCCATTTGACGAGATACTCCGTTTCTCGGTTCCTGAACCTCTTCGACTTAAGTATTGCCTCCACCTCGTACTCAGGTTCATTCTCATGATCCAACAGCATAGGTGGCGGACGCAACACTTGGTGCCGATTCGGACGCGCTTCATCTTTGAAGTAAGGCTTCAAAAGGGAGACATGGAATACTGGGTGCACCTTGCTGTTTGCCGGCAGCTCCAATTCATACACATCCTCATTCATAACCTTCCGAATGCGAAAGGGTCCCGCATACGGAGGTACGAACTTCGGACTGACTTCCAGAGGTAGTCGGAAATTCTTGATGTTCAACCAGACCTCTGTGCCTGCCTCAAATTTCACTTCCCTCCGCTTCCGATTCGCCTGCCTTTCATACCGTTTCCTGGCTTTGGCAATGTTGTACTTTGCGAGCTTCAACAAACGCTCGCGTTCTTCCAGTACCGCCGCTACTGCCGGTTCTTCGACGTCCTGGGCGGCCCAACTTATCGGCACCAGAGGTGCTTTTCCATAGACCAATACAAAAGGGGAAACTCCCGTTGCGGAGTGTTCTGTGTTATTATAACAGAACTCTGCCGCGTCTAAGTGTTCCACCCAGTCTGTTTGGTCTGCCGACACGTAATTCCGCAAGATCTGCTTCACTACGGAATTCACTCTTTCTGTTTGGCCGTCGGTCGTAGGTCGGAAGGCGGTGCTCATCTTCAGCCTCGTCCCCATCTTCTTCCAGAGTGCCCTCCAAAATTTACTCGTAAACTTTGGATCGCGGTCCGAGACAATATCCTTCGGGACTCCATGATGCTTTAAGACGTGGGTGAAGTAAAGTCGCCCTGTCTCCTGCGCCGTTGCCGTCTCCTTGGTGGGGATGAAATGACCCATTTTACTGAACCTATCCACCACCACCATGATTGCATCGAATCCTTTTGACAGCGGCATAGCAGTCATGAAATCCATCGAGACGCTTTCCCAAGTCCCCTCTGGAATCGGCAAGGGTTGTAACAGCCCCGCTTGCTTTTTGTACTCGCTCCGGTTTTGTTGGCATGTGGTGCATGTCTTGACATACTCCTCTGCCTCCTCCCTCAGTTTGGGCCAGAAATACTCTTTCTTCAAGAGTGCCGCAGTGCGCTTGGCTCCGTCGTGGCCCGCAAGCGGGCTATCATGGCATTCTCTCAAGAGGCTATCTCTGATCCCTCCCTTCGGCACGTAGAGACGTTTTTGCTTATACCGGAGCAGTCCATTTTGTAAGTGGAACTGCGATTTAACCCCCATCCTCAAGTCCTGCATCACGGACTTCGCCAGCTCATCCTTCCGGCAAGCCTTCCGGATCTTCCTTTGGAGCGTCGTCTTGCCCTTGTACACCAACAAGAGCTGCTGCTTTCTACTTAAAGCATCGGCCACCACGTTGTCTCGTCCCGGTTTGTACAGGATATCCACGTCGAACACCGCCAAAGTATCTTGCCACCTAAGTTGTTTTGGGGACAACTTGGGCTGCGTGGCAAAATACTTCACCGTGACATTGTCCGTGAACACCTTCACTGGGTTGGAACCAACATAGTGGCGCCAAAGCTCAAGACAGTGCACCACCGCCTTCATCTCTTTTTCGTGTGTCGGCCACCGTTGCTCTACTTCATTCAGTTTCTTACTTTCGTAAGCCACTGGACGTCCATCTTGCATCAGTCCAACCCCAATCGCGAAGTCCGACGCATCTGTATGTATCTCGAATGGACGATCGAACTCCGGGATTTTCAAGACCGGAGCTTCCGCCATCCGCTGCTTCAATTCAGCAAAAGCTTGGCCACAAAAAGTGTTCCATGCCCAGACTTTAGATTTACACAGAAGATCTGACAGCGGCCCCGCAATCTTGGCGAAATTTCTCACATACTTCCGATAATAGGAGGCGAGTCCTAGGAAGGATCGCACTCCCGGGACCGAAGTCGGAGGCTCCCAGTCCAAGATCGCCCTCACCTTTCTGTCATCCATTTTGATCCCATCCTGTGTAATCACATGCCCCAAGAACTCCACTTTCGTGACCCCGAATTCGCATTTTGAAGCTTTGGCGTACAGCTTCCCTTCCCGCAACTTTTGGAACACCCTTTTGAGGTGCTCCGGGTGTTCCTCCTTTGTTTTCGAGTACACCAAGATGTCGTCGATGTACACGATCACAAAGTCATCTAACCACTCCTGAAAAAGGCTGTTCATCAGCGTGCTAAAGGTCGCTGGTGCATTAGTGAGCCCAAAAGGCATCACCAAGAACTCATAAGAACCATACCTTGTCTTGCACGCGGTCTTCTCCTCATCTCCTTCCGCCACCCGAATTTGATGATAGCCGGAGCGCAAGTCGATCCGGCTGAAATACTTCGCTCCTGCCAACCGGTCGAAAAGGTCGTCGATCCTTGGCAAAGGGTACCGGTTTTTAATAGTCACCTTATTCAAAGCCCTGTAATCGACACACATCCGCAGCGTCCCATCCTTCTTGTCTGCGAATAGCACCGGGGCTCCGTAAGGTGACTTACTCGGCCGGATGTACCCCTTTGACATTAGATCCTTGAGCTGAGTTTTCAGCTCGACCAACTCCATGTGGCTCAACCGGTAGGGTGCCTTGGCAGGCGGTTCCGATCCCGGTATCACCTCAATCTTGTGGTCAACTCCTCTTCGCGGTGGCAAGCCGCTTGGTAAATCCTCCGGCATCACATCCTGGTATTTCTCCAAGATCCCCTTGATCCAATCTGGGCTCGGCTCCCCATCGCCTTCTCCCTTCACTTCTCTAATGTAAAGCAAAAATTGGGGCTCGTGTGCCTCCTCCACGGCCCACTCCCTTGCTGACAGAAGGTTTATTCGCCCTCCCACGGATTTGGGCGTTTCCGACACTCGTAAGGCCTCGCCACCATTCCCACATGGCAGCGTGACTACTCTCTTGCGGCCATCTATGACCGCTCCGGATTTGCTCAAAAAGGTCATCCCCAAAATGAGATCCACTCCATCGATCTCGCAGATGGTGAAGTTCTCACGTCCCTCCCAACTCCCCAGTTGAAGAGGAACATCAAACGCCAACTTTGTCGCCAACTGTGGTTCTCCTTTGGCAGAACGCACCTCAATAGAGGCCCCCACGTCACTTGTCGGGAGTCCCAACTTTCGCGCCGCCGCCGGCGTCATGAAGGAGTGCGACGCTCCTGTGTCCACCAACAACGACACGTTAGTTCCGGATATTATCCCATCCACGAACAATAACTGACTCCCTTTACGCAGGGCGCCAGTTTCCTGATACAACTCACAAGAATAGTTGCCTACCTTGCAAGTCCTGGCGACCACCGCTTCCACCAAGCGACTGATGGTATCTTCCGACAGCTCCGTGGTTGCCCGAGTCATGTTCAATTGTCGAGGTTTCGTGCACTTCTTGGCCATGTGCCGGGCTCCCCGCAATTGAAACACACTCCATCAAAGGTGCCTTCTGTCCGCCATAAGCCGCTCCACCCGCTTTTCCTTTCGAAGCACCGGGTGCCGCCTTGACGTGTGAAGGCCCTCCCTTCGATTTCCACGTGCCATTGTCGCCGCGTGGCCTATCCCACTTCTTTTCCGGTCGGAAGGAGTCACCTTCCCGCCGGTCTTCTTGTGGTTCAGCTCCGTACGGCCTTGTCTCTCACCCCTAGGGACATCCGAGAAACATTCAGCCCTCTCAATTGCCTCGTTCAAAGTCTTGGGTGGCTTCTCCTCCAACTTCCGCCTGGCCCATGGGGCCAGTCCCGCCACAAAGTTGAAGACCATTTCTGGTTCTGCCATGTCCGCGACTTCGAGCAACAGCACATTGAAAGCCTGGACATACCCCCGAATGTCATCTGTTTGCTTCAAATTCATCTTGTCCCGGGCAAGCCAGGACGCGTTGAGGGGCACAAACTGTCTCTTCATCAATTCCTTGAACCCACTCCAGTTCAAGGTTTCCGGGCTTGGGCCTCGGTCGTGAAGGCGTTTCTGCCACCATTGTTGAGCATAGCCCCTCAAATAGGTGGGAGCCACTTCCACCCGATCCTCGTCACTCAACTTGGCCGCCCGGAAGTACTGCTAGCTCCAGGAGCCAGGTGTTGAGTGCCTTCCGATTTCGGACGCCCTCGAAGGTGCCGGGTTCCTTAGGCTTCACTTTAAACTTTGCCTTAGTGGAAGTGGCATTAGCCGCCTTCAACACGTCTTTCAACGTCCCCAAACTGCGCCAACAACCCTTCCCAAAAGGCGGCATGGGAGGCATCTCTTGGTCGGAGCTCTCAGGATTCCTCGGGCTCCGACTCCTCGGATTCCTCCCGCTCTTGAGCGGCCTCGTTTCGAAACATTCGCTTCCTCAAACGGCCGGTGACACGTCGCCCCCATCGGGCTCACCAGGATCATCATCTTTTGGCCGTTCCGCTTTCGCTTTGGCTTGCCCGACCCCATGATGAGGCCAATCCCAAGGACGATCGCGTACTGAACTCTAAGCTCTGATACCAAGTGTCGCGCAAAGGTCATAGTTACTCGCTTTGATGCGCGACTCCCAAAACTTGGAACCGGGACATAAGCGGACTCCTTTGGTAGATGGCAGTCCGGAACAGCTCCCCACTCTTTGACTTACTCACTAGTTTTTGGTCACCAACGGGCTTGCACCGTTCTCGGGGTTACTACTCCCTATATATACTTCTGTAGCTGTCCGCGGGGGTTTCACAACCAGCCATGCCATTTTATGGCGAACCACCACGAAAACCCTCGACATGAGTCGCGGTTTGCCTCGGCGTGAGCCTGGTCACGTGAGCGCGTGAGCGCACTGCGCTCACGCCACGTCACCTTGCGCAAATGCCACGTCACGGGCTCAGTCCACGTCATCACACGTGGAGGCCGAGTCACCACGCACCCAGAAAAGTGGAGTGTATTCCCGCGGATTGGCACCCTTTACCGCGGAAACAAGCTGGACGACATAATAAAAGGCATTGAATAAATGATGGATGAATGTACAGTTGGATGATAAACAGATGGATGAGTTTGAAAAATCTATGTAGATGGATGAATGACGGATGGATAAGAGTAAAATGGATGAATGTATAATGGATGTTGAGCAATGACAAAAATTCATGACAGGAAGATGCATGACCAAATCTTTTGACGAATGCACAAAGTATATGAAATGAGTGTGGAAGGTTTGTGGGTGGATTAAAGAGTACAGAGGATGAATGTACAATGGATGTTGTACAAAGGAAGCTTTCATGAATGGAGCACGCATGAATACAGTGTAGATGAATGCACAATGGATATGAGAAGAGTCAGGAAGGTTTGTGAGATGGATTCATACATATAGCAATTTAAACGAAAGTTGATTCTGTGATTATTATTGTTCTAAAGGAACAACTACGGTAGAGTAAGGGGATTCAACGTTTTCCAGATAATATGAAAATGAATATTAAAAGAATAGTTCAGTCTGACTCAGAGTCAGTACAATGTATCCCCTCTTCCTCTGCATCTAAGTCTAAGTATTTTAGAACACCGGATCCACGCTGGATACACCTACGGCTGGCCACTAAAAAGTCAGGGGATAGGGACTCGGACGCGTGAAGTGCCATTGCTTCGGCATAAACAGGAGCAGAAAATTGGAAAGGGGGCTGTCGAAAACAGACTCGCCAGAAATGACTGTATCTCCTGAAGATCCACCGCTGGCTTTCCTGAAAGACAGCCTGAAAAGTTATTACTGTAACTTTGATGTTATCGAGAAATTGAGTATGACTCCCAAAGAGGGTTTAGCACTTACTCACATGAAAAGTCGTTGTCGACCTGCTTATCTTCGGGATCGTCATCATTTCGAATATGAATCCGATCAGTCTGTGTGCCTGAAGTGGAGCCAGACAAAAGGGGGAGGAGCACTGTGTTGTAGAGGTCAGAATCACCCTCCATACCAAAAAGGCTTCTTCCGCCTGCCTTGCATGCGTGGTAAGTTGCTCCTGCACCAGACAGGAGAACATAACAGTTTGGAGGAGGGGATTTAAGCAGATGAAACTGTTGAAAGGAAACCAATTCGGAAGGGAGAAAACGAACCTGTGGACACAGAAAGATCGACCACCCGTGCAGAGCGGTGGCTGCATGACTCCAGCAGTATTTGCATGAATGCTGGTGACTTTTCCTTTGCACCTCTCCAGGGAGTGCCATCTGGTCTCTTCAGAGTCTGACTGGACTGCATGAAGTTGTACAAAATGTCATCGACATGGGGCTCATAGGGGGGGTTGACGAAACAACCCTGGTCAGAAATCTCAAAGCTGCGGATGGAGGATGGTGTCTTTGATGTGCGAATCCTCCGCAGGCAGATCGCCTCGAACATCCTCGTCTGCCAAAGATAGCAGGTTAGTGTGGTAAACACAATCTAAGTGGAAGTGTGTACATCGGCTATTCAGAACTCTGACACCAAAAAACCATGAATCGTGATGATCGGTGTCGATCATAAAACATTCTACTAGAGTGGAGCTGCAGAGAAAATTGAAACTCATGATCAAAGCATAAGCAGAAGGCAGACGGCATACCAGCTGACCAGGGAAACCCCCTTTCACAAGGTAGAGGCTGTTCACACAATTCCATGTGCGCAAAACTTCAAACCCTGAAGACTTGAGGTATGATGCCAATGCCCGACGACTATCATTGTCACATGACTGAAAAAGCAGAAGTGTCCCTGCATCAGAGAGGAAATTGTTACAGAACCCGAACCCAACTCCAGTAGTTGTCCTCGAATTTGTTCCACCCTGGCGTCTTGCCCTTTGGAAGAACTTCTGGCACAGCCTGGCCATCCGGGATGTCGAGAATGACAATGTCGGCCGCATAAGTTTTCTGCACACCGCACACGAAGGTGGGACCTGTGCTCACCTGCAACAGACATGTTTTTTATAAGAACGATGGCAAGAATGTTTTCAAAGAACGAGACTGAAATACTGCCAACGAAACATTCAGAGAAAAAGGAAAGAAACTGGAATTCTCACCAGATTGAGGAATGAGATTATATTGTCCCAGGTAGGGGATGGCACCCCAGTGTATCCTCTCTTTCGACTCTGCATCATCGAAAGCCAACCCTCATTAACAATTTTCATCTCTCCTGCTGAATCAGAACGGGAAGGGTGTGGCTTGGCATCGAACACGCACTGAAGAGTGCGGGTATATCTTCCAGCAGTAAAGTCCTGCCACTCTCCATCTCCTTTTCATTCTCCTTCCCCTTGTCCTTTTCCTTCTCTTTGGACTTGTCTTTGTCCTTTGGCTTTGCTGGTGAGATGGCTATGACATCAACAGCCTTCTTTTGGTTTGCGGCCCGCCTTCTTTCCCTTCTGCGGCGTTCCCTGAGCATCAGGCTCCTTGGCAGCCAAGGTTGCTATGTTTCGTTGATACTCTTCGTCAGTCAAAGGCGCCAGCATCTCAGCGTTATTGTTCAAGTATTTCATATGCTGTTCTTGAAAGGTCGTGTGCTCAGGTGGGCAGTCAAGGTACCACCCACAGTCTCTGAAGTGAGAAGGACTCCAGTCCTTCAATATCCCTGCAGTATACATGGTTGGATCGTTTGCAGGGTCCGACCACATGTCAATAGTCGGGAATTCCGCTCAGGTGATTTCCTTCCATAAGCACATATTTCGTGTACCTGAAAAAAGGAGATGAATCCCAACCCACAAAAGCGCTCAGTGAGTAAAGATGCAAGTAGAACAGAAAGAATAAAACATGGATTGAAATGGCTCTGACAACTGCTCCAAGGACCTTTCAGGACCACACTACTGCTCCAGATATGAATGTCGTCAACGCCATTCAGAACATTCCATTCCATGACACTGTAAATACATCCTAATCCAGGTGAATGCAAATAAGCGATTAGAAATGACACAGACATAGAAGTGAATGTCGTCAACGACATTCAAGAATGAAGCCAAATTATTACTGAAATGAAGCAAAATCACAGGATGGAAATAAAAAAATTGAGTAAGGAACCATCCAGGAAAACTCAATGCACATTCATACGAACCTATCACTGAGGACCTCACAACATCACTGTATGTGAATGGCGTCAACGCCATTCACAAAAACAAAAAAGAAACCAATTACTTAGCTCCCCAATCCATGAAAATTGAATTTGTCGTTTTTGAATACACAGACACAGCTGTGAATGTCGTCAACGACATTCACTTTGGATTTCTTAAAACAGAGCTTATCAAGCCTCCATATTCATCGCAAGAGGAAAAAACAATGCAGAACAACTGAATGTCTGCATTGACATTCAGCAAAATGAAGTGATCAACCCTCATTGTAACCTCTATGGACATTACAAAAATTTAAATAACCTTGAGGACCAAACAACTCCGTATGTGAATGTCGTCAACGCCATTCAAGGACATTATCAATTCTAATCAGGGACAATATAATTGCACCCTTAGATCCTAACCAGGTGAATTCATATACTCGCTTAAGAATGACTCAGACAAAGAAGTGAATGTCGTCAACGACATTCAATCTGGATCTAAGATTGCAATCCATATGAAGCCACAATTTTTCCCAAAAAAACAGTAGAGTTTCAAGTATGACATTTCACCTGTACACAACTCGCATCATGGCCCACTCTCCTCCAACCTGACTGTCAAAGTCGTTGGACCGTAAAATGTTACCATCTTTGGAGAACTCCCGGAAAAAACAGTATCTCCAGGTGAGACCTCTCCACTTCCTTATGTATGCCTCCAATGACATTTGGGGAGGGGAAACAATCGCAATGTTCAGGTCCTTCAAAGTCTGATCCCAGCACAATGACGGCGCGCTTTTCGAGCTGCAAATAGTATATTTGTCAGAATTGCAAAAAAGAAACACATCACATACTTGAAGAGAAGAAACAGCATGTTCGAATACACACCTGACTCCAAAATGTAGCCTTGTGGAGCCAGTTTATCAAACACCAAATCACTGATTCCTTCCACCTTTGTGCCAGGCTGTATGGTGCTCTTTGGGAACTGATTCAAGTCCTTTACTGTTTGATCTGAGTTCCATATCTCCAGCCACCTTATTTTTGTTTGTGGGTCGACCATCGATATGGCCAGCCGGTGCAATTTCTCCTGCTGCATCTCCGGATGCACATGCTTGTCATAGTGTGTTTTGATCTGCTGAAGGAACTCAGGACCAAGTCCAGGATCTACTATTCTAAGCTGCTTTCCGAAGGCTGACATCAATTTGGTTCTTCGCATCTCAAACTCCTTCTTTATTGCAGCTTCCACACCCTTTGATGTCCTTAGTTCCTCTGGTGTAGTGCGGTAATATTCGGATTTTCCCTTCTCAGCTGCCTCTGCCAGTTCTTGCTGCATTCATTCAAGTAGTGATTAGCTCCGAAGGGACTCTAAACATGTATTCGAAAAGTAAACAGATTACAGACTCGGGCTTACCGCATACATGTACTCCAGAAACGCCTCTCGTGTCAAAGAATACCAAGTGCCTGCAGCTCTTCCTGTTTCGCACTTCTTGATGATATTGGGTGGTAGTACTGTCCGAAAATCATCCAGCTTCATCAGACCAATCCTCTGAATTCGGAATAGTGTGTGAACCAAGCTTGTTGTCACATGCGATTTCTCTGTCGATCTGCAAAAACATTGAAAACATTGCATTCCTTAACACTGTTTTTTGAGGATCAACAAGACACTACAGAGGGAATGAAATCTCCTGGATGACTTACTTGTTCACGTCGTGCATAGCTGTAAGAAGCCTAGCGATGTCGTTTCCTGGATCCAAAACCATTGCCTCCACAGCAACATGCTTGTCTTTGTCTTTCGAATGGTGTTTCTGAATGTATCCCATCCATGCCAGCAATCGGTGGTTGCCGTCCCAGACGTAGAACATGTGGTTGCAAAATTGCTGGGTGTTCTTTCCCATCATGAGGCCCAGCTCGAACTCCTCATTGGCATCTTTCCAGCACTCATCCCAGTTATCACTGATCTCTGGAGAAACTAATGTGCTTTTCCCATTTATCCCGTCAGTGACACATAAAAAACTTGTGCACCAAGTCTATATCCATGCACAAAATCACTCTCCAATTTTGTTATGTCATGGGAAAGAGGTGGACGCACAACAGGCATTGATATCATCCGGCACAGAGGTATGTCCAGACGCCCTCCAGATACGAGCATGTCCCTTATAACCTCCTGAGAGTTTACCTTCTGGAATGACATGAGTTCTTTCACCTTGTCAAGGTAGTGCACTTCGGATTCATCTGCTTCATCTGTATTCTCTGAGCTTTTTGCGGACTCGTCCCCATCTCCAGATCCTTTCCCCTCTGATCCTGTAGGCTTCGACCTCACAGTTTTCTGCACGATGCCATTCAGTTCTGACTAAGTGATTTGCAAATAGTGAATGGCGGTAACGACATCACTCTGTATCAAGGAAACTCACCATGAATGGTGTGAAAGAATTCAGCACAATCTACACATGCAAAGCCGAGACTGCCGTATTCAAAACAAAAGTGAGAGCGATAGCGAACGGCGTTAACGACAATCACAAAGATAACAACCTGCCGGATCGGTGTTGTGTAATGACATATATGTGCAACTGATTGGCGGCAACGACATTCAGTGTAGTTTAGGGAGAATAGTAAGTGCAGACTCTCTCTTCAAACACAGGTACATAAATCTCATGAGCAGAATCGAATGGCGTTAACGACGCTCGCGATTCAGTAGTTCCTGCTAAAGAATGGAAGAGGAAGGACTCCAAAGGCAATCACACAGACTATATGATAAAACTTACTGGCACCTTCTTAGGTTTTGAAATTTGATCCCCTTCTGCAGCTTTCCTCTTCCCTCTCACATCTGCTGGAGTTTCTGTCTGCGCAAGGGTTTCTTGACCTTCTTCAGGTTCGGCGTTCCGCGTGCTTCCACCTTCTTCAGTGTCCCTGCGATTCATCTCTGCCTCCACAGGCTGGCGCACTCTTATCGCCGACTGTGTCGCAGCCGCTGCCTCAGTCTCCGTCTGCTCTTGTGAATCAGTCTCCGCGTTCACCTGCTGCCTTGGCCCTGTGTTCTCCAACAAACGACGCCTCGTCATTTTCTCTCTTGCTCTGCGTCTCTCTCTAAGGGAAGTAAAATAAAGAGACTTTCTTCTCTTTCGTATTCTAGAAGGAACCCTCTCCAGCTTGACTACCACTCTCCCTCTAAGCGCGAAAAGTAGAAAAACGCAGTGACTCCCGATTTCTTGCGGGATTGCCTGTGTTCTTGCGTGTCTCTAGAAGCATCGGATTCCCTCCGCGTGACCGTTACACATAGTCGTTTCCTTATTAGTGCACATGCCAGCAATTGGTGTACAGCTGTTCGTATTCAGTTATGGATGTCTGACGTGTGCCGCCCAAAAAAACGGCGTGTTCTAAATTATAACGGTTCAATATTTAAAAAGAACAGCGAATCCCAGAAATTGATGCGCAGTCTTAAACAAATAAATATAAATGAACGAGAGTTTGATGACAAATTTTGGAATATCATACACGGTCATCCTTGTTATCCAAACCCCACATTCGTTGCACATTTGGAACTTTCCAGGTGCGCATGATCATTGGTAGTAGTATATAGATACATTTACTTAATCTGCAATCCCATTCTCAGATCCTGTGGCATGCTTCCAGGAAGTCGGCTTTGTTATTGGGTTTATTGATGAGGTTCTGATTAACGGTTTAACAGTTGCCGACACTGCCCCTAGGATTCTCTGACCACTGGGCCCACAAGAAAAGTAATTAAAATGGACGGCTGCATATCTGGAATGAATAACAGAATATGCACAGTCGTTATCTGAGCTTCCTCCGCCATATGCTCTGCTCATTCTTCAACTGTGTTCTGGAGACAGCAGTAAACCGATTTACACTAGATCTGCGATAGCAAGGTACAAACATACTCGAGGAAGGAAGATGGCTTCCTCTGAAGCGGAGTTCTTCTCAGACGACAAACCAGTGCCGTTCTCCAGGAAGTCCTTGACAATGGATTTGCAATTGTTCTGGAACATGTCTTGGCTACCCGTTTTCAGCTGCAGAATGGCTCCATCTTTTTGGAGAAAGAGGTTTACGATCTGAAAGGGAAGTTGGTGAAATATTCTTTCCAAAACCGTGATGAGACGGCTCATATCAGCCAGTGGAGAGTGCGTCCTGGTCGATACAGAGTACTTGGAGAGCCTCGGCGAAAGTCCCTTGGGTCATATGTGACGCCCGGGACTGCTGCTTCGGTCGTTGAAGACAAGAGGGAGGTGGTGGTGAAAAAAGAACAGACTTCCTCCACTCCAATCGTTGAGCTTTCGGATTCTTCCGATGATGACATAAGTGAAATTCCAAATCCAGTCCTTCCTACTGTGGTTGCAGAAGCTGATGAAGAAGAGATTTGTAGTGTCATTCCAAAATTGCGGGCGATGGGAGGAATGGCTGGATTCAAAAGTGAGTTGCGGGGAATTGATTGGGAATCTTTGAAGCAGGTGCCTGTGAAGTTCTTGCCGGAGACTTTTGATGGCGATATCCTATTCGAGCTGCCTCCTCCTCCGCGAGTTGGAGGTGTAACAATCATGATGCATGGAATGGACAAGAAACACGACGGGCACCCGTGGTGCAGAACAAAAACATCCAATATTCAGAATGATGACAAGCTTGTTTTCAGGAGGACAGTTTGCAATGGACACCTTAGGTGTGATAATTTGAATTGCAGACACTTTCTTCAGTCTGGAGTTCATAATCAAAGCGAATGGGAGGGTCTGGCGGAGAATCCATTTCAGCCTGGGACTGCCCCTCCACCGGCAAACACTTTCGTCTGCAAATTCTGCAAACTTGTGCCATCCTGCTTGGCTCTGCGGAGCAAGAATGTACTATGTTGGTTTTTGAATACAATGACGAGAGCTTGTGTGCATTTTGGATTCCATAACCATCCTGTCTCGAAGGGGGATTACAGGGAGAGTGTTGAGACAGTATCGAGGTTGATCAAACAGGAGTTCGGGAGAAACCCATCCGCAACAACATCTGCAATTGCTCTTGGCGCAAGCAAGTCCTTCTTGGAAAGCCATATTTTGAGTGAAGGAGATTCTGTGGGGACTAAACTTGACGGTGCAGCATTGGACCTGGTCATGGATCATTTCTCCACTTTAAGTTCACCTAACATTCGGCATCAGATCAATGCATTGAGAATGGGCTCTGGGATCAGAGGCTACATAGACAATATTTTGGAATTGAAACGAGTGAGCAAGTACGATTACATCCAGGACAATGTATTCCCAGGTCAAGGTGCCATCAAAGTTTTTCTTTCAAAATGTCGACTGTTGGGGAGGGCAGTGGGGTTAGCCTCGTGAAGCGGATGCAGAAGACTGGGGACTTGCAGAACTGTTTTCTTATGTTTGATCATGTGAAACGAGTGAAGGATTGGACGACAATGGCTTGTCATGTCTACGATCCAGTGTACCAACGAGTTATGACAATTGCAGTTTGTGACATGCAATCCGAGGATACGGAATCCCAGAAGCTCATGTGGAATTCCCTGATACGTGTCATGGGCTGCCATGGGCTGCCATCTCCAAATTTCGCAGGTTTCATGGCGGATAGTGCTCAAGCAAATTTCAATGCTATTCGTATTGTCTTCGGATCGGGCGACCCAAAGTGCCTATGCCAGGAAGAGAGCGTACATGTCTATTCCATTGGACACAATCTCTGGAAAAACATACAAAGTCGGACATCAAACCAGAGATGCAGACTCAGCACCGTAAATTGTGCAAAGAGTACAAAGATGCTAGAACAATGAAGGAGGCGGACACTTTGTTCCAGACAATTCGTGCCTGGTGGTTCTCTTCTGGAGCTGCATCACTTGAGAGTATGAGAGCATTGGAAGATTGGCTGGCGTTTTGGCACTTCCGGTATAGACAGTGGGGAGCAGCCATGACAATGGTACGAGGCTTCTATTTCATGCTTTATTCATACATTTGCTTTCCATATTTTTGACTCATTGCTTTCTTTATGTTGTTTCCTGTGCACTATTCTGAAGTGTGGTTATCCTCTTTGCAGAACATGTCCATTGAGGAAATGGCAGACATGCCATCTTGCAATTTGGCAGAAACTGTGCACAATGCATGGTTGCAGCAGTCTGGGAAACGAGGTCGGGATTTGTATGTGGCAACAACAGATGATTTGATACGTGCCTTGCAACAACAAACCCGATACCGTGATTTCTTACGAGGTGGGGTTGGTGGCAAGGGTCCGGACAAATCGGAGTTGATGTTGCGTGCTGCAAACAGATCTGGGGATCCAATCAAGATAGCACGGGCGGTGAGCATGTATGCCCAGGGAACGCCACTTGTTTCTAGAGTTCCACATCTTGAAGGGGAGGAGAGATTCGGCTCCTGTAAGAGGAAATTGAACACTCCACCTGGTTCGGATTCAGATTCCCACAGGGCAGACCGTGATAACTTCTCGAAGCCTCGTGTTCCCCTGCATGACAGCTCCGTGTCCGGAACCTCCATTGTGGAGGAACCTCCAACACGACGGCAAGCTCCAGCATCAAACCGTGCCACTGAAATGGTGCAGGAGAGAAACAACCCCCTTGATGTGCTTGAGTCCGCATGCCCCGACCACGTTTGGCACATAGAACGCACAAGTGTCGGGTCTCGTGTGAAATGTACAGCGATCAGGGCAACTAATTTCGAGAAGTGCACTTCATCTATATCCAGAGGTGGTGCCCGAACTCCTGCTCCGACTTTCACGGGCTTGATGCGTCCATACGGTCAACCAGAAGCCAAGAACCAAGTTCTGGTTCTGCGCAGATGATTGTGCCAGATGTGTGCATGGAACTGTGCGTCCTTCCGTAGTGATGAAGCCATCTCCTCCAACCGTTTGGCCCGTGAAGGTGGGAACACATCTCAGCTTTCAGGAGATTGAAATGCTGGAGGAGGCAGGTTTTTCCCTTGCGAGACAACCCCAACTCCATGCATGTGCTACTACTCCTGCGTCCTCCCGGTCCCCCCGGCAAATCCTGACTTGTGGCCAACCAAACGAGATGGAAAGCTCGTTCGGCGTTTCCCTCCAACCGCTGAACACTTTGGCAAAGTGGAGTCCGCAAGAATGCTCCAAGCTCGTGTCGGAAGCACCACGGAAGTACCCGATCCAGGATATGGTCGGGTATTCACAATCATCACTTCCACATCTGCTGTTCATGACAGGACCTACGACATCACGGTTTCCAATTTCCCCAATTGCACATGTCCTGATTTTGTGAATATGCTATCAACCAGTTTGGGCAAGAGAGGTAAATTCATACCCTGCAAACATTTGTATTTCATATTTTTGAGGAGGATGGTTTGCGATCCCAAACGTGACAACTTCATTCACCAGGCCACTATGAGTTTCAACGAGGTCGATACTCTTTGCAGCGGGATACAACACATGGGTAGCATGAACTATGTAATGTGGTATGTGGATGACCATGATTTGAAATGTGTAATTCACATCAATTCGTCGGCTGTGCAATGATATGGCCTCTATACGGAGGAGTGAGTGTCTGAGTGACAACTTTTAGGTAGTGCACATTTGTCATTGCACCGTTCGAAGTCTACATGTCTTGCTGTCGCTATGCACTACAATCATCTTTTGAAGATGATCATAACTCTCATTGTTATTTGAGGAGGGAGGAAGTCTTCTCGTGGCAGCCTTTATGGCGCACACTTTGTGAGGATATTTTGTCGTCTTCGTAATTGTAAAAGTGAAACAAACATTTGTAATTGCACAATGTTGGATGCTGCAATTGTAGGCCTTAACGCTCGTCTTGATTCTATTTAGGCAAGATTCCCTGCATTAATTCCACGGTCATAGGACCATCCACGGTTATAGGCGGCGCATGTTAATGCTGACGTGGCAGTTGACGGACAGTGCCACGTCATCATTTACCGCCACATCAGCATGTTGACATGACGCTCACGCCACGTCAGCATGTGTGCAGGCTCACGCCACGTCAGCTGGCGTGAGCGTACGCTCGCGCGCTCACGTGCAACGCTCACGCCATTGCGTCGTTGAGTCGCGGTGAGTCTTGGCCCACTCACCACGGCCCTTATGGACCGTGATGAGTCCCAAGACTCCCCACGACTCCCACCACGAGGTCTCCGCCCCCATGGTGAGTTCTATGTCACCCCCACTAAGTCCCGCTAAGCTACCACCACCCCTTGTGGAGCCACCCCCACCGCAACTCGGTGTGCGGGGCTCCACCTAGTGAGCGCCTCCGCCTCCTTGAGTGCCTTGGGCACTCAAGGGTGCTTCAGCCCCCCATACCTATCGCTGCCGCTGCCCCCACCACAGGGGCAGCTCCTCATGTGTCCCGACCCCCTGCCCTCAAGGCAAAGGGCCGCGACACTCTCGCTTTTCTACAAATCTCCTCGGCTATGCATGTGTGCTACAAAAGTCCAGTATACAGTATTTTTACGTTTGAGAGTTGTTTGCTATAGTGTTTCACGTTGTAAACGAGCACATAAGCTAGGGACTTTGGAAACTGACACCTTGAAAAGTTGAAAGTAACATGTACACATGTCTCCGATATAGCTTGCAACTTGGACCCACGTTAGAAGAGAGAATGGACGGGACGGGACGGGAATGCATTGCATTGTGTTCCAACAAGGATAAGAATACAATTACGGGGGCTTAATATTTCATCCATGTTTGATGACTTTTGGGAACCATCATGGACAGACTTCGTACTGTAGGTGTTCAGTTTTGAGGCCATTGCTGCTTTGAGTTTGCATGCCTACGATACCTTTGTAGATGTCAGGCCAGGCCATTGGCAGGTCTAAAGGTGGTTATTAATTGCTTACACATGGCATGTTTTCAGATGCACAAGTTGTGCATATAAGGCATGAGCAAGTTTTAGATTAGATATAATTTGGGTGAGCATTAGGTGAGTCTACTGCACAGACATAGGAAGTTATGTACCACCACTTTTGATAATTCATATCAATTGACCACTTGCCTCTAAAATTTTGGAATTTACATGAGGTCCTGTTCGTTGAATTGCTAATCCAACCATATTATTTCCTCCTCGCTCCATCGAGCCCTATGAGTCATACTGCTTAAGTGCACACATTTGGGTGTTTCTACCTTATGTGAAGCAAGATTAGTCCACTCTAACAAAGCAGAAATGTATATTGCGCAGGAAAGACATATCAAAATTCATGAACATTGTTTGTAGGCATCATCCATTAGGGTGTACAGGCAAACAATGGTTCACCACAGGCAAACATTAGGGTGATGCCTAATGTACAGGCAATGAATGAATGAATGATGCCTGTTCATTCTTTGCTGGCTAATGCAAGGCCCTGCGTTCATTTCTTGCTCGCTAATGCAAGGCTCAAGATGTACACTGGCTATGGCGAAACCTAACTGCTTGCAGGTGGAAGTGGTGGGCTCCTCCACCATAGCCAGGGTCTGCGCTGGCTACTCACACCCCAACCCTCCTCAATATCTGACCCGTCCATGCAGGCTATGGCAGCCACTGGATGGCGCCACATGTCTGCCTCGTGGAGAACAGGGACAGGCTCGTCATTCTTCCTTAGGTTTTGGCGAAAATGGGAAAAAAATGCCTTGAATTTCTTTTAGTGGGGTAGCAGTTCATTTTTTTACTGGAGCCTTTTGGCGAAAATTCGTCCAAAAAAAAAAAACGTTGGGTCGGACACTAGTTAGTTTTGGTGTAGAGCACGAATAGTGCCATGGCATCGTCATCATTTTCTTAAGCTGTCTGGAAGAAAAAACTAAAATTTATAAATCTTTTTTTCTAATGTGCTCTAATATTTATTTTTGTTTCTTTTTGTTTCTTCACGGATTCAATGTAAATGTTAGAGCACTTTTACATATTAATTATGATAAAACCATCAAACAGAAATTAATGGTTTACCGAGTTTTTGAAACCCTTGTAAGTTCAACATTTGGTTTTATGGTGAGCAAGTTTCAAATTATAAACATGTATGATAGAATATATATATATATATATATATCTCTCTCTCTTGTCTATTTTAGACAATTAAACATATATAATCAACATTTAGCTTTGTGGTAATAAAACACTTCAGTAGTGGTTTTGGGTTCAAACCACATGTTGGATGTCATAAATGTGTACAGTCTCCACCTTCCACTGGAAGGCATAGTTTCATTGGGGGTATAACACCACAATAATATATGTGTGCTTGGGCAATACACCCACCATTTTCTTTTTGGGTACAGTCACCTTATTTGGGTCTTTGATAACGCTTTAGTGTTTAGAGGTTGATTAAATTTTGGAATGGTCCGTAATTTCTCTACACTTTCTACAAGCTCATTACGGACACATAATTGGACATGGGGTCGTATTATAGCTTCCACCCAACGTTTCACAGGGTTTGGCCCTTCACTTGTCAAGCGAGTTTGCCATATTGTACCACGTGGCGAGTCTTCTTTGGCTATCGTAGCTCTGATAGCGACATCTGGGCTACAAACCCGAGGAATATTCCCCCATTCCAATTACGTTCGATAATGGCCACCGGTTGACCCTGCCCGCGGCCTCGACGCTTGCCGGGTCCACCCGGTGGCCATTATCTAGGACATCAAGTGCCTGTGTAGTTCTACGGCTACTTTATGGACTAGCTACTAGGGTCCTCGATATCCCAGCCACCGGAGTGGTCCCGTGGTGACTCCTGAGGCACCTACAGGTTCGGCTACCAATGGTAGCTGGTCCAGAGGACATACCTAACGTACGTAGTAGATTTAGGGGGAGGTTGCGAGCCATGGATGTGCACGGCGACCCTGATCTACAAGCCGTTGATGTTAATTTCATCCACGAAAGAACTGAAAAACTCGTAGTCATCCACGAAGGCAGTGAAACACATATGGTCAACCACGTATGTAGGTCGAAAATACGACTTCCTGGATCATACGATCTGGACCATTGGATGTTGGCCAAAAAAAAAAGGTATGACGCCTCCCGAAGGGAGCGTAACTCGTGGTGTCACTTCACCACAAGGGCTACTGCCTTCTAGTTGGAAGGTGGACACTATGACACACCAGACCGTGGTTTGAACCCACAACCACATCCAGCACG
Source organism: Takakia lepidozioides (assembly GCA_030704615.1). Classification (NCBI taxonomy): domain Eukaryota; kingdom Viridiplantae; phylum Streptophyta; class Takakiopsida; order Takakiales; family Takakiaceae; genus Takakia; species Takakia lepidozioides. The sequence goes on along the minus strand of CM060734.1, from coordinate 21,791,991 downwards.
GTATGTGCCCATTACCACTGGGCTACATGCTGGTCCGGCTGGACATTGGACGTTGGCATATTATTTTGTGGAAACTTTGGCTTGACTTGGCTATTGCTCCAGTGCTCACGAGTGTTTCAGTCCCGCACAACGGCCATTGGTTGGCAAATTCTCTAAAATAATCCCTTAGCTGAGTGGGATTATTGTAAAGAATTCGCCTCCCAATGGCCTTTACACCCAAGACTAATGTGTTTACACTAATGTACATTGTCTAAATTATTAAATCTATTATACAAACAATATCTAATCTCTAATTCTAATCTCTCACTATATCTATATTCACTCATTTATGCTCACTCTACTAATTTAGCTATGGTCTTATTTGTTTTTGGGGCCCCGGAGGGAGCCCCCTAAATACTAACTAAAATACTTATTATATATGTATAAATAGTGAGGTGAGTAGTGAGCATCTCCTTATATAGCCTTGGGAGGGGGTGGAGACTTCTAGAAGACCCCGCCAGGGGGTGGTGTGGCCTTCCAAAAGACCCTAGAGACTTCTAAGATACCCTACATAAACCACCCCACCCTTTGACACGTTTCCAGTAATTCCAACCCTACAAAAACTCCAATGGTGCGCCTATTTCCTTATCTTTCATAAATTGAACATTCTCTCTCCCTCTTTCTAGGTGTCCTTACAGCCCGGGCCCACCTATCTACTCCATAGCCCCCCTTTTCTCTAGCGCCTGCATGTCCTTCCCTGCTTTTCCACTCGCCCCCACTTCATCCTGCCAGCTTCTCACTCGCTGATTCTTTTTTAAATGAAACTTGGGTTTACATATTGATATAGATATATGTGTAATATTTCAAGAAGGAGGCAGAAACCCCGAAATTGAATTAAAAAGGTGGAAAAAATAAACCTAAAAGAGCCTTCCAAACAGAGGAGCTACTAGCCTATTTATTTCAAAAAAGAAAAGAAAATGCAGTGCCAGGTGGAGCTTATGATGAATGAAAAAGAGAAAGAAAGAAAAAGTGGTCGATCAGAACACAAATTCACTGGAAGGCTTTTCCGGTTATTTGGGATGAACAACGACTTTGGACCTTCCGTTGTCTAACTGTGAAGTGGGGCCCAACCGCGGGCCCCAATCCCATCCACCAATTCATCCATTTTTGCTCCGAAAAGATCTGAAACATTGAATGCATAGTTTCTGGCGAAGTGTGGCGAAAGTGTGGCCCGCTTGAGATGCTGCGCACGGCCTCCTCACCTCCGTTGGCGCTGCTGTCGGGGGTCCATGTCGTGCGTACCTTGAGAGAGAGAGAGAGAGAGAGAGAGAGAGAGCGAGAGAGCGCCAATAGATCATAAGACGGTGCCAGGTAGATCGAGCTACGGGGCGTTAAATCTTGCTCGGAGAGCGTCTCTTTGGAATGAGGGTCAGAAGAATGGAGCTCTGGCTTGGGCCGTCTAGTATGAACCCTGTGCTTGTGGACGGTCTTTTGAAATTGGGAAGATATCTTTCTCCGAAATTGAAATCGTAACACTGCGTTTTTATTCCTGTTGACGGAAGTCGACACAGGCTAGGGAGACAGAATTTGGAGTATTGGTGATTCCTGTAATATTTCATCATTCTTGTCAAGCTTGTCTTTCCATAAGTGAAGGATTCAAGCCCTTTTGGTTGTCTTGAGCACCCTCATTTTTTCACATCAAGTTCAATTGTTTGCACAAGAGATGCCTGGGATTGCAAAAGTCAAGTTCCAGAGAGACTGGTGCTTTGCACACCGGCCAATCCCAATCCTAGTACTCTCAAGGAAGCTGGGATCCTCGCAACAGCGCCGTGCCTCCCGCTCCCCGGCAGCTGGAGAAGCTTTTTGGTAAGGTTTTGTGATTTGGCCCGGTAGTTCGCTTGCACGCAAAAGATGGAGTAGCTATACGCTGGAACCTCCCGTTCGACACTCGTTGAATTACAGAGGAGCCTTGATGCTATCTCACGCTTTGCTCGGCGCCTGTCTGTGGGGAGCATTATTGAAATGCATCTTCCAATCAAAGGGGGCGCACTCTTATGTCAGCTGAAATTCTTTACCCCGTCGAGAGACTTGGTTTCTGGCACTGCCCAATATATTGTCAAGTTCCAGCAGGCCTGATGTACCAGGTGTTTGAATTGACATATGTTGCAATCCTTTGAAAGACGAGGGACGATGGAAAATGGGGAAAGTAATGTGGAACTTAGGACACTAAATGGCGGAAACCAGTCCGGACAAGGGAGTCGGGACCTCGAGCAGCAGGTTTACAGTAGACAATTGAAGATTGCTGTCAATGCTGGAGATCCAATTGACGTCCATATTAGTACCAATGGCGACCGAGGCTTGGAGAATTCGGTCTTGCAGGACACCGGTGAGAGCGCAGAGACAGCGAGGAGGCAGTTCCGCCTTTTATCGGACATAAAGTTCAAGAAGCAGATGGCCCCTGTCTATCGTGATGGCAAGGTATGGCTGATTTGTTCTCTCTTATTATGTGTTTTTCTAAGGAGTTCTATCTGGAAGTACTTAGCTAACAGGGGCCATCTGAATTTAAAATGTTGCAGTCAAGACCTGGTAATGTCAGAGGTATCTCTAGCTACCATGTGATGCTGCATCCGTAGAGGCTGAATGTGGGATTGGCTAGTTATTTTCTTGGGGTTCATCATAGAGTGTCTCTGGGAGACCCATGGGAAATTTTTATATATCCAATAAAGTATAAGACATGCGAGGAAGCACTGACATGATTTGGTCAAATGTGTGGGGTAAATGGGAAGCAGAAGTACAGCAAGTGGGAGACACTAGTGTTGGCCTATCAGACACTAGGCATTGTGTATGGAGATCTAGGAACGTCCCCACTGTATGTGTGGCCAACAATTTCACTGTCGAATCCAGAGGAAAAAGATTTTTTGGGTGTGATGAGCCTCATCGTCTGGACGTTTACCCTGGTGGCCCTTGTCAAATATGTGCTCATCGTCCTCAATGCTGATGACCATGGTGAAGGTTGTAAAATATTCAACCTCCGCTGTATGGCTGTCTCTGTCTGTGTATGTCTCTCTCTATCTTTCTTTCTGGTGTGCATCTGCTCCATCCTTCCGTGTTTCAGTCTACCATGCATAGAATTGCTGGGTTGGAGCAAGTTATGGGCTGCCTGGAAGTGCCTCAGACTGGCTTTGACAAGCTTTTTTTGTGTGTAGGATTTGTCAAGACAAACCATTTGATACATGTTCTAAATACCTATTGGAAGTTTTTGGTTTTTCATGATTCTCTGGTGCTTGTTTTCGGAGCTATACACTGAAGAGTGAATCCAAATGGATACCTTGAAAAGACTTGAAATTTGACATTTTAGTTTGAACCTGACAGTTGGGAACTGGAACTGGAACGTCGCAGGGGGAACATTTGCTTTGTATTCGCTTCTGTGCCAGCACGCTAACGTGGGCCAGGAAGCTAGGGAGTGCTACCACCACCAAGAATCAAACAGACAGCTCTCCTACTTCAGCAGTGGTTCTATGCACAGTCGAACCTGTGCCCTGTTAGAACATAGCAAAGGAGCTCAGTACGTCCTGTTCTTTGTGGTCATGCTCGGTACTTGCCTGGTCATTGGTGATGGCATTCTCACTCCCGCCATCTCAGGTAAGGTTTCAATTTTACTTTCACCTAGACATTCCTACCTCTCTTCCTGAATGTAAGCTGCCTTTGACCACTATGACTCTGAAAATAGTGTGATACAACCACATGATAAAAGTGCTGTACCCTGAAAGGTGTATTATGGTTTACTGAGGAGTAGGGATTCATGCCCTCCCCCATCTTTTTACTTGCAAGTGGATGTCCTTTCATTCTAGGGTTGGATATTACAGTGCAATAGGTGTCACTTTGGCCTTTCATACAATTTGATTCCTACAGTAAAAGAACAAGGGATAGAAGAGAGTTGTGTAGACCTGGGACCACAAGGACTTGAAGACAGTCTAATCTTTCCTCTTGCTGCATCTGTCACAGTGTAACCCTTTGATGAGCATTTGTCGTACCACGTTGTTCTAGCATTTTAAGAGGTTTAGTGCAACCATATTTTTGCACCTTTTTGTACGTCTCAATTCTAGCTTCTGCTTGTGCAGTTTTATCAGCTATTGAAGGCATCCAAAGTAAGGACGGAGCTATTCACACATGTAAGTTGCATTCCTACACTCTACACTTCCATTATACGCACTTACTTTCCATACTTGCAACCATCTGGAGCATATGCACATGTATACATATACATACATATGTGCTCGTGAACACACCGACGACTCCTCCCACCTTCTATAAACTTGTAGCTGCTCTTTACCAATACCAAAACACATGAGCTGTGATTTGACTCATATTTTATGGCTCATCCACTCCATTGTAGTTAACTACATTGTAAAAAATTGAAGTTGGTCAATACATGAGCTGTTTCTGGGTTGGGGGAATGGTGTCACTGTTTGCTCTGTAACAGTAGGATATCTGCAATAAGTGTGAGGACAGTTTTGCAAATGTTACCCCCAGGTAGTGAAAGCTGGGAATTTAGTGCTAACGCAGCAGCTTGCTCTCATGCACTCGAAAAAGAAGGGTAGGAGCATTGTGATTGGTGGCAAGTTCCATATCTTCTTGATTAATTCATGCTCTTTTATAGTTACAGTGAGTGTACTTTTAGTAAAAATAGATAATTATATGGCCACACAAAGAAAGAAGATCTGCGCTAACTTCAAAGGTGGAATTCGGGGTGCAGATGTTGTGACTTGGGTGTCAGCAACCATCTTGGTACTATTGTTCCTGATGCAGCAATTTGGAACTCACCGTGTGAGCTTCATTTTTTCGCCCATCATGCTGACCTGGTTTATAACAACTCCCATACTATCAGTGTACAATATTGTTACACACTATCCTGGTGTTTTTAAAGCTGTGTCCCCACATTACGCTGTCATGTTCTTCTCACGAAACCAGAAGGATGGCTGGCTAGCACTGGGGGGTGTTGTCCTCTGTATCACAGGTGAGATCCCTGGTGGATGTTTCTTTCTTTCTTTAGCTCCCGACGAGATGAATTCAAGGTCAGATGGTGGGGTCAGCTGCAACATATGCCCAACACCAGATATCCTAAGTTAATCGACTCTATATCTTGGAAACAGGACTGCCCTGTCAAACAGGCTAAGTCCTGACAGAAGAGAGTAGAAGAGATCCTCAAGGACCTGGACCTGGATCCGCAAGTCTTGACCCTGCTGGATAAATCTGACTTAGAGGCTGTAGTGTCCTCAGCCATGTCTGTTGCCATGAGATTGTCTGATGAAAACGAAGTTAGGCAGAAAACTTCCCTGAACTTGTTTCCAGTCTGTGACGTGGGGGAGGACATCTTGGATGACCTCAAGGGTCTACCCACTCTCGGCACTAGACTGAAATTTAAACTCAGGGCAGGAAGCCTACCTTTGAACAGCAAACAGAAGCAGAGAGGAAAGGGAGAGTGCAATTGCCCGTTGTGTGGGCAATCTGAAGACAGTATTCATTTTCTGATACACTGTCCGGGGTTCTCTCACCAAAGAGACTCTCTCTTCAAATCTATTAAGGGAATTGTGCCTGTACCCCTGTTTACCAACTTTGAAAGTCTCGAGGCTGAGCCAAAAGCCCAGGCCCTCCTGAGGCCTAGTTTTTGGGCAAATCACACACAGCAGATTGATGCTTGTGTGAAGGGATTTCTAGAGGATATCTGGAAAACCCGGATTAATTCTTTATATGGAGGTAAGTCTTACTACCAACATCAGCCCCTGACAGAGATAGGTTCTGTCCCTTTTGTTCCCGCTCAAACTGGGCGCGGGGTCAATGGCCACAAGGCTACGGCAAACAACGTCTTATGAGTACAATCTTTCTTTCTATCTTTCTCTCACTCACTTTCAATGAATCAGTGAATAAGGCTAAAGCCCTGGTCCTGTGGGTCTAACTGCTGGGCAGATCACTTGATGCTTGTGTGAAGGGCTTTCTAGAGCAAATCTGGAAAGCCCAAATAAATTGTTTATATCAAGGTAAGTCCCACTACTGGAGAGAGCCCTCACAAGGGTAGTGTCTGTTCCTGCTTGTTCCGCCCAAACTGGGCACACAATGTCTTATGAGTATGTTCTTTCAATGAATCACATTTGAGTGTGCAGTGAAACATATCTAACCTTCTCTCTTCAATCGTCTGGCCCTCCCCTGAACATAATAATTTTGTTTCTTCCTCATTTGATAGGAGCCGAGGCAATGTTTGCAGACCTGGGCCATTTCAACAAACGAGCCATTCAGGTGAGGCATTTGTTGGTGTTTTGATTGTGTTAGCACCAAGGGAAGCATGGATATGAGTGATGTATTTTCAGGTTTTCAATCAAAATGTCGGGAACAAGCTTTCTCTCTCTCTGTTGCACATACGGCAAACAACGTCTTATGAGTACAATCTCTGTTGCACATACACTGGCAAATGCCAACTCCTGTCCTTCATCCTTGTGGCCAGATTGCATTCTCAGCAATTGTCTACCCATCATGTCTCCTCACATATGCCGGGGAGACTGCTTATCTGATCAAGCACCCCGAAGATCACCAAAATGCTTTCTTCAAGTCGATTCCGAAAGTGGTGTACTGGCCTATGTTTTTGGTAGCAATCCTGGCAGCAATTGTCGCCAGCCAGTCTCTCATCTCAGCAACTTTTTCAATCGTGAAGCAAGCCATGGCACTAGGCTGTTTCCCTCGGGTGAAGATGGTGCACACGTCGCCTGACCACGAAGGGCAAGTCTACTCACCAGAAGTTAACTATGTGGTCATGGTTCTCTGCCTTGCGGTGGTTCTTGGATTTCGGGACGCAACTCAAATTGGCAATGCTTTTGGTAAGATTTTATTGACTTTGATGGTTAAGAGTTTTGTTTATGGAGAGTAATGTCGCACAAGCTGCTCGTGTTTGACAGTTCAAGACGATTTGTTCTGCTGCATTGATTAACTTAGACAAGGGGCCCCATAGCTGTTTGCCGGACAGACAGCCACCTTTTACAGTAAACAGTCGTTAGTCATGTTAAGAGTCCAATCCTCTCTTTCAGTCTTCAGGGCATTACATCAAGATGGTTCCATCAGAGGAACTGCAAGAGGAAGTGGAGCTTTCTGGATGGGTACAAATGTGGCATTCTTTCTCTCTGGCAATGGCTGGTACCAGAAGTCTAGATTGGATGTGGTCAAGTTCAGACTCATGGGGTAAACTTGTTTTGTAAAACCTGACTCGTGACAGTAGTGCAAATGCTGCATTGAAGGTGTTAATGTGAGTTTGTGTTAGGACAGGGGTGGCAGTGGTGGGTGTGATGTTCATAAGTACCACGCTGGTGACCCTCGTTATGCTGATAATTTGGAAACTTCCATGGCCACTGGCATTGCTCTTCCTGGCAGTCTTTGGACTTACCGAAGGTGTGTACTTTACATCTGTTTTGACAAAGATACCACAGGGTGGCTGGGTGCCCTTTGCTATTGCGACTCTCTTCCTTGCTATCAGCCTCTCCTGGAACTATGGGCGGAAAAAAAAATTCAAGTATGAAATGGAGCACAAACTGAGCTTGGATGGCCTGGGAGCACTGCTTTCCAGTACTGAAATACAACGAGTGCCTGGAATCTGCTTCTTCTACAGTGATCTCGTTTTTGGTGTACCCCCAATCATCACCCACTATGTGAAGAATGTACAGACACTGCACCAAGTCTTGGTCTTCACAACGATCCGATTCCTACCAGTTAAGACTGTCCTGCCTGAAGAGCGCTTCCTTGTGGGGTGGTTTGGTTTCAAAGGGGTCTACCGCTGTGTCGCTCGCTATGGCTACCAGGATGTCATTGATTGTCATGGTGACGAGTTTAAAAATCAGGCCATTGGAAGCCTAAAAGACTATCTTCGGTCCGATGACAAGTGGGAGGTCTCACTTTCGGAAGTTGCTAGTGAAAATGAGCTCCATAGCACGGAGAGGTCAATGCAGGAGTCCAACCTGGGGGACTTGGCAGAACTTGAGAGTGCTATGTGCCATGGTACTATGTACGTGGTGGGAAAGATCACAGTAAGAACCAGCAGGACTGGTTGGTTGAAGCGTTTTGTAATCAACAAAATGTATGGTCTGCTCAGGTTTACCTGCAGATCGGAAATAGAGGAATTGAAGATTCCTCCTGCAAGTTACCTGGAGGTGGGGATGCTTTATGACATATAGACCAAGGCAGCAGAGATTCCCAGTGGATCAGACTTGAACCTAGTTTTAGAAGAACTTGTCTGACTTTCATCTGCGCAGAGGGATCAAGAGCCTGGTATAATACCTTATTGATGTTTGTATCTATTTTAGGACGCTATCTTCTTGCATCCATGTTGCTTGTAGTCAGTCAACATTGAGTGCTGAAAACCAATGGCTTTCCAGTTCAGTTCTCTGATGGTTTAATCCAACATTTGTATTGAGCTGTAACCCCGACAAAAGTATTCTTGACAAAAGTTTTCCGCCGCTGTGTTTGTCTAAGTAAATCTCCTTTTGCCCCACTGTCTGTGCCCATACCGGTGGCGCGCATGTAGCATTATCATGTTTAGGATCAAATCTTTCAACGTGCTCCCTCTTCAATGGAATCTATAGAAGACTGTCAAACAGAGCTGCAATCCTCCATGCCTGGTGTGGGTGTGGTCTTTGTCTACTACTGACAAGAAGTCAACTAAAATTTCCCGGAAGGGGGAATGTATGTAGACATTCCTAATCTTTGATTAGAGAAAATACCACGTTTCATCCATTCCGGCCGGCGTCATCCATTCCGGTTGGGTTGGTGTCATCATGTTATGCATTCATCCAAGCATCTCCCCATCTCGTGTCTCTCGTCTGCGACACTCGCTGTGCAGATCCTTCGGTGGGGAGTGTTGTGGTATCAGATTTTCGTGTAAGGCTGCGCTATTGTGCTCGGATCTTGCCTTCTTTCTCAAGATGATGAGATCGCGTCTAGCATCTGTGGTATCCCGGGCCGTTCGCGCTGCTGCGCCACGTCCGTCTCTCTCAGCAGGTTCGTGCTCACTGTGGTGATATTCACTTTTGTCGTCTTATAATCTGTAGGAAAAAGAGGATGTCTTATACGGTATCGTAGCATATGGTCGATCTGAGAACGGTTGATGAGACAATGTTACGAAGACGGGGTTCACAGACTCTGGATTCCAGCTGGCAGAGATTTTAGATTTGGATTCCTTTTTGTAGAGATGAGCAGAACCTTGGTGTGTTGGAGATCGGGTCTTGAATCGAAGACGAGGAATAAAGCTGAGAAATTGAACTAAGATACTTTGTTTCTAGCCGATCTAGGAACTGCTCCTAGTTAATTGCAGCTAATTAAACAATCCGACTCTTTTAGCGGTCTCACGAGCAATGCGGAAGGAGCCTCTCATGAGGCAGATTGTGTTGAGTTTCCTTTGATGTACGTGCATGATCTCGCGATCGGTCATGATATACACCTTGTACACTCTATGCTTTGTAACCGTGGAACCACACTAATTCACTACTTCTCCAAGTTAGGATTTTTTCCCCTTTCGTCTCAATCCATTCTTGAGGGTGAAAGCCTCTCTGCGCAAGGTCGATCGAGTTTGATCTCTTGAAGTTCTGCTGCTCTCTCTCGGCTCTAGCAGGTCAAACCGGTTGTACATTAGACAGAAGCCCCCGGTTGATATGTGCCTGTATCCATTATGATGCATCCGAAGAAAAAGGTGTGTTAATGCTGTAAATTGAACGGAAGGATGACGTTGCAATTGTGATGCTCTACAAGCAAATAACCAAGTAGAGAGGACATGAGTGTCTGAGGATTGCTGGGTAAACCAATTGGTGATGGCGGGCTGCAGAAGGGAGGGCGGTGATGGCAGCAGCTGTGTGCAGAGGAAGCACTTCAGCTCCTGCTGCTATGGCCCGCACATCAGGAGACACCACCAGTGGCTATGGCAGATGGTTTCCTGCTGCAATCTTTTTGCCTGCTGCTGGTCTGTATTATTCCCGATACATGTGATTGACTTTCAAACACTGGCTGAAATGCAATGCGTGATTTATTTTCATGATTGAGTCCATTGTTGGTCCTTTAGAGTTTGAGGGGTGTGAAATAAACTATGACTTTCAGACCAAATCCTCAAGCAGAGCAGTGAAATAGTCAATGTGGAGTGGACATAAGAGAGAGAGAAACAAGGAAATTCATACATCCAGAGGGGTCCTGAGGCCCATGGGGACAAAGTAGAACAACAAGAAACCTCTTCCAAAAATATCAAACGTTGTCCAAAGACGGAAGTGCTTAGTGCAGGTAGGCTGCCAGAAACTTGGGGTCCTGGGGTCCTCAAAATTACAGCCTCTCTGCCACTGGGAGTCTCTAAAGAGCCAATATTATCGCCTTGGATCTTAGTATGTAGACACGAGGGACTGTCTCTGCTGCGTGGCACGGAGAAAGGATATGAATGAAATGATACTTTGTAATGTCCGCGGAGAGAGAGAGATATATATCCATGAAGTTTATGTCAGGTTTGGTGGGCTTGGCTTGCCAGTGTTTATGGCTCAAGATCCAACAGTCGAGGCTGCTGAGGTACATGCCTGCCTTTAATTACGAGTGGATGTTTCCTGTACACAGAGTTCAAATGCAACTTAACTGTTCTCTCTGACTTAGAAATCTTGTGTTGTCTGGTGCTTACACTACATTGCCAATTATTGATTGCCTTCATTCGATGTCGAGCTGCAGCTGGAGCGCACATTCATTGCAATCAAACCAGATGGTGTCCAGCGTGGCCTGGTACATGAACTTTCTTAGGCTTATAACCTGCATAGCTTTGGTAGTAATTGCTGGAATTTGCTGCAGTTGTTTTGCTGATTTTTTGCATTTGCAGATTCCTCTCCTCATGAAATCCTACCAGTTTTTTGTAGGTCCTTATCAAGTTTGAATATGGCTGTCGGCTGCTAGATTTCAGAGATTATTGGGAGGTTTGAGCGCAAAGGCTACAAGCTGGTGGCAATCAAGCTTGTGGTGCCTACAAAGGAGTTTGCTGCCCAGCACTATGATGACTTGAAAGAGCGCCCCTTCTTCAATGGCCTCTGCGACTTCCTCAGCTCCGGCCCGGTTGTTGGCATGGCAAGTGCTCTTTGCCCTTGGGCTTGCCATCTCTAAGACTTTTAGGAATAGACTTCTTGCTTTCATATTTTACTGACATTGGACCATCAGATTAAGTTGCTAGACGGTACTGCCATTCTGGTTGGTCTATTACAATTCATGTCTAGTATATATGTGGAGATTTTCTGAGACCTTCTTACTGCATCACAGGTATGGGAAGGCCAAGGAGTGATCAAGTACGGTCGCAAGCTCATTGGGGCAACCAGCCCACAGGTCTCAGAGCCTGGCACTATTCGAGGCGACCTTGCCATCCAAGTGTCAAGGTGGGTCAGTGAGGAAGATCCTTGAGAGGTTTGCTTGGTTTATCAAATATTTGTGCTATTCAAATTAATTGACCAAAATTCTCTAGACTAAGAATTCGCTCTATTGGCACTAGTTTCTGCAAGGAAAGAAAGCTGACTTGCTTACCTTTTTCTTTCATGAAAACGAGGACGGTGGGGAAGATCAGAGGGAGGGGAGTTACTGCAGAATATCACAGAAGGCTCACTGCAGTATCAGAACTGCTTTGAAAGAGAAAGTTGATTCCGTATGCAAGCTTTCTCTGGAAAGCAGTGAATGATAGCATAGATGCCAAGGGGTACTGGACTGTGGTTTTTGTTCCTTCGGGCCCCTCCTGTTTTTTGGCCAATGCAGACAGGAGGAAGATAGGCATTTTCTGTTCTTGTCTTGTCCTGTGATGGCTGTGTGAGCCCCATATTGTCTGGAGCCAGCTTGAGTGAGAGTCATCAGACTTTGTTGCCATAGCGTTGTGCCTTGTAAGGACACATCAGTCTAGTGCCCTCGCGATGGGCTGTGTATTGCTGCATGGCTGCATGCTCTGTAAATTGCTGGACATTTACGTCCTTTCCTTTCCTCATGGCACACATAAATAGGTGTCCAATCTGGAGTAGATGGACATTTCACTACTCAATATAATACTAGTGTTGCTTTTTTTTCTTAGTCTCATACAGCGATGGAAACATCACACCCAAGTCCATTTTATCATGCTGTATATCTAGTTATGATTTGTGTACATTGGTTGGGGTATGCAGGAACATCATCCATGGCAGTGATGGGCCCGAGACAGCTGTAGCTGAAATTGGTTTGTGGTTTAAGCCCGAGGAGCTTATTGACTACAAGCACAATGCTGAGAAATGGCTATATGAGTGAGAGATACCCTTGGACTTGCTCTCCAATTTTGCTAGCACAAAAGATTTGGAAGGGTTGGATGTCGCACTGATTCTGTTCTACAGTCCCTGCTGGCAAGCTGACTTTCTGATGTGATTCGTCTTTCAATTGAGCCCAATAAGACTAATTATTTTCATTCAAGGTCGCATTGTATTGAGAAATTACCCTTTGGTGGAAAAGTTATGAGTTTCCATATGGAGAAGGCTCAGCGATGTGTCATCATTATTTCTTCCTGATCAGGTAGTCATCCAGGTTGTTGGCTGCATGTGGATGGAAACTTCAAGGATTGAATGAATCATATTTGAACAATGGGTCTAGATGTTTATCCTTCACTGTATACAGTTGCCCTTGAGAGGGCATTTGAGCCGTCCTAGAGCCAGATGTTGAAAGTACTTCGATCACTGGGCCCTGAGAGCCATGCCTAGTTTGCCCATTGACACGACATTGTTGATGTCTATCAGCTTAGCTGGTTGAAGTTCTCACTTAAAAAGACTGATTGGGATGGAGGTTCTACAGATTGATCTGCTCAATATACTCCGTCAAGGCATGCACTACCTGGGTTACCTTCCATGTTAGAAATAGATACAACAATCATCAGCTTTGACAGCGGTAATTCAAAAGTTAAGGTCTTAAATAATCCGACTCCAATGTTAATAATACCTCTGGCCGGTAACGTTACAAACAGACTGTGCAAGATTCTAGGTATTCCATTGTTATGTTTGCACCAATTAGTAGATTCTCAGTTGTATATGACTGACATGACAAACTAGAGATGAATTCCGTATCACTAGAAGAAGAAGACCTGCTTACATCTATGAGTGCAAGGTGTTAGTATAGTTAGCATTTGTGTGTGGAAGAGAGCTTGGTAGATAGCTCTTGTGTTACAAGGTATTGCAGGGTTTGCAAAGAAAGTCCTTGTGGTGTTTATGCACAGATGGAGGTCTTCAAGAAGAGCCCCATTACAAAGTTTGAGAGCTTGTGAAGAAAGCTCTTGTTCTACAAGTGTTGCAGGGTTTGAGGAGTTCAAGAAGAGCTCGAGTGTTAACCAAGCAAGCGGTGCATGTGTGGAGCATGCTTCCAGCTTGTGGGGGTCTTCAACTTCAAGCTTAGGAGAGCTAGGAGTGAAGAGAAGGATCTGATTTGGGCCTTGGTGCAAGATAGTGCATTTGTAGAGCATGCTTTGAGTTGGGGTTTCAATCTCAAGCTTGGGAGGAGCATGTCTATGGAAGTGGCAAGTGCAGGGCTGGATTAGGAGCTCTAAGGGGTGCACTATGGCCATGGAAGGGAGCACTATGAGTGCATACAATGGTTAGAAGAAGGTATGCCATAGAAAGCTCAATAGCTTGTTCTATGCTTGTTTCAATGAGTTCCATGGAGAAAGAGAGTTTGTTGTGTGGCAAATAGCTTACTCCCTGCACTCTTGGTGGTCCATTGATGCCCAAGAACCCAAGAACGGCACCTCTGGTTGCTCCATAGAAGCCATAGCTCATTGGCAGCAATCGCAAAGCCAAAGCGGCGCAAACCCTAACGTGGGAACTCCTTGGGAACTTGTGGGAACATTGCCCCAGGGTTGGGAGCACCACCATTGAACCATCGGATGAACTATTGAGCCAATGGATGAAAATCGTCATACTTGGATGAGAATCGGTCACAGTGAATGAAATCTGCACCAGTGGATGAAATCTTGGTATTGGATGAAATATCGCGTTATTGGATGAAAAATACGGCGACGGATGAAACTGCGCCAGCGGATGAAATCGTGGCAGCGGATGAACTATCGCGCCATTGGATGAAGAATCGTGGAGATGGATGAAACTGCGCCAGCGGATGAAATCGTGGCAGCGGATGAGCTATCGCGCCATTGGATGAAAAATCACGGAGGCGGATGAAACTGCGCCAGCGGATGATAATTTGAGGGCGGTTTAGAGGGCTGGTTGGCGCCCTTGGAGGCCACTATTTGACCAGCTCTTGGGCCTTTCGGTGGACTGTTCGGAGTCCAAGTTTGCGAACTTTTTGAGCCTCGGTGGGTCTATGTGAGGGGCTGATTGAGGGCAGATTTCAGAAGTTCATGGCAATAATTGAGGGCTCTTGAGAGTTAGTGAGTGTGAAGATAGGGGGAGTAATGGGATGAGAGCATTCTGGGCTTAGAGATTGCTTTAGCTTCTCTTCTCCATAGTCTTCTATCATTCTTGTAGGCCAAAACTTTTCCATAAGCGGAGGCAGAGCTAGTTTGGATAGAGACTTGGCCATCTTGCAGGTTTATTGGAGCCGCAAGGAGGTCGATTGATTTAAGGTGTGGGAGGTGTTGTTGATTGAGTTTCTTGTATTTGGATCCTCCTCCCACACATGCATGTTTGACTGTGCGCCATGCTAGTTTGGTTTGGGCGCTTGCTTTTATAGGTGGTTGTTCCGGAAATATTGTAGCCGATCAACCCTAGAGCGTGCTGTCGGTGGTGAGTCTAGGGTGATGACCAACAGACCATCATTGTTTCTCTTATGGTGAGGCTGGGTTGATGACCAGCAGACCATAGGAGTATCTGCGATGGATGCGGGTGCAGGTGCAGGTTCATGCTAGGAACCTAATATTCCAAACCATAAGCCGCAACAGGTTCTCTACCCGGTTACGTTGTGGAAAGGGGGATTAGAAACAGGTTTACAACCGGTTTGAGTGTGAGTTTTCATCACGGAGGTGCCACCAGTTGTTGAGGAGAGTGCCGGTACGAGCACCAGTGATACTAGTGGGTATACAAGACGAGATGTGCGGTTTAGGCCACCTTCACCTTCAGTGTCTTCTGAGGAAGGTTCAGACTCGGAGTCAGGAGGATTCTCGCCCGAGGGTGCAAGATATTTCCGTGCCATTGTTGTGGGATATGATGGAAGAAATGTATGGAGCTACCAAGGGGCCACGTCGGTACTCTGGAGTTGTGGGAACCATTGAGCTTGATGATTTCATACAGGAGTTTGATAGTTGGTGTGATTTGCAGCAGATGCGCAATCCACAACTGTTTACATCTTTTATGGCGTGGAAGGGGCTGTTTCAGCACCTTGAGGGGCCGCCGATGGATGACTACCATGAGTTTAGGCGGGGACATGAGGTAGAGATTGAGGAATGGCGGGTGTATTGATCACCTGACTATGTCTCCATCACTAGAGGCACAAGGGCAGCGGTGAACCGGCAGCTACACCGACAGCTTCTGCAAGCAGCAGTGGGACAAGTGAAACAGGAACTGGGAAGTCCACCCAAGCTCCTGCTGCCGCACCAACACCCGTGCCTGCCTTTAACCCAGTTGTGGAGTTCTTCGAGGACTTGAGGAGAAACTACCAGGGGATAAGGACGGAGAAATTGCGGAGCTTGCAAGAGTTCTAGCGCGAGCCTACTGAGAGTTTGAGGGAGGCTTACACGCGTATGAGGCGATTGATATGTGACCCAAGGGGTTACGGAAGCTCAGGCAGTCACGCAAGCCTACTGAGAGTTTGAGGGAGGCTTACATGCGTATGAGGCGATTGATATGTGACCCAAGGGATTATGGAAGCTCAGGCAGTCCAATTCTGGTATGGGATATTGGACAAGGAGCTAAGAAGAAGGGTGCGGGATGCAACTCTCCTACAAGTGGCCCAACCCACCTTTGCAAATGTATTTTTGCTAGCAGAGCGGATAGAGCTCAATATGATGGAGGAACGGGTGGTCATGGTGGGGTTTGGTAAGGAGACACAACGAAGTGGGGCTCCTAGCCAACAACAACCACTACCCCAACGTGCTCAATGCAACAGAGGGGGCTCAGACAAAGCCCAAGGAAGGTCAGAGGGGATCTCAGATGCAGAGGTCTCTTCCTTCATTCTCAGGCCAACAACAGTCGGGTGTGACTTTGTTGGGATTGTGGAGGACCCTATGTTAAGAGAGATTGTCTGGAGAGAGGCAAAGGGCCAGTACAGGCACAGCCTACACAACTACAGTGTGGGCATTATGAACACTGTATTCGTTAAAAATGGACAATGGCTTGTCCACTTTATTGTACGGGATTCAGGGAATGCCGGAGCCTCCGGGCGTCTGGCTTGTTGCACCGGGTTGCAGCCTCTCTCAGAATGAGGCGGATGCTTTATCTGCAGCAGGATTTCGAATGGTGCAACGCACAGACATCCCGGCCCACGCGTTTCCGGTTCCTCAGACCCAGCCATTGCAGACTGCTCGGTCCAGTAGAGACGGATTGGACAATTCTGCACATCCCACAATGCGATTCGGAAGAGTGAAAAGACGACACCCTCCCAACAAGTTGAATGAGACTCGGATTGCCAATGCTCTTGGGATGGCTTGAACTATTCAGAGCTCCGTGGACGTACCCCCACCCGCCCTTGGGCGTGTGTATCGGATGGCAACGGTCGGCTCGGCTGTACGCGACAATGTATACACAATTACGATTGGAGTGGAGCCGACTTGCAATTGTACGGACTTCTTGTTGATGGAAGCAAAGAAGGGTTCGAAGTATTATCCGTGCAAGCATCTGTATTACATTTACCTGAAGAGGTTGAGGATGAACGTGACTATTGATGACTTTATTCATGCACCGGCGTTGAGCGTGAACGAGCTGCACAAACTCCTCCTTAGGGATTCCAGAAATCATTGATGGGGCAAAGGGAATCCTCCATATGGATATTTTCAATTGCATTTTGCTGTATCAGACTTTTTTTTGCAGTGTAATGAAATGCACCCCAAAACTCCTGGAATGAGGCAATATTCCATTCAAACTGAGATCCAACAGAAGCAGTTGTGGGGCCATTTTTGGAAAAATGGCGCCGAATTTCTCTTTTTGGGACCGAAAACTGGCTAAGTCCCAACATGCACTGGTACCTGTGTCTGGAAAATGGCGCCGAATTTCTCTTTTTTGGGCCGAAAACTGGCTAAGTCCCAACATGCACTGGTACCGTGTCTGGAAAAATGGCGCCGAATAACTGGCTAAGTCCCAACATGCACTGATACAGTGTCTGGAAAAATGGCGCCGAATTTCCCTATTTTGCGCCGAAAACTGGCTAAGTCCGAACATGCACTGGAAAAATGGCGCCAAATTACCTGTCACGAGGGGACCTATAGCCACGGAATTCAGCACCATTTTTCGCCAGAGAGACCTGTTACCGCGAAATACGTCGCCGTTTTTTCAGGTTATGGACCCTATTACCGCGAAATTCGGCACCATATTTGCACATGTCGCTGGGAATTGGCATGAGCGGAAGACGAAATATCATGAGCACAACTGTCAAAACTACAATTTTCCCTTAAAGGGGCCGAATAATATATTTGTTTTTCCTGACACATTGCATTAAATTAATGTTTTTTTATTGTTTTTTATTTTCAAAATTTGTACTTCTGCTCATGAAAACCGATTGTCTTACTACTCCGCTCATGCCGCTCATGCTCATGAAATAGCTAACCTCCACTGGGACGTATCAGAGGGTACATTGAACAAACTGGCCAAGTCTCAAAGCGAACGAAAATCATTTGGATGGGCAACCATCCGTTGGCCCATTGAACGAATTTTGATTGCCTCATATTATTCTGGGGCCTCTTACATCGTACGTTGAAGATAGTGGCCAAGTCTCAAAGCGAACCAAAATCATTTTGATGGCCAACCATCCGTTGAGCCATCGAATGAATTTCGATTGATCTCATATTAGTCTGGGACTTGTGAGAGGGTGTCTCGAACGTACTGGCAAAGATTGGAAGCAAACAAAAATGATTTGGATGGGCAACCATCCGTTCACCCATTGAATGTATTCCCTTGGATCTGCTATTACTTTGAGACCTGTTGGACTGTGTTTCGCGTGCTCACGATTTGTTTTTCATTCCATTTTTGAATGGGGCGTGTAATGACTCCATATGCAACGTGCGTGCCAAATTTGGGAGCGAACATAATTCATTTGGACCCAAAACCACATTTTTTTCCCTGTTTTGCACTCCAAACTTGATTTGTGATCTACTTCATGCACTCTTCATAGAGAGTTCTGCAATAGTGAGCGAAGTGAACACTTTGTTTTGGGGGCATTTTTGATTGGTCCAAATTTTGGCAGGGGAATAGCGGTGGGATGCTTGAAGCCGCAGATAAAATTGAGCCAAAAATAAAATCGATACATGCTAGAAACCCCCAATGAAAGGCAATGCAAACCTATTTATAGGCGGCGCATTTTGGTCGTTTGTGGCTTCAATGGCAACAGTAGAGGCGGCTTCTAGAACATGATTGGCTTCCTCGATAGAAAACTCCATGGAATAATGAAAGGGTACAAATGACCACCGGCGGTCCGCAACAATCCGGTGAAGCTCATTATGCCAATATAAATGGGGATTAATTTCTCCCACCCTAAGTCGGGGAAGTGTGAGGTCTGCAGCTCCGGGTCGAATTACCGGTGATGGCGATCGCCAAACTGCAAAAAACGCCGTGCTATGTGAGAGAAAGGCAGTCTGCTGGTCAGTCTGCTGGTCCGCAGTCTGTTGGATGACAGGACTTCCCATTGGCATGGGCTGCATGATGGGCTCCTGGAGAGGAGTCTGCAGGATGACAGGCTGCTCGTTGGGAGTCTGCTCCGTTGGAGTCTGATGGATGACAGGCTGCTGAACGGGAGTCTGCTGGATGACGGCCTGCTGAATGGGAGTCTGCTGGATGGCAGACTCAGCTGTCCCAGACGCATTCCCCCCCGACGCGTCTTGAATATGTAATGCCGCTATAGCAGCAGATGACCCAGGATACTTCAATAATATGTACTCTCGCACGCGGTCCACTTCCGCACGTACTGCAGTCGCTTGTAAAGGAGCATCATTGCTAGGTATCCGCCAAGCCTGAATGGCCCTACAAATAGAAACACGTTCATCCTGGTACACGGCAGAGAACTTGGACGTCAGGAACATGGACGTGGACTCTATATTCACCTCATGCAGCGGACTGGACTCACAGACCAGTAGACTGTAACGTGCGTACGTAGGGTGGAGGCAACTAGTAGACTATACCAGTGGACTGGACCAGCGGACTGACAAACGGACTCAGTAAGTAATGCAGCAATATAAAACAGACTAACTGACGAACGGAGTGAGCCAGCGGACTGAGGAGAGAACGCAGCGGACTGACCAGACTGAATAGGCAACGTGACCCCGATGATGGACTCAAACAGCACAGAGAACAGACTGGGCGGTCAGACTGACCATTACCTCCCCTACTTCATCATCGTCATCTTCATCTTCAAAGTTGTTCAACCAGTTTTGTTCCGCCTGTTGGATGAATGTGCGTAGCAGACCTGACTGGGCAACTTTGTAGAAATAACGGAAGAAGTCTGGATCCCCAATTGGTGGGCACTCTGGTGGGAAAAGCCCAAAGTCAACGAGGCGCAATGTGCCAGGGCAGACTGGCCCTTCAGTGCTCTGTTGAGTTTTTGGTTTTGACCCTAAATCGATGGCATGGGTCGCGATATTTGTGTGAGTCTGCTGCCGAGTCTGGTCAGGCAAGTCAATGTCCACTGGACTTGTCACCCCTTCCAGGCCCTGAGCAGATTCACTTTTAGTATCAGTATTGATGGTGTGGGTCTGCCACCCAGGACGGGGTTCAGTCTGTTGCGTGGATTTTGCCCTTGCCTCGCGAGCAGACCTTGCAGCCTTCTCTTTTTTTTGCCTCTCCTTTTTTTGGGCCCCATCACTCAGTTTACGTTTTCTGGGAGCGTCCGGCGTTCCCTGCACTTGCAAATCCTCCATTGACGGGCCACCACAATGGACACCATACCGTGCGCGCACTTCGTCTAATTCCAAAGTGCGGGGGTCAAGCACTGATCCGCGCAAGCGCATTGTGGCCTCTTTGACAATCGACATTTCTTTCAGTATCGGCCAAGGCTTGAAATCCCGTGGAATCATTGCAACAGTCTCCTTGCAACCCGTGTCAACACAATGCCGATTTAGTTGGATTTTGTCCTTGATAACCTCTTCACAGAAGGGACAGAAGAGCTTGTCCTTCTGCCAATTCAAGTTTTTGGGCTTCCGGGCGCGGAGGTCTACAAATGCTTCCACTATTTTATGATCAAACTCGTCTGGTGAGTACCAGTACCTTCGCTTCTTCTTCAGTCTAGTTTGGTGCACAAAATCCACCCAGTCCGCTCCACCCTTTTCACAAGCATCCTCCATCGCTGCAAAATGAAACGAAGGTGCAAGGACAATGAGCGACATATAGAAGTCCTATGAAAAGACTCACCCTAAGCAAGAAGAGGACACAGAATGGAATGGAAACACCGCAGCAAGTGAGAACCTCACTGAGCCGATGAACTTCGAGTTGTTACGAAGGCGAGCGTGTTTGCGACGCTTTGCGGCTCACCGCGACTCTCCACACCTGGGGAAGAACGGTCGTCTTTCGTTACGGTGATGGAAACGCAAAGAGGAAAACAAAACTGTGCAAAACTGTGCAAAACTGTGCGAAGAAACAGGCGCGAAGAGAATGGAGTCGATCGCACAGGGAACATGAGAAGAAAGTAGAAGTAGAAGGGGGAAAACGGGCATGGCACTGCCAACGTGGCGTGATTTCACAGGCGCCAACTATCCGCCATCATCGCATTGAATACGTCCACCGAACGAACGCAACGTACAAAAGACATCCACGGTCCTCGCAAGTGCAGCAGACTCATTTCCCATCGGGCCGAGAGTCTAGCGGACCGCCAGTCCAGCGGACTATTCGCTTTGCTAAGGCGAAGCGGCTTCATATTGGAGGCACTTCCCTACCAGCGGAATGAAGACAAAAGAGAGTAAGGGGAGAACAGGAAAGTCGAACACACCCATTGCGAACAGACTCGCGGCACAACAGACTGATGCATGCACAGTCCAACAGACTGATATCCATAGAGGAGAACTGTCCAGCAGACGGACGTTTCGCCAGACTGGCGGGAGAACAAGCCAAAAGACTGACCGGAGGGAAAATAAGAAGTCAAACAGACTTAGTGCAACAGACTTCTGACACAACAGACTGACAAATTCACAAGTGCGACAGACTGATATCCTAACAGACGGACTTCCAGCAGACCGCCTCCAAACTGACTGTTATGCACGCGATAAGGGGAATATCCAGAGCACTGACGGGCCAGCGGACCCACTGTGAACAGACTCGCGACACAACAGACCTCAAACATCCACGCGCATTTGCAGATGCAATTGTCTCAGCCTGGTCCATCTGCTGATGTCCGCCTCGTGGCTCAGACATCAGCACGTGCGTGTGGATGTTTGAGGACCTTAACACTGGATGGTGTTCCGTGACGACTCGAATTGTTTTTTTGTGCTGCCATCCCTTATATAATACCATGTGGATCCATCACAAAGCTGGGTTTCTTCAGATTCTCCACCCTTTTCCACAACTTATGCATGACGGATGCAAGCCGCTATACTTGGTCACATAAACAGTCCCATCGTCCGATACGAAATCTGCAATACACGCCCCCATGTGCATACGCTTCCACCATTTTCGCGCACATGTTACCCATGGGTTCCTTTAACGAACTAAACTTGTGAAGGCTCTCATGAGGGATGTAGTACGAAGGGGCTAAACGTATCATGACGGATCACAAGCCGAGGACGTTATCGACGACAGATGACCGCATTTTCCATATTTATGACATAGAACCAAACCATAAAACGAAGGTTCCCGAAAGCACAACAAGAAGGCAAAAATAGTGGAAGCATATGCACGATGGTGGCTGTAGTGCCGAGACAGTCCTCTCATGTTCAAACACACGCTTCATCATCATCATGAACATCGTGCGCAAAAGAGGAACAGTCGCGTGCATGGAAACGCCTACCGCAACATCGGACAACAAACATCCGTCAAAAGAGAGTGGCCGGGATTTGGTGGGAAGATCATTGCCATTTTCGCAGCCCTAAAAATGGAGGGCTCGGATGGGTTATGGGAATGGACGGTGGCAATCCTGCGCCGTCAGCGGACTGGATGGCAGCGGACTGGCCAGCGGACTGGCGGGCAGACTGGCGGACTGGCAGACTGCTGGGCAGCCGACTGGCCAGCAGCGGACTGGCAGACTGGAGGGCAGCGGACTCATGGGCGGGGGACTGGCCGTGCGGCGGACGGGGGCGCGGGCGCGGTTGCTGCACCCGCGCCCGCGGCTGGGCGACCACGCGCAGCGGCGGGCGGGGCGGGCGGGGTGCTGGGGAGCCAGGCGTCCGTGCGCGGGGCCCACCGGCCACATCGCACGTGCCCATTGAAGACCCTATTATCTTAAAATGAGAGGCCATCAATACACCAGTATCTTTTTTCTTTTCTAAAGAAGTTTATGAAGAAGTGCTGTCCTAGCTCGCAATTTGGATTGTACATGTCTCTTTCACAAAGAGGTTATGACCATTTCCCTTAATACGTAGGAGGCACTTATTTCAAATTCCCCTGCTAGAGAATAAACTTGTGGTGGGAATTTGGTAAATACCACATGAGGAAACTGGAAAATTGTTCTACATTTCCACTTGAAAACTGGAAATGAGGAAATTTGATTGATATTTGACCGAGGAAACTTGTTCTTTGCTAGAAACGCTGGAAACCCTGAACTAATTACATGCACAAGAGCTTTGGAAGGATGAACTCTACTGCAAGGATGAACATCCCCTGGCCCATTAGGGATTTCGAGGGGTGTTCTACGAAGATGGAATAAGGAGCATTTAAAAGATTACCATTGAGAGCATAAGTTACGATTGAGAGCGTATATCTCGCACCGGATCTTAGGGATCTTAGTCTTAGGGTTTCTGTCGTTTCACAAAAGTGCCCTCCTTGGTCTTGCTCATCCAACACTGTGTCATCCGTGAGACAATGTAGTTTAGTCATCCATTAACACCTCTCTTCGCACCAATGATGATTCTTCGTTGTTGCCCACATGTCATCGTCCCTATGCATTCTTGGATCTGGGCCACCAATATTGTGGTGAGCACCAAAATTCTTCATGAAACAGATGCAGCATCTGAAACTATCAAATGGGAAAGGAGAGAGAGTGTTGGCTGCTTTGCAGCGCAGAGAAGCAATGGCTGTTGTGGGCCTTCAGCATTCTCATGGCTGGATATAATAGAATTTGTGATTGAAGGAGCTGGCTTGGCAGCAGCAGAGGCACCGAAATTGTGCGACTTGGACTGCGAGAAGGAGCTTGAAAGTGTAAGCCGGAGCTTACTGGTGTCCACCTTTCCCTCATTCCTGTAAAGAGGTCTAGTGTGAAACCACCTCCTTAACTAGGTAAGGAGCAGGTGATGATACCCTTGCCACTCAGGAGGTTTCTGACATGGAAAAACTCAACTGATAAAACAGCTTTAGATAATTTACCTCTATAATTTGTTAAGAGGAGAACTGCACTTCTCACCCCAGTGGTTTGTGACATGACAATCTGAAGCTAATGATACAATCTTGTATACTTTGCATGAGGTAGAAAGAGAGGGAGCCACCAAACAGAAGTATCCTGGAAGCAAGAGATTCATGTGAGGAATAAAAAGTGTGTGGTGGCATGCCAGGTTCTAAGCAAAATAGCTTTCCCCCGCACTTTGCCCTGTTTAAAGAACAAACAACTATGCACAATTAGAACCAATCAACCCACTGGTCACTCCGAGATGGTTTGTGCTTGGGGGGTTCATATCTGCCATTTTCATAGGTGGCGCAAGCTATCAGTGATTCAAGCATTAGCGCCTCACTTGAATATGCATCATCTTCCAGGGTTCTGCAGGCAGGGCTCCACAAATAAGTCATGTACATCAAACAAGTGAACTCCAACAAAAAAGGTAGTTTTTGGCAGGGGGGCTTTTAGATTCACATGAGAATAACATGGAATCTGTCTACTACCCAGAAAAGTGAAAGCATCCTTCGATAGGTTTGTCACAGTGATAGTCTGCACTTCAGCAGCAGAGATGGACCTAGACTTCATCACATGTCGTCATACATCAATGGGGAGGGAGGGGTAGTAAGACCTCTGCATGAGATCTTCCAACAAAATCATTTGTTGAGGAGTGACCCAATGGATGCAATTGTGGGGACACTGCCCAACTGCCAGCTGCACTCCATAATCCTCTTCTTGCCCTGTCCCGCAGTGCCTTGGATGTTACATCTGAATTCACATACTACATGTACTTGGCCATGGGGAGATGAAGGGTGATGCACAGACTGGAGGAAATTCCTCAAATAACAATCATCCTAAGTATGGCTAGTGCAACCTGCATCAAAACAGAACCAACCAACACAACTCACCCTGAGACACAGCACGGGTAAACCCGGTGTTGGCTGCAAATTGGAACACATTTGGCGCCCTTAATACACATGAATAAGGGCACCCTGCCACTCCAATGTCAGGCCCAATGATAGATGTTAGACCCACTTGGAGATTCAACAAGGCACATGGAGATTGCATCTCCCTTTCAACCCAGCATCCTTTCTCTACAAAGATGATTTCATAGCCATAAGACAGTACTACATCGTGTCCTTTTATCATTGGCTCTATGATTTTCAATGTATTTAGCAAAAGCACCATACACACAAATGACAAAAATGCAATGCACCAGTACTTGATAGCTGGACTGAAGTTGATGCAAGGCATGTTTGTGGTTTTTTGGTTGACGTGCTGAGTGGGAAGTGGTGAGTGATGCCCTCCACAGATCCCTGCTACCACCACAGCACAGGGGATAGAAGGGGACCTGGGTTACATAAACTTGGTCTTGGCCAATTGGAACTACTCCTGGAAGCGCAGACATGTTGCTATAGTCAAAAGCACGCTACCCCTGGAAAGAATCTCATGAAACGAGTACGAACATCAGAATGATTGGGCGGCTTGGAAAAGGACAGGCTCACAGTACCTAGTATGCACGGTCAGAATGCAGCCCCACCACACTTGACTTGATATACACCGTCAGCCTGTGCACATGATTTAACTGTGCATGGCTTCAGGAGGTTTACAACTGTAAATCAACACCACACATCCATCTACCTCATGAACGTATGTCGACAAGCCAATACTAGAGATTCCATTTTTACAGAAATTGTGAGTTGCAACTGAGATTCTTTCATTTTTTAAAGCAACCATGTACGACACACTGAAAATAGTCACAGTTTTCCCTATTACCTGCTGGGAACTAGGTGAATGAGCCTCTTCAATGCCACCTTAAGGTCTCCTTCACTTACGTAGACAACGTCATTCTTGTCCAAGTCCTGCGAAAAACAAATATGTCTGTGAGAAGTAGACGATTCGTTCACTTTACATGAATTATAATGCAGCACTGCTAATTCCTTCCACTGTTCATGGTTGTGAAGAGGTCACGGCATTTTGTTCCTTCATGCCAGACACATTTTGGAAGAAACATGGAAAAGAGAGGCGCATGCAAACAACTGCATGTAGATGCAGACACGGGGAAAGAAGAATAAAAAGACAACATAGTTGCTGTTTTCTGCTCTGGAAACAGAGCGCCACACACAATTTCCACTTTTCCTCCAACCCTAAAGCCTTGGTAGCAAGGTGAGGAGGACAAAATTTGTGCATTCCGTGGAATTTGGATCTGGAGTCTCATTGGAAAAAAACCATCAAGGCCCGCGCATGTTTCCAAAGCTTGAAATTGATGGAGGTTGCAAATGTCCCCAAAATGTGCAACAACAACTTCTTTGTTTCTTGTTATGTTCACACTAAACCAGAAAACAATCTCTGACCATAAGAAGAAGCAATACAGCCCTCAATACACAACGGGAGAGCCCAGCTAGCTTGGGTAATTCCAATTGTGGTACTCCATAAACTGTTAGGCACAAACTCCACAAACGGAAACCTGCAGCCTCCATTGCCAGTGTCCGGAGTACACTGGAGCTTGAATGACAGCCCAACATGGTGATTGTTATATGCTTTGTTAAAATTAATCAAGTCCATTGACATGTGGACTGTCGCAGATGCTCATAATTTGTGTTGCAGCTTGTCTCAGCTCAGAGAGAACTGCTAGCTTCGAATATACTGCTAGAAGAAGAGCAGACCTTGACTTTGTCCTGACACATGCTACCGCCATGTATATCACATCAAAATCCCAGTTTCGAACTGCCATAAATCCAACAGTGTTCATTTAGCAAATTGAGATTAGTGGCACTGTGACTGAAGATAATAGCACTTTGGGGCTGAGGAAGAGAGATAGGTAGGGATGATGCTCACCCCTGTTTGAATGGTAAATACTCCTCATCTCCATGTGCGGTGAAGACCTGGGACCATGCACGGCTGTCTTCCATTCCCTCCACCCACCAGCTGACGTCAGAAGACACACCGTACATATCACTGCAGTCACTGTGACTGTTACAATATTTCTAATGAAGTGATCTCATTCTGAAGTAATCAGCATGCATACTGTGGAACACTGAAACTAGATGAACCCTAAACCCCAAAATGGATGAACTAAAAACTCTGTAATGGATGATGTTAAAAAAATGGATAGAGATGGCGGGAGGTAGTCGCGCTAGGAACAATGGCGGACAGGAAGAAGAAGAGCATGAAGACCAGCGCTATGGGATTTCAGTTGTGTTCAGGAGCTGGATTACAGGAGCTTTTGTTTTTGACTTATCGTGCCGTGAAAGATGGAGTACATTGGTAAGTACATCTTGTCTTTCAAAGTATCTCGAGTAAGAGCATTCACTCACGGTCATTTGTAGCGGCGACTTAAGAAATGCATTTGAAGAACTCCACAAGCAACTTCAATTTTGGTTATATCCGAAACTTTTGTGGTTTGCTGAGAGGAGTCTTAATCCCACCCTTGCACAAGAGCAGTATCCATCCTTCGTAGGGAGCGGGCCATTGCTCAAGCTATAAGCGGTCCTCTCTCCCTCTTTCTCTCTCTGCCCTGTTCTAGGCACACCGCGTAACAGCTGTCTCTATAGTAGCACTATAGAATCGACTCAGCTTTTTAGGATAATGTCTAAGCTAATAGGGCATTAAACACCCGATTCCCTGTAATTGGCTGAAATTCCACAAATGGTATGTCCGTTTTACTGTTTGTGAGAGAGGATAGAGACGAGGGGGAGTTGTTTATGTGGGATGACCATTGATTTGTCTAGGCGAGAGTGTCAACAAGCACATGGGAAATGCCACAAGCAGGCAGAGGGGCAGGGCTGGGACACACTTTACAGTTGCAGGAGTCTTACTCGTTGTAGACATTGCCACAACTGGAAACGGTGATAGAGTTCAACCATTAATTAATGCTGAACAGGTGTAAGTTAGAGGATGAGATACTGGAGGTGCCTAGAGGACTCCAATGAGATTCAAGGTTCCGCATTGCAGACCAAGTTCTAATAACCCTCTGGAGGTATTTTATCTCCTCTAGCTCATTTAGGCTTGGAGTTTGAGATCAAATGTCCGTTGTGAGCGTTACCAGGGCAAGGAATGAGAATGATGAATATGTATTGTGATGAATCTTGAAACCCTACAACCCCGCACACACGAAAGAGGGGAACAAATGATCCAAAATTAAAATTAAAATTAAAAAACCCCACCCCAAATCCCAGGCCACCCCAGCGCGACCCTTTTGCCCCACCAGCTCTGCGACACCCCAAGGGTCACTGCGACGCCGCTGCGACCTTCGGGGGTCGCAACTGGCGGGTATAACGATGCTTCGGCGACGCCGAGGCAACGCCGCGGCAATGCCAGGGCGTTGCCCACTGGATGCCTGCGATACCCCATGCAGCACCCCACATCGACGCTCGATGCGACACCCTGAGGTGATTCTATGTACTCTAATCTACACATCCCATTAGTCAACATTTGCGTCGAGGGTATGAATGAGATGACAAGCGAAAAAATATACATAAACAAAAATAGTTGAAGTAGCTGAAGTGAATCTCTAAGGACGAGGAGACCATGAATTTTAAGATGGAAGCCTGATGAGGCACTGCCATGCCTCTTTCAGGCCTGAGTCTGGTGTGGAATGGAGCATAGTGAGGCTTTTTTGCGAACCCTGGCATAAGCCTCCTGGAAAACAATGGTGGTAAGCTTTAATGGACTTTTGCCGTAGATTCTAGCATTGTCATGCCATCAGGCCAGTGACCTGCAATGTATGGACTTCTTTTTGGCCAAGAGGGCCGGGTCTCGGGTACTCAAGATGCTTGTGTGTACATATCTTAAATCTATAATATGGCAGGTTGTTCTTACATACCCAAGATGCCTTACACGATGCATATCTTGGGGTAATTACGAATGGTATAGAGTGAGGCTGCAATCTGTCTTGTCATGCCCAAGAGGGTTACTTGGTTGCATGTCTGGAATCTGAAAAACTGCAGGCTGGTCCATCAAGATGCTTGTGTGTACATATCTTGAATCTGTAATATGACAGGTTGTTCTTACTTGCCCAAGATGCCTTGCATGATGCATGTCTTGGGGTAATTACGAATGATATAGAATGAGGCTGCAATCTGTCTTGTCATGCCCAAGAAAGTTACTTGGTTGCATGTCTGGAATCTGAAAAACTGTAGGCCGGTCCATCTAACCAAGATGCCTTGCTTGATGCATGTCTTGGGTAATAAAAAGACTGATATGATAGGATGTTGCAACCTGTTTTGCCATGCCCAAGATTGTTTATTTGAAGACATGTCTTGGATCTGCAATGTGGCAGGCTGATTCAGATGCTCAAGATATTTTGCTTGGTGCATGACCTAGGGTATTTATGATCTTTGTTGCCTTTTCCAAGACCCTTGCTAGGATGCATGTATTGATTCTAGGAAAAATTACAGGCTGGTTCAGACGCCTTGCCTCTTGCATGACTGCAGCAACATGTTATCATATCCCTCACATGAATTAACCCCGCCCTCCCACCCTGTTTTATCATGAATGATTGGGTGATGTCAATTGGTAGGCTATGACAAGAATGGAAGTGTTAGATGGTGCCCTGTTTTGGGCTGTTTATATCTTTAATTAATAGTGACCCTATTGGGTCTTGTTCATGTCTTGACATGACATAAATATCTTCCCTCTCTCCATGAACAATGACACAACTTTTGGTGTGAGCATACAAGTTATGGACAACTCTCCACATCTTTCCCTTGATCTCACATGACCAGAGGTGGAGCCATAGACCACCTGTCCACCCTGTGCTTCATAAGCTTGTTGACCATGCCATCAGGACCACCAACTTTATATCCGTTTAAATGCTCAATTGCTTCCTCAATCTCGCGTATGGGTTGCAAGTTTTGGCCAAGAGGGAGGTAGTTCAGCTCAGGGACAGTTGAGTGTTCTGGAGGGAATTGGGAGAGAGTTGTAAGCCTTTGAATCATACTCCAATTCATCAGGGCTGTTTTGAATCATAGGAACAGTTTTGCCAACTGTGTCCCTCCATTCTTGAGAGGACGGGCCGGGAGGGAGGAATGAGAACTTACCTCAATCCAAGCATTGCTGCTGTCGCCGCTGCCACCGCCCTCAGCCGCTGCTGCCAACGTTGGCGCAGCGAACCCCCGTTCCTCTCTCTCTCTCTCTCTCTCTCTCTCTCTCTCCCCCCCGCAAAAAATGTGTCTCTGCCCCTTCGTTTGCTCCCCGCCTCTGCGCGGCGCTTCTACCACAGAAGATAGAGAGAGGTGAGTTGCGAGGACATGGTCTTAGGGCGATTTTGAAAAGCAAAAGAGCAAGGAGAGGCGCGGCTTACCTGCGCAGCGGTGGAGGTCGCAACGCTTGGGGCGGCGCCTCGATTCTCCTTTTGACCTTGCAAGCAGCTCGGGCGCTTCACACCAGGTTTGTTTCTCCTCCACCCTAAACCCTAGTCTCTCCACTCCTGCTTGAGCAAAGTAGAACGCGAAAAAGAGGGGGGAAAGAGGAGGTGCTTCAGGCACTTAGCAAAAAAAGAAGGCAGGGCGCCTGCGTGCAACGCCTGACCATCGCAAGAGGTGCCCCGCCCTTTTTTTTAAATTGGGGCGTTTACTAGCGACCCCCCTGCGTCACAATAAAAAAAACCCATCACAGTGACACACTGTCCCGGCCGTCGCAAAGACACGCCTTCCCTCAGCCTTGTAAAGTAGGCAAATAAGGGGTTATTTTTTGGTTTAGGATTTAATGGTTTTTGGGGTTCCTAGGGTTTTTCTTTTTCAAACCAAAACCTATAATCCAAAACCCAAAACCCAGCACCATAAAGGAAAAAAAAAAACCCTACCCCAGTACCTTAAGGAAGCAGACGGTGTCAGTTGAGCCAGAGAGCCGTGACCGAAGCAGAGTAGAGTGAGTAGGAGTTAGGAGATAGACTTATTCTTCAATGGTAGATTAGTACTGCATTCTTGTGATGTTGTGTTTGTAAATGAATAGAAGAGAAGAAGGAGAAAAAAGAAGTTCAATTCACTTTGTGTTGTGTGAAGAATGGAATAATGAAATGAGAATCTGATTCTGAATGTAGTGGTTGAAGAATTACAATTATGTGAGATAGTGAGAATGTGCATAAATGGAGAGGATAAAGATTATGAGTGGGAACTAATTCTTGGTTTACCCAGAGAAAAATCGATTTGGATATTTAAGAGTTTATCCTGCAATGAGGCAGAGCTAGTTCGAATAGAAAGTGTGGGTAAAGCCTAGAGAAAGGAATTATCAATTCTATATGAACATCGTCATTTGAGACGTAAATGGATCGGTATGTGGTGCTGTCCGATAGATGGTTATCCAAAGTTCATAAAGGAGCAGATTAAGGACATGAAGATAGAAAGTCTTCGATTGGATTAATTGGGAGAGTATAACAGTGAAGTAAAATCATTTGCATGGCAGAGAGCAACGATGAGGAAAAGTCCCTGGAGCAACTGAAGAAACAAGATTGGTGGTGAAGAGCAATCGATAGTGATGTGTGGAGAAGAACGGATAGAAGATCATATAGAATTAATTACTGGATTACTAATAGTCTGTCGATAGATATCTTTAAAAGACTGCGATGTAGTGACATAGAGAGAATCAATCTATGGCTCGTGAGTAAAGGATGGTGTCGAGAGTTATTGGCCCTATCAGGCAGATTACTGGAGGAGAGAGTTAGATGAACAATGGTATTTGATCTCAGCCAATGGGATAGAGTTGATAGAGGATGGAAGGAATATCATTGAAACTGGAAGGGTCTAGTTGCTTTAGATTGAGGCAAGTAGTGGTAGAAACTCTCTGTAGAGGGAATGAGGAGAAATAGAGTAGTAAAGCATCATTATTTTGCAGTCGTATAGTGCTTTCCCCATCGAACAAACTCTAGACTGGTTGATCATTTTCTATAGGGTTGATTATAGTTTTATTCTACAGCCACTGACCATGCGCCACAACAAATATGTATTGGTGATGGTGGAACACTTCTCCAAGTGGATCGAGTTGGTTCCATTGCCTGACAAGGCTAGTGAGGGGGTTGTGTATGCATTCTTGGATCGTATGCTTAGCTGATTCGGTGCTCCAGCTGAGGTACTCACGGACCAAGGGAGAGAGTTCTTGGGGGAGTTTCAGGCATTATGTGACAAAGCCTTGATAGACCACAACACCACTTCTCGGGACCATCCCGAGGCTGATGGCCTAACAGAGAGAGTTGTGCAGACGGTTAAGAGGGGTTTGCGTAAGTATGGCTTGCAGAAGGGACACCTCGGAGATTGGGACCTTCAGCTACCCTAGTTAGCCATGGGCTACAGGTTC
This sequence comes from Takakia lepidozioides, assembly GCA_030704615.1. NCBI lineage: Eukaryota > Viridiplantae > Streptophyta > Takakiopsida > Takakiales > Takakiaceae > Takakia > Takakia lepidozioides. Next base: position 21,760,077 of record CM060734.1, on the reverse strand, counting down.
AGCAAGTAAGCATCACTTGCCTCTTTCTCACCATATTTCCTTCTCTTTGGCCGAGAGCCGGATTTGCCTACATCCATTCGTAGAGACGCTACTACAGTCCTCAACCTTGACGATCCGGACGTGTGGGCATGTGCTTGTGATGAGCGCGCGGAGTTGTTCAAGAAAGTCATGCCCATGGCTTTCGATAACCTTGCCATTGCACAACATCGTGATACGTTGAGATATGCTACCATACGTGGTGGGGGCTATCGTCCTGGGGTTCGGAGATTTAACCCTGGTGACTATGTTTATTTGCAGCAGACCACCATGATTGCATCGAATCCCTTTGACAGCGGCAAAGCCGTCATGAGATCTATTGAAACACTCTCCCAAGACCCCTCTGGAATGGGCAAGGGTTGTAACAGCCCTGCTTGCTTTTTGTACTCGCTCCAATTTTGCTGGCATGTGGTGCATGTCTTGACATACTCCTTAACCTCTTCCCTCAGTTTGGGCCAGAAATACACTTTCTTCAAGAGTGCCGCGGTGCGCTTGGCCCCGCCATGGCCGGCAAGCGGGCCATCATGGCATTATCTCAAAAAACAATCTTTGAGCCCTCCCTTCGGCACGTAGAAACATTTTTGCTTGTACCGGAGTAGTCCATTGTGCAAGTGGAACTGCGACTTAACCCCTAATCTCAAGTCCCGCAACACGGACTTCGCCAACTCATACTTTCGATAGGCCTTCTGGATCTTCCTCTGCAGCTCCATCTCGCCTTCATACACCAACAAGAGCTGCCACTACTGCAAAAAGTGGGGGTTAGTGACGGCAGCCGCGCCCCCCACGCCCTGCGCGGCGCTGAGCGTGCGAGGCCGGCACCACGGCGCCGATTTGCAACGCCGAGGCGTGGCACGGCGGCGCCCCGGCGATGCTTCTGACGCCGCCGCGTCGCAACCCTGCGCCCAGGTGTCGCCCCCAACGCCGGGATCATCCTGCGACGCCGGGACGTGGCAAGGTGGCCTCAAGGGCAAGAGGTAGCCCTTTCTTGCCATGTCTGGCCGTCGCAAAAGGGGCGGCCCCACTTGCCACGCTCGGGCGTGGCAAGATGGCTTGAAGGGGGAAAAGGCCTTTGCGACGGCCGGGCGTGGCAAGGGGATATTGCGACGGGTTTTTTTGGCTTGCCATGGCGGGGGGTGGCAAGGGGGGCAGTCTTTTTCTTTGAGTTAAGGGGCAAGGAGAGGGGGTGAGGACGGGGGATGGGACTCTAGGGGGGGGCCCCCACCTCTCTGTTTTTCTTTCTTTGTCCCCCTCCATCTCTCTCTCTCTCTCTCTCCCTCTCTCTCTTGGTTGTTAATAGATTTGTTTGCAGAGAGAGAGAGAGAGAGAGAGAGAGAGAGAGAGAGAGAGAGAGAGATGATTGCAAGACCATTGATGAATCATAGAAATAAGCTACAATATGCATATACATGTACAATAAATTGAAGGGATGGATACAGTTCGGTGCGAGAATTATTATGTAGCTTTGATTACATGTCTAATCAACTTGAACATCATCATCCGGAGCTTCTTTATCCTCATCAAGCTGCAAGTCTTCTTGGTCATTGGAGTCATCGTCATAAATGGTCCGGCCCTCAAAAGGCACCTCCGAGTCATCCTCCACCTTGTTGTCAATGGTCGTGTCTTCATCTCCTTGTCCAACATCCGTATCTTCTGGAGCTTCATCACATAGGGTCCGGGATGCATTCTCCGAGGCGTCATCATCCTCTTCTACCCCCTCTACCCAACCTCCATCATCAGCATCATTATGACCAGTCCGTCCCTCCACCGTAATTGCCTTACCCCGTGGAGATCCGAGACCATGATAGATACGTCTTCCTCTTGGCTGAGCATGCACAACCACCTTCCAATTTCCCCCTCTTGTTTGTCATCAAAGAAGAAAACTTGCTCCATGTCTGAAGGAAATGCAAAAGGCTCATCGGAGGGACGATGAGTAGGGTTGAGTCTGTCTGCATTGATGCGCATGAAACCACAATCATCTCGCACTAGTGTTGCGGAGGGCCCCATAAGATGTGGCTGGAACCACCTTCCCTTGAAGAGAAGAGGCCAGTACCTTGTATACTGAAGTTGGAATAGCTCTCAAGCTCTCCAATGTACTCAAGTTTTCTCATAGCAGGTTGTGTATCTCCCTTGCCCCACATGGAGTCTTGCCAATATGTGGCACACAAGCCAGAATCAAACGTTGTTTTGCGCTTCAAGTCAAGAGCACGAATGCGGAAATGATGACCGTGATCCCAAACCGCTGTATATGAGGTCGCGAATTGAGAGGGGCCCCTTGCAAGGTCTTGCACCATATCTGAAACCACCTCACCTTGAGAAACGACGTCATAAACTGAAGTCTTGAGCCACTATTGGAATGAACTTAGAGGCTGCAATTCCACGAGAAAATCTTGTGAAGGAACATTCCGGCGGCCCGCTCCTCGTTGACGGCGTCTAGTAAGCTAGTTTCTAGATCCACATTCAGCTATTTACATGATTTATGTCTTTCATCAAAATGCATGACAAGGATGGTTCCGCCTCTATGCAAGCGTCTCCTCCTCTTGTTGTTGAACAAGGTTATTGTATCTTGCCTCCCACTCATGTATGGATGGGGTGTTCTTTAGTATGAAGTCATGCGCTTGCTCAATAACCAAGGTCGGCAATTTTACCCTCTTCGATTTTTTGGGCAAAACGATGTTCTTGGTTCGTGCATCCTCCTCTTCCTTCCACATCCGAGGGGCTTCCTCATCCACCCTTGCCATGTACTCCATGCAATAGAACATAGCTTCTTGCAATGTATACCCCTCCGCCATGCTACCCTCCGGGTGTGCCATTTGTCTTACAAATGCTTTCCCTTCATGTAATGCTCAAGGAAGCACATCCACCGAGAATGAACGGGGCCGACAATCAAAGCCTCTTCCACTAAGTGCACTACCAAGTGCACTTGGATGTCAAAGAAGGAGGGAGGAAGGTTCATCTCCAACATACACATTACCTCCGCCGCCTCCTTCTTCATGCGTGGAAAATCCGCTTCCTCCAACTCTTTGGAGCAAATCCACCGGAACAAGCCTCCCAATCTGTAGATTGTCTCGCGAACCTCGGGAGTCAATGTCCCACGTATTGCAATGGGCAAGATGTCTTGCAAAATATTGTGGTAGTCATGAGACTTCAAACCATGGACCCCGTCTTCGTTGAACTTCATACGGAGAGATGACCCATAACCAGTTGGTGTTCGGATAGCACATCACATTCTTGTATTCCTCCTTTGTCCATTGCCAAGGTGCGCACCTATACTTCCACCGTACAACACCCTTTGGGTCCACACCATTTTGTTCGGCCCTAGATGGCGCATGCGACCCTGCTCCTCAAGCTACTTTCTAATACCGAGAGAATCTCCTTTTGCAGCCGTTCTCTTCTTTGCCGGCGTGCCATGAAGAACCCGAAAAAAGGACGAGCAGACATTCTTCTCAATATGCATGGGATCTAGAAGATGGCGAATCTTCAGGTCCTATATATATCCCCACCCACAAATACTTACACAATTTTTTTGACGTGAAAGTGACAATGCAACGCATACCAAATGTGCAATATCACATGCATGCATATGGATATTGATGGTGTTTTTGTGGAATACGTACCGCCCAATATGGCAACTCGTAGAAGATTGAAAGTCGCTTCATGCCGGGCACGTCCACTTCACTGACCGTGCCCGCATGGGCCTCCTTCCATCGGTCTTCCCAAAACTGCCTGGATGGTATCACAGGGGGGGACGTACCTCCTCTTTGCCATCAAACAAATGTTTCTCTCTTCTTCTCCATCGATGGCTCATAGGAAGAAACTTGCGGTAGTTGGGATACACCATCTTGCGAAGATGGCGGGAGCTATGTGCATCAAGATCATCGCCACAATGCAAGCACGCATGGTACCCTTTGGTGCTTAACCCCGAGCAAACAGTTAGTCCTGTACACATCCCGCTACATTAGCCAAGACAAGAAGTTCTCATGTGAATGGCCCATAGTGCCATCTACCCCACTGCGGTGCACAAGATTGTCGCCTTGACAAGACTATCCGGCCTTGATTTATGGGGAACATAATATACCTGATAATCATGCACTGTCCAAAGCAATATGCCTCTCATTTGAAAAGATTGTCCGGCCATTGGGTCAAGTGAAGCATCCAATGCCGGGACCCCCTCCATAGCTCATTAAGTTCATCAACCAGAGGTCGCAAGTACGTGTCCATGTTTGCCACTTGTTTTTTCCCTATGAGGCATTCACATCATTGTTTCAATGCTCCACCAATATGCAAATTATACTACATAATGAATTACACGTCTTACTCCATGATTATGTCACTCATCAATCTTGCATCCGAATTGCGCCAGAGATTATACGATTAATGTAAAGTCCAAGGGAATAATAAGCATGAAATGGGAACACTCCCTTGGTACAATGGCAGCCAACATGATATGGCATTTTTTTTATTGAAAGATACGGAGGGATGTTGTAATTCACCAAGGTCACCGGCCAAGTGGAATGACTACATGACTGGACAGAGTATGGGTTGACCCCATCCGAGGAGAAGCCGAGGCGGACATGTCGTGGGTCCTCTGAGAGAAAAGGCCACATCTCTTCAGTATGCCTCCATGCTTGTGAACCTTGTGGCCCGCACACCTTTCCCGGGGGGCTCCGATGCGAAGCGTGCCGTCTCATCAGTGTTGCCAACTCCGGGCTTCGGTAGTGTGCCTTCAATCGCGGGATGAATGGAAAGTAATGCATTTTCTAGGATGAAATACCCCACGTCCCCCACATATAATCATCCCATTATGACACATAATACAACACCCTTATGTCTTTCCCTTTATACAGCCTCTCCCTCATTTGGGCGTGAATGGTCAAAACCGAACGTCGCTAGTATTACTCACTCCTTCCAAAGCCACAATCAGATCTTGCATGAGTACTACTCTCTAAACCCTAAACTTTGTGGAACAGACTTGACATGCATTGACAAGATTAAAGAAGAAAATTTCCATGCGAGGGGGAATGACGCTTATACATTGTGTGGTATTTTTTTCCCTTGGACATCATCCCGATATCGGTCTTCCTTGCACTTTGGGCACTTGGTGAGACGCGAATCTTCTCTGTAATATAGGGTTTTATCACATGGACATGCATGAAAAATCTTATAGCCCATCCCCACGGAGTCCAACACTTTGCGCACCTCTTTCCGCGACCGTGGCATCTTGGGTATCGAACTTGAAGATTGAGCAATAGTGAGATTGTTGAAAGTCGACTCACATTTGCCCCTTTGTACAAGGGAGTTCTCGCCTCTCTCTCTCCATGTCATTTGAGGGGCCCATTTCCGGATCAACGATTGGCCTGGTTTCTTCTCCATGGGTTGCATCAGCATCTATATGATGCATTAAGAGATCCTCCATAGCTTGCACATCCTCTTGGTTAATTCCATCCTCACTGCTGCTATCAATGTCACTGTCATCGTCATCATCGTTCGGTACTTGATCAACGGTGGGGGCGGCGTCTCGCCCACGGCTCCCACCTAATGTATTTGGGTTGTTTTCGGATGGGGTCCCCCAAGAAAGCACCGGGAAGGGATGGACAAAGTCCTGATACGAACAAATGAACATACGGGCAAATATAATGTGTCATTGCAACCATACAACTTATTATAAGCGAAATGCAAACAACAACTTTCAATGTGTGCATGCATCAATCAACGAAGCAATAGCCCTATGCCGCAAAAACGTTGTCACAACGTTCACCAAACAGCTTCGGATCCTAGTCAAGGTGCGATGGCTTAAGATATGGAACTCTGACCCTGTCCTCCGTCAGGCAAACAACTTTCATTTCATTGGGCCTTTCAGCGATGTCAACTGGGACAAGTGGCTCCATAAAGTGACTTTCTGGTGCCAGGTGCAGAAGTCATCATCCCTTTGTCCTCGCAATAACTTGCATTGAAATTACAATTGTTTGTAAACGCATCATAACACAAGCTTGTGTCTTGGCAGCTGGAGGAGAGGGGTTTGGAAGTTATCGAGCAAACTCTTCATGACTTCAAAATCGAGGTGGCTAAGCCCGATGAATCTTTCGGCACTTTCATTCGGAGGTGGAAAGAGATTGTTTGGAAGTATGCCTTCTTCCGTGAATTCACAGTAGAGAGGGGGAATTCTGCCCTCTAACCTGTTCAATGCGCAGTACAATGGGGAGCAGGCAATGAAGTGAGCCATTTACAGGTTAGAATGGAACTGCATTCCCATTTGCATTTGCTTCTTTTTAGACCCGATTGCACTCTATATTCAAGCTTGCATTAACGCAAGCTTGATTACAATATTTGATGTGACTACGTACCCTAGTATCACAGACGTTTATGTGCACACATTGTGGCTTTCTTGGATTTGCACAAGTGTAGGAAAGGGGACTAGTTTCAGAGCAGGGTTCAGGCTTGCGTTAACGCAAGCCTGACCAAGAGTTTTTTTTTTTTTTTTTTTTGGGGGGGGGGTGTTGGGGGAAGGGGGACTGGTTTCAGACCAGGGTTCAGGCTTGTGTTAATGCAAGCCTGACCAAGAGTTTTGTTTTTTTTGGTTTTTTTTTGTTTTTTTCTTAACAACGAAAAACCCTGATGACCAGGGTTCAGGCTGTTGCGTTAATGCAAACTTGACCAAGAGTAATTTTATTTTATTTTATTTTATTTTTTTGGTTTTTTTTTGTATTTTGGAAAGGGGACTGGTCTGAAACCCAGGCTTGCGTTAAGCCTGACCAAGACTGTAATTTTATGTAATCTTTCTGGAGTCCTGGGAGTCATGGGATGTGAGACCTGGGGTTTGCATTTTCCTTGGATTGGGGAAAGATTGTAGGAAAGGGGACTGGTTTCAGACTGTTCAGGCTTGCGTTAACTAACCAAGAGTGTAATTTTATGTAATATTTCCACCACGTATTCATGCAGCATGCGTATTCATGCTTGCATTGACGAAAGCATGAATATGGACAATAGGCAGTGTGGGTGAACGGGGAGAAGAAACCCTTTGCATGCGAGCTCGTAGTTGTGGATATTCCCGACGGGCTTCCAGCCCCCGACCTCCATTTCAGCCATTAATTATGGTAGGTCATGCATCAGCCAAGGCATAAGGACTAGCCTGCAGTTTGTTCAAATCTCAGTATGCCACCAAGCAGTCCAACTTGAGCAAGATGAAGTAGATTCCATATCATTTGTATTCACCCCGAGACATGTGATCATACAAGGTATCAAGGGAATGTGAATGCAGCCTGTCAAATTGCAGGTTCAAAACTTGTACCAACAAGCAGCATGAACAGCTGAGATCCAGCCTCTTTTGTATATAAAAAACCAGATTGCAGGTCATAGGCCTGATGTCATGATAGATCCAAAACTATAGGTAGGATCCCATTGCAGCTTACCATCCTCATCCTTCAAGAGTTCCATGCTAAGACATGTAAAGAACACCTTACTACGATCCAGGACACATCAGATGTAGGCCTGAAAAGGAGCAGGGCAGTACCCTACCAGGCTGCCGCCTTAAACTTCAAGGCCACCAGGTCCATAGATACCCAAAACCGCCAAAAACATACCACCAAAAACCAGATCCTCTTTGGCCAAAAGAACTTACAACCTAGCTTAATAATCCACAGGCTTTGCTGTCAAAGATCAAAAGGTAGGGTATGGTTTGTATGCAAGCCTCAGGAAACAGGCCAGTCAGGCCAAGTTGCGCATCGGCGGCAGAACGACAAAGGCCAGAACGCAGGCTGTAGCATGTCAAGCTAGGGGCAGTCGGGTTGAAATCGGGGCTGCAGGCAACAGCCACCTCACAGCGCACAAACCCCTAGGTCTCCTCAGCCCATATCCCAATCTGCACGCTCAAGAAACTTCAAAGTAGGTGAGAATCCTCACCTGGTCCCATCACAAGCCCCCACAAAACCAACAGGTTAGTGAGGATTGTGGAACCCCAGGTGAATCACAGACCCTCACACCTGTCATCGATGTCAACTAAGAAACTCAAAAGCAAGAGAAAGAGATAAGAACATGAGAACCCTAAACTCCAAAGGCACCTTAAGCGATTGGGGAAGAGGGTTATGCGCCATCACCACCCGCAGCAAGCCGCCTCCACAAAGCACATAAGCAATGAAGCAAAGCAGGCACAATCGCAAGGCACTAGAAAGGAGGGAGAGAACTTCCCATCATAAGCATCCTTGCTAAGCACAGAAAAAGCCAAAGGAGGGAAGATGCCACTGCATTCATAGCGGTGTTTCCCGCTGCAAGAGAGACAAGGCGCTCGTCCAGCATGGGTACGACACCACAAACGGGGCAGCCACCGAAGCACGTCCGCCATAACACTCTCCTCGCGAGCTCAGAAGCACATCGCGTGCTTCTGACAGCGAGAGAGATGACATAGGGTTGTCCCCCGATTATTCATCCGTGGATGAAAAATAGTAGGACGCATCCGTATACCCTGACGGATCTCATCCGTAGCAGGGTTAAAAATAGGTTTTGGGGTAGGGGTTAGGGTTTCCACCGTAATTAATCATAATTAGGGGTCAATTCCAGACTATAATCACATCATCCATAGACAGATCACTTGTGTCAGGATGAAAAAGTAGGGAATATCATCCGTGGCAGCGTCTTACCTCCATCTAGGTAATTCTATCATTCCTCACCAGACCATCCGGTATGGATAAAAAGAGTCAATAGAAGAGGATGAAAAATTATCACCCTGGTAGTTTTTCATCCGGTACGGATGGAAAAACAAGATGTTGTTGGCAACCTCCATAGAGGTAATTCTTTTCTTCCATGGTGACTCATCCGGTATGGATTAGAGTCAATAAAGGAGGAATGAAAAGGCCAAAAGAACCATCCTAAAGGTAATTCATTGTCCATCCTGGTGGCTCATCCGGTATGGATGAAAAAACCTAATAGAGGATGAGAAAACAAGAAGTCAACACTGATAGCAAACTGCCAATTCCCAGTAGAGAGGGAGACAGAGGGAGAGAGGGGGCAACAAAGAAAAAAAGAATGTGGGGGGGGCGGGGACTGAGCAGCTGCAGTTGCTGAGCAACAGCTGCTCAGTCAACCCCCCCCCCACCCCACTTTTTTTTTTTTTTTTTTGGGTTTCCTGATCTCTCCCTCGCACTCCCTCTATCTCTCCCTCTCTCTCACTCTCTCCCCCTCTGGACAGTGGGCTTATGGAATGTTTGTCCCGACTTCCATCCTTGAGGAAATTGAAAAAAATTGCCAAATTGGGTTGCAGGGAATTTTGGATGTTCTTTATCCAATTTTTTAAAAAAAATTAAAAAATTATATTTTTAGTGAAATATTTCTTCAGTAAAAAACTGTGAAATTCCCGTCAGTTTCTACTTTTTCAATCCAACCTGGATGAAAAAAGGACTTCATCTGACATGACCTAAATACAGGGCAAAACATTTTTTTTTAATATATAAAATCCCCCATGTTTTTCATCTAACCTAGATAAAATACGGACTACATCCGTTGAAGTGCAAGACAGGATGAAAGCACAATGTCTTTCATCTTCCACGAATGAGAAACGGACGACGTCCGTCGGACCGACAGACTGGCGGATGTTTTTCATCCTGAGAAGGATGGATGACGGGCCAGGCAGGGGAAAACCCTGCGCAACCCTAATGTCTTTCTTTTTGCGCTGCGAGAGCGCGCACGATGGCGGCTTGTGAGGAGCGATGGTGCTCGTGCTGCAGATACCTTGAGCTGCCAATCGTTGAGTGTTTATGGCTCCTGTGCGCGACGCCTGGGCGAGCTCTTAAAGGCGATGGCGGTGAACATCACCAAAGCAGGGTTATAGACTGATATTTGGCAGCTTATACAACAGGGTATAATCAGCTGCCCTATTTTGCACATCAAGTCACTTATTGACACCATGTTTTTTGCCCCACGATCTGTTTTAGATCTGGGGCTGGCAAACTGATATGGATGGATCTTTTGAGGCCAAATCTGGTCCTTGGTTATATGCCCTTGAATGTTTACCTGTGTAATTTCAATGACAGGGTAGAGTAATATTCCCACCTCTTATTCCATGCCCCAAGACCAAGTTCTATGTCTGGGGTAGGGAAATCATTACCATAACAGGCTGTAATCAGATTTACATGCCATGCAATCATCCATAGGAAACACAAAGAATCTGAATTGCTCGTCCCATCAGGCCTACAGGTTACTTTGGTATTATTTATCCTAAAGCAACTTGAATACAATGCCTGAATCATTCTCTTCACATCTACCAATGTCTTACCATTTTGGAAAATACAAGCAGGGGCAGAAAGGAAACAGAAGCATATGCAAGCCAATACCTTGATGGCTTGTGGAAGAGAGGGCCTGCGCCATAGCTCTCAAGACCAGCAAACAAGAATGCACAACAAAATGTACAAAGCATGCACAAAGAAAGTGAATCGCCCAAACTTAAAGATTTCAGACACTCTCTGAGGCCTTAAGATCGCCGCTTGTATCTAATGATCAATGAAGGTCACAACAAACAACCACAACACAGGTAGATACCGCCCGCCAAGCATTAGAGACAACCGCCACAGGGAAAATTGCAGGTACTGCCGCGCCATTACGCACCCCAAGAGGGGAAAGAAGGTACCTATATCTTGCCAGAACACCTAAAGGAACACTACAATGCCTAATGTGGCGCGCGCTCAACATTCAAGGGCGCCTGAATCGAGCTCCATGCCCGCCCGTCCACCATCTCTCAGCTCCAGCCATCCCTTAAGCACGATCGTCGTGCAGAGGTTTAGGGCAAAGAAGAGATGAAGCGCGATTTCCCGCGATTTCATCCATTCGGGATGAATCCAAACACACGGGATGAACTCTAACCACCAGGATGAAATCTACTATCGTGTGATTTCATCCGCGTTGGTTTGAACTTGTCTCTCGATTTTTCATCTGTGTCATCCCTGCATGAGGAGGATGACATCCTTTATGGATGAAAAATTAAATAATAGGATGGCTCCATTAGGATCCTGAACCTTATACCCAAAATCCGGGTAATGTAAATAACCAAAATTAACCAATTATTCCAAGAAGGTTAATTAGGGGTTAGGTAACATACCACTGGTCTTTAACTATCGATTTTAAAAGAACCAGCCAGATCCATGGAGGGAGGAGAGAGAGGAACCCACCAACCATCCCGGCGTATGGCAACTCCTTATGGAGTGAGTGGGGGGTGTCATGCCTTACCAGTCGGTCAAGCTGCTACCCCCTGTAGGGAGTGCAGTACCCCAATAATCACATAAATGACCTCCTTCTTCTTGTAAGCCTTTTACTTCTGGTTACAACAGGGGACCATAGAAGACACATGCTAGAATCCAATACCCTCACACTAGGCCAGGGTCAAAAAAAAAAACAAGTCGTGACAAGAAAAAAACATCATACACTTACATCAGAAACATAGAGAGTTATACCTTTTCACGACGACACATAAGCTCTGGAAGGGAAATGAGGCCAATGAGGAGACCTTAAAAGGAAAAGTCATGAAAAAAAGAGAAAGGAACTTTTATCAACCCTTTAACTGTTTACCTAGCCCATGTTTTTCGATATTTATCATATGGGTACCAAACCAACCAACGGGGACAGGTTTAGGAATGAATTTAATCTCACCATTGGACATGGCAAGTCGATAAAACAAAGGTCGCCACCCAACATAGCTCCAGTAAAGAAATACCTTTAGCTCTATATAATGCTTTGGGAGGAAGAACGGAGTCCACAGAACACTCAAAGCTCGGTCCAAAAGTAACAATTCAGAGAAGGGATGGAGCACGAAGAGGGGGGAGGGTTAGGGCTAAGGCAGACTCTCTCTGGACGGAGGGACAAACATGTGTTTAAAACCAAAGGGGGCAGGTAGTGGGTAGAGAGCTTGGGTCTGGCAGGGGTTTAACCTTGGTATTCAGACAAAACATCTACCAGCATCATATCAAAATTGGGTTTTTTCTATGGTGCTAAAAAGAGCAAAGCCATAACCAGGAGAAATATAGAAACATTTGAGCCAAAGAAATGGAACTCATTCTTATCATAAGGTATCTAAATCTGACATAAGGCATCGGCTACAGGGGACCGGCAAACAAGAGTAATGTGCATTGACCGGATCATGTATAAGGTGTATACGTCCACTCCAGCAAGCTGTCTTACCAAGGCCTAGCTCAAAATTTCAGCATTCAGAAGCCCTATAGATGTTCTATGCTTATCTTAGGTACCTTCAAGGATGCCTTATTCTCCATGCCCAATTAACCAACATATTTTTGCTGGAGAAAATCGTACCTTATGAAGGACTTGCTCCACACCATGGTCATGGCGGGAGAGGAGGCTGATATCTCATGGCTTGGCCTTCCCATTGCCTTGGGTTCATCACTTCAATCAGGAACATATTTGATAACCTTTTGTCATGCTCAGACCAAGGCGTTAGTAAATCAAACATAAAACTGAAAACAGAAGGGAGATTGGTTGATAATGTGTACAAGAACCACCAAGTACACTGGTCTAAATCAGAGAGGGAAGATACTTATGTCTTGTCGAGACATGGACAAAGACCTGACAAGGTCATTGTAAAATTAACGACAAATCAGCCTCATAACAAGGCATTATCAACCATTCTTCATTCACAAGTCAGCTTTATGACAAATCCCAAACTTCAAAGTCAATGAAATGTCTGGGTGGGGGGGTGGGAAAAATTAGAGACTCGATTACCACTGTTCATAGCAGGAAACCATTGTTCACCATGCTAAAAAGTGCCATTCATGACATGCCATGTCATTCAATCTGTATTGTTTGGTCAGCTTACATACCAAGGCATAACCAACCATCCTAATTTATTGTTGGCCCAAAAACTAGTATAGTTTTGGGTTCTTTGTATCATTGGACATACAAAAGTGACTGAGCAGTAAGTATCCATGTCCAAATAAAGATCCATTGATCACTGTTCATGGCTGGAAAATGTCTGTTTGTCTTAAAAAAGCCATTTATGATCATAGAAGGCTTAAGAACAAAATAAGAGCATTTCTTTACATAGAGAACATCACCAAAGCAGGGTTACAGACTGATATTTGGCAGCTTATACAACAGGGTATAATCAACTGCCCTATTTTGCACATCAAGTCACTTATTGACACCATGTTTTTTGCCCCATGATATGTTTTAGATCTGGGGCTGGTGTGTAATTTCAATGACAGGGTAGAGTAATATTCCCACCTCTTATTCCATGCCCCAAGACCAAGTTCTATGTCTGGGGTAGGGAAATCATTACCATAACAGGCTGTAATCAGATTTACATGCCATGCAATCATCCATAGGAAACACAAAGAATCTGAATTGCTCGTCCCATCAGGCCTACAGGTTACTTTGGTATTATTTATCCTAAAGCAACTTGAATACAATGCCTGAATCATTCTCTTCACATCTACCAATGTCTTACCATTTTGGAAAATACAAAGCAGGGGCAGAAAGGAAACAGAGCATATGCAAGCCAATACCTTGATGGCTTGTGGAAGAGAGGCCTGCGCCATAGCTCTCAAGACCAGCAAACAAGAATGCACAACAAAATGTACAAAGCATGCACAAAGAAAGTGAATCGCCCAAACTTAAAGAGTTCAGACACTTCTCTGAGGCCTTAAGATCGCCGCTTGTATCTTAATGATCAATGAAGGTCACAACAAACAACCACAACACAGGTAGATCGCCCGCCAAGCATTAGAGACAACCGCCACAGGGAAATTGCAGGTACTGCCGCCATTACGCACCCCAAGAGGGGAAGAAGGTACCGAATCTTGCCAGAACACCTAAATGCCTTAATGGCGCAGCTCCATAGCATTCAAGGGCGCCTGAATCGAGCTCCATGCGCCCCCCGCCACCATCTCTCAGCTCCAGCCATCCCTTAAGCACGATCGTCGTGCAGAGGGTTAGGGCAAAGAAGAGATGAAGCGCGATTTCCCGCGATTTCATCCATTCGGGATGAAATCCAACACACGGGATGAACTCTACCACGCAGGATGAAATCTATCGTGATTTCATCCGCGTTGGATGAAATTGTCTCTCGATTTTTCATCTGTGTCATCCTCTGAGGATGACATCCATTTATGGATGAAAAAATTAAATAATAGGATGGCTCCATTAGGATCCTGACCTTATACCAAAAATCCGGGTAATGTAAATAACCAAAATTAACCAAATTCCAAGAAGGTTAATTAGGGGTTAGGTAACATACCACTGGTCTTAAACTATCGAGTTTTAAAAGAACCAGCCAGATCCATGGAGGGAGGGAGAGAGAGGGAACCCACCAACCATCCCCTGGTATGGCAACTCCTTATGGAGTGAGTGTGTCATGCACTCACCCCGTAAGGGAGTGCATACCAGACCCCATCACATAAATGACCTCCTTCTTCTTTGTAGCTTTTACTTCTGGTTACAAAGGAACCATAGAAATAAACATGCCTACAATCTCAACTCTCCAAGGTCAAAAAACAAAACAAGTCGTGACAAACAAAGGTACATCAACACTTACATCAGAATGTAGAGTTTTACCTTTTAGCTACACATAAGCTCTGGTAATGGAAAAATGAGGCCAATGAAGGGACCTTAACTCCGAAATTCATGAAGCAACAAACAAGAAAGAAACTTTTATCAACCCTTTAGTGTTTACCTAGCCCATGTTTTTGGGTACCACATGTGTACAAAACCAACGGGGACAGGTTTAGGTAATGAATTTTTCTGCCATTGGTATGTTCCAAGTTGGCAAGTTGTGACAAACGAAGGTACATCAACACATACATCAAAATGTAGAGTTTTACCTTTTAGCTTATATATAAGCTTTGGTGACCGGAAGAAGAGGCCAGTGAAAGAACCCTCAATTCCCAAGGTCATAAAGTAACAATCAGGAAAGAATCTTATATCAGACTTTTAGTGTTTAACCACCCCTTGTTTTGGGTACAACATGTGTACAAAACCAAAGGGGGCAGGTATTGGGACTTAGGTAATGAAGTCTGGCAGGGGTTTACCCCTTGGTATTCAGACAAAACATCTACCAGCATCATATCAAAATTGGGTTTTTTCTATGGTGCTAAAAAGAGCAAAGCCATAACCAGGAGAAATATAGAAACATTTGAGCCAAAGAAATGGAACTCATTCTTATCATAAGGTATCTAAATCTGACATAAGGCATCGGCTACAGGGGACCGGCAAACAAGAGTAATGTGCATTGACCGGATCATGTATAAGGTGTATACGTCCACTCCAGCAAGCTGTCTTACCAAGGCCTAGCTCAAAATTTCAGCATTCAGAAGCCCTATAGATGTTCTATGCTTATCTTAGGTACCTTCAAGGATGCCTTATTCTCCATGCCCAATTAACCAACATATTTTTGCTGGAGAAAATCGTACCTTATGAAGGACTTGCTCCACACCATGGTCATGGCGGGAGAGGAGGCTGATATCTCATGGCTTGGCCTTCCCATTGCCTTGGGTTCATCACTTCAATCAGGAACATATTTGATAACCTTTTGTCATGCTCAGACCAAGGCGTTAGTAAATCAAACATAAAACTGAAAACAGAAGGGAGATTGGTTGATAATGTGTACAAGAACCACCAAGTACACTGGTCTAAATCAGAGAGGGAAGATACTTATGTCTTGTCGAGACATGGACAAAGACCTGACAAGGTCATTGTAAAATTAACGACAAATCAGCCTCATAACAAGGCATTATCAACCATTCTTCATTCACAAGTCAGCTTTATGACAAATCCCAAACTTCAAAGTCAATGAAATGTCTGGGTGGGGGGGTGGGAAAAATTAGAGACTCGATTACCACTGTTCATAGCAGGAAACCATTGTTCACCATGCTAAAAAGTGCCATTCATGACATGCCATGTCATTCAATCTGTATTGTTTGGTCAGCTTACATACCAAGGCATAACCAACCATCCTAATTTATTGTTGGCCCAAAAACTAGTATAGTTTTGGGTTCTTTGTATCATTGGACATACAAAAGTGACTGAGCAGTAAGTATCCATGTCCAAATAAAGATCCATTGATCACTGTTCATGGCTGGAAAATGTCTGTTTGTCTTAAAAAAGCCATTTATGATCATAGAAGGCTTAAGAACAAAATAAGAGCATTTCTTTACATAGAGAACATCACCAAAGCAGGGTTACAGACTGATATTTGGCAGCTTATACAACAGGGTATAATCAACTGCCCTATTTTGCACATCAAGTCACTTATTGACACCATGTTTTTTGCCCCATGATATGTTTTAGATCTGGGGCTGGTGTGTAATTTCAATGACAGGGTAGAGTAATATTCCCACCTCTTATTCCATGCCCCAAGACCAAGTTCTATGTCTGGGGTAGGGAAATCATTACCATAACAGGCTGTAATCAGATTTACATGCCATGCAATCATCCATAGGAAACACAAAGAATCTGAATTGCTCGTCCCATCAGGCCTACAGGTTACTTTGGTATTATTTATCCTAAAGCAACTTGAATACAATGCCTGAATCATTCTCTTCACATCTACCAATGTCTTACCATTTTGGAAAATACAAAGCAGGGGCAGAAAGGAAACAGAGCATATGCAAGCCAATACCTTGATGGCTTGTGGAAGAGAGGCCTGCGCCATAGCTCTCAAGACCAGCAAACAAGAATGCACAACAAAATGTACAAAGCATGCACAAAGAAAGTGAATCGCCCAAACTTAAAGAGTTCAGACACTTCTCTGAGGCCTTAAGATCGCCGCTTGTATCTTAATGATCAATGAAGGTCACAACAAACAACCACAACACAGGTAGATCGCCCGCCAAGCATTAGAGACAACCGCCACAGGGAAATTGCAGGTACTGCCGCCATTACGCACCCCAAGAGGGGAAGAAGGTACCGAATCTTGCCAGAACACCTAAATGCCTTAATGGCGCAGCTCCATAGCATTCAAGGGCGCCTGAATCGAGCTCCATGCGCCCCCCGCCACCATCTCTCAGCTCCAGCCATCCCTTAAGCACGATCGTCGTGCAGAGGGTTAGGGCAAAGAAGAGATGAAGCGCGATTTCCCGCGATTTCATCCATTCGGGATGAAATCCAACACACGGGATGAACTCTACCACGCAGGATGAAATCTATCGTGATTTCATCCGCGTTGGATGAAATTGTCTCTCGATTTTTCATCTGTGTCATCCTCTGAGGATGACATCCATTTATGGATGAAAAAATTAAATAATAGGATGGCTCCATTAGGATCCTGACCTTATACCAAAAATCCGGGTAATGTAAATAACCAAAATTAACCAAATTCCAAGAAGGTTAATTAGGGGTTAGGTAACATACCACTGGTCTTAAACTATCGAGTTTTAAAAGAACCAGCCAGATCCATGGAGGGAGGGAGAGAGAGGGAACCCACCAACCATCCCCTGGTATGGCAACTCCTTATGGAGTGAGTGTGTCATGCACTCACCCCGTAAGGGAGTGCATACCAGACCCCATCACATAAATGACCTCCTTCTTCTTTGTAGCTTTTACTTCTGGTTACAAAGGAACCATAGAAATAAACATGCCTACAATCTCAACTCTCCAAGGTCAAAAAACAAAACAAGTCGTGACAAACAAAGGTACATCAACACTTACATCAGAATGTAGAGTTTTACCTTTTAGCTACACATAAGCTCTGGTAATGGAAAAATGAGGCCAATGAAGGGACCTTAACTCCGAAATTCATGAAGCAACAAACAAGAAAGAAACTTTTATCAACCCTTTAGTGTTTACCTAGCCCATGTTTTTGGGTACCACATGTGTACAAAACCAACGGGGACAGGTTTAGGTAATGAATTTTTCTGCCATTGGTATGTTCCAAGTTGGCAAGTTGTGACAAACGAAGGTACATCAACACATACATCAAAATGTAGAGTTTTACCTTTTAGCTTATATATAAGCTTTGGTGACCGGAAGAAGAGGCCAGTGAAAGAACCCTCAATTCCCAAGGTCATAAAGTAACAATCAGGAAAGAATCTTATATCAGACTTTTAGTGTTTAACCACCCCTTGTTTTGGGTACAACATGTGTACAAAACCAAAGGGGGCAGGTATTGGGACTTAGGTAATGAAGTCTGGCAGGGGTTTACCCCTTGGTATTCAGACAAAACATCTACCAGCATCATATCAAAATTGGGTTTTTTCTATGGTGCTAAAAAGAGCAAAGCCATAACCAGGAGAAATATAGAAACATTTGAGCCAAAGAAATGGAACTCATTCTTATCATAAGGTATCTAAATCTGACATAAGGCATCGGCTACAGGGGACCGGCAAACAAGAGTAATGTGCATTGACCGGATCATGTATAAGGTGTATACGTCCACTCCAGCAAGCTGTCTTACCAAGGCCTAGCTCAAAATTTCAGCATTCAGAAGCCCTATAGATGTTCTATGCTTATCTTAGGTACCTTCAAGGATGCCTTATTCTCCATGCCCAATTAACCAACATATTTTTGCTGGAGAAAATCGTACCTTATGAAGGACTTGCTCCACACCATGGTCATGGCGGGAGAGGAGGCTGATATCTCATGGCTTGGCCTTCCCATTGCCTTGGGTTCATCACTTCAATCAGGAACATATTTGATAACCTTTTGTCATGCTCAGACCAAGGCGTTAGTAAATCAAACATAAAACTGAAAACAGAAGGGAGATTGGTTGATAATGTGTACAAGAACCACCAAGTACACTGGTCTAAATCAGAGAGGGAAGATACTTATGTCTTGTCGAGACATGGACAAAGACCTGACAAGGTCATTGTAAAATTAACGACAAATCAGCCTCATAACAAGGCATTATCAACCATTCTTCATTCACAAGTCAGCTTTATGACAAATCCCAAACTTCAAAGTCAATGAAATGTCTGGGTGGGGGGGTGGGAAAAATTAGAGACTCGATTACCACTGTTCATAGCAGGAAACCATTGTTCACCATGCTAAAAAGTGCCATTCATGACATGCCATGTCATTCAATCTGTATTGTTTGGTCAGCTTACATACCAAGGCATAACCAACCATCCTAATTTATTGTTGGCCCAAAAACTAGTATAGTTTTGGGTTCTTTGTATCATTGGACATACAAAAGTGACTGAGCAGTAAGTATCCATGTCCAAATAAAGATCCATTGATCACTGTTCATGGCTGGAAAATGTCTGTTTGTCTTAAAAAAGCCATTTATGATCATAGAAGGCTTAAGAACAAAATAAGAGCATTTCTTTACATAGAGAACATCACCAAAGCAGGGTTACAGACTGATATTTGGCAGCTTATACAACAGGGTATAATCAACTGCCCTATTTTGCACATCAAGTCACTTATTGACACCATGTTTTTTGCCCCATGATATGTTTTAGATCTGGGGCTGGTGTGTAATTTCAATGACAGGGTAGAGTAATATTCCCACCTCTTATTCCATGCCCCAAGACCAAGTTCTATGTCTGGGGTAGGGAAATCATTACCATAACAGGCTGTAATCAGATTTACATGCCATGCAATCATCCATAGGAAACACAAAGAATCTGAATTGCTCGTCCCATCAGGCCTACAGGTTACTTTGGTATTATTTATCCTAAAGCAACTTGAATACAATGCCTGAATCATTCTCTTCACATCTACCAATGTCTTACCATTTTGGAAAATACAAAGCAGGGGCAGAAAGGAAACAGAGCATATGCAAGCCAATACCTTGATGGCTTGTGGAAGAGAGGCCTGCGCCATAGCTCTCAAGACCAGCAAACAAGAATGCACAACAAAATGTACAAAGCATGCACAAAGAAAGTGAATCGCCCAAACTTAAAGAGTTCAGACACTTCTCTGAGGCCTTAAGATCGCCGCTTGTATCTTAATGATCAATGAAGGTCACAACAAACAACCACAACACAGGTAGATCGCCCGCCAAGCATTAGAGACAACCGCCACAGGGAAATTGCAGGTACTGCCGCCATTACGCACCCCAAGAGGGGAAGAAGGTACCGAATCTTGCCAGAACACCTAAATGCCTTAATGGCGCAGCTCCATAGCATTCAAGGGCGCCTGAATCGAGCTCCATGCGCCCCCCGCCACCATCTCTCAGCTCCAGCCATCCCTTAAGCACGATCGTCGTGCAGAGGGTTAGGGCAAAGAAGAGATGAAGCGCGATTTCCCGCGATTTCATCCATTCGGGATGAAATCCAACACACGGGATGAACTCTACCACGCAGGATGAAATCTATCGTGATTTCATCCGCGTTGGATGAAATTGTCTCTCGATTTTTCATCTGTGTCATCCTCTGAGGATGACATCCATTTATGGATGAAAAAATTAAATAATAGGATGGCTCCATTAGGATCCTGACCTTATACCAAAAATCCGGGTAATGTAAATAACCAAAATTAACCAAATTCCAAGAAGGTTAATTAGGGGTTAGGTAACATACCACTGGTCTTAAACTATCGAGTTTTAAAAGAACCAGCCAGATCCATGGAGGGAGGGAGAGAGAGGGAACCCACCAACCATCCCCTGGTATGGCAACTCCTTATGGAGTGAGTGTGTCATGCACTCACCCCGTAAGGGAGTGCATACCAGACCCCATCACATAAATGACCTCCTTCTTCTTTGTAGCTTTTACTTCTGGTTACAAAGGAACCATAGAAATAAACATGCCTACAATCTCAACTCTCCAAGGTCAAAAAACAAAACAAGTCGTGACAAACAAAGGTACATCAACACTTACATCAGAATGTAGAGTTTTACCTTTTAGCTACACATAAGCTCTGGTAATGGAAAAATGAGGCCAATGAAGGGACCTTAACTCCGAAATTCATGAAGCAACAAACAAGAAAGAAACTTTTATCAACCCTTTAGTGTTTACCTAGCCCATGTTTTTGGGTACCACATGTGTACAAAACCAACGGGGACAGGTTTAGGTAATGAATTTTTCTGCCATTGGTATGTTCCAAGTTGGCAAGTTGTGACAAACGAAGGTACATCAACACATACATCAAAATGTAGAGTTTTACCTTTTAGCTTATATATAAGCTTTGGTGACCGGAAGAAGAGGCCAGTGAAAGAACCCTCAATTCCCAAGGTCATAAAGTAACAATCAGGAAAGAATCTTATATCAGACTTTTAGTGTTTAACCACCCCTTGTTTTGGGTACAACATGTGTACAAAACCAAAGGGGGCAGGTATTGGGACTTAGGTAATGAAGTCTGGCAGGGGTTTACCCCTTGGTATTCAGACAAAACATCTACCAGCATCATATCAAAATTGGGTTTTTTCTATGGTGCTAAAAAGAGCAAAGCCATAACCAGGAGAAATATAGAAACATTTGAGCCAAAGAAATGGAACTCATTCTTATCATAAGGTATCTAAATCTGACATAAGGCATCGGCTACAGGGGACCGGCAAACAAGAGTAATGTGCATTGACCGGATCATGTATAAGGTGTATACGTCCACTCCAGCAAGCTGTCTTACCAAGGCCTAGCTCAAAATTTCAGCATTCAGAAGCCCTATAGATGTTCTATGCTTATCTTAGGTACCTTCAAGGATGCCTTATTCTCCATGCCCAATTAACCAACATATTTTTGCTGGAGAAAATCGTACCTTATGAAGGACTTGCTCCACACCATGGTCATGGCGGGAGAGGAGGCTGATATCTCATGGCTTGGCCTTCCCATTGCCTTGGGTTCATCACTTCAATCAGGAACATATTTGATAACCTTTTGTCATGCTCAGACCAAGGCGTTAGTAAATCAAACATAAAACTGAAAACAGAAGGGAGATTGGTTGATAATGTGTACAAGAACCACCAAGTACACTGGTCTAAATCAGAGAGGGAAGATACTTATGTCTTGTCGAGACATGGACAAAGACCTGACAAGGTCATTGTAAAATTAACGACAAATCAGCCTCATAACAAGGCATTATCAACCATTCTTCATTCACAAGTCAGCTTTATGACAAATCCCAAACTTCAAAGTCAATGAAATGTCTGGGTGGGGGGGTGGGAAAAATTAGAGACTCGATTACCACTGTTCATAGCAGGAAACCATTGTTCACCATGCTAAAAAGTGCCATTCATGACATGCCATGTCATTCAATCTGTATTTTTTGGTCAGCTTACATACCAAGGCATAACCAACCATCCTAATTTATTGTTGGCCCAAAAACTAGTATAGTTTTGGGTTCTTTGTATCATTGGACATACAAAAGTGACTGAGCAGTAAGTATCCATGTCCAAATAAAGATCCATTGATCACTGTTCATGGCTGGAAAATGTCTGTTTGTCTTAAAAAAAGCCATTTATGATCATAGAAGGCTTAAGAACAAAATAAGAGCATTTTTTACATAGAGAACATCACCAAAGCAGGGTTACAGACTGATATTTGGCAGCTTATACAACAGGGTATAATCAACTGCCCTATTTTGCACATCAAGTCACTTATTGACACCATGTTTTTTGCCCCATGATATGTTTTAGATCTGGGGCTGGTGTGTAATTTCAATGACAGGGTAGAGTAATATTCCCACCTCTTATTCCATGCCCCAAGACCAAGTTCTATGTCTGGGTAGGGAAATCATTACCATAACAGGCTGTAATCAGATTTACATGCCATGCAATCATCCATAGGAAACACAAAGAATCTGAATTGCTCGTCCCATCAGGCCTACAGGTTACTTTGGTATTATTTATCCTAAAGCACTTGAATACAATGCCTGAATCATTCTCTTCACATCTACCAATGTCTTACCATTTTGGAAAATACAAAGCAGGGGCAGAAAGGAAACAGAGCATATGCAAGCCAATACCTTGATGGCTTGTGGAAGAGAGGCCTGCGCATAGCTCTCAAGACCAGCAAACAAGAATGCACAACAAAATGTACAAAGCATGCACAAAGAAAGTGAATCGCCCAAACTTAAAGAGTTCAGACACTTCTCTGAGGCTTAAGATCGCCGCCGCTTGTATCTTAATGATCAATGAAGGTCACAACAAACAACACAACACAGGTAGATCGCCCGCCAAGCATTAGAGACAACCGCCACAGGGAAATTGCAGGTACTGCCGCCATTACGCACCCAAGAGGGGAAGAAGGTACCGAATCTTGCCAGAACACCTAAATGCCTTAATGGCGCAGCTCCATAGCATTCAAGGGCGCCTGAATCGAGCTCCATGCGCCCCCCGCCACCATCTCTCAGCTCCAGCCATCCCTTAAGCACGATCGTCGTGCAGAGGGTTAGGGCAAAGAAGAGATGAAGCGCGATTTCCCGCGATTTCATCCATTCGGGATGAAATCAAACACGGGATGAACTCTACCACGCAGGATGAAATCTATCGTGATTTCATCCGCGTTGGATGAAATTGTCTCTCGATTTTTCATCTGTGTCATCCTCTGAGGATGACATCCATTTATGGATGAAAAATTAAATAATAGGATGGCTCCATTAGGATCCTGACCTTATACCAAAAATCCGGGTAATGTAAATAACCAAAATTAACCAAATTCCAAGAAGGTTAATTAGGGGTTAGGTAACATACCACTGGTCTTAAACTATCGAGTTTTAAAAGAACCAGCCAGATCCATGGAGGGAGGGGAGAGAGAGGAACCCACCAACCATCCCCTGGTATGGCAACTCCTTATGGAGTGAGTGTGTCATGCACTCACCCCGTAAGGGAGTGCATACCAGACCCCATCACATAAATGACCTCCTTCTTCTTTGTTAGCTTTTACTTCTGGTTACAAAGGAACCATAGAAATAAACATGCCTACAATCTCAACTCTCCAAGGTCAAAAAACAAAACAAGTCGTGACAAACAAAGGTACATCAACACTTACTCAGAATGTAGAGTTTTACCTTTAGCTACACAAGCTCTGGTAATGGAAAAAAAAAAAAATGAGGGCCAAATGAAGGACCTTAACTCCGAAATTCATGGAAGCAACAAACAAGAAAGAAAAATTTATCAACCCCTTTTAGTGTTACCTAGCCCATGTTTTTGGGTACCCACATGTGTACAAAACCAACGGGGACAGAGGTTTAGGTAAGGATTTTTTGCCATTGGTAGGTTCCAAGTTGGCAAGTTTGTGGACAAACGAAGGTACTCTAAAACATAAATCAAAATGTAGAGTTTTACCTTTTAGCGTAATATATAAGTTGGTGACCGGAAGCCGAAGAGGCCAGTGGAAAGAACCTCAATTCCCAAGGTCATAAAGTAACAACAGGAAAGAATCTTATATAGACTTTAGTGTTTAACCACCCCTGGTTTTGGTTGTACAAATGTGTACAAAACCAAAGGGGGCAGGTTATGACTGAGGGTAATGAGTCGGCAGGGTTTACACTTGGTATTCAGACAAAAACATCTACCAGATCATATCAAAAGTGGGGTTTTTTCTATGGTGCTAAAAAAGAGCAAAAGCCATAAACAGGCGAAATATAGAAACATGTGAGACAAGAAATGGAACTCATCTTCATCATAAGGTATCTAAAATCTGACATAGGAATCGGCTACAGGGGACCGGCAACAAGAGTAATGTGCATTGACCGGATCATGTAAGGGTATACGTCCACTCCAGCAAAGCTGTCTTACCAAGGCCTAGCTCAAAATTTCAGCATAGAAGCCAATTCCTATAGATGTTCTATGCTTATCTTAGGTACCTGCAAGGATGCCTTATTCTCCATGCCCAATTAACCAACATATTTGTGCTGGAGAAAATCGTACCTTATGAAGGACTTGCTCAACGCACATGGTCATGGCGGGGAGAGGAAGGCTGCTATCTCATGGCTTGGCCTTCCCATGGCCTGGGTTTCATACTTAAATCAGGAACATTATTGATAACCTTTGTTATTGCTAGACCAAGGCGTTAGTAAATCAAACATAAAACTGAAAACCGAAGGGAGATTGGTTTCTAATGTGTAAAGAACAACAAGTACACTGGTCTAAATCATGAGAGGGAAGATACTTATGTCTTGTGGACCATGGACAAAGACCTGCCAAGGTCATGGTACAATTAACGACAAATCAGCCTCATAACAAGGCATTATCAACCATTCTTCACCACATGTGTACAAAACCAACGGGGACAGAGGTTTAGGTAAGAATTTTTTGCCATTGGTAGGTTCCAAGTTGGCAAGTTTGTGGACAAACGAAGGTACTCTAACACATAAATCAAAATGTAGAGTTTTACCTTTTAGCGTAATATATAAGTTGGTGACCGGAAGCCGAAGAGGCCAGTGGAAAGAACCTCAATTCCCAAGGTCATAAAGTAACAACAGGAAAGAATCTTATATAGACTTTAGTGTTTAACCACCCCTGGTTTTGGTTGTACAAATGTGTACAAAACCAAAGGGGGCAGGTTATGACTTAGGGTAATGAGTCGGCAGGGTTTACACTTGGTATTCAGACAAAAACATCTACCAGATCATATCAAAAGTGGGGTTTTTTCTATGGTGCTAAAAAAGAGCAAAAGCCATAAACAGGCGAAATATAGAAACATGTGAGACAAGAAATGGAACTCATTCTTCATCATAAGGTATCTAAAATCTGACATAGGAATCGGCTACAGGGGACCGGCAACAAGAGTAATGTGCATTGACCGGATCATGTAAGGGTATACGTCCACTCCAGCAAAGCTGTCTTACCAAGGCCTAGCTCAAAATTTCAGCATAGAAGCCAATTCCTATAGATGTTCTATGCTTATCTTAGGTACCTTCAAGGATGCCTTATTCTCCATGCCCAATTAACCAACATATTTGTGCTGGAGAAAATCGTACCTTATGAAGGACTTGCTCACGCACATGGTCATGGCGGGGAGAGGAAGGCTGCTATCTCATGGCTTGGCCTT
Organism: Takakia lepidozioides; assembly: GCA_030704615.1. Lineage (NCBI taxonomy): Eukaryota > Viridiplantae > Streptophyta > Takakiopsida > Takakiales > Takakiaceae > Takakia > Takakia lepidozioides. The sequence continues at coordinate 21,734,191 of CM060734.1, read as the reverse complement.
CCCATGGCCTGGGTTTCATACTTCAATCAGGAACATTATTGATAACCTTTGTTATTGCTAGACCAAGGCGTTAGTAAATCAAACATAAAACTGAAAACCGAAGGGAGATTGGTTTCTAATGTGTAAAGAACAACAAGTACACTGGTCTAAATCATGAGAGGGAAGATACTTATGTCTTGTGGACCATGGACAAAGACCTGCCAAGGTCATGGTACAATTAACGACAAATCAGCCTCATAACAAGGCATTATCAACCATTCTTCAAGATCGCCCGCCAAGCATTAGAGACAACCGCCACAGGGAAATTGCAGGTACTGCCGCCATTACGCACCCCAAGAGGGGAAGAAGGTACCGAATCTTGCCAGAACACCTAATGCCTTAATGGCGCAGCTCGCAGCTCCATAGCATTCAAGGGCGCCTGAATCGAGCTCCATGCGCCCCCGCCACCATCTCTCAGCTCCAGCCATCCCTTAAGCACGATCGTCGTGCAGAGGGTTAGGGCAAAGAAGAGATGAAGCGCGATTTCCCGCGATTTCATCCATTCGGGATGAAATCCAACACACGGGATGAACTCTACCACGCAGGATGAAATCTATCGTGATTTCATCCGCGTTGGATGAAATTGTCTCTCGATTTTTCATCTGTGTCATCCTCTGAGGATGACATCCATTTATGGATGAAAAAATTAAATAATAGGATGGCTCCATTAGGATCCTGACCTTATACCAAAAAATCGGGTAATGTAAATAACCAAAATTAACCAATTCCAAGAAGGTTAATTAGGGGTTAGGTAACATACCACTGGTCTTAAACTATCGAGTTTTAAAAGAACCAGCCAGATCCATGGAGGGAGGGAGAGAGAGGGAACCCACCAACCATCCCCTGGTATGGCAACTCCTTATGGAGTGAGTGTGTCATGCACTCACCCGTAAGGGAGTGCATACCAGACCCCATCACATAAATGACCTCCTTCTTCTTTGTAGCTTTTACTTCTGGTTACAAAGGAACCATAGAAATAAACATGCCTACAATCTCAACTCTCCAAGGTCAAAAAACAAAACAAGTCGTGACAAACAAAGGTACATCAACACTTACATCAGATGTAGAGTTTTACCTTTTAGCTACACATAAGCTCTGGTAATGGAAAATGAGGCCAATGAAGGGACCTTAACTCCAAAATTCATGAAGCAACAAACAAGAAAGAAACTTTTATCAACCCTTTAGTGTTTACCTAGCCATGTTTTTGGGTACCACATGTGTACAAAACCAACGGGGACAGGTTTAGGTAATGAATTTTCTGCCATTGGTATGTTCCAAGTTGGCAAGTTGTGACAAACGAAGGTACATCAACCATACATCAAAATGTAGAGTTTTATCTTTTAGCTTATATATAAGCTTTGGTGACCGGAAGAAGAGGCCAGTGAAAGAACCCTCAATTCCCAGGTCATAAAGTAACAATCAGGAAAGAATCTTATATCAGACTTTTAGTGTTTAACACCACCCCTTGTTTTGGGTACAACATGTGTACAAAACCAAAGGTGGCCAGGTATTGGGACTTAGGTAATGAAGTCTGGCAGGGGTTTACCCCTTGGTATTCAGACAAAACATCTACCAGCATCATATCAAAATTGGGTTTTTTCTATGGTGCTAAAAAGAGCAAAGCCATAACCAGGAGAAATATAGAAACATTTGAGCCAAAGAAATGGAACTCATTCTTATCATAAGGTATCTAAATCTGACATAAGGCATCGGCTACAGGGGACCGGCAAACAAGAGTAATGTGCATTGACCGGATCATGTATAAGGTGTATACGTCCACTCCAGCAAGCTGTCTTACCAAGGCCTAGCTCAAAATTTCAGCATTCAGAAGCCCTATAGATGTTCTATGCTTATCTTAGGTACCTTCAAGGATGCCTTATTCTCCCATGCCCAATTAACCAACATATTTTTGCTGGAGAAAATCGTACCTTATGAAGGACTTGCTCCACACCATGGTCATGGCGGGAGAGGAGGCTGATATCTCATGGCTTGGCCTTCCCATTGCCTTGGGTTCATCACTTCAATCAGGAACATATTTGATAACCTTTTGTCATGCTCAGACCAAGGCGTTAGTAAATCAAACATAAAACTGAAAACAGAAGGGAGATTGGTTGATAATGTGTACAAGAACCACCAAGTACACTGGTCTAAATCAGAGAGGGAAGATACTTATGTCTTGTCGAGACATGGACAAAGACCTGACAAGGTCATTGTAAAATTAACGACAATCAGCCTCATAACAAGGCATTATCAACCATTCTTCATTCACAAGTCAGCTTTATGACAAATCCCAACTTCAAAGTCAATGAAATGTCTGGGTGGGGGGGTGGGAAAAATTAGAGACTCGATTACCACTGTTCATAGCAGGAAACCATTGTTCACCATGCTAAAAAGTGCCATTCATGACATGCCATGTCATTCAATCTGTATTTTTTGGGTCAGCTTACATACCAAGGCATAACCAACCATCCTAATTTATTGTTGGCCCAAAAACTAGTATAGTTTTTGGGTTCTTTGTATCATTGGACATACAAAAGTGACTGAGCAGTAAGTATCCATGTCCAATAAAGATCCATTGATCACTGTTCTGGCTGGAAAATGTCTGTTTGTCTTAAAAAAAGCCATTTATGATCATAGAAGGCTTAAGAACAAAATAAGAGCATTTCTTTACATAGAGAACATCACCAAAGCAGGTTACAGACTGATATTTGGCAGCTTATACAACAGGGTATAATCAACTGCCCTATTTTGCACATCAAGTCACTTATTGACACCATGTTTTTTGCCCCATGATATGTTTTAGATCTGGGGCTGGTGTGTAATTTCAATGACAGGGTAGAGTAATATTCCCACCTCTTATTCCATGCCCCAAGACCAAGTTCTATGTCTGGGGTAGGGAAATCATTACCATAACAGGCTGTAATCAGATTTACATGCCATGCAATCATCCATAGGAAACACAAAGAATCTGAATTGCTCGTCCCATCAGGCCTACAGGTTACTTTGGTATTATTTATCCTAAAGCAACTTGAATACAATGCCTGAATCATTCTCTTCACATCTACCAATGTCTTACCATTTTGGAAAATACAAAGCAGGGGCAGAAATGAAACAGAGCATATGCAAGCCAATACCTTGATGGCTTGTGGAAGAGAGGCCTGCGCCATAGCTCTCAAGACCAGCAAACAAGAATGCACAACAAAATGTACAAAGCATGCACAAAGAAAGTGAATCGCCCAAACTTAAAGAGTTCAGACACTTCTCTGAGGCCTTAAGATCGCCGCTTGTATCTTAATGATCAATGAAGGTCACAACAAACAACCACAACACAGGTAGATCGCCCGCCAAGCATTAGAGACAACCGCCACAGGGAAATTGCAGGTACTGCCGCATTACGCACCCCAAGAGGGGAAGAAGGTACCGAATCTTGCCAGAACACCTAAATGCCTTAATGGCGCAGCTCCATAGCATTCAAGGGCGCCTGAATCGAGCTCCATGCGCCCCCCGCCACCATCTCTCAGCTCCAGCCATCCCTTAAGCACGATCGTCGTGCAGAGGGTTAGGGCAGGGAAGAGATGAAGCGCGATTTCCCGCGATTTTATCCATTCGGGATGAAATCCAACACACGGGATGAACTCTACCACGCAGGATGAAATCTATCGTGATTTCATCCGCGTTGGATGAAATTGTCTCTCGATTTTTCATCTGTGTCATCCTCTGAGGATGACATCCATTTATGGATGAAAAAATTAAATAATAGGATGGCTCCATTAGGATCCTGACCTTATACCAAAATCCGGGTAATGTAAATAACCAAAATTAACCAAATTCCAACAAGGTTAATTAGGGATTAGGTAACATACCACTGGTCTTAAACTATCGAGTTTTAAAAGAACCAACCAGATCCATAGAGGGAGGGAGAGAGAGGGAGAGAGAGAGTGTGAGAGGGTGAGATCAGGAAAGAAAAAAAAAAAAAAAAAGGTGGGGGGTGACTGAGCAGCTGCTGCTGCTCAGTCCCCCCCCCCCCCCCCCCCAATTTATTTATTTATTTTTCCCTTTGTTGCCCCTTCTCGAGACCCCCAACATTTGTTGCTCTCAGCCCCCGACATGCTTGGTTTTTTTTGTTTTTGATCTAGAATGTAGAGGTTGTTTCCTAATGAGGCCAACTTGTGGGTTTGCATGACAGGTGCCAGGCTTCTGGGAAAAGAGAAGAAGTCCCCTGCCCCAAAGAAAGGGCCGGAGAATCCGTTTGCTCTGCCGGCACGTGTGACGCGCCAGGGCGTCTCACGGTTTACCAGCCCCGTTGACAACCGCAGCCGGAGGGCTTGTCTGCCCCCCCGAGCCAGTACCCCCCCTCTTGTCCCCATCTTGGATGCGCCAGGGGCCGGCTCAGCCAGCTCTCCTATTCGGGAGGTTGTTGCTGAGCCGGATGCTCAGTTGAGCACACCTCCGGCCACCAAGACGGGTGAAATGTACCTTGGCAAGCACATCACCCGTTCGGGGGCCTGGTATGGGCAACTTTTGGATGTCACCCCCATAGCGACCCCTTCCTCCGTAGCGAAGGCTGCACTTGCCAAGGCCCAAGGTCAGGTTCAAGGGCCTTTGGAAGTGGTCGTTGCTATCCCAATGTTGTCGATGAGGGAGGAGGAGACGAGGAGGGCCAATGAAGTGGCCAAGATAGCGAAGCGCCTCGAAGTAGTCAAGCCGGGTGAGGGCTTCTACCCTGCTACGCATTTGGGGGGAGCAGGGGAGGAGGAGGTATGGGCCGGTTTAGAGCGGCCTAGCCGATCAGCGACACTGCCCCCTGAGCCTGAGCGGTCAGCAAAGAAGGGCTTGGACTACAGGGCGCTGGCAGCGGCTATGTTCGACATCTGGAATCTACTTCTAGTGGCGCTTCGGGAGGGATAACGCGGGCACATCCGGCAACGGGGCCTCCTACCACATCGGGTGACACCGAGGCCAAGTCAGCCAAGTTTCACAAGGTATAGCTGCTGTACCTTGTTCCATGTTTTGTCATTTCCTTTGCATGCATGATTTTCTTTGTTGTTTGTTTCTTTTTTTGAATTTGGGGGGGTTATTTGCCTTCAGGAGGCAACAACATGGCAGGCCTCATTGGTGCAGTCTGGTGGGGTTGCCACTGAGGGAGAGCACGTGGTGTTCATGAAGGACCCGAACACCAAAGATAAGAAGAAGAGGCCTCGACCTCCCGAGATCCCTTTTACCATCAATGAAGGGGCTGCCGAGGAGAGAGAGAGAAGGGAGAGGGAGAAGGAGAGAGAAGAAGTAGCGGGGAAGGGGAAGGAGATGGTCGTGGAGAAGGGGAAGGAAAAGAAGAAGAAGAAGTCCCATGGAGAGGAAGGGGTGAGTGTGCATGCGGGGGAGGGCAATGGGGTAACAAAGGAGTAGGGGAAGGAGGCTACAAAGAAGGGAGAGGGTGGGAAGAAGAAGAAATCCTTGGCGATAGAGGACGTGGAGTTGGCAAAGATCGTGGTGCCACCGGTGGGTGAATTGCCATGGTGATCCCTATGGTGTGTTCTGGGAGGCTATGAAGAAGCCAGCCTTCGAACTCGCAATGAGGTGGTTCCCTTTGCACATTGAGTGGGCTGATCAGCACTTTGGCGCGAAGCGGGCGTATGCCTGTGAGTTAGAGCGCCGGTTTCCGGGCAATTGGAGTGACACAAGGGTAATGGATGGTGGGGCGGAACTTGAAGGACAGGAGGTACCGTGCCAGACGGATCATTCGGAGGGCAATGGAAAAGGGGGCCATACCCAAACCACCTTATGGAATTACACAGGTTGGCAAATCTTGAATCATTTCACCTTCCATTTGTCGCATGCGCATTAATGAGGTGGATTCGATGCAACGTATGTGTGTAATTCACTAATTGTTGGGGGGGGGGGGGGCATAGGTATCGTGGGATGCACTCATTGCGGGAGAGAATGATGCCGCAAACAAGGCCAAATTTGAGCGGGCACGTGAAGCAACAACAGTCCGCCTTGACAAGCACGAATCCACACACAAGCGGGGCGTCGGCGGATCCAAGGGTTTTATCTTGCGATTTGTAAGTCATATTTCCCTATGTATTTTGTTATGTCTTCTTTCTGGCTCCATCATCGTGAAGAACTGACTTTAATTTGTGGCATGTGTAGCAACGCGCGTTTGAGAGGAAGCCATCTCCGGTAGAGTACAACTACGCCAAGGAGCATGGTTGGCAATCCCTCATAAAGAACATGGCTAATACGGAGGGGATGAGTGCACTACATGGCACTAGTATGGATGAGGGCGGGGGTCAAGGCCAAGGATTGGATGAAAGCCCTATGGAACTTAGGGGAACGCCGCCTCCTTTAGGTGCTCTGGCAAAGGGCGCGGAGTCATCATGCTCATCGGATAGCTCTGAGTCCTCCACTGAGGATGAGGATGAGGATGACTAGTCCTAGTCCATGTAGGTCCCAGGGTCAGCCTATTGAACCCTTGTGAGCTTTTCAGCTCATTTCTTGTAAATATATTTCCATATTTCCATCTTCCATCTTATTCATGTGTCGCACCGTCCTCACCCTCGATTCATGCTTGCTCAATTGTATACCTGCTAAATAAGAGAAATGGAAGCTGTAAGGTCTCCCATCCCCCCCAAAAAAACCGGGCAAAAAACAAAAACCACCCCCAATTCACCCCCAAAATCAACCCCCAATCCCCCCCCCCCACCAGGTTGGCCTCGCGACTGCAGGGCGTCGGCATTGGCGACGGGTTTTTTTGGCGGGGGTCGCAAGCCGCGACGCCCCGGCGTCGCAAATCCCTTTTACAGGCAGCAACACCCGACCCCCCCGGGTTTTTTGGGTCCGGGGGTCGCAAGCCACAACGCCCTGGCGTCACGGATCCCACCACCCTGCCTACGCCATGTGTTTTTATTTTTTGATTGAATATATAGAAAGCGACGCCAAACCGTCGCGGGAACTCATGCACGGGCATCGTGGAGCCCGACTCCAGCTCCTTCTGTTTTTTTTTTTGCCACGCCCAATAGTCGCTTGCAGCGACGCACTGGCGTACCACCCGGCTTACGCCACGTGTTTTGGATTTTAGGATGGGACTCCCGGGCAGGTTAGAAAAAAAGGGGATGCGACGCCGCGCCGTCGCCCCCACCAATGTCGTCGGCTGGAGGGCAGCGACGGCGAGTCGTCGCTCGCCCCTGCCATCGGCGTGGACGGCCCGAAAAGCGACGTCCAGCAGTCGCGGGAGTTGGGGCGGGGGCTCATGACCCCCATACGTCGCATTTTTGCGACCTCTTTTTGGCGACGGCCGGCCGTCGCAAATAAGGCACCTGCCCCGTGCTTGGGATGGGCATTTTTCTGACGCCGCGGCGTCGCAAAAGCCCCCCTTTTCCTGTAGTGAGTCCCTCATTGTCAATTGTCGATTTTTCTCTTTCTGGTTAAGAGGTAAGCGCTGTGCAGTGTTCAAGTGTGAAGAGCGATTGATTGACTGTGAAGCTGTTTCTTTTTTAACGCACGATGCCGACAGGAGGGAAGGTGATACCACAATTACCACCGGCAGTTGGGATAATGGCAGCAGAGTTGAAATTCTGCGACGTTCCATTGATTTTGGGCAATACTGCACAGAAACAGAAGTGGAGACAGTCAACATTGTTTGAGTTTTTGCTCTTATCTGCTACTCTGCCGAAGCCGATCATGGCGGTAGTGATGCAGTATTATCGCATCTACGATCATAATAGAAGGAGTGGTATTGTCAATGGAGTGGAAATTATGGTGGATGCACGCACAATTACAGAGATTCTCAAAGTACCTGGAGCAGAAGGAGAGGTTGATGGTTTCAGAGATGAAAATTTCAATCCGGACAATTATTTCAAGCCGGACGCATGCAATCAAACAGGAGGTTGGACAATTGCCAAAGCGATGAGTCCGGAGCTGATGGAATGGTTGAAATTTGTAGTAAGCCGATTGACATTGAAGAAATTTGCTACTTATGTAGCGGGTAGGCAATTGAATGCGGCAATAGCATCGTATGAAGGCTTGTGTCTCAATTGGGCCGAGTTCTTATGTGGAAAAATTCATGAAGAGTTGTTCCAAAAGAGGCGGGCATCGAAGGCTGACAGTCTGCTCTGTGCGAATTATCTTTCTATGATCATTTCAGTATCGATTGGAAGTACCCCCTCCCGATGAAGTTGAGGTGCCAAGGACAAACAACGCTGAGTCCAGTGCTCAAGGGGAGAAGATCAGTGCAGCCCCCAATGCAAACATGGCTATCGTTGCTTCTGCAGGCAAGGATGTAGGGAGTCAGACAAACCCTTCCTTTACAATGCGTCTTTGCAACCTGGTAGTGAGGATGGGATGAATTGAAGAAGAAATCGGATGCTGATGCCAAGGAGCTCCAGGCAATCAAGGAAAAGTGGAGAGGGAAGGAGGCACAATATGTGAACACAATTGCCGACAAGGACGATTTGATTCAGCTGCAAGCCAATCGATCGCAACATAAGGACAATCGAATTGCCGAATTGGAGCAGCAATTGACTGAGGCATTACGACAGCAAGCAGAGTTGGAGAAACGACCTGCTGAGCAAGCAGATCCAGATGCAAGGTATAAAGAATTGGAAACAGCCTTTGCAAAGTTCAAATTGATGGCTGAAGGTGATATGAGAGAATTGGAAAGTGCTGGTAAGGCACAATTGGAGGAGTTGGACCAATTGAGAGAGACTCCAGTGCAGGCTCCATTTTTGTTGGGGACCCAGATTCTTGTCGATTGGCGGGATGTTTGCTATGCTGACACACTCAGTCAAGGTTACATTTATGACAATAATATTTTGAAGGCAGATCTCAATGGAGCAGAAGGGCCCATCGATTTGGAGGAAGAGTGGCCATTCTTGTGTGACTATGAGATGGAGAATTTGGCAGTAGAAATGATTATTCAGGGCGATCTGGATGTGGTCGATCCTACTAAGTTCCTTGCCACAGTAGGTGATCCTACCTCTCGATGCTTTCTGTATTACCAGCAGTTAGAAAATTGATTGGAAGCGTGGAGGGGACAGATGACTGCCAATATCACATGGAATCGAAACCCAAGTTGTGCATTTTTGTCAGCATTGCCTATGCCTAAGGAAGAGGAATTGTCCCCCTATTTGGAGAAGGTGCAAGCCTTGGTGGCTATTGTGTTACAGGAGGAGAAGTTTCGGATTATGATTGAGAAGTCCTATTACAGGTATTGGAGGAGTAACATTAGGGATTTGCATGGAGCTGCATATGTCTGGACGTTGACAGCTATTAAGAATCGATTGACATCATGGCTCCAGGCGAAGTCTTGGCCAGAGGTTTTGACAGATGACTGGGCGGTGGACTTGTCTATCAATTGGCCCACAACAGCCGATATTGCTCAGGTGGGGATGGGGTTATTCGAGCGCTATCGATTCCCCACTGATTGGGAACACTCGGATATTGTTGGAGACCCCGATCGAGCCTATCGAGATTCAGACGATAAGATGATGCCTGGATGGGAGGTAATGTTATGGATGGGGCGGGACTATCATCATACTGCCACTGCAGGATGGCTTACTGCGTTGGGCAATCGATTACCAGCAAACCATACCCCATGGCCTCAGAGCATTGTTGGTAGCTTTGGGGTGTGTGCCTGCCCACGCCGGGGTCAATGGAAGGAAAATGAAGGGCTTGTATCATTTCCTTATAATTGGCCGTATATCCCAGGTGATTTCAACACACTCGACTCTTGTAATAAATCTTACCAGGATTTCCATCGCACCCACCAGACGCATACTGATCCATTGTGCTTCATGGCATCGATATTTTTGTGGAGTGTTGGCAAAGTGGTGTCTCCAGTTTGGTTTTTCCATTGATGTGAACCAGCCGATGTTGGGTGGCTATGAGTTTGGACTTGTGGCCAAGATATTGCACCATCCAGCCAGATGGATTCGAGTGTTTGAATTGATGTGCTTGACGGGTTTTATTCAGCAACCGATTCTACGATCTATGACGATTGGGGGGGATCCCGATTTCACCCTTACGTTGCGTTCACCAAGGCACAGAGGGAAGCAGCTGATCGAGCTCGACATTGCCGATCGCATGACCCTGATGGCAGACAGACCAAGAAGCCTAGGAATTAGGTAGGAGCAGACGCCTTAGTGTTTGCGGGGTCGCTGCACAACTAGGAGTGGGGTTATGTAGAATAATAGAAATTTTGGTTAAGATTTAATTTTAGGACTATTTAGTGCATTTCCTGCTCGATATATTCTCTGATACTATCGATACAGATTCGATATAGTAATATTGCTCGATATTTTATGACGATCAATAGTCTAACTTTAATCGATAATGAAGAAAATGGATGAACGAACATTCTGGATGACTAGAAGAAGTTAGACGGTTATAGAAGTTGTTGAGACAGATTGTTATAATTGAGCTGCAGGACAATAGATCAGATGAGCTGTGACCAAGGTGGAGAGAGTGTGTGAGTGTGTGTGTGTAGGAAATAGAAGACAAGGTAATTTTCAATGGTAGATTAATTATGTGATTCTGCAATATGATGTGTATGGAGAAATAGAAGAAGACAAGGAAAAGAAGGAAGTTCAATTCAATCTATTTTGTGTGAAGAAATGGAATGATGGAATGTGAATCCAATTCTGAATGTAATGATTGAATAATTATGATTGTATGAGATGGTGAGAATGTGCATCATTGGACACAGGTTGCAAGACGGCGACTAACGATGGGGCAACTCTTGCACCCGGCCTCTTGATCTATCAAGTTTGAGTGTAGTGGGGACAATGGTGGAGGACTTAGTGAGGCTATTGTCACTATCACATCTTGTGGCTACCAGGACTTAGAGGGACCTAAGCACCAGCTAGGGGGGGCGATTGTGTGGACTAGTGACTGCCATAGTGGGCAGCATAGTGGCAGCCTAGTGACTGACTAGTTGTAGCCTAGTGGCTGGACTAGTGGTGGACTAGTGGTATACTAGTGTGTGGCGTGCACATGTGTTGTGTGGTTTTGGACAGCGATGTAGTTGTGTAGCGATATGTATGCACACGACAGCTGTCAAGTTATTTTACCACTAGTGTGAAACTAGCTAGAAAATAGCTAGCTTTTACATATTGACATTTGGGATTGGCCCAAGTGTCAATCCAGGGGTCAAGGCAGATTTAGGCCCTGGAGTGGTTATCTTCACGGCAAGCGCAAGAGGCTCATCTTTCTCGAGCTGAGCCTCACCGCGCCTAGCTATGGTGCCATAGTGTGGATTCCCCATGGCGTGGGGTGCACTTGGCTTGACTTGTATTTGAGTGATGAGGTTATATATGCATGAGTTTATGCTTCAGCTTTGTGAGCTCGCATGAGCTTGTGCTTGTATTTTTCTTCTTTATCATTGTGTGGACTAGTGACTGCCATAGTGGGCAGCATAGTGGCAGCCTCGTGACTGACTAGTTGTAGCCTAGTGGTTGGACTAGTGGTGGACTAGTGATATACTAGTGTGTGGCGTGCACATGTGTTGTGTGGTTTTGGACAGCGATGTAGTTGTGTAGCGATATGTATGCGCACGACAACCGCTTTCATATCATCCCAGGTTGCAAAATGCTTGGCTGGGAATGTTGCCAACCATTCAATGCCCTTCCTGGCCATTGAACATGGAAACAATCAGATCTTTTCCTGATCCGTGGCTTCATTGTAAATAGTGCACATGTTCTCAAATTGATTAAGATGGATATTTGGATCAGATTTCCCATCATACAGAGGGAATGGTGGTCGGGTTTTGCTTGCTGCTACTGCAGGTGCAACTGATGCTGCAGGTTGTCCAAACTGAAATGGTCCAGCCGCTGTTGATGATGTTGGTGTTGGGATTGTCAATACTAGTGGTGTTGCTGGTGTTTGTCTTCCAAAGAGAGATTCGAAACTAGGAGGCCCTTGTCCCAAGGATAGCCGCCTGCTAGCTGCTGTCCCAACTGAACTTAATGAATATTTAAAAGTTTTGAGTGCTGTTCGGTTTACTTTCTTTGGAGAAGCGGTTTCAATTCTTTCGCCTTCTTAACTTAAAAGATCCTCAAATTTTTCCTCCAATAATTCCGTAAAACCTCGATTTGGGCTTGTTACTGTGGAAGGTGCTTCATATCTTTTTTGTGATAACCATTCGTTGAGTGTATTACTCGCAGCTCCTTCTGGTGTGGTATTTTCAGTTTCTGGAGATCTGGTCTCCCGATCTTCTGGATTATTAGTGTCAGCTTGTCCTGATGTCTCTCCTTGAAGAATATTAAGATTATGTAGTTATGGGAATTCTACTTTCAATCGCGTTTCCCTTTCTGATGCGTATCTTACTAATCTCTCAGCTCTATCTTGCTTAGCTTTTTCCCTATTTTCTTCATTCATTCCCACATCATATATGGAATTCTTTTAGTACCCTTTCATAGGCCTTGGTCTGTCAGTAAAGAAAATTATAGTGGTCCCTACCCTTTCTACAAGATTACCACATCTTGTCAGAATCCGTAGCACAACTTAATGTTTCATTACTGATTGGTCACCAATCTTTTAATGGGTACAATAATACCATTTGTCCTTCTCAGTGTATCTGACCTGTAACAAGTCTTTGGGTATCCAGTACTCTACTGCTTCTATGATCATATGACAATATTCATAGTTTGAACAGCCTTCTTTGAAGACATAACTAGTGTAGCATACTTTTCTGATTGATAACAGAGTAATCAATAAAGCCAGACGAGAAAGCCAATCTTCACTTCTAATTCTACACTCCCAAGGTGTTGTGGTCTCATATGCCAAGTGAGGTGTCAAGTCTCACTTGGGACATGGGGATGGGTTTTCCCCTTGTGAGGGTTGAGGAGGCTCATCTTCTTGTAGTTGAGCCTCCATGAGCCTCTCCCACCTCCATAGCTCTAGGTATTGAGAGGGAGTGTGGTGAGGGCTTTGTAGGGTGGATTCCTTTGGCAAAGGTGCCCTTGGCTTGACTTAGTTTATGTGATTGAGTGGATTCATGAGTGGAGTGTTTCCAAATTGTGTTCACTTTTCATTATCATTGTGGCATAGCTTTCTAGGATTGTGTGCTTAGATTATGTTTGGACAACGATATATGTTGTGGTACGATGCTTAGGTGCATGACAACTCCCCCACCCATCGACTCGACCCAAGCACTCACCATACACTTCATTGAATTCACCTATTGCCATGACCGCTTTCCCGACACCTCCACTCTCGAAAAATGACAGAAATACGCACCACTCATCTTGGTCATCCGCCAGGCCCACTTATCGTCATCACTACCGGCATCAGAGGCGGCATCCATAATGCGAGCATCTTTGCGCTTCAAAACAATTTTAAACTCCCCATCACCTCTATACATAAATGCTTTAAAGCCATACACCTCACATCGCCTTGTTCTCTTACGGCTATCATCACAAACAAGATGTCGTGCGCATACATATCGCTACATAACTACATCGCTGTCCAAACCACACCACACATATATGCACAATAAAGTAGTCTGCCACAATAGAACAAGCTAAGAGACATATTGTTCACACCAGAAACAACATGAAATCCATCGCTATCACTCGTTAAAACAGAAGTCGAGCCAGGGGCACCCCAAGCTATGGGGACTCCACCCCACAACAACCTATACTCCCATCATAAGCACACTCAGTCCTAAACAATGCAGGAGCTCGGTCGCGTAGGCTCAACTCGCGAGAGATGAGCTGCGCGACTGCCGCTCTCGTGAAGATAAGGCGGTTCAGGTGTCAAACTAAACTTGATACCTGATTTAACACTTGACCTAAATCCAAGTGTTAAATACAAATAACTAGCTTTATTCTAGTTGTTTTCACACTGTGCTTATTTAACTTGACAGCTGTCGTGCGCAGACGTATCGCTACATAACTACAGCGCTGTCCAAACCACACCACACATATATGCACAATAAAGTAGTCTGCCACAATCGCCCCCCTAGCTGGTGGATAGGTCCCTCTACCTCCAGATAGCTACAAGATGTAATAGCCACAGCCATACTAAGTCCTCTATCACTGTCCCTGTTGTACTCAAACTCTATAGACCAAGAGGCCGGGTACAAGAGTAGCCCCATCGTTAGTTGCCGTCTTGCAATCTATGAACTTGAGTCAAGACCTCGTGTGTTCAAGGTCCCCTAGTAGCTTGGCCTTGCGTTTCTTGTTAGCCCTCCATGGTTGTATCCACTCCCACTATCCAATGCAATGTGGACATAACCAATCCCCATCCGGAACCATCTCAAGAGGTGGAGTCAAGCAGCCCATATGCCAACCTCTAGAGCATCGATCACACACCAGCATGGTGGCTGCCCCTCTAGCAGACCCACACAACATGCACCTCAAACCTGCAGATACCAGTGCCAGGTTTGGGTCAATCCTGCCATCGACATTCGGAAGGTGACATGACACACAATTACGCACATGGTCCTTCCAAGTTATGCCATCCCGACCCTTCAAGACCAAGATGCCTGAGGGCAAAACCTCTCGAATCCTCAAAATAACACGTCCTGCAGTCACATCCAAGGTCGTAGGAGCAGTCTGCTGCAGGTAAACATAGTCACCAGGGTTGAATCTCCGAACCCCAGGACGATAGCCCCCACCACGTATGGTAGCATACCTCAACGTATCACGGTGTTGTGCGATGGCAAGGTTTTCGAAAGCCATGGGCATGACATTCTTGAACAACTCTGCACGCTGCTCACATGCACGTGCCCACACGTCCGGATCGTCAAGGTTAAGAACTGCAGCAGCTTCTCTGCAAATGGATGCAGGCAAATCCGGCTCTCGGCCAAAGAGAAGAAAGTATGGTGAGAAGGAGGCAAGTGATGCTTGCTTGCTGAACCTGTAGCCCATGGCTAACCAGGGTAACTGAAGGTCCCAATCTCCTAGGTGTCCCTTCTGCAAGCCATACTTGCACAAATCCCTCTTTACTATCTGAACAACTCTCTCTGCCAAGCCATCGGCCTCATGATGATCCCGAGAAGTGGTGCGGTGGTCTATCAAGGCCTTGTCACACAAAGCCTGAAACTCCCCCAAGAACTCTCTCCCTTGGTCCGTGAGTACCTCAGTTGGAGCACCAAATCGGCTAAGCACACAATCCAAGAATGCATACGCAGCTCCCTCACTAGCCTCACAGGCAATGGAACCAACTCAATCCACTTGGAGAAGTGCTCCACCATCACCAACACGTACTTGTTGTGACGCATGGTCAGTGGCAATGGCCCTGCGAAGTCAAGACTCCACCTGTAGCCCAATCCCATGATCAGAAGATGGTGCAATTGTGGAGTAGGGGCATTGAATGAAGCACGCACCCTGTCACACACCATGCACCTAGCCACAAATTGTTGCACCTCTGTGTGCATACCACGCCACCAATACTGCCCCTGTAGTAGACTATGAGTGCGTCGTATCCCAAAATGCCCCAACTCCTCATGGGCATGCCGCACTAACCGTGCCCGCTGTGTTGGGTGAGGCACAATCCTCACTCGACCATCCTCCCACACTCGGAGCAGGTGTGTCCCCTCCCACTTGAACCTCTTGGCTCGTTGTAGGATCTGATCCCTCTCCTTGGCAGTCACAGTGGCTGCAGTGTCTCCAGTGCGGAGGTAGTCCAACACAATTGAATCCTCATGTATATCTTTGGCGCCACCTTGCTCATTGCTGGCCTCAGGGTCCTCAGACACTCCATCTATAGTCATCCCTGTTGCAGGTCCAACCTGGCCTTCCGCTGCCAAGATACACAGAAATGCAGATGCATGCCATCCGGGCACCATCTCCTCGTCCGTCTCACCATGCCACCGAGCTCCAGTGTCATCCTGCTGGCTCGTGCATGGATTGTGACTCAACCCATCTGCATTGCGATTGACCAAACCCGGTCGATGCACCACCTGAAAGTCATACTCTTGAAGGATGAGTGCCCACCGTGCAAGCTTCCCCGTAAGCTTGTTTGACTCCATCAACCACTTGAGTGGTTGGTGATCCATGACAAGAGTGAAGAGATTGCCGTATAGATAGCACCTGAAGTGTGCCACGGCCCACACTGCAACCAAGCATTCTCCCTCATATGAGCTATACTTAGACTCTGCAGCATTGTTCGAGCGGCTAGCATAAGCCACTACGAACTCTCTTCCCTCATCAACCACCTATGTGAGCACCGCTCCAAGCCCCAGCATGCTCCAATCTGTATGCAGCTGAAAATGACGCCCCCTGATAGGTCGTCTCAAGATGGGCGCCGAGGTCAACCTCGCCTTGAGCTCTTGAAAATCTTGTTTTTGCTCATCTTCCCACTGCCACTCCTGGTCCACCTTGGTCAGCTTGGTTAGAGCCTTTGCAATGGCACTAAATCCCTTAACAAACCGTCTGTAATAGTTTGCTAACCCCATGAAAGCTCGAACTCGGCTCACATCCGTGGGGCGTGGAACCTGTGCAATGGACTCTACCTTAGTCTGCTGTACCCCCAATCCTCCAGGATATATCATGTGACCCAAATACTCAATCTGGTTGTGGAAAAACTTGCACTTGCCCGGATGTAACTTCAATCCGTGCGTCCTCAAGCGCTCAAATACCCCCTGAAGGTGTCTCTCATGCTCCTCCACCATAGCACTAAAGATGATGATGTCATCTATGTAGCACCGAGCAAACTCCACCCCTGCTAGAATCTTGTCCATGACTCTTTGAAACTCAGCGGGAGCATTTTTAAGCCCAAATGGTAAGAACCGCCATTGGTATAGGCAATCCTTCCCGTGCTCATTGATCCCCCAGAATGCCGTCTTTTGCTTATCCGCCTCCTTGATCGGCAACTGGTGATATCCGGATCGTAAATCCAACGTGCTAAAGACCTTGGAATGCCCTATGGCATCAAAGATCTCCTTTGGTGTCGGCATGGCATACCTATCGGACTTGGTCTGACGATTTACAGGCCAGTAATCACCGCACATACGTCTCTCCGTCCAATTGCCATAGACATCCTTCTTGGCTGGCATCACTGTGGCTGAAGCATATTCTCCACCAGAGAGCTCCACCAAACCTGCCTCCCAGAGATCTTGAGTCCTCATCTGAATCAAAGACCTCTCCATGTCACTGTATCTATAGGGTCTCCGAAAGATTGGCGTGTCAGTGGCCAACTCAATACGGATCTCTTGACCCTTCAATGCTCCTAAGTCCTTCAAACTGAAGGCAAAGCAATTCCTATAAGCCCTCAGGAACCGCCGTATACATTGTCTCTCTCCTCCGGTGACAATGGGTCCAATGTCAGGCTCCCAATTGTCCTCCGTAACTGCGACCTTAAGTCTAGTGGGCTTAGAGGTAGAAGACGCGTCCCGTGGTTGCTATGCTGCAACCTTTTGAGCAGTACTCCCTTCCTGCTCAATCAATGACAAGGCCTCATCCTGCCCCATCATCTCATCATTGAGAACCTCCTCATCCCGAGAAGAATCCCCAACCTCATCCATCACAGCTGCCTTGGCTGCCAACTCCCTCTGAACCTCGAGCACCTCCCACGTGTGCCATGGATGTCTACACCCCGTGGTCCTCACCGGCTCACCCCCACTCGCTGCCTGTACCGTCTCGGTAGGCAGAGAGACCGTCAAGGGAAGTGCACTCCGCACTCTACGTTGCTCAGCCATAGCCAAGCTGATAATCCAGGTCAAGCAATTGAGATCCATTGCTTGCCCCAACACCTGACGACGTGATGCCTCAGAAAGAGAAGGCACCGCCGTGGTCCCAGTGGAAAATCCCATAGCCCACTCTCGCTCGTTGGCATTAGGCTCCACTAACTGTTGCAACTGGCTATCCCACAAGAGGCCAGGTCCACCATCCCGAAAAGCATGGGATCCTGGGAAGCTGAGCAGTGTAGGTAATGCTGCTCGTGGTTGACCCATCCTGTTGACCACTGCCAAAGGCGAATGGTCATCATGTCTCACACGTTGAGACTGCCTCCCTGTGTCCAAAATGCCATCCACGGTGAGGTGTGCTGGCCGCTGCACCCCATCAAATGCACGCTTGAGCAGTGCGGGTGGCATCAAGTTAGTCCACCAAAGCCGTGGACGATGAGCCCGTGACCCCACTACAGCTGCATCCAGCAACACTGCTGACCCAAGCCACGACCGGACTTGATGCACACTGGCCATCACCCTGGCCCGAGAATCACCCATCAGTGGCACATTCTCCAAGATGTATGCTGGAGATACAGCTTGATGAAGCTGCAAGTGGCGCAAAACCCGCATCATCTCCCAAAACAGACCCGTCCTCGAATCTCGCAATCCATTGCCATGCCCGGCTGATGAATGCCCTTGGCAGGGCCAACCTGCCACTACCAGATCAATGGAGCCAACCTGCTCCAAATCCTGCGCCCCCAACAACGAAATGTCTGCTGGCAAGGCTTGTTGGTATCCACGAACTGCAGACATTGGCAACAAAACATGGTACTGCTGTACCAACTGATCAACATGGCGCAGTGAGACGCGTCGTGCAGTCTCATCCCTCTCCACATATAGGTAACGTTGAACTCGTACACCTGTCTGCAGCACTGCAGCCAATCCAGTGCTGATCCCGCCAAACAAGTCCAGAAGGCATATGCCTTCATCCGGGCACTGCCACACAAGAGGTGTGGTGTCCAATGGCGACAATTGGGGTGGTCCTGGTGCAATCACCGCACTCTCCTCCTCTCCTGACGGTACGAAAGCTTCTACCCAAGCTTGTTGCACCCGTCCATCAGCAGCCTGCTACAAATCTTTGCTCGTACCCCACAATGGAGTGTGAGCAACCATGGCAGGCAACTCCGCCATACCATGCATGTCATCCTGCTCTGCTGGAGGTGGTACATCCTCTGCATGGGCATTGCCCTCCAGCAACTCTCCAGGTCAACTAACTGCAGCTGTAAAGGCGGCTAGTGTTGGCATCTTGCCCCGTTGGGCAGCCGCAATACCCCCAATGAATGTCACAGGGAGCTGTGCACAACAACCATCCCCTGACTGCCATCCAGGCCTGTAGGATGCAGACTCCTCCCAAAAGTCCAGGGTGAAGCCCATGGGATATAACACTGCCCCACCAACGAGGACATTGTAAGAGACCGTGTTTGTCACAATGGCCTTGGCTCGCATCACTGAGCCATCTACAGGATGATCTGCTTGTAGTCCAATGGCCAACTCACGCCGTGTCATGCCCCGAGCCTCTGATCCTCTGATCCTCCCAGAGATGTCTGTATCTGGAAAGGACAAGGCTCCATATCCACCTATATGAGGCCCAAACCTGCAATAGCAGCTCTGCCCAACATCAGTGGCTGAGCTCCCGAGTCCAACAAGACCCACAGTGGCCGGTACTTCTTGCCTGCCGGTCCACTCAAAGAGAAAATGCCATCCTGGTTGTCTAACAAGACAACTCCAGGTGTCACCATGGCGCGCTCAAAGGCTGGCCTAGCTGGCAGTTCCGTCAACCTGGCAGCTGCAGCTTGCCATGGCGCAGCCGTGGCAGTCTTGACCCTCAAATCTGAGGATCCCTCTGCCACTACACCTTCCAGTAACTCCGCAGAAGATGAAGTGACCTCCTCACTCTCACAGAGTGTTGCTGCTAGTCTGAATACTGCAGCTGGCCTTACCCCCGGCGTCGCAATTATGATTGCCGAGAACAGTGGGGCTTGACACACAGAGGTGGCTGCCCCCAATAACACACCAGCTGCACTAGCCTTGGTAGCAGGTGTCAGTGCTGCACGTGTAGCTCTCCCCAATGGCATAGTAACCTCCGCCTCGGTAACAGTCGGGCGAGAACTAGGTGCCATGGATGGCGTCGACACAGTCTCCGTCAATGTGAATGACTGAGGAAGCCTTGCCTGACGGCTTGCCTCCCCACGCTGTGGATCCAATTCCACCTCTGCACCTCGTGGCTCAGGAACTCGTGCTGCTCCTCGAGTCACGGCCGTAGCAGACTCCACCTGCACTAATGGTAGTGCTGCTCCGCACGTGAATCCCATGCCTCCTATATCTCCTCCCTCATGAGCAGGAGGTGGACCATCCCGCCTGGGAGCTGGTACCGCCTGAGCTATAGCCATTGCAACGAGCCTCTGCTCTAGCTGCTGAAGCCGGTTGGCCATGCCTTGGTCAATACCCTGACCACCGCGTCCTTGGCCATGTTGAGCTTGCCCTTGGCCTGCACCTCGTGCCCGACCACCTCGTCCTCTCTGGGCTGGTCCACCTTGCCCCCGGCCACCATTGTTCCCTTGGAACTGGCCTGGGCGCAACTCAGGATGCAAGTCATAACACTGGGCATCTCCATGCCCATACTTGCCACAATGCCCACACTGCAACTGTGCAGGCTGTGCTTGTGCCGGCCTTCTGCCACTCTCTGGGCAATCTCTCTTGACATGGGGTCCTCCACATGTCCAACATATCACCCCTGGTTGTTGTTGGCCTGCAAAAGATGCCACGGGCATCTGCATCTGAGGTCCCCTGTAAGCTCCATGGAACTTGGGTTGGGAAACCTTGCCCCCCTGACCACGCTGTTGGGCAGTCCATTGTGCCTATGGGCTGGCAGCTGCGCCTCGTGCAGGCATGTCCTTGCCAAATCCAATGGTAACAACTCGCTCCTCCACCATGTTGAGCTCAATCCGCTCAGCCAGCAAAAACACATCTGCTAATGTGGGTTGGGCTGCTTGTAACAGGGTTGCATCTCGCACCCTTCTCTTGAGCTCCTTGTCCAGAATTCCATACCAAAATTGGATTGCCTGAGCTTCAGTAACCCCTTGGGTCACACTTATCAAGCGCCTCATACGAGTGTACGCCTCTCGCAGGCTCTCACTGGGTTTGCGCTGGAAGTCTTGCAAACTTCGCAGCTTCTCTGTCCGTACACCTTGGTAGTTCCTCCGTAACTCCTAGAAGAACTCCACCACCGGGTTGAGTCTAGGCACATGTGTTGTAGTCGTGGCAGGAGGAGTAGTAGCACCTTTTGAACTGGTACCACCTGCAGAAGTACCGGCACTACTTGCTCCACTACTAGTGCTGGCAGTGGGAGATATTGGTACTGATGCAGCTACTGGTCGCATCGTGCCTCGAGTAATGGAGACGTAGTCAGGTGACCAATACATCCTCCACTCCTCAATCTCTGCTTCATGTCCTCGCCTGAACTCGTGGTAATCATCCATAGGCGGGCCTTCCAAATGCTGGAATAGTCCCTTCCACGCCATGAATGGGGTGAATAGTTGTGGATTGCGCATCTGCTGCAAATCACACCAGCTGTCGAACTCCTGGATAAAGTCATCCAACTCGATTGTGCCCACAGCTCCAGAGTACCTACAAGGCCCCTTGGTAGCTCCATACATCTCCTCCATGTCATCCCACAACAATGGCGAATGAAACTGCACACCTGTTGATGAAGCCTCCGAGTCTGTGTCTGACTCTGCACTAGTTGAGGGTGGAGGTGAAGGTGGTCTGAAACGAACACCTCGTCTGGTGAACCCACTCTCACTTCTACTGCCTGTAGCCGTACTCCCCTCAGAACCCCTGGGTAACTCCGTGATGACACTCACAAATGTGCACCTCCCCCACGTGACACTATAAGGCTCTATTACTAATTCTAATAGTGACACGGGTAGGCACCTGTTGCAGTTTAAGGGTCATATCCCAGTGGCTCAGGGCACCTGCACCTGCATCCACCGCAAGAACTCCTATGGTTGGCTGGTCATCAACCCAGTCTCACCATAGAAGAAACACTGGTGGTCTTGCTGGTCATCACTCCAGCCTCACCACCGACAACATACTCTAGGATTGACCGGTGATCAAATCCGGCCTAATCCCTATGAAAGCAAGCGCCCACACAAAACCAACATGGCGCACAGTCAAGCATGCAAGTGTTGGGGGGGATCCAAACACAAGAAATCAAAACATCAACACCCCCACACCAAAATCCATCTGCAGTGCTGACCTGCAGAATATCCCAGCCCAAAACCCCGGACTGACTGGCCTCCACCAAGAGAGGCTTTGGCAACTACGAGTACAAGGTAATGAAAATAGTACAGAGATGGAGGGGAAGAATAGAAGCCCGCCCAAGCAAGATCTAATCCTGATCTATGCTATCAACTGCCAGACTTCTCTCAAAGTGCCTCGCTCTGCATGATGGTAAGGTGTAGGAGGTATATCTATGTCCAGAAACCTGCCACTAACCTTGTCCCAAGCTATAGTAGCTCGCTCTAACCAACCCTCCTCCTCTTTCTGCCAGGTAGAGACAAAGCAATACTCCCCTATCTCCCGCTCATTGAACACTAAAGAAAACAAAGGTAGGGTCTGATAGTCTCTCAACTCGAAAGCTTTGAGACGGTTGCGGGTGTCCTCATTGCGAATGACTGCATCTCCTTCAAGCAAAACAAACTTGTCATTGCTAATGAACCCTCGCTTGTGGTTGCCTTGTGCAGAGCGTATCCGGCTGCAACCATGTCTGATTGCACAAACTTGTGCAGCTCCTGCTCCTTTGCTCCAGTACACCACGGCCTTGTGGCTGAACACCTTGGTCCTTGAGGCTGTCTTTGGCTGTGTTCCAAGCCTAGCTTTCACCCACTTTGGTATTTCACCTACAGCTGTAGAACTGCTTGCTCCAACAGAGTTCTAACTGGCCAAAACAATATTGAGGCCCTCAACGCCAACTACAACAGTTTGTTGTCTATTGCTAATGCCTGACTCCCAGTATGCAATCAACTCGTCCAACTGCTCTCCACTCAAATCAGTCTGAGTTCCTTGAGAAACATAAATCTTGTCTCCGTGTGTGCATAGGCTAAGAGAAGAGACCTGCCCTTCAATTACGTCCTCATTGCCCCCAGCCATACAAGGAGGACATCCACAAACTTGTCTCTCATGTAGACCACAACAGGTTCTAGCTGAAACAGAATTGTGGATCTTTCATAGCATCCACACACTCACACTCAAAAAAATTCCATAGATTTTTAGCAGAGTCCAAAAAACTAAAACCAGGTCTGAATATGTAGATTTCCACAATCTGCAGGTCCTCGCGCAAATTTGAGGTCAAACAGCCTTTGTATGACAAAGTTATGGCCAAACAGGCTCTTTAAACAAAATATATGTCATTCAAATGAAAAATCTATTTCCAATAATCCGTCTTGGTTCCCTGTTCCCTGGTTCCCTGCGAATTCTAAGTTCTCCACTATAAACAACATTTTTGAGCTCCCAGCACGAAAATATCTTGGGCTACGATCCACTCCGTCCGGCCTCCCTTATAGAATGTGAAGATCTCACTCACAGCAAGAATCCTGGAAGGAATGACAAGGGAGTCAGTTCATCCCGAACCTGTTTCGTTAAATCCGAGATGCTATCTTGCAAGCATGGTCGTTACAACTCTACCAGCCGTTTTGGTAACTATGGCCATTGCTGCTCGTTCTTTGGAGAAATCTTCAACTTCGGGAGTTGCTGTGCAGGGATTGTCTGTCCTCAAACGTGCACCGACGTCCTTCTCCCTCGTTCAGGAAGCCTGGCTACCACAAACACGTCTTGTCATGCGTCAAGCATGGCTATGTACTGCAGGGCAGATGCAGCATTTTTGTGTGTAGGTTGCGATGACAAGGTGCATGGCATAAACAAGCTGGCGTGTGTGGATGTGCGAGGTGTGTGGGCTAGCTCAAGCCGTTGTCACTTGTAAGGACGATATAGCTGCACTTTGCGTTTCAGGCGACACAGATATCCATTCAGCCAACTCACTTGCCTGTCGGCATGAGCATGTATCAGTCACTCCTTTGTCCGAATGTTGTAAAAGAGGCCCGCGTTAACAACTTCGTTGCTGCAGTGCCTGAAACTGAATGTAGCGACTTGTTGAAGGATGATGATCAAACTACCGTGGCTGACGCTGCTTCATGGCTTCTCCCTCAACCTCTTCTGCACTGGCAACTACATGGCAGGTGCCATCGCCTCCATGGCTTTCTAGCATGCAGTCCCAGTGGTGGATGGCAATGTTATTTGTGTTCTCTGCAGGCTACGAGCCATATCTTCTAACAAAACATCAGCTATAGTCAAGCTTTATGGGCTCTAGCCACACAGTTGATGGATGCAAAGAGGCCTGGAGACCTTAACCAAGCCTTGATGGAACTAGGTATCGTTGTCTGCACCCCTTCATCACCCTATTCTTGCTCTCCTTGTCCTATTGCAATCCACAGCTAATCGAGGACAACACCATCGCCACTTGGCCAGTTCATCCATGCTCATTTTTTTATAAAAATTATTACAGACCTGTCCAAGTCCAAGATCGAATTCCTCAAGCATAATCACCAAGCCTCACTTGCTTGTTGATCTTATTTGACTACAAATATTCCCACCGGTTCTGCTGTAACTATTCCACATGAAAGCCAACGACGGCACAATCTGCCTTCATGCCAGCCTGTCCCTGCTCGCTGACCAAGAAAACCAACGATAGCCAGCCAACTTCTCAACTCGGTCTTTACTGATTGCACACCATGATATATGCCATGAACAACTTCACC
Organism: Takakia lepidozioides; assembly: GCA_030704615.1. Lineage (NCBI taxonomy): Eukaryota > Viridiplantae > Streptophyta > Takakiopsida > Takakiales > Takakiaceae > Takakia > Takakia lepidozioides. The sequence continues at coordinate 21,709,669 of CM060734.1, read as the reverse complement.
AAATCGTTTGTCATCAATACCGATATAACATTGGCACGACGACTTGTAGACATGAGCCCATCAACCAGTCCAACACCTTGGCTGCTCACTATGTGCAGGTCTGAAACCATCAGTCTGCTCAGGAATTACCTATAGCATGGTATTTTTATCTCTGCAGCTGAAGTCGAAGACCACGGTCCACCTACTCGCGTAACCAGCTGCACCTCCGCTTCTAACCACCAAGACAATGAAGGCTTGCATCCCAGCCTTGCGAGACAACAATAATGCTGATCGTTTCACCATGCTCGGCTCTCAATCTGCCGCTCAGCCAGTGACCGTTATAAAGGGAGAATACCCATGCACTTTCGTGTTACCGCTTTCAACACACATAAGCCTAACTTGCCATTGCACCCTCGTGTTTCTCTCTCATCTTCACACAAAACCCACAAGTGCTAAAAACTAATTAAGCTCACATCTTGCACTCACAGATGCAAACTCATCTCTCTCGAGTGATAGAACAAGCTAAGAGACACACTGTTCACACCAGAAACAACATGAAATCCATCGCTATCACTCGTTAAAACAGAAGTCGAGCCAGGGGCACCCCAAGCTATGGGGACTCCACCCCACAACAACTTGTACTCCCATCATAAGCACACTCAGTCCTAAAAGATGCAGGAGCTCGGTCGCGTAGGCTCAACTCGAGAGAGATGAGCTGCGCGACTGCCGCTCTCGTGAAGATAAGGCGGTTCAGGTGTCAAACTAAACTTGACACCTGATTTAACACTTGACCTAAATCCAAGTGTTAAATACAAATAACTAGCTTTATTCTAGTTGTTTTCACACTGTGCTTATTTAACTTGACAAAGAGACAACTAGAAACCACCCCCCCCCCAACCTGCTTTCTAGGGTACCATGTGTACCCAGTGGTACCCATTGCCCCACATGTACCTTCCTCCCGTCGGTTACATGGTGTCCCCTGGACACTGGTTTTTTGTTCACATAGGGCCCACCCCTAAAAAAGGGCAGTAGCCGCGAGGCGAAGTGGCTCTTAGTTACGGCAGCTTCGGCCGGAGTCTTCTCTCTTTCTCTCTTCTATTATGCACTTATCGGTATTTTATTATCAACATCTTGTTATTTGTCGGGCCATGAAGCCAGAGGTGGACTCTAGGTATTGTCATTTTGGAGTCTTCCCGATCATGAGCTCGATGCATTTGAGAATACTCCTCGATTATTTAAACTGAAAATTAACAAGATACCTAGTGGGAATCCCCAAATTTTTAGCATTGGACTATCCATTGAGCTAAGTGTTTATAGGTTTGCCAGCATGGCCCTCGCCTCCTAACCTACTTTTCCATTGTCATGTTTAGATATCCCTCCGGTAGGAGAAGGCGAATCATATTGCGCGAAGATCAAGAGATTTGCGTGCTTCATCAATGTGGGATATGGAAACAAATATGTGGAGTCTCCCAGCTGCCTCCAAGGTTACCTTCTAACTTCTGATATTGCTATTGCTTGAGGTTGTACTTTCTTCAAGTTGCCAGACATTTTACCATAGACCTATATACTCTCAGCAATGCATTCGCTTTGGACACAACCTGTTTAGTCCCATGTTGCATTGTTGTTACAGCTGGTCTGGCCTGGCCAAGATAATTATGATTGTTGTTGTTGGGTCCAGTCTGGTTCACTTACCTAGTCGAGGAACCACAAATGTGGCCTGATTCCACCTCTTGCGACTGGAAATGCAAAATGGACTATGCTATCTGGGACACCAAGAAATATGCTTATGAATCTGCTAACCCTTATCATGCACACCATGTAGACTTACGGCTGATACATGATCTTGAGGGTTAACTTAAGTGTCTTGTAACTTGTGCATCAACCAACGGCTTTTGTTGGCATGACGTCTTTTGTAACAATTAAAATATGTTCTCCTTCGCAGAGAGGTGCCATTGAGATGCCATGTGCCAAGATGTTGGAGCTGCCAATGGTGCGCCCTGCTTTTGCAAGAACTGGAGAAAGAGGCGGGGCATCAAACTCCTTCCACAGGTTGTCTACTGGAGTGGAGAGTGCAGGAAAGCGAGGAAACCAACCATCGTTGAGTGAGCTAAGAAGAGCTCTTTGACTCCACCCCCGTCACCCGCCATTGCATCATCAGAGCCATCAGACAAGCCCCCTGGTAAACAACTCACAAGTCCAAGTAGAAAGCCAGTTATGTGATCCACATTCTGTCATTCTGAAGTCTGATGCATTGTGCTATTCCCTTGCTAGTGGCTTATACTCAACCCAAAACTTCCTTCATCTGGCATCTGAAGGTTAGATGAGATCAAGATATAGTTCAAGGGAGCCACCAATTGCATTGATTCGAGAGTGCATGAGATTGCAAGAATGGAAACCGACGAGTACAAGGGAATTGACAATGGCGTGATGAATATGAAACTGTTCTCATTGTATATGGCAGGAGAAAACCAACAGAAAGTAAACGATGACTCTGGAGCAGCTCGAGATAAACAGGTGCAACTGCCAAAAGGAGCGATGCCTGAACTTGCAAGCACACAGCTTGGTGTGGTCAAGAGAGCCATGAAGAAAAAGCAGAAAGTCTACAGTTTACTTCTTGAAAGAGTCAAGGAACTTAGAGGATGGTGATAACAGTTGCCCTTTTTGTGTCGGATGTATTAGTGTTCGGATTCAGTGCTTTCCTACAGATTTAGATTTACATCTTTATGTAGCCAATTGTTGGAACCCAGTAGCAAGTAAAGCTGAGCATATCCTCCACTAAGTGGGTATTGCTCGGCACCTAGCTACTGAATAGTGCATCATTGTCTGTTGTTCAAAATTCTGAAAGTGAATTATTTTGATTAAAGTCTGTAAAAAAAGGTTGAACAGTTCAAGTTTCCCTGTCCATAGAAGATGGGCTAGCAGAGATTTAAAGCCTTTTTTGCATTCACATTACTGCTCTCATTCCTGCTGTCGAGTTTCTGAAGTGGGGCTGTTGTGATAAAATTAAAAGATTCTTGAATGATTTTCAGGAGTCATTGCTTGGGCTTTGATGGAAGTACTGTTGCAATGTTATCCAAGGCCATTTAAAGAAATTTGGATCAGTAGAGCAATTGTTCACACAGTCATCCGCCAGACATTCTAAAATTGCTTTCGAAACTAGACGTGAGGAGACAGATGTGTGATGACAATTCTGGACCATAAATTTGGGGATAAGATGTGGTGAGAGTGCTAAGTGTGAGAGACTAGGCATGGCTGACTCTTAACAGTGGCAATGATTTACCAGAAACGTTAGGTTGCGACCTAGAGGTTTGGGGTACCTCTAAACGGATCATACCATCAAAGAAGATTGAGATGCATTGCATTTACCTTCTTATCTACGTAGGCAAAGTTCACGTACAAACTGCTCGTTGTATGGACCCCTTGCCAAGTGTACTCCCCACTATGCGAGCTCTATTTCATTGACTTTGAATTTGCCTCAACTGCTTCTCTGAACAACCCCTGTTGTATACCATAGAAGCTTGCCCCACTCCTCATTGCCATCCAATAGAAGGGCTGCACCATAGCCTTAAAGCAATTGTTATTAACAGGCGCAAGCAGTAAATAATTAGGTTTGCATGCAAAGTCTGGTGGTAACAGTAATGTCTATTTAAGGTAAGCAGCCAACTATGTGTCATGCTCAGGAAAAATGAACTAAAATTAGAACTCCTTTGGTTTGGGGAAATTTGTTTTATTGTAAGATATGGACCATAAGAGGGTGGGCCATCTGGTCACAAACATAATTGCCAAAAAAATAAAAAATAAAAAATAAAAATTGCCAATATGCTTTTTGGAAAAAATAAAATCTGAACAAATGACTGGCTTTTCTCACGACTGGCTTTTTTCACACATGCCGCGACCCATTTGGGGTCGCATAGGCAGTTAAGGGTTAAGTGCCATGAGCGGAGGGAGTTGGTTCCAATCCAACGTTTAATTCAAAAATTGTTTTTCTCTATTTGTTTTTTAAACATCTATTAACATCTTTATACAATGTTAAAAATAATAACCTAACTATTTTTTGGAAAAAGTTTTAATGATTTTGACATTAGTATCATATGCATTTGAACTTTGAGGAATCATAAGTTGAACATACAAGGACAAGGAAAATTAACCTTGTGAGAATGATGAGGCTTACAAGATGGGTCAACATACCCTGTCCCACACTGGGAGGGCAACAGGAGTTGGAATGATTCAACACTCCATGGGAGACAAAGAAAACCTCCACACGGGGGGAACTGTCAGCAAACAACAGGATCACTAAAACAAAGCAAGCCAACGATCCTCGTCTCCACCCTGCAGGAAAACAGAGATTGACAACTCTCCTCAAGATCTAACAATGCCTTCCAAGATCCTGCCACCGAAAGGGGAGAAAGAGAAGCTCCTTCTAGAGAACACCTAGAAAAAGAGCCAACTCCGGAGTAAAGCTGTTTGAAAATAAGATGCTCCTTTATCTTAGTGTTTCGATTTTTCCTGTGCCTCCAAATTAATGTCATCTTCGTGCTCCTACCACAGATTTGGCAAGGGAGGGAGTCCACTTGTTCGGAACCTGCAGTCACAACCTGTTCTTGTACAAAGGATGTCACTCCGTCCCCAGAAGTGATCGAAGCTCCCAAGAATTTAGCCCTTTTGTCTTGAGAACATCGGAGTAAAGCTGCATTCAATGTCACCCACACCATGCTGCCCTCTGTTAGTAGGTCTATATATATGTTATGTTCTCCCTGTCCTCTAGGAAGCCTATTGACATTGGGTGGACTTGAAATGGGAGTACATTAATGTCTCTGTGACTAAATGCCGGCCTTGTGACCTCGTGTCCTTGTTTGTTTCGACCTGAAGCGCTTTGCTTCAGGTAAGGTAGTGCATTGGATTTAGTTGGAAAGCTTGGGGCCTTTCCCTCTTTAGAATATGCCTACACGGGCCATTCCCTGCAACTCCCTGGAGTGTGATCTCTGAATGGTAACAAGCGGACTCCTACCGCTTGGGGGCAGCCCCTCCGCCCAAATTGGGCAGTCGTATGCTCTGTCTAGCATACTCGGCACTTGGGCTCGGGTTGGTTCCTGTGCTTAAACTTATGGCCTGCGAAAACAATCAAAAATTTAGCTCCTATCAACATCAACACTCCTCAGGGTGATCCCTGGGAATTGGTTACTTATGCCAAATCTAGGGCTTCATGTGTAGTTTTTGGGGTGAATCCCAGGATGGACGATGTGTCCTTTAAAACTACATGCTCTAGCTTAGGCTTGGATTTCATGGCTAATGGTACCATCTCGAGACTTGATAACAGGGGTACGTTGAAGGTTGCAATGACCAAAAGTGCTTCTAATAGAGTCCCGCATCAATTCAATCTCCAAGAAGTTCGTCCCTTGACTGGCTGGAGAGCTGTCTTAGACATTGGTGATTCAATGGGGCGCTCTAGGAAGACAACCAAGGGCAACAACTTCAACTTGAGAGTTTCTAATCGGTTTGATGCTCTGGATGAGGTTGAATCCAAACAGCCAGAAGGACAAGATGCCCCTAAGTGTACGGAACCTGAACGTCCTGAATCTGAAGGATTTGGTACTCTGAATGGTTTACCAATCCTCAAGGTTTACACAAGACGAACAAATTCTATACACGGGGTAATTGTCCCCAAGCCGTCAGATGGACAATCTGTCCCTAAGTGTGCAGAGCCTGAACGTCGTGTAACTGAAGGATTTGGTACTCTAAATGGTTTACCAATCCTCAAAGTCTACACAAGACGAGCAAAATCTATACACGGGGTAATTGTCTCCAAGCAGTCTGACGGACAATCTGCCCCTATGTGTGCGGAGCCTGTGCGTCGTGTAACTGAAAGATTTGGTACCCTGAATGGTTTACCAATTCTCAAAGTTTACACAAGACGAGCAAAATCTACACATGGGGTAACTGTCACCCCTTTGCAGAACGGTTGGCCGTCCAGGAGCAATCACAAGCTACCTAGACGACAAACAATTCACACGCAAAGGGCTGGCTTGCGGCTGGCCACTTTCAACTTCTCAGGGTTGACCAAACAACTTGAAGTGGGCCAAGTTCTTTGGACTAATGATATTCATATCTGTGCTGGGCAGGAAACATGGGAAACGTCGGATAAACTGGTTGGAGATGTCATTGGTTATAAATGGGCAGGTAAGATGTGTACTCTCAAGGCAGCCTCTGCCAAACGCGGTCAAAAAGGGGTCGGATTCTTTGTCCGTGATTTCTTGTTTGACAATTGTGAAATTATCAACAAGGGTTTGAGGTACGAGCATAGTATCTGGCTAAAACTGAATTTGAAGGGCGGCATGAGTACAAAGGACCTCTTTGTTGGTTGTGTTTACATGCCCACAGAGGGGACCCTTAGTGCTGACGCAGACAAGGCCTTCGAAGATGTAAAGCTGGACTGTGCTTCGTTCCTTGCCATAGGTCAGGTGGTACTATTGGGGGACTTCAATGCCCGGGTGGGCAAAGGGATCCATCAGGACGATATCATTGGACCTTTTGGTGAGGAAGACCTGAATTCTAATGGCAGACGGTTAATTAACTGTCTAGAAGAGCTTCAGCTTTTGACCTTGAATAACAGGACAAGAGGTGACCAAGTGCAGTGGACTCGTGAGAAACCCCAAACTGGGGAACGTTCCATTGTGGACTATATCATAATGGACAAAATTTTGTTCCCCCAGTGTGCCAATGTGTTGATCGACAGAACTGATATTGGTACCTCAGACCACTTCCTGGTTTGGACTGAGATCAAAAGGTGTTTTCCCATCACCAAGAGATCTGTGAAACGTTCGATTCGGAAGTGGCGCATAGAAAAATTCCACAATGAGGAGGTCAAGGCTGAGTTCGTCCAGGCCTTGCAAGAGGCTCTCCCTCATTTTGTCCAATCGCTCCAAGAACTTCAGTCACGCTCTGTTAACGCAAGAAATGAAGTCGAAAGAGCAGTGGACTCTTGGGAGAGTTTCGTTTCCTCCGTGGCTGACAAGATCATTGGGAGGAAACTAATTGTCTGCGGTAGAGCAGTTAATTGGTGGACTAATGAGATTAAACTCAAGATAGCTGAGAGACGAGCCCTCTATAAAGAGTGCTGCAATTTGGAAACCAACAGAGAATTGTGGGCGAGGTACTACCAGCTCCGTAAAGATATCAATCAGCTTGTTAGGTCTCAGAAGAAATTATACTGGGACAAGTTATACAGTGAAATAAACTCAAACCACCATGGTGGTAATGACAAGAAATTCTGGTTGGCCCTTCAACGTTTGTACAAACCGAAAAAACGGTCAGCAAGTACAAGCGCTGAAGACTACTAAAGGTGCAGTGGTGACTTCATCGGTTGACATTGTCAAAACCTTTGAAACTCACTACAGTATCCTTGGCAGAACTTCTAGGTCTAACAGTGAGGGGTCTTCTGCTGAATGGAGGGACACAGTTGGAAAAACTGTTCCTATGATTCAAAACAGCCCTGATGAACTGGAGTATATTTCAATGGCTTATAATGCTCCCATTAGTTCTTCTGAGATTGTGGAAGCAATTGAACATTTAAATGGATATAAAGCTGGTGGACCTGATGGTATTGTCAACGAGCTTATCAAGCACGGTGGCGATCCCATGATAGAGGCCCTAGTTCTCCTCTTTAACCTCATCTGGAAGACTGAAATGATCCCCTTTCGCTGGCGACAGGGGGTCATTGTCAATCTATACAAGAAGGGTGACAGAGAAGAGGATGTGGAAAGTGATGGATTTGGGTTAAGGGTGGGTGATACCACCATACCAGCCCTTATGTTTGCGGATGACTTCGCAGGCATAGGGGAGACTCCAACCAATCTCCAGGAGTTGATTGATTGCACGAAGAGATACTTTGATCTTTGGGGGCTAGAGGCTAATGTCAGCAAATGTGCAGTGGTAGCATTCAACGACAGAGGAGAGGGAGGAAGTGATCTTAAGTGGCAGTGGGGTAGCCAAGAGATCCCGGTCCTCCCTTCCTACACTTACCTGGGCGTTGAGTTCTCCTCCAATTGTAATTGGGATGCACATATCCGGAAAGTTGTTCAAACTGGCAAGGGCAAAGCTCTGGGGCTCACTAAATTTTTCCACTGCAGAGGGGTCAACTCTGAGGTTAAGAAAACCATGCTTTGCCGCGTTATTAGACCTGCCTTGGAGTACGGATCTGCTATATGGGTTGATAACTCCAACCAGGCTAAGTCTCTAGAATCCATTCAAGTGGGGGTGCTTAAGGAGTGTATGTCAGCATGCTCCAAAACAGCCAATGTGGCTGTTCGGGGTGAGTTTGGCATTCCGTCCTTAAGCTCCCGACGAGATGAATTCAAGGTCAGATGGTGGGGTCAGCTGCAACATATGCCCAACACCAGATATCCTAAATTAATCGACTCTATATCTTGGAAACAGGACCGCCCTGTCAAACAGGCTAAGTCCTGGCAGAAGAGAGTAGAAGAGATCCTCAAGGACCTGGACCTGGATCCGCAAGTCTTGACCCTGCTGGATAAATCTGACTTAGAGGCTGTAGTGTCCTCAGCCATGTCTGTTGCCATGAGATTGTCTGATGAAAATGAAGTTAGGCAGAAAACTTCCCTGAACTTGTTTCCAGTCTGTGACATGGGGGAGGACATCTTGGATGACCTCAAGGGTCTACCCACTCTCGGCACTAGACTGAAATTTAAACTCAGGGCAGGAAGCCTACCTTTGAACAGCAACACTGTCCGGGGTTCTCTCACCAAAGAGACGCTCTCTTCAAATCTATTAAGGGAATTGTGCCTGTACCCCTGTTTACCAACTTTGAAAGTCTCGAGGCTGAGCCAAAAGCCCAGGCCCTCCTGTGGCCTAGTTTTTGGGCAAATCACACACAGCAGATTGATGCTTGTGTGAAGGGATTTCTAGAGGATATCTGGAAAACCCGGATTGATTCTTTATATGGAGGTAAGTCTTACTACCAACGTCAGCCCCTGACAGAGGTAGGTTCTGTCCCTTTTGTTCCCGCTCAAACTGGGCGCGGGGTCAATGGCCACAAGGCTACGGCAAACAACGCCTTATGAGTACAATATATATATGTTATGCAGAACTTGGGAAAGGCAGGGCGACTTCCTATCATACACCTTTGCAAACCGAACCTTCCACAGATGCCAGAGGGTGAGAGATCTAAGGATAGCCCATACTGGACACTGATTCCAGATCCTCCCTGCTTCCAGATTTAACAAATGAAACCACTTTGTTGCAGTTGATACTCTTCCAAGCTGCATACAGCTGACAGATTTTAGACCAGACCAGTGAAGCAAAGGAACAAAGAAAGAAACAATTGATCACTCAAAGCACAAAGATGACAAAGAGAAGGGGGGGGCAGAAATTTGCCCCCACCGGTAACTGAAGTAGGATTGATTAGTCTAGTTTTTGCTTAGATAGAAAGATTGGTTCCAAAGTAGTCCCAATGGTAAGATCTGATTTGAATTTAAGTACCGAGATGCTAAGCAATTTGTTGAAATCAAAGAAATGATTTATTCTGACACTTCCACAGGGATGTAGCAAACAGTTTGTGTGTACAAATCTATGCCACACATGTTTAGATAAACTTCATGATTACAACATACTTACTACGTACTAGGTAGCGCCCTGCAGTGCGGCCAGCTGTAACTGGCAAGATGCGGTGCCTGTCCTCTTTCAATTCGCTCTTCTTGCTGGTGAACCACTGTTTAGTCACGGCAACATTGGACAGTAAGTTATATCAGCTTGATATATCAGTTATATCAGTTGATCTCATACCTCTTAACCAAAGGCCACACTTGACACCACAATACAGGATATACCATGTGGACAAGAAGAGCAATTCATGACAAAAACAACACAACAACGAACATAGTCTTTAGGAACAGATAGAACTGAACATTTGGAATAGAGGAGCTACCAGAGGAACATCCTTTGCTCTCAAAATGAGGGCCATGGCCACCCTCACGTCTGAAGCCACACAATTTCTTTGCAGCATGTTCATCGCGTCACCAGTTATCCCCACATGAACAAACCCCGTCTTTGAAGTGATGAAAGCGGCTGGCATCCCGTACAACAATTGCTCGTGCCACAATCCTTGAGATGAACTTGGTGGCAGTATGGCAGTCACCACACACCCGAAGGTTCTTTACAACACGGAGGGGGGTTCCAGGGGCTGTACTGATCAGCCCAAAAGCAATGGCCAGTTTCTCACTGTGGTGGCAAAGAAAAATTTCCTTGGTTTCCTCCTCCACATCATACAATACAAAGCGTGTGTCAGGCACATACCCAGCCTCTCTCATAATCCAAGATAATCTGTTCAACTCAGCATGGATTCTGTCGATTTGTGGATGCACTTTGTCTTCTACAACGAATGTATGGACCTGGTTGTGCACCTCAATGCAGCTGCGCCCTGGCACTTTTCTGACACCTCTCTCCTTCATCATGTTCCTCACCTTTGCTTGATCATCCCACCTGCCAGCTGCACCATAGATGTTCGAGAGCAGCACATTAGTTGCAACGTCATGTGGATCCAACTCCAGGAGGCATTTTCCAACACGTTCTGCTAACTCCACATCCCCACGAACCCTGCAGGCACCAAGCAAGGCCCGCCACACCGAACCACCTGGTTCAATTGGCATTCTGTTAATGAAGTCCTCCGCCTCATCCAATCGACCTGCACGGCCAAGAAGATCCACCATGCAGCCAAAATGCTCCACCGTAGGAGTGATGCCATAATCTCGACTCATGGAATAAAAGTAGTGATGGCCTTCATCCACTAAGCCAACATGGCTACATGCAGAGATTGTACTCATAAGACGTTGTTTGACGTAGCCTTGTGGCCATTGGCTACATGCAGAGAGAAGACATATAAAGGTGATACCATCCGGCTTCAAGCCATCTTGCTGCATTTCTTCAAATAGTTGCAGGGCTGCTATACCACCCCGTGCTGACCGAATCCTGCAATCATTGCACTCCATGAAACCACATTCCGTTGAGCCATATTGTCAAGCACCCGACGGGCATCCTTCATGCTCCCACACTTGGAATACATGTCGACAAGGGCAGTGTCCAGAATAATATCAGGGGCAATGCCAGCTTTTTTAATATCGGCATGAACCTCTATGCCCTTTTCAAGGGCTGCCAGACAGGCACAAGCATTGACAACACAAATGAATGTGACTTTGTCTGGCATCACCCCTTCCCGTAACATTTGCTCATAGGTCTCGAAAGCCTCCATTCCACACCCATGTTGAGCATATCCTGCAACCATCACACTCCATGACACCACATTGTGTTTGTCCATTTTGTCAAAAACTCTATGTGCATCCTTCATGCTGCTGCATTTGGCATACATCGCAACAAGTGCATTGTCCAGAATGATATCGGCTGTGATCCCAGCTTTACTGATGTCAGCATGGACCTTGATACCCTTTTCCAGGGTTGCCAAACCAGCACATGCATTGAGAATACAAATAAATGTGACCTTGTTGGGCATCACCTTCTCTTGTATCATCTGCTCATAGATCTCAAAAGCCTCCCTAAAACACCAATGCTGAGCATATCCTGTTATCATGACGTTCCATGAGACCACATTCCGTTCAGCCATACTCTCGAATACTTCACGCGCTTTCTTCATGCTCCCACATTTCGCATACATGTCAGCAATCGCCGTCTGCAGAATAGCATCTGATGCAATTCCAGCTTTGATAATGTCAGCATGGAGCTCTTTGCCCTTCTCCAGAACAGCCAGGCTGGCACATGCCTTGATACAGCCATATAATGTGGGTGTGCACCTGCTTTCCCTCTGCTAGGCCTTTCATCTTGATGCATAGGAGCAAGAGAGAGACATACGTAATGGAGTCTGCCAAAATGCCTTTCTGGTTCAAAAATTGCAGTGCCTCTTTTAGTTGCCCTTCCTTGCATAATCTCCTCACATCCATACAGGTGCCAGAAGAGTTGTTGTTGACTCCCTTTCTTGGTCGTCTTTCACAAGTGGTGGTTATGGTGGAGATGGCTGATCCAACCAGGTGTGCTTGATTCAACCCTGCAATCCTGCACGACTCAGAGTTCTCAGTTAAAAATCTTTCACTCCAACTCAAACAGATATCTCAAAGACATCACCCCTAAGACAAATCTCTTCAGAGCGACAATTTCCTTGCTACACAATTGACACGGTTAGAAGACCAGTGCAGTCAACAGCGCCAGTGTTATATGTTTGAGTCCGAATCCCTCACTAATCATCAATTGAATACTGTATTCCCTCCAGCTGTACATTGACGTTAGAATCACCATTAGATTGTCCATGACCGTGTATCAGAGTCAGTAAATGTGCTTCCAAGGACGGTTCAAACAGCCGACCCCGTGTGTGCATTTACCAACAACTAACAACCTTGACAACCGAATGATTAGCAACAATGAGGACTGCTTTTGTTGTTTTATATTCAAGCAACAGGAGATACAACCCTTCTTTCACGCTCAAATTAAAAACAGCTTCACCTCATCAAATCCGGTGTCCCGCCACTGTGAAGGATCAGAAAACTCCTGCCAAGGCCATTGCTTGCTCCTAGCTTTACCTGCATGAAGTACTGCAAAAGCATGAGAATTTTGCCAGCTTCCCATTGCTTTGAAAACACGCCTGCAAGTCATTTCTGGGCTCTTTTTCTACGACAAACATAGCCTAGAAAATTACAGATGGTGCAGAAGTTACTGGAGGGGCTTCTAGCCACACCCATTTTTCAGGCTGATTGCTGATGATAGTCACATTCCTCCACAGAAAGTATTTCACCAGAATCTGTCGGTTGACCATAACCTACACCATCGCCAGGTTGTGCGTGACCTCGACCAAAACTTGGTGGCACAGGCCAAGCATGGTCAGCACAAAGCTCCAACGATCTTTCAAACATGCATTTGTCTTCGGCTTCGTTCAAGGGGGGATGACGAGAAGTTCATTCCGTCGACGGAGAGAACTGCTGCATTGTCATCGTCGGAAGCACATTCAGCTGTGCTGGCGCAATCGTTGCGGATGCAGGGAGTGGATATAATCAAGGAAGGGTATATCAGCATCACACACAGATCCGCCACAGCAGACACATTTCGTATTGTTGCACTACCCACAAATCTCATGGTGGGTTTTCGGACACGGAGTCGGATGCAATCTGGAAACGGCTTACATTTGCGTGGGGCCTCTTGGCATCTAGCTCCCGGCGTCCACAGCTTGGCTGCAAACGTCTCGTCTTGACTCAAGGCTCTGCTGATGCAGGTCCGTAAAACGGTAGATTGTGTGGGGAAGCAGGCACTTGCATTCAAATTCCACCCCTGTCAGGATTGTCCAGACGGGTAGAAACTCTAGGCAGGGCTTTTAATCATCCTCGTGCTCTTCAGCAAAGGTAGCATGGGCTTCTGTCTCTCATATGTGCAATTTGTAGGATTGGGAAAAATGTCGGCGTTGAACTCTCATTCATTTTGGGACATGAGCATATGACTATCCACCGAAGCGCCCGTTCAAATGCGACGTGAGCGTGACAGCCGTGCAGTGATGCGGGGTGGCTGTGGTCTAAGTGAAAGCGAAAGCCTTGCATGTGCATCTGTGGCGGAGAAGTAGGAGACACAGAGAAGAAGGGTCATAGGTGGTTTCATGTCTTCGAGAAAATTTTAACTAAGAGATTTGATTTCACTTGCTGCCCCAAACTCTGCCGCACATCGGATTTTCGAGGCTTTTCTTGTCCGTGATTGTTGCATAAGTCCTGACGGATTGCAACATATTAGAGACTAAGCAACATGACACTTGGGGGGAATGGAGCTGTGGTGCAGGTGGTGTCTGGTTCCATGGCAAGTGCAAACTCTGTCCAGCACTTGTCACCCTGTTTGCTGCAAGGGAATAAATCTTCCCACTATGTCTCGGTACACAAGGTAATTAATTGCCTTATACTTTGGATATGCACGGGTCTGTCATATGCCAATCCCGGGCATTCGATGTTGTGAACGAAGTGTGAAATTTCTGCCTCTGGCATTCTAACTATAACCCTAGAGTAAGAGATATTATCTTTGACAGACATGCTGCATAGCATGAGTACAGGTCGCTTTAGCACAAGGTTCTGAATAAGGCCTCACTATTGGTCATTGGGTAAGTGAAGTTACTGAGCTCTTGGAGACTGAAAACTTGGCTTTCCAACACCTGTTGCTCAGAATTGAGCCATACTATGTGCTTGAGGAAGTTTGAATGGCTGAATATTTTAAAGAACAATAGTTATCCAGCTGATGCGTGTCATGTTGATTAATTGAACATTCGTGGAGTTATCATGAGACTAAAAAGTCATCATTCATGTGCAATCTCAGTATGGTGTGTAACCGATTTCAAAAGTTAAGAAGTTTGGAGGCTGTATACATCCTTTCAATGGACTTGTAAGCTGTGGATTTTCTTTCCAATGCACCACAAGTTCAGGGACTTCCATCTAGCGTAGTTGTTCAGACAAGAAATGCCTGTCCGTTCAAGTATACTCCATTGGTATACAGAGGTAGCTCAAAACCTGAAGTGGGTTACAGAAAACTTTCAAAATATCAATCCCGACGTCATGATGCAGCAGGAAAGGGCTGATGTAGGGGTGGCAATGGGAGAGCTGGTGCGCACCACAGATCTGGGCTTCTCGAGAAGCAGAACTTTTGGAGGGGTTTCTGCTCTCAGGGCTTCAAGCACTTGTTGTGGGGGAGCAGCAGTAAGTAAGCCAGTGATAAGTGCTTCCCTGCTTGCTGACCCAGCTCGGGAGATTGTTCGAGTATGTGTTTTTTATGCACTTTTGCAGACAGGTGTTGCGGGTCGGCTCCGTTCTCCCAACCAAGGTCCTCCCAGCAATTCTACCATTTTGCTTTGAAACTCCTTCTCAAGTTACATATGAGCTACCTTAGAATGAGCTGGATGTATCTCAGGCTGGATGTTGCATTTCCTTAAGCAGTTGAGTCAAACAAATGATGGGTAAAGACATGCTTGAGTTTACAAAGATACTGTGCAGTTGTGGGCAGAATGTTCCGTATTCATACACACAATTCTGTTTCACCTGAAGCTGGAGCATGAGAAACAGCTGCAATAGATGTACTCATAAGACGTTGTTTGCCGTAGCCTTGTGGCCATTGACCCTGCGGGGGATCAACTTTCCAGCTACTAAGAAAGTGAAACTGGTCTCTGGTTGTAATTCCTACGTTCATTGGTTATGATTGGAAACAAATATTCTACAACTAGTTGAAAAATGACAGTGAGAAAGATGTGCAGACGAAGATCTCGAGGGCAAGTGGATACCAGGTTGGATTGAAGACATCATTGGTGGCAACAAGGGTACACTACTCACCCCTTCCTCTGTTGTGGACCCACATTTTACCACTGACTTTCAAAATCTTCGTTCCAGCCCTTTTGAACAGCCTGACCTTCCACCTTTTTCAGGATTAGTTGTAAAGTCACCCTGGCTTTCTTTGAGTTGTGAGATTCTGTTAAGGTGGACATGTGAAATCAATGATGACCGTTGAAATGAAGTGTCGGAATGGCTTCTTGTTGCGGATGGTCCTGCAGGACGAGTAGGTTCAAACTAGACCTTGAGTTCAGTTGGTGCAAGTTGTTGGTCTCTATTTAGGCTTTTTGGGTTATTCATTTCCATTTAACTAAGGTCATTTATGACACCATGTCCGGGGACTGATAATAAGCAGACATACATTTCCTTGGCAATGCTATAGAGGTTGAAGTCTGGCTGATCTTGTAATCAATTCTGCTCCCTAGTTCTCAATGACTGCTTGTGGTAGGCACCAGCTAATGTGGAGCCCATCTATACTCCAGTTTAGTTTGTCAGCCCAGGAATTGGGGTATATCCTGCAATGTTTATGGCGAGAAGGCTTCTAAGCAATACCCAGTTAAACTTAGAAGTTTTGTAATTCAGAGGCGGAGGGGGAGAAGGACATGATGAAGGTGAGGCGAAACTGGCATGCAAATAGAAAAGGTGCACTAGTCCGAAAATACCGGGTTCCAAGCAAAGCTGAGGGTCGCAAACTTCTCAATGTAATTTGCTCATTGCTGTCTGATGATGATAGCTTCATCGATGTGAGCACACACAAGGTATGTGCACTTGCATAACGGAGTCCTCATTGATACTAAGAAAGGTGAACTGAGTCCTACTGTGTTGAAGCAAGCTGTCAATCTCAAATACAAGGGTGGCCATAGTGATCCGGGCATTTTGTTGTCATAGTGCTTCTGTAGAGATTCAGCAGGTACACATTATAGCTGCTACCTATGGAAGCTTTCAGCTTTGTACCTGGGATGAGGTACCTGTTGTCGGTGGAAAGCATAGTGTACACATTCATTGTTGAGTATTCTTGTAATGGTTGTGTACAGGGATGCCAAATCAGGCGTGAGAATGCCCATGCAGAGAGTGTTTGCTGCCACAACGTGAGGGCCTTATTTGACGAACTTCCCACTCCACATCTTGTGGTGGAAATTACAGTGTTCCCTGCAGGACCAATCACAGATGCCCTTTATGAGAAGGCACAAAAGCTGGAGAAGGTCATCGAAAGGGGGAACTCTGTTTGAACCATCTGTGTCACATCTTCACCAAACTTATCAAAGAAGTGTTGTGTGTAATAATGTGCATGATTGGTGCTTCATTCATGTGTTCCACGCTGTAAATAGAATTCCCGTGTTTTCAAAATAGCGAGGCCATAATTTTGTCCCCGCAACTCTTCCTAATACTCTATCTCACAGGCTGGTCTGTTAAACTTGTTGCAGAGCACTACACCTTTCCAACACCTTCACCTTTACTCGGGCTTTCCACCCCTCCACTAAAGGGGATCTGTCCTGAAGGAAAGAGCTTCTTATGTCACCTAACCTGACTGCATTAACAGTGGCTGATTACAGTGGCATCCTGAATCAGGAGTCATAGATCACCCTTAACCACAATACAATTTCTGGATCACAGGACCAGGAACCAGAATTGGACTTGTGGAGGCAATCTCTTCAGGTGTCTAAAATTTGTCACTTTCTCAGGCCTTTCTGAGAGTTGCAAAGGGGGAGGAGAAAAGGGATAGTCATGTATGCTGATTATCCTGGGAACAACCACTGACTGACTCCCTTCAAAGCTGCTGGGGTCAATTGCTAGTGCGTTGCAGAGAGGTGCCCACCTATTGAAGTGCAGATGGACGCGAAAGATTCATCAGTACAAGAGAGTCGATCACATTGATCGTCTAAAATCATCAATCGCTGCCGGCAACCCAAATTCTACTCCCTGGAACATCCCCATACTGTTCCACAACACCCAATTTTGCCAATGTCAAAGTTGATAAGCTTTGGTGAAAGGCAAGGGCAGCAAACACAGAAAGACCCTGCTCACGAAGTATTGTCGATAGGGCTACAGATCTGCAGCAAACACAGAAAGACCCTGCTCACGAAGTGTTGTCGATAGGGCTACAGATCTGCAGCGTACCATAACACCTTGGGAACACCTTGGGAAGCTTTACCCTGCATAAAGCACGTGCAACAAAAAAAGGTGCGCTACAGAGTGCATTCCAAGGGAGTGTAATGCCACGCCCTGGCAAGCCTCGGCACTAAGTCCCAAGCCATTTCAGGATAGTGCCGCGGGCCCGGGCTCCTGACCTCATGCCCGGGCTGGGCTGCTGGCTGGCCCCGCTGCCAGGTCAGCTCCTCCTCCCAAGCCATTTCAGGATAGTGCCGCGGGCCCGGGCTCCCCTCCTCATGCCCGGGCTGGGCTGCTGGCTGGCCCCGCTGCCAGGTCAGCTCCTCCTGCGACGCACTCCCATGCGCTCTTGCTGGCCCGCGCTTGCTGGCCCGCGGGCTCCGCTTGATGTCTACGCCCCAACACCAGGCCGATCATATTGGAGCAAGTTATTAGTGCAGGAGGTTACTGTTGTCTGGGTCCAGTTTCCCATAAGGAGGCAGTGATGGAAGCCAACGCACTGGCTTGAAGAAGAACCCGTTACCCGGTGGATCTATAAGCATTCTATTCTGAAGGACTCATTTTCAAGAGCATGAAGTCATTTCTTCGACCGGTTAGTCGGGAACAGATATGTCACCAAAATCTGGAGGAAGACCAGCTTTAGAGAGTTTTACTACTTTTCCGAGTTAGAGAGTGTGATAAGTCAGACGTGCAGGATGGACGTGAAGCTATCAGCAGCTCCCACTTCAGAATTGTGCAATATGAATCTGGACGTCTCTGTTAGTCCATTGACCTCATGTTCAAGATGTTTGGAGTCCGGACTTGGACGAGAAAGGGTGATGGGCCCCGAATTCGACATGCTCTCCAGGAATTAGATCGACACGATCATACCAACCGAGGTCCAACCGTCCCGTCCCTTCTACGTCCTCTGCATTGATACCTGCAGCGGACTCGTCGATTATCTTATTTGACAAGCTTGATCCCGAGGGCTGACTCCCAAGGCCATGTACAGCTTGAACTTTGATGGGTTGCAACTATGAGTATCCAACTGGGGGTGAAGCAAGTCTGCATGCAAGCAGGGTGCACGACAACCCAGTCTAGATGGCAGCTCGGATGGCCGAAACTACTTATCATTTTTACTAGCGGCTCCGCTTAAGCCTAAAGTTGTGATTACCGTATCTCGTTTGACATCTAGATCTAATCTAGCTACTTCGCGACGTGGCAGGGAGCTACAGGGCAGCGATCAGGAGCCGACCTGGCAAGGAGCCATGAACAAGCCAGCCCGGGGCATGAGCAGGGGAGCCCGGCCCGCGGCACTATCCTGAAATGGCTTCGGACTTAGTGCCATGGCTGGCCAAGCGATGGATTCTGCTTTTTAGCAGCACGATAAATACAAAGAGAAAATACTCAAAGTGCTTTATGAAGGCTTTGCTCCACACAAGTTCATCTGGTGAAACAATTTGGACAACACGGCCTTATTAGTATATATACGCATGAACCGTAATATGTATCGTCCATGTCCCAGCTGTTGTCGATCTTCAGGAAACCATCAGGTAATACCTCCCCGACTACTTTTACCCTCTTATCTATCAGAGTCAATGGCAGGCCAGGGGTATCAGATACAGGAGCCCCCAGTGCCTAGCTCAAAGATTGATTTTGTGGACCACTGCCACCCAGACAACTCCTTTGTGTATTCACACTTCAGCTCTTTTGGAAAGTATTCACACTTCCGCGGGCCTGGCATATGGAAGATTCCACTCCCAAGGAACTGCAACAATCTCTCACAGATACAAGCTTTGAAGTACCCTCGAATGTCTTGGACTGAGTCCACCGTATCGAAGAACTTGTCAGGAAAGGGTAAAAAGCAGGGAAGCTGATCATTTGCAGTGGCTACCCAATCTGGAATCTGATCTTTCACAGGCTTCAAGTGTTGTTCGATTGTGCAACGTTGAGGGCCGCCGTCGCATTTGCTCCAATCTTCCAACATGTGAGGAAATGTGTTTGCGTAGTGAAAGCTGTATGTAGGTCTGTTTGCGCATGGGGCACTTGAGATGAAAGCAACTGCCTTGCTGTGAAAAACCTGTAGCGGTTCAACATCACTGGACCCACATCCTGGTGCCTTTCACTGATGCCAGTGCTCAAGTCCTCCAGCCGCTTTACGCTGTTGGCGTTGTCCGCATCCCGCTGACGCTTCTTACCGCTTTCGTAGTCTGTAATCATGTCCGTGCACCCAGGTTTCTCTACTGTCCTCCTGTCCATCGCCAGCGCTTTATCTCTTGCTTCCATCAGCCTCTCCATTTTCTCTCTTACCTTCACATCCATCGCCTCCTTCAGTATTGGCTCCAGCTCCATCACCTCTATCACCTGCACTTTTTCTCTTGGCCTCCCCCTCCATCGCCTCCTTCTGTCTTGCCTCCAGCTCCATCACCTCTATCACCTGCACTTTCTCTCTTGCCTCCACCTCTATCGCCTCCTCCTTCTGTCTTGCCTCCAGCTCCATCCCCTCTCTCACCTGCACTTTCTCTCTTGCCTCCACCTCTATCGCCTCCTCCTTCTGTCTTGCCTCCAGCTCCATCACCTCTATCACCTGCACTTTCTCTCTTGCCTCCACCTCTATCGCCTCCTCCTTCTGTCTTGCCTCCAGCTCCATCACCTCTCTCACCTGCACTTTCTCTCTTTCCTCCACCTCTATCGTCTCCTCCTTCTGTCTTGCCTCCACCTCCATCTCACAGAGAGAATATCTCAGTCTCAAGTTCTCAACAGCTGTAAGCTCTACAAAGTGGGCGCCTAGAGCTCAACCGTACACCCCGATCAGCTTCTTCAACCTTCTGATGAGGAAGCTACAGACTGCAGTCCTGTCACATAATTTAGTGTCTCATAACTCTCAAAATCAGAAACAAATCACACACCCATGACTGTTTTCTGTAACCATGTTATCGGATACTTCCAGCGACTGGGTGACAGAATACAGTGCAAACGCAAGTATAAGTTCATTCTAACGTTTGTGGGTCTCGCCGCCATTTTCAACACTGGTACTAGAGCCACGAGGATCCATCGACGATTGGCTGCTACATTGAATCGACCCCCCCAGGGGAATTGTTGTTGCCGACGAGCAGGTGCCAGGAGGTGCCATATACAGTGTCCGTAGGGAATGTGTGGTACGCTCTAGCTCTTCATTTCCCAAACTGGAAAATATTGATAGGAATACTAATGGGGCACATTCAGCCATGCAAGGAACACACTCATCAGACTCACATCATTTAGTTGAGAGGAAAGAAAGTCTTGAATACTTCGTGAGTGGGGGAGCTGTTCACTTTGCAGATCATTGGCAAACCCTGCAGACTGAAGTACACCAATTAACTGCAACTGGTGCAACGAATAAGTTCCAGGGAACTTGCCCTGTGAAGGCCCTCCAGACACTGACTGCACACAGCTTCTGAGCTCCCAAACGGGGAAGAGGAACTTGTCTGACCCAGAAAGTACACAGGAACTTGACAAACGCAAGAAATTAGGTGAATGTTACATTCAAGTTGATCCATACTTGCAACCTCACACCACAGCTACACAGAACATGAGGGAAGTATGGCATATAGCAATTTGAGTAAGGAATTTCTGACTTATATCTGTCAGATTGCATCTATGGGACAAACGGGTCGTAGAAGCATGTTAGTCAATAAGTTGTATAGAAGCATGGTTTGATTGATATACTGATGCCACAACTCCAACCAATCCCAAAGATTGTCATGATGGAGGAAGACAAAATCTATCTAGGGTTATCCTAAGATGAGACCATCATGCTGTATTTCTTGCAGCTGGAGTTCGTCAGTTTCTTTGTCAACCCAAAACGAGAAATTGTGAAATGACCCTACTGTAGACCTAAAACCTTTGAAGTCATTGTATATGTCACTGGAAATCTTGTCCAAAAGGTGCAACATTCTTTGCCAAGCTCGCACCAGGCACAGCATCCAAGATAAGGCATCACAGCAGCGTGCTTAAGAAATTCCATGTGGATAATATGGACCATCTAACCAACCAAGAGAACTTGTCCACAGAACAAAAGTTGAGGCAGATAAAGAGTCTCGGGGAATCACCCACTATTCTCGAGTATCACCCAAATTCTACATATGTTGGTCAACTCAACTCTACCGTCGAAGAGATCCCCAGCTGTGGCGCCCCTGTCAGGAAAAGTAAGCCAAAAATAACATCAACCTAATTGCGTTTAGGAAACTATGCCATCTGAGCATCTCCAACATCCAGCTCTACATAGGAAATGAGTGCGATCACCATAACCTCAGACCATGACTAACAGACAATTTTGCAGGAACCTCATACAAACATCCTATGCGATTCAGTGAGGAACTGTAGAAATCTGTTCTCCCAAAGGGCATCCAAACATGCACTTTCAATCAAGCTGGGACCCAAACTAGAAATACCTGGGAAGCGGAAGCTCCAGTTGATTTCTTGGGGTCTACTGTAGTGTCTTCATCTTCAACATCATCATCATCATCTATAAACCTGGTCCTTGGCACTGGTGTGCTTGCTCCCCTGCCTCGCTTTGCGGCTGCAGCTCTCCCCCCTCTCTGCGACCCTGTAGGTGCTGGTCTCTTTCTTGCCGGGTAGTTGATGAGATCCTGCTTCATCATTTATCATCCTCTCTTCTAGGTACAGGTGTGGCAGGATACTGGTGAATTTGAAACATATTAAGTGTTAAGCAGAATATATGTTCCTTCGATATGCTCAACTATGATCTGGTTGTCAGCTGTTATTAAACTGACAACCTCCTCCACATGCAATCACCTTTCTTAGTTGCTGTGTCCTCACAAAATAATGCAGATTTCAAATTAGGCAAAAGACACACGTTCAGGTGCATAGGCAGTATGACAGAACTGTGTTTAGCCAAGCCATCTAAATGAGTGTACCACAGATTTTCTCCATGCCATATTGGATTGAAACTGAATATACATGCTGAAGGATGTACCGAATCACTGTCTGGCTCCTCTGGCTCCTTGTCAGAGTTGTGACCACTAGGGACAGCTCCCTCATCATCACTCTCGCTTATTCTCTGCAAAGCTGCAGAGGCAGCCCTGAACTCAAGCGCACCTGAGAATTACATTCTAGAGCAATATTCACACCTGCCATGCTATGTAGACACTAGGAAATGGGTGACTCGTTAGATTCTCGTATTCACCTTCTATCCACTTCCAGATTCAAATAAATGTGACACAAGAAATATTCATCCTAGGAATTTATGAGAACAACTGAGCTAGAATTTGAGCAACTGCCAACAAAATCCACCTTCTGGAAGGACGTGGCTGCCGGATTACATCTAGTGTTGTCTGCGTTAGACTGCCCCGTGATCCTCGGCCTCTACCGCGGCTTCCTCTACCCCGTCTGCCAGAGATCTCAGCTTTATCTGTACTTCCCTGGCTAGAAGGCCTTCCACGTTTGGCTGGAGTAGCTGCTTTTGTTGCCAACACCCTTTGCCCTAGGACCTCATCACCACTGAACTCTTCACTTCTGACAACTTTGCCACTGGATTTCCCTCCTGAGCTGTGGGCTAAGGCAGACTGGAAAACCCACAATCACATACAATTTCAATTGTAAGTAACCACCAACCTTATTCCAACAGCTTAGAAGGTTAGACCTAGACAACTGCCAGTAGCTAAAGCCCATCAACATCCTGGATCAAGACTCACATCCTCCTGCTAAGACGACCTCCAAAATTTCAGCAGTATTTCACATTAGTTCTTTAGGTTAAGGGAAACACGCGAGCACAGAATCAGTCTTTGCAAACAAGTGCACAAGGGATGTTGCCTGGGATCCATGCCGTTCAACTGCTGAAGAAGGATCAGAAGGAGATGATGGTCCTGCTCTATATTTGGGAATTGCCTGATTCTCACGTTGCTGCACACTCAACACCAGAGAGCTTCAAACCCAAACCTGCCCTCTCAACCTTAAGCAACTTGCCTCTGTAATATACCTAGAAGTGGAGTTTTACGCTATCCCAAGTTCCAAACCTAGCACCAAGGTGGCAACATGTTACAGACAGTAATACAAACCAGTGTTTCATGTTCAAGGCACGTACACATCTGCAAAATCAGCTGGAAGACTTGCGTATACACCATGATTCCTTATTGAAACTTCTATTCAGCAAACGTTGGAAAAGGAAAGGGACTGACTTGCATGTGCTCACTCACTTTCACTATCACATCTTTCTCCTCCTGTATTTGCTTAGGGTCAGCTTCCTGGGCAATCTTGCTCTGTACAACAGCACACAACTGTTTCAACCTTACATCCAGGCTCAATAGAAGTGTGCCTTGTAGGCTAGAAACACCAAGCGTTCTTTGATAAATGAGAACCAAGTGACTCATTCCATGGCAGAACCAGCCCTATTTGATAGTAGTAAGCTGCTGCCACAACATGAGACATTGCCATCAAGGGCTCTGAAAGGCTTGATAATAAACAAGCCAGATAAGGTTCATATGTTGGCATTTTCCAATACATGGGAATAGAAGTGAATTACCACACTATGTGTAACAGCAATAACATCACTCATGGAGTAACACAAAGTATATGGTATGCCTGTGTCTCATCCAAATTATGTTGAACACAGGCGTAGAATGCTTGTTTGTCATCTTTGTGCACAAAATCTTGTAGCGCCATGCCTAGATTGGAAACAGGTAAAATCTCCATTTTCTGCAAACCCCATATCCCTCCTTGTAAATAGACAAGACAGAGGCCAGCCTGCAGCTAGAGAATCGCTTAGCTCTTGCAGTCTGTAGGCCTATTCTGTATACCCAGCGTTCTAACAACAATGCCAAACCTTCCTTCCCTCCCAACCTGAAGAGGGGTCAATTCCGACGGATTTCTGGTGAGCAGAAGATAGGCCAATGCACTTTACCCAAACCATACATTTAGGTAGCCTAGTAAGATGAGTTTTCAATGCTTGTTTCTCTCCAAAAAGTATTTGTGGAATGCCCAACCAGATTGCTCTCAGCAACAAGGGCTTCAATGTTTTGTTGGTTCAATTCCTCTGGCCGCAGCTTTTCCTTCTCATCAATCATGTCTGTTTCCAGCCCAACATCCCCATGAAGGTCAATCGGGCACTTATTGCTCATGTGTCACTGAAGATGTACTAATTAACCCCTGAGGATAACAGGTGAAAGAACCAAACCATAAAACTGCAGGAGCAAAGAACTACTAAGCATGGCGTGAAGGTGGAAAATCTCCTTCAGGGAGAGAGAGAGATACCATCCCCTAGAGCTCTCTTCTTTGCTGCTTTTGTAAAGAGAAGTATGTCATTTGGATTGGCTACCTGCAAGCACCATGGCAATCAACTTCACGTGATAAGTGTTGAATTTCCTCAATCAAACACATCTTTGCATATTGATCTAAAAGAGGGGTATACTCCAGCAGAAGTTGAATCAATTGAGACTGGCAACAGATAAATCCTTTGCCTAAGTCTACAGTGTATCTCTATACCAGACTAAATATGCTGGTAAACTGTTACTCAAGACATGGTTTTGGTTTTGTGTGGGCAAATTGTTGACCACACCTGGGAGTTCTACAATAATACATCAGCAGAGCTGACCAAAACAATGAATACAGACAGATATGTCCTCCACAACAAGTTTACAGACACTTGTCAAGGTTGTAATTGATGATTAACCATACACCTTCAGACCAGTCTTGTTTTTGGTTATTCCTTACGCCACATATGTATCTTCGAAATACAAGATGAGAACAGATTTGAGCAGATGAGAACACTATTCCTATCGCGATTAGACAGGACATCTCACCTTACCAACAAACTTTTGGCCGAACCGCTGTGGATTGATTGTCGAGAAGCCTGTGTAGTCCACCTGCACTTCATGAAGAGAGCTCCTCTATCAACAACTATTTCAATGAAACTGTTCAAAGCACTGATCCAGTCTGTATTCACAAGTTCAGCATTAAGAGGTGTTTATTAAGTTCTGGTTGTCAGATGATGATAACGTTACTAAATCTGCAATTTGTCCCTTAGCATTCATGAAGAATTTATAAAGTGGATAGAAAATACCTGTTGGGGTATATAAATAATCAAACAGAGAGAATGGCATTGCGCTTCGACTTTGGTCATCTCAATCTGGACAGATATCAGAGATAGCCCTTCGAGACTTCAATTGAAGTTTTAAGCTGTGCTTTGCTTGCTTGATGAATGTGATTGTACTTCGTAATATTTGTTCTAATTTTTCAAACCTCATCTTCAGACCCATCCTTAAAACAACAGGGCACTTAACTCTAAATTGTTAATGTCTGTCTCACACAAGACTTCGTAAACTAATATGGGTGTTAGCAACCAATGTGGATGCACCATACAACTATGATGTGTGCAAACCATAGCTGGGGAGTTCAAGATAATTTGAGATGTGACTCACCCGTACCCTGACCAAGGGCAGCACGGCTTCTGGTCGGCCCACAGTCTTCTCAGCCGCTTTTGCTACTAAGTCATTTACCTGTCACCACAATTATTTTCTTTGTGGTAGTTATAGGTCTGCCTATTGCAACAATAGCAAAGATTGTACTCATAAGACGTTGTTTGCCGTAGCCTTGTGGCCATTGACCCCGCACCCAGTTTGAGCGGGAACAAAAGGGACAGAACCTACCTCTGTCAGGGGCTGACGTTGGTAGTAAGACTTACCTCCATATAAAGAATTAATCCGGGTTTTCCAGATATCCTCTAGAAATCCCTTCACACAAGCATCAATCTGCTGTGTGATTTGCCCAAAAACTAGGCCTCAGGAGGGCCTGGGATTTGGCTCAGCCTCGAGACTTTCAAAGTTGGTAAACAGGGGTACAGGCACAATTCCCTTAATAGATTTGAAGAGAGCGTCTCTTTGGTGAGAGAACCCCGGACAGTGTATCAGAAAATGAATACTGTCTTCAGATTGCCCACACAACGGGCAATTGCACTCTCCCTTTCCTCTCTGCGTCTGTGTGCTGTTCAAAGGTAGGCTTCCTGCCCTGAGTTTAAATTTCAGTCTAGTGCCGAGAGTGGGTAGACCCTTGAGGTCATCCAAGATGTCCTCCCCCACGTCACAGACTGGAAACAAGTTCAGGGAAGTTTTCTGCCTAACTTCATTTTCATCAGACAATCTCATGGCAACAGACATGGCTGAGGACACTACAGCCTCTAAGTCAGATTTATCCAGCAGGGTCAAGACTTGCGGATCCAGGTCCAGGTCCTTGAGGATCTCTTCTACTCTCTTCTGCCAGGACTTAGCCTGTTTGACAGGGCGGTCCTGTTTCCAAGATATAGAGTCGATTAACTTAGGATATCTGGTGTTGGGCATATGTTGCAGCTGACCCCACCATCTGACCTTGAATTCATCTCGTCGGGAGCTTAGGGACGGAATGCCAAACTCACCCCGAACAGCCACATTGGCTGTTTTGGAGCATGCTGACATACACTCCTTAAGCACCCCCACTTGAATGGATTCTAGAGACTTAGCCTGGTTGGAGTTATCAACCCATATAGCAGATCCGTACTCCAAGGCAGGTCTAATAACGCGACAAAGCACGGTTTTCTTGACCTCAGAGTTGACAATAGCAAAGAATCCTAAAAGATAGTCATGGCATTGAGGTTTGAATGTATACTTTGGTAAGACGGCCGTGGACCCAAATTGACATGGCAGATCACATTGCAAAACTCGAGACTTAACTGACACACTAGAGCCTGGTGCTTTGGAGAATTAATGAAATGGGCTACTGAGACACTTACCACTTTTCCCAAATGCCCAAGAACAGCAGTTTGATCATTAGGGTCCAGATCAGGCTCAACCTTCAGTGAAACCTAAAGAGCACATCACAGCAGCAATGACAAGAAGGTTGGAAAATATGGTCAGCTTTAAGAAAATACAAATTGCCAATCTTTCAAACTGTAAATTACACCAAAGCAAAACTATCAAAGAATACTTCAAGTGTCTGCCAATCTGGACTTCCTGTACAGACCGGACACAAAGGGGAGCAACAAAGAAAATGTGGACATCCAGCAGTATTAACACTTGTCCATCTCTGTCTCTGAGAATGCAGATATGTATGACTCACATCAGCAAATTCAAAAGGTCTCACAGATTTTAGTGGGATCTTTGTTGGGCGGTACTGGCTCCCCTGCATCGACAGGTAAAGGGATCATGAGAGACATTGGATTCAAGTGACATCAAGCTCAATGTAACCCAGAGCCTTTAAATACATGTCTTCAATGCGATGATAGTGGATGGGCTGCCCTTGTCCTTTCATCCTTGTTTAATGCACGGTTCTTTTCTTTGCCCCAGAGACACTGCTACAGAAGCACAAACATCAGTCCATGATTCCTATGGAACAGGACCCCTGTCGTGTCACATATGCATCTAAGGTCTACATAGACATCACTCCACAACAATTTTCCTGATCAGTGCTTGAACTTAGGAATAATCAACCATGGAGATGCAGACCTTGATCTCTAGAAGGAGAACATGCTTGGGCTTGGCTTCCCCATCAATGAGTGATGTAGCCACTCAGGAGCCTGGCTGTGTCACATGGAAGCCCATTCCGAGCACTTCCTGCATGCTACCGCGATACTCCAACATTTAGAGCGCTGTTTTCCACTCCAATTGTAAGCAAGTTTGGAGATTAGCCTAGGCCAAAATCACCTGATCGTGAACATGCATAACACACCCAATTAAGGCACACAGGATTGAATCAAAACCCATTGCCTTCCCACCATATGCAAAGACCAAATCTTGGATGCTAGGACCCTGACCAGGTGTGCACTTTTCAACCTAGACTAATCAATGGACATGCTCTCAAAAATTAAGACTACACCTGAGGGAGTAAGCTCCTCACTTACTTGGAAACCAGCATGGACAAATATTTCATCAAATATGAAGGAAGACCTGCACAAATATTCTCTCCCATCCACAAGTAGTCCCCAATGTTCTCAGGGGGGCTATGTAGCTGAAGCAAAGAAGAGTACCTGTGGATCTATACGACACTCATGCTCATGGCCCCAGATGACGAAGTCCAGGAATCGTGCCAGAAAGTGCTCATTGATGGCGTTCTTTGGATTTGCCTTAACTCTGACAAAGACAGCAATTTTGGGACAGTAGAACCTGATTCAGTGCCAAAAACTAACTCTACATTGATATGCACATCTCTTCTTGAGATCAGCCAAGCCGTTTGAGTCCACACACATGTAGCATAAGAACACAGAGATTATGGAGACAGCCTCCACAGGTTCACAAGAATGTGTAGATGTCGGATGAAGAATGTCTGGCAGAAAGAAGTCACATACTCTGATTGATGCATGACCCAAGGCCAGTGCAATTGATATCCGTGACCATCCTAAAGACCAGGTCGACATGCACATCCACCCTCTCTCTTCAGGTAGCGATATGTATCAGGGGAGGAGAACAGAGAGACGAGACACCTGTTTTGATGCAGGACAAAGATGTTGAACCACTCTGAGGCAGGGCAGCCTTCCTGGCTTTCAGGTCGAATCCATTGCACTCCGTGTGGGGTCTACATGTGACAAGCACTCATGATATTTTATCTTCTTTCTCTCCTTTTATAAATCTTAGACCACTATATTTCTTGAACCGAGCTTCTACTTTGAAGTTGTTTACATCTTCTTTTGGTTTCCAGTTGAACTGTACTGTATTTTGCTAGACATGATCAAAGTGTCCACCAAGGTACAAGGGGCACAAGCCAAGAAGCTAACGATGTGTGCAGCCACAGGTAAGAATGAAATTCCATGGTTTGGTTTCAGACCTGGAACATGCGGTTAAGACGCTCATCACGGATGTTTCCAAGGCCATATAAAGCGACCTTAGTTGAGCCCTGGGGATACCCCACAAAACCCACAAGATAGATCACTACAGTTGAAATCTCCAGGATGGAACCGAAGATGAATCCCAAACCCTGTCCATCACTCTGTTGCTTTGAAGTCATCTTGTTAACTTTTGCAACCCCCAAGACCAGATGTAACTGAGAAGTAGAAACAGCTCCTTGTGATGCTGCATAGCTATTTGTAAGGGGAGTGGAACATGTGCTACAGAAAGGGAGCACAACAAAAGTGCATGTCAAACAGCATGCCCCGGCTGAAAGAAAGAAACTCACAAAGAATAGAATATTGCTACATATCTGGATAGAGCTGGAGGTGAAACACATTGAAGAAAATAACACATTCCCTCTTTCTACAGTCTTGAGTTACAGGATGAATGTCATGTCCAACTGTGGTGGTTTATCGAAAACACAGTCTAAAGGCTGTTAGAGGTAGATGTGTCACCCCAACGATATAACCACTTGCAGAGAAAGCCAGAAAACTTGGACTCTTCCTCCAACAGTCCCCCCTAGCACCACCTTCCCAAAATAATTGACCAGATTGCAGGCAGCCAGAATATCTATCGCTGACAGATTATCCTGAAAATGACAACCAGAATCAATAACAGAATTAAAATAGTCAGGGATGTGACTCTGCTGGGGCAGAAAACATAGAGTCTAGTCATCTACCTGAAGAAAGGCAAACATGCAATTTAAATAACCGCAACATATCATACGCACCACACCAGCTGGATCGTCATGGTTTCCATGAATAGTGAAGACAGGCAAACCCACATTGAAGTTGGGGTCCTTATAGTTGACATGTCCAAATCTTCACAAAACACAAATCGGACAAAAGAGAAAGTTGATATTATACCGATTATCATCAGATTGCGCAATCATCAATATAACACCCTACAAAATCTTCAAGTAAAGTTGACAATCCAACCAGTCTTACTAACATCATATGTCTCCGCCCAAACCACCATGACTTCTGGGTTGGTGGTTTTCCCACAGTAATGTGGAGTATTGATGCCACTATCAGTATGCTTTTGCTGCATCTCTTTTAAAGAGTGTGCTGCGGAAGATGCCTTGTGAAGGGGTTTGTGATGGACTGCTGCAAACATCATCACAAAGCTGCCAACACAATTATGGAATATCAAATGATCATCCTGCATGATGTAGCAAAGAGAAAAAGGTAGCAGAGCATACATGTTAGGAAAGTTGATGGTCTGATCACTAACAACTTGAAATTGGACTGGTCGGTCATTGAGGCAGAATCTTCGTAGAATCTCAATGGTTCTCACCAGTGTGGATCTGGAAGGCTTGTTTTCATGGAATAGATCTCCTCCTAAGAGCAGAAAATCAACCTGTATGCCACAGCCTCCACCATGGTTCACCAAGAAACTTCCGGCCTTGCTCTTTCTCCTGCTCTTCTCTGTCATCTCTCCCTCCCCCTCACAGAAATCTCAAATTATGCAGATGACACCCAAAACCTTGTGAAGCAGCCATGGAAAATATACAAACCTCAGCAGAAGTTCCAATAAAGAGAACTGTACACACCTGGCGCTGTGAGGCAATTGAGCAGATCTCATCAAAGGCATTGAATGAATCATGTCCGCACAGTTCATCTTTTTCCATATAACCCAAATGGCAGTCAGTGGCTACCAGAACCCGGAGTGTATCCATATCTGCCACCCTGCACAGAAATCAGCATCCACACATCATGTTCTCAGAAATCATGGTTCCCAGGTTCCATTGTCAAGAGTCAACTTGTCTTCATTCTTCCTCAAACCGTCAGCAACAAGCTCTCCAAGTGGCTTTGGAGCTTGTTGGGCTTGTTGGGCTGACAACCTTGCTACTAAAT
This sequence comes from Takakia lepidozioides, assembly GCA_030704615.1. NCBI lineage: Eukaryota > Viridiplantae > Streptophyta > Takakiopsida > Takakiales > Takakiaceae > Takakia > Takakia lepidozioides. The sequence goes on along the minus strand of CM060734.1, from coordinate 21,678,538 downwards.
CTTGGAATGAATGGGGCCTCCAAAGAAGATAACCGACAGGGTCCAGCGTTTAAAAGGGAGGATCTACTCATTAAACATACGAAGGGAAGAAAGGGTCCACATAGCCCACGCGAGTAATGACTGAAATCTTCCACCTCTCAAGATGCAAAACTCGAGGTTTAGGCACATTTTTCGGGTGTCATGAAGTTTCCTCAAGTGTATCTTTAACGAGTGTTCTCGACTGCGGTAATCATCTTTTGAAATCCAGGGCACTCAATCTCCCCAAATTACTTAGCACATTGATACGCTGCACCAATTACGACATCAAATGCAATATGCATGCACGCTTTCATGAGCTGTAAATAGGCGGCTTGTGACGCATCTACGAGAGCCATCCTCCGTGCAATGGTACTTCGCACTGGAGGCCCTTCCCGGTTGTAAATAAGGGATAGTCAACCGAGTGTATGAACATAGAAAATGCATATAATCTTTCAATCAGAAACACTGGAAATCTCATCTGCGTGCAGAGATGGGTTGGTGAGATAACAGGGACAGCAAGAGATACACACAAAAGTGTAAAAGAGAGAAACACCCACATAAGGGTATGCCGCCAAGGAGCAAGGAACACGAATTGCTGCAACAAGGTTCACTTGTAGATTATTTGCTGGAATTCTTCCTGTTGAAAGTGGCTCGGGTTGAGTCTGCCCCACCTCCCTCTCTGTAGCTCTTTTCGCAACTCAACAGCGGAAAAACACAAATGGCATGGCGGAATTCCTTCTCTCTCTCTCTGTCCACTCTAGAAATAGCAGTCCGCACCCTTTTCAAAAGAGTGAGAGAAGGTTTTCGGATTGTGAATTTCGAGAAGGGTACGAATTCAAGGTGATCCCACGAGACTATGTCTGAAACGTGTTTCCTTCGGTACGTTCTGTTGCTGCGGCTGATTGGGTTCATCACGTTGGCAATCTCGTGGTTTCCTTCACGCTCATGTTTCTTGAACTCAATTGATCGTTGATGCAACTGCATGAACGTGTAGCGAAAGGTGGGGGATTTTGCAATCGCTGGATACTACATCCGGAAACTTTGTTGGAATTCTGGGATGATGTTCAGAGCAGGTGAATCTCTCTTGTAGCATATATTGATGTCAGTAAATTTCCTTTGAGGACTTGCAGGTAAGCCACGTCCAAATCCTCGTAAATTGTCACAATACAACGGAAAACAGACTTGCTATATCAACAGGAAGAGCAGTGGTTTTTGGGAGGGTCAGGGTAGTAGTACCATGGGAGGATGGTAACATTGCCAGCAGTTTGCAACTCTTCATCTGAATTTGAACAGCATGATTGAATGCAAGGTGTAAGGGAGGCAGAGAGGATGTTCAGCATCAAGCTAATTCATCATATAAACTCAAGATCTGATTCTTTAATACACTGCTCGCTGTCTGGACCCTACAACATCCAGGAGGATGTCCCTGATCTCTTTGTAACAAATCTGAAGGGATGGTTTGGTGTTTCGGAACTGGCTACAGTCTTCACAACTGGGTTTTTCCAATACACTTTTGTATCATTCTCAATGTCTTAACTCAAAGGACTCGGTTGTCTGGATGCGGAGGGTTTGTTTCGGACACTTTAAGCAATGAAATTGCTTCAGTTGGCGTGCCCAGTCTTCTACCAGGTCGTCGCAAAACATCACACATAAGTGGCCACATAGGATGACCCTGATCCTAAACTAGCTGTTAACTAAAAGACAAGCTTAACTTAATATGGCTTAGCTGTGACAGCTCATGCTAGCGATCATAGCTCATGCAGCTCCATCCGCGAATCATTCATCCAGCCCAAAAGCAAGGTAGGGAGGAATCCAACTTTCACATATGTGAAGCTTGCTGGCCCACTAATGTGAGCGAGCTGAGAGAGAAGAAGACAGGGGTACTAAGAAAAATTACTACAAGGCTAGGCATCCGGCACCCATGGGATGAAAAAACCAGTGGAACAAAACCTTGCCGCTGCAAGTTGGGCGAAGGATAAAAGATCTAACTGGAAAAACCCCATGAGTGGAACAAGGTGATGCCATAAGCTATCACGAAGAAAATAGAAAAACACTAACTAAGAGTCTGAGACAGCTGATTGTAAGCGGGAGAGTGCAGCCCTAGAAGGGATGTAAATCACCTGTCTATTTTCCACATTCAAACATGTCAAGTCAAACGTTAGAGTGCAGGGAACTAAGAGAGACACATAAATTGAACTAGCCAAATGAGGAGTAGAGGCATGTTGTGGAAGAAGAACATACTGTCTCCAAGTAAAATGTCAGTGATAAGATAAGGGCCATCAATGCGCTTTTAGTTTTCGAAACTTGCTTACCAGCCTGAAGACGGACACAAACTGATTGTCCAATTTTGAAGGATTCACAATATACCACCTTGCGATTGTAATGCTTAGCCTGGGAGGCTTGAGCAAAGCGAATGTTAGACTTGGCCGTTTCTCGTAACTGACGACGTTTGGCATCCATGGAAAGCAAAAAGGCTTCTCAGTTTTCAGGTTCTGTAGCAGAAACTTGCAGCCAGGAGAGATGTAAAGGGCTACGACACTTTCATCCATACAACAATTCAAAGAGAGATATCTTGGTACTTACATGAATGGAAGTACGGTAGGCAAATAGCAAAATAGGAAGGGCAATGTCTCACTCATCTATAAGGGTCTCATTCTTCTTCAGCATTCTACACATAGTTTGGTTAAATCTCTCAGTCAAGCCATTGCATTGGGGGTTGTAGGAAGCAGTCACAGCATGTTTAGTATTTAGATTGAACAAAACAATCTCCATGAGCTGATTGCAGAATTCAGTACCTTGATCCGTGAGGATCTCGAGAGGGCACCCATGGCGGAGAATCACCTTATCAAAGAAGAATTGTACGACCTCATCATTGTCCTTAGCAACCAGGGGTCGGAGCTCTACCCATTTCGTCAGGTAATCCGTAGCAACGGCAATGTATGCATGGCCATTGGACGTGGGTTTAAAGGGTCCAACTAGATCTAGGCCAACCTGTGCAAAGGCTTCGGTAACAGGGATTGGCTGCAAGGGGAGTGGAGCTTCGGTTCTAGGCAATATGGTTTTAGCATGGCAAGGTACGCATCGAGCAATAAAAGCTGAAACATCTTTAACTAAACCATTCCAATGGTATTGTTCCTGAATACGCTTGACTGTCTTGTTAACCCCCAGATGACCAGCATAGGTAGATGCATGATAAAGTTCAAGCAAGGTAGGAAGAGAGGACCTAGGAGGGACTTCCACAACAGATTGGCCTTCCAAAGTATCAACTTTGAACAAACGCCCTTCACTTTCCCGGTGGGTGGGTGAGTGATATTTGACTTGCCTCATAAGCAGCTTGGATATGTCACTTAAGTGGGTGTCGGCTTTGTACCTATGGAGTAGAGCATCGTAGAGTGGGTCATCCATGCTTACTACCTTCATGGCCACACAGCAGCGGTTAGAGCAGGTGTAAATGGAAAGTGGCCGCCCCCGTTGTCTTCCCTTCATGAGTCATGTCATCCTTTCAATGGCTGCCTATGAGGGTGTAAGCAGGCCTTAGAGAATAACTCAATCCCTTGGTCTAGATAAACAAGCAAAGCTAGAAGCTGGATAACAATGAACTGGACGGAGGTAAGGGTCAGAGCCAAACCAGATTGCAGGCTATCAGACTGCCCATTATGCAAAGCACCAAAGGAGAGAATTAATGAACATCAAACTGTGCTAAATCCCATGCATCAAGCAAATCAGCAGGGACATAAGGGAAATCCAGTAGGTTACACAATGCAAAAGGATCAGTAACAACAGGAACAGCAGATGGAACGGAGGATGGGGAAGTAAGAAGCAAATCATCAAGGCTAGTGTAAGGGTACCCTGATTCTCCTGCCAAAACAGTTACAACAATGATCAAACCTCATCCATTAGCAGAGATGAATTTTCGCAATGCCCCCCATCTCCACCATGATTCCAGGGCCGTGCGATTATTCCTCTCTATCCCGGGAAATTACCTATACTGGGGTTGTATGCTCTATAGGGCAGCGCTCGCTAGACAGGGAAGAATCTGTTCAAGTGTCATACACTGTCACTACTTTTCATCCAACCACATGCAATCTTTCTCACAACCAGCTCGTACAACTCATGAGATCCAAAATCAACCACCCCCTGAGAGACCCAGGGTTCCGTTTAAATAGAGGTGTCAATCGGCTAATCACGAATACAGGTGTCTGTGCTGCCATTGGCCAGCCAGATTACGAACTACTGCCATCACACATAAGTGGCCACATAGGATGACCCTGATCCTAAACTAACTGTTAACTAAAAGACAAACTTAACTTAATATGGTTTAGCTGTGACAGCTCATGCTAGCGTAGAAACATCATGGCTCATGCAGCTCCATCCGCGAATCATTCATCCAGATCATTCATCCAACCCAAAAGCAAGGTAGGGAGGAATCCAACCTTCACAGCTCTAATATTCAACTCTAGTTTTTTTGTTTTTTTTTAATAATATTTTTTAGTTTTCTTCACACATTCAATGTAAATGTTACAATACTTTGACATATTCATTATGATAGAACCATCAAACAATCAATGGTTTATCCAATTTTCGAAACGCTCAGCAGTTCGACCTTTTGGTTTTATAGTGAGCAAGTTTCAAATTACCAATAAATATTTATATTTATATTAATAGCTAATAAGATGTTTTTTGCATAACATATATTTCCAATGAAAATGAACATGTTCTCAGAAGTTGTCCCTAATAATGTAGAGCAATGCACAACCCTAATTCTTTTTGCCTGAGTACTAATGTGCAACTACGAGGTACTTGCTAAAAAACAAGTGTTGACATGTTGTTGAATCAAGCGTAAAATATGGTGTCTCTTGACACTCCACCTAATACAACATTTACGAGTGTGGGCCACACTAATTAGCTCAGACCACTTTTGAGGGCTTAGTGTGGGCCACTCTCATTTGACACCCACACTAATTTAGGATGAAAGGAAAAAGAAATCATCCCATTTCTTTATGCAGAGGAAGAACCCCGTGTCGGGTGCCCCTTGAATTTTATGCCTTATGGCCTCGGGCTACTGCCCTCTGCTCTAGGCATAAAATTCAAAGAGCGCCCGACACGAGGGCGTTCATCTATACATACTGCACTGAAAAGAGGAACAAAAACCAAGCATAAAAATAGGTTCCAGTAAGTAAACAAGCGGCTCGTCGCGTAATGGCTCCTCCTTATGGTGACTACCTATTAGAATATTTTGATGATATATGTTGGTAGCAAGGAATGTAATTAGATAATTTAAAAACAATAAATACAGATTTATGGTCTGTCCAGTATGCTTCTATAATGCCAGATATGCAGAGTTGGTGAGGTGCATTTGTCCAAACATGGTCTAGTTGAGATCCATAGATAGTAGTACTAATTGAGGATTGGAGTTGCATGTGAAAAGAAGACATGAATTTTTGTAATTGATTTGTTGTTACGGTATTATTTTGTAAAAGATCTACATTAAAATCTCCTATTATTATGGTTGGACATGTATGTGGAATATTATCAATGAGCTTTTTGAGAGAAGACAAGAAAATACTTAATTGTAGTGTTGGAGGTTTATAGACCGCAATTATATGAATTGCTTTCCTGGTATTCAAATTAAATGTTGCAGCTATGTATTCAGCACACCTTCATTTGATAGTATTTGATTTGATGCTAATGACATAGTATGGTCGTATATTACAAGTGTTCCATGGCTTGCATGAACCGCTAGATAAGAATACATTGTAGTATTAAGGAACAATTCAATGTTTGGATTTGTTGGATTGAAGTGAGTTTCATTGAAGCACATTATATGAGATTGTTGTATATTAAAGTCGGGAAAAACATCCTCCTTGTGTAACGACAATGATCTAGTGTTTAAAGATTGCACAATGACATGAGATTCTCTATAATATTTGAGAATGGGAATTATTCGCTTCCAACGTGCACTAGTGCGAAACCGTTTCATTTCGTCGGCAACGCCATTATCAACATGCAAATTGTTTGATTGCAAAGGTGTGATAAGATATATATATATTTTTTGTCGAATGCGAGAAAGTGTCGTGTATGTTAGACCATGTTTATTTACACCCTTACAGTCGAACGCTAAATAATCCAAAGTTAATCCTTGGGAACGATGGATAGTTCGAGCGGAAGCCAATTGAATTGGAAATTGGGTTCTGGTAATGATATGTTTCGTATTAGATCATATTTGTATTTCTTTTGAAACTGGTTGGATTGGCATCCACAACGAACAATTTGGTATGTTTTTCATATTCTCTTGATTATATAGATATTTATTTTTTGCCCGCGTAGCAATTCCCGATTTCGGATTATTAAATTGGATCCATATTAAAATAGTTGAATTTGACAAAACAGAGAAATGTTTAAAAATTCCATCGGCTCCGTTTACAAGTCCATCATGTGTAGCATAATTTCCTACGTACAATTCTATTAACATATCTTTCTTAGCATGAATCGTCGTATGCAAACCTGCTGTGGCATTGGCATTATCGAGCAACTTGAAATTAGAAGGCCATGTATCATGATGTTTATCAACAGCTTGAAATATATAGATTTGTCCGATTGTTTGTTTGAATATTCTTTCATTGTGCCTTAACATTTCTATGTGGAAATGTAGGATCGTTAGGTGGTGGACGACAATACTGATTGTTAATAATATGTATATCATCTTTGCATTTGTGTGGCTGTTCTTAACCGATTCAATATATCTATGAATTGGGTATCCGATTGACGCATAACTTGGTTTAGCTCATAATATGTAATAAAATCATGCCAAAATTTTTGAGCTAATGAAGCTGGTCCTTCATTTATTTTCTTAAAAACCCAAGAATCTCTCACAGGTGGTGCTTGATAAAAATCTCTAGTAATTATGACATCTAGGTTTCCGAAAAAATGATAGTGTATGCGTTTGATTGACCTTAATCTCATGTCTGAAGTTGGTCAAACGATTTTGCCAATGTATCTAATCGTTCTGATCCAAGAGATGGTAACTCTTTACAATTTAGCGGAATACTAAGTCCTGAGTGCATTGTTGTTCCATCTATATTGAATGCGGCTTTTCTTGTATATGCCATTAAAATTGATTTTCGTTTCAATGGATCAGCTTTCGGATGTCTATTATATATTCTAAGTAAACCTTGGATAAGTAGCAATAAAGTGAATGTCTTCCCAGTGCCTGTTCCTCATGTCAAAAATAAATGTATTGGTACTTCATGGGATATATGTTTTCTGTGCATACAATCATCAAAAATAGCATGTTGTTCTTGATTGAGTTTACGTAATTGTCCATAGAACTCACAATTTGGAATAATGTTGTCTAATGTATTACATGTATTAGCCTCGGGTATTGTCGAATCGTTGTTTTGGGGTTTGCAATGAAATTTTGTATTTATATCATATAGTTCAATTTGTGCAAAGTTTGTGAATGGATGAATTGGACCACTATCGTCAACATCTGCAAATGTGTCCATCCATATATGTTATTATGTTTTGCTAATTCATGAGCTTTTGATTCTAAATGTGTCCAATCCGTTAGGTTATCTTCCACAAAAGTAAATATAATTTTCTTCCGAGTAAGTAATATAGATGATTTATGAGCAAGATATGCATCATGCCAAGTTGCATGGTTATGTTTTTGTGATTCTTTAGTGTTTTGAAACGGATGAAATAATAGTAATTGTTCTCGACAAAAAAATTCAAGATCACGGTGCTCATTATAGTGGACGTATCGAATGATATGTGATTTTTTGCGACGAGTCTTTTTGTTTCCTAAGTTGTGATCGGCAATAAATTATGCCAAAGCTACGTTCTGCATTGTATTTGGACGATCAATATATTTATCAATAGGAGATGCACATTTAATATCAGTAGAATTAAGTGGAAGTTTTTGTAGTATTTTATCGGGTTTTAATACAAATGCACATTATTGTGATGGGGATGTATTTATGAATCTAAAAGTTCGAGATGCATGATAAAGGGGTATTGACAACACAATGCATGCTGCTAATTGAGCTGACATATGTTGAGCATTCAAAAATGCATTACCCATCTTACGAATTCTTACATTAGCATCAACTTGATCATTGACACATTTATTTATTATAATTCGAAATTCGTTTATAATAGTTTTGTCCACTTTTGTTAGCTAAGATGTACAATAACTTGCTGCAGCATATGGATTGAGTATAAATTGTGTGTCACTATTGGCTTACCAAAGATTGCCCGCCTGATTACTAAAAGCATTTGTACGAATATCTTTACATGCTATTTTTAAAAATATTGTTGGTTTTTTCAATCGACCCCGCAAAATTCTTATATATGTGTCCATTTCTAAATTAAATAACGCAATAAATTCGTCGAATGAAATATTTGTATTAGCATCCATTTTATTTAGTGTATCAAATATATCGTTTGCTATTTTTGCATATCGTCTTGTAATATTGTTATCCAAGTCGTGTTGAAAAGGTTCTAAAATCACAGTTGAATGCATGGTAGGTAATGGATAATGAAAACGACATACCGCTTGATTTTTTTTCCTACAAGTTCGTTTGTGTCGATGTATTTGAGCTTCGCGTAAAGTAAGTGCAAGAAGATCATGTCACATGTAATATAATTTTTTATGAAGGTTGTGATTTCGTCATTACTATTTTTGCCATAGATTGGTGCATTTGCTATCCATAACATACCGTGGTCATGTTCACCTCCTCTGCTTTGAAATTCAGTGACAAAAAAGTAGTCTTGTACGAGACCAAAAATACTTGGATCTTTTTTACATAAATCTCTAAATGCTCCCATTCTGTGATCGTAGTAACGTGCACAAGTAACGAGATCTAATCGAATCAATTCAGCGACATGTTTAGGTTCTAAATGATCTATGCTATTAGGAATTTCTAGTCTTTCGTGATTGAGTATATGTAAAGCTTTTAATAATGGTTGCCATTTGTTTTCTGCGCTTGTGAATATGACAAAAAATGTAGGCGGTCCTAATTGTCGAATCATTGCGAAAGCATCTTTGCGTAACCGAGCCAAATAATTAGGTGATGTTCGTAGTTTTTCTAAATCTCTATAAGGTAGTGGCATCTAGAAGTGTGCGTTGCCTTTATCTGTCCCCTATTTTTGATGAATGAAGTCACTGCTTTCATCCCAGTACTTTGCACTTTTGCAATGTGCACCTTTGCAATGGAGGCAATTCAAGGTTAATTATTGTTTTGGATTAGGTACAGCCTAGAGTGTTTTGGGAGTACGAGGGGCTTAATTAATGGTGGGTTAGTGAAGCTAACTACACAGCCACCTAGTGATTCTCATTTCAAATTCCCCATTCGTTTTTTAAAGTGGAGGCGGGTATTTCGGGACAATGGCCGGTTAATACAGCGGCCAAGCATGAATGCAAATGGGATGCATGGCTCACTTTAGATACTGCTACGGTGCACACTTTTATCATGCTTCAGTTTACGGGAGAATGGGAAATGAAGGAGCCGTCGAGTCTTCCAGCTCTCTCCACGAGGTCGGCTAGTTTAGGGTTCTGGGATGGCCATGTCTTAGAAGATGTAGGTCAACTCAGGTGCCAGGGCAGACTTAGGGGTCCTACTTCTCCGTGTATGGTTAGATTTTGCAGAGGTCATCATCCATGCAGGGAAAGCTATGGGTCCTTCCATCGATAGGTGCGTCGAATTCCGCGTTGGGAGGCACGTACTTATGGGCCCACACATGGCCTGGTTTTGGTAATTCTTTGATAAAGGTGTAGGTGCACACCTTGTGCATTTAAGCACCTGTAAGCACATATCAGGGATGAATATATGGCATTACAGGAGGGACCTACTGAGCAGAAGTGGGATAATATGTAGTTTGACTTTGATAATTCATATATAATATATCCGTGATTGGAAAATTATGTGCTTTGCACAAGTTATTGTTGCTTCATTTGCTATTCTGCTCATGTAATTTTTGAGACACTGCACCCTTTGAGCAGTGCACACTGCTTAAATGCACACTTATAGATGCCACTACCTTAACCCAAATCTGAATGCAATAATTTATCTAAATTAGGTTTGTTAGTTAGTTCTTGTGCTTTTAATTGTCTACCTTGAAGTTTGGCTTTCCGAATGCGTATCCAAGATGATGACGTAACTGCATATATTATTACTTTAATTGCTTTGAAAAATAGGTTAGGAATGTGAGCGGCGAAATTGTGGTATTTATGCAAGAGTTCCCATTTTGCTATTGCTTGATAAGATAATTTCGAACAATTAGATTTTTGACGAGAAAAACCAAAAAATAGAGTTGGAAAATTTAATTCTTTGCTATAGGTGTCGTAGAAAAGACCCAATGGTTTGAAATCTTTGACTAGGTGCGACAGTCAAAATATCATCTTCAAATATTTGAATTTGTTCAGAATTTAGGATATTTTGAACTAATGTATCGGTTACTACAATTTCTTCTACTTCTTCGAAATTGTCTGTGGAATGTTCTTGAAAGTCTATTGGAAGATCGCAATCGTCTGTTGATAGTTGTTCTTGTGTTTGTTGAGATGTGGCAAATAGACTTGACCATTGTGGACGAATAGTGACATGATTTTCTATGTATAATGGTGTATTGACGAGATCATACAAAGCACCCATGATAGAGTTAGGACGAACATTGCCTGATAAGTACGAAGATTTGTATTCGAGACGACGTTTTAGAAGCAAACCAATTGTAGCCTCGTCATGCGGTAGACGAGGTAAAACCATTTGTGTTTGATTTACATTAGATGGAACATTAATTATACTACCATAGAGTCCGTACTGTCCATACCCTTGTAATTGATATATTTGTGCAAAAGCAATACGCGGTGCTATTAGTCTTTCTTCTAACTGGCTTAATTTATGAACAAAATCTATCGATTTATTGAGTGATATTTGACTTGGTACTTGGTATTTAGGAATTTCATCCTTAGCTAGTAGTAATTTACAACTTCGACATATAAATATTTGTTCGTTTGTATTATTTGTAATATCAATTTTTTCAGAATTATAAATATTAAGTTTTTCTTTGAATTTTTTTGTAAGTTTGGATATTTGGTTTTTGAAACATAATCTATGACAACATATGCATGGATGTATTGGAATATCAAGCAATTTTTCAGTATATTGGTATTTATGATTATCTGATGAGTTCGAACTAATTTCTTTTTCAACATTTGAGATTGAATTTGGAGTGGAGGCAGAGTTCTCGTAACTTGGTTGTACAGTGTTTGGCATATTGTCAAGTTGTGTTATTGAACTATCAATATGTTTTGCAGCATTTCGTCGTTTTTGGATGATATACTTTAGGTGAGAGTAGATTTGAGAGAACGATAGTTGTAAATTCATTTGTTGTATTGCAAAAATTTCTGCTATGTGTTTGAGAGTGGAAGAAGGATAATTTTCCATTAAATTAAACATGATATTGTCATGAATAGATAAAACGTATTGATTTAGTATGAACGTTCATACATTCATCATTGTCTATAGATAATTGGAAATTAGTGGTTGTCACATGGTTTGCAATGTTTAGAGGAACTTCTAAACAATTGCGATTACAGTTTTGATGGGTGTCATTTTGAGTATGTGTTGGGATCACTATTGACATATCCTCACATATGGGACTCGATGTTGAGAGACGAGAGATGATCGGCTCGTAATAACCACTTTCACTTGACAAAGTAGGAGAAGTAGAGAAAAGTATTTGAAGTGGGGTTTGTGAAACAAACTCATCGCCTGCTGATAACATAATTGTTTTTGTTGTATTTGACCAAACTAATATTCGTCTTTGCAAATAATTTGCCAAACATAATATAGCGCGATTGTCACCTTCTAGACCCCCATTTTCAACACTCAAAACCATTCTCTCAATATATTCTTGGAAAGTATGGACGTCATGTAATTCAAAAAGGATTTCTGGAGAAAAATGTATTTGAGCCATCTCCAACATATCGTTATTTGAGGTTTGATAATTTTGTAACAAATAAGTCATGTTTTGTTGTCGCAACTCTTTGGATGCATACGCATACTCCAATAAAAATGCAATAGAGTCGAACAAACAATCACCGACGACATATGGATAATTTTTTACTCGTTCGAGATTTTTAGAATGTAAGACAAAATCTATATCCATGTTAAAAAACTGATTTGAGTATATAATATGTATCTGAGTAATAAATGATTACAAGTTTTTTCTTATTATGATTTATCAATTTTAGTTAGATTTGATACATTATATAGTATAAATGATATTGCATAAAAAATAGGTGGTGAAAATATACATTATTAATAATAAGATATCAAAATACAGCTTATCATGAGTCAGAATTATATATTATATTATATTATATAAAGATATATGATAAATAATAATGAAAACCTTAAGAGTATATAAATTTTAAAGGGGGTAGGGTCCTCATCCGTTCCGGTGCAATTCATCTCTACGCCAGAGCTGGAGGAAGTGGAGTTCAGCCCTGACCACCTCGAAGAGCAAATATCTATGAACAAGGATCTCTCTCCCCCTCATCAAGTTGGACATCCCGGATCTGCACATAAAATCACAGGGGCGGGTGCTATTCTGTGAGCCCGGAGGCGTGAGCCTGTGAGCCCAGGAAACCGTGAGCCCAGCACGGGCTCACGCCACGTCAGCATGCATACAGGGCCTATTTCCGCAGGTGTCACCTATTACCGCGGGTTGATCAGCCATTTGCAGGGAATGCAGACTGGTTGTGTTACATCCATTGTATCCATCCTTACTATCCATTGCATCCATTTAGACGTTATAAACATACCAAGCCCCTGCATTGAAATGTGGCTACGTCGTGAGCAGGTGCACACTCATATCATCCAAAGCGGATCCTTGCGAAATCTTTTCTTACTCACCACCCTATGTGCAGGACCATCATGGATGCTCACCAGAATTGAGAATGCATGAATGATCTTTGATCACGTGGACTTTAACGTGATGGATTTACCAAGCATTCTTCTAGCAGGCATGGTTTGGAGACCAACGAGCAAATGATGCGAGAATGCTCTACCCGAACCAAAGATGTTTGTTTGTTTTTGCAATGCTAACAAGCCTGTGAGCTCCGCAAAACACTAAATAGATTGAAGGAACAATCCGGGCAGTCCATGCAACCCCCATCTCCAACGATAGTCTGTTCCCATGAATTTGCATCTCACGCACACATTGCAAACAGGACAACAGGGACACACAACCATCCCATTTCCAAATTGGCCCCGAATAAAAGCAAAAGAAAACTTCATATCAAGTGTCACAGTCATCAGAATCAGTATCGACCTCCTGTGCTATGTCATCCACAAAGATTCCGGCCCCAACACCACGTCTTCTACCACTGCCGTCGATTGTTGGACTGCGAGTGCCATGAACGGACATGCTTGCTGCGAGTGCCTCCGCATAGACAGGTAGCACGTAAGACTGAGGAGGACTTGAAAGAAGTCTAAAAATGTGTGATAGCCCTGGAGGGTCAATGGAAGCACGCGGACTCCTGCACAAGTCGACAAAAACCCATTTTGAACACAATGATGCAATGCACAAGTCCAGCGAAGAGAATGTCTCCCATGTGCACTTCGCCTTAAGAACAGTGATTCTGGGTATTGAAACAACAATGCAAGCATCCACAGGTTGAACTTACTCACAGGCAAAGTCGGAGTCCAGCTCCTTGTCGGAAGTCTCCCATGTATCAATATCAGCGGGTAGGGGCTTCGGAAGGACTTGAGAAGTGTGTCCACCCAAACCCATCAGGAGGTTCTTATAAATCTCGGCATCCCCTTCAATCCCAAAGAGATGTCGCGCACTGGCCTTGTGACGTGGTACGAGGCACCTACAGTGGAATACAATGAAGGAAACAGACATTGAAGACACATTTGGAACGGTGGGAAGAACTGAAAGTGTAAGCTCAAACAAACCTCATGAAATGTGAATGTTAAAGAGACGAACCTGTGCCCATTGACAAATCCAGAACTCTGGCGTCTGTGTAGGTGCAGCACTCCACAATCGTCTGAATGAAAGCCGGGCTCCTCTCCCTGGCCCCTCTCCAAGGAACCCCATTCCCCCTTTGCAAGCACACGTTGATATCCACGTAGTTGTGGTGCATGTCATCCGTGGGAGGATCTATCCTCTCGTCTATGAACTTGCCCCCATGAGTATGGCGAACTCCCTAATGACGGCTAGAGTCGTAGATGGATGCACTCGGACGAGACAAACAGCTTCAAACAAACGAGTCTGCGAACATGACATACACAAGGAACTAAGAAGCTTGAAAACCAGGCCCCTACATATTCATTTGAGCGACTTATGCAACTCCATCCGAGAACCACCAAGAAGAGGAATGAGAAGGCAGATTTACCATCTCTCCGGGACGATCCCCCTTCGTCAAGTACATGTTGTTAACACAATTCCATGTCTTCACGACCCTCATACCGGAGGCTTTCAAATAGCTGGCAAGTGCACGGCGACAACGAAGGTCGATGGACTGGATGAGCACCAAAACACCTGCATCGGACAGAAAGAAATTGCAAAAGGAGAAAATCCACCGCCAGTAGCGCTCATCAAAAGCATTCCAACCTGGACAAGCACCCGATGGAAGGACATCCGGGACTGGCAACCCATCAGGGATGTCCAAGATGATGAGTTCGGCTGCATATGGCTTCTCCTTCCCGTTGACCCAGGATTTGGTCATTTTAGCCTGCAAACAAGCATGCGATGGAATGCTCAAGAGGATTGAAACGATCCATGCCCACAACAGACAAGAAGCAAAAGACAACACGTACCGTGCCGAGGAACTCCACAATCCTCTCCCACACTGGTGATGGTTGAGTGCAGCTACGGCGTGAGCCTAGCCGCGTGAGCCCAGGAGCTCGGCTCACGCTTTGCCCTCTAAGTGTGAGCCCAGGGGTTTAGTGGAGGAAAAAGCAGGCCCCATACCCGAGTCCTCTGTTTAGAGAGGGTCCTATTGTCGTGGAAGCAGTTATAGCGCTTAAAAAAAGAGGTATAGAAAGAATGGAATGGTCATTGTGAAACTTACTGAGGTTTTCTTATTGAAGAAGAGGTGAAAAAAAAAGGTTGGGTGAGTCATCATGAATCTTACTTAGGGATTCTTGCATGAACAAGAGGCAAGAAAAGTTTGGATGCTCATTGTCAAGCTATCTGTCGTTTCCAGTATTTCATCCATGGTGGATGGATGATGGATGGATGAAATATTGAAGGAGAGGTTAAAAATAATGAGGATGGGCAAGAACAGGCCCCAAAATATGACCCCTCATTGTGAAACAGACAATGGTTTTTGTTAATATAGATGAGGTGAAAATTAAACAGGTGGCCATCTTCAAGCTTATTTAGGCTTTGTTTGTGAAGATGTGTAACAAAATGAGCGGTTTATTGTGGAACTTGTTCATGTTTGTGTTATTGAGGATGAGGTGAAAAAAAAAAACATGGTCATTGTGATTGCTTATTTAGGGTGTCTTTGTGAAGAAGAGGTAAATAAAACATTGAGCTATCCTTGTGAAACTTGTTTAGGATTCTGTTATTGAAGAAGAGGTGAAAAAAAAAATTAAGCTCTATCATTGTCAAACTTGTTCAGGTTTCTGTTATTGAAGAAGAGGTGAAAAAAGAAATCAGATGGTCATTATGAATGTTTATTTAGGGTTTGTTTGTGAAGAAGAGGTGAAAAAATTGAGCTCTCATTCTCAAATTTGTTAAGGTTTATGTTATTGAAGAAGAGGTGAAAAAAATATTAGATGGTCATCATGAATGCTTATTTATGGTTTGTTTGTGAAGAAGAGGTGAAAAAAAAAGTTGAGCTCTATCATTGTCAAACTTCTTCAGGTTTCTGTTATTGAAGAAAAGGTGAAAAAAAAACCAGATGGTCATCATGAATGCTTATTTAGGGAATAAATTAGGGATTGTTTGTGAAGAAACTTGAGCTCTACCATTGTCAAACTTCTTCAGGTTTCTGTTATTGAAAAAGAGGTGAAAAAAATATTAGATGGTCATCATGAATGCTTATTTAAGGTTTGTTTGTGAAGAAGAGGTGAAAAAAATTGAGCTCTATCATTGTCAATCTTGTTCAGGTTTCTGTTAATGAAAAAGAGGTGAATAAAAATCAGATGTCATCATGAATAAATTAGGGTTTGTTTGTGAAGAAGAGGTGAAAAAAAAACTTGAGCTCTATCATTGTCAAACTTCTTCAGGTTTCTGTTATTGAAGAAGAGGTGAAAAAAAATCATATGGTCATCATGAATGCTTATTTAGGGTTTGTTTGTATAGAGGACGTGGAAAACAAATGAGCTGTCATTGTGAAACTTGTTCAGGTGCCTGTTATTCAAGAAGAAGTGGAAAAAAAAACGGATGGTCATCATGAAGCTCATTTATGCAATGCTTCTGTAGAGGCCGTGAAAAAATAAAATGAGCTTTCATACTGACACTTGTCCATGTTTGGCAGGCCCTCGAACAAAAATGGTTTTTTTTTTTTTTTGCCCTTGGCCCGGGGCAATATTGGGGGTGGGGGCAGAAGTGGTATGCGTTGACGCACTCAATTTTAGAGGCTCGTTAACCAAACCCGATGAAAAAATAAACTACCTTTCATGACGAGACATCGCCTGCTTGTCTAGATTTAAGAACTGTGTATACATGTTCTACAAACAAGGCAGCCCTTTCCGACATTGCGAAAAATCGCAACATATGCAACACTACTCGATATTGCCAATGTCTCACTGCAAAAGTGTCTGTACCTCACCAGGACCTAGTGTCGCCTGGTGAATGATTTGGTCTCTTTTGGGATCACAATACATCATGCACAAAAAGATGTAGTAAAGATGCTTGCAGGGAACCCATTTCCCTCTCTTTCCTAGAGCAGACGAAAGCCGACGTCCTCCAACTTGCCAATCTCCAGTTCGTCAATGATCATCCTGAAATCATGATCATGAAAAAATTGATGTGTTGACGCACTCAGTTCTCGGGGGGGGGGGGGGGGGGGGTTTCCCCCAAAACCCGCCGGGTACCCGGGGTGAAAAT
The DNA here is from genome assembly GCA_030704615.1 of Takakia lepidozioides. Classification (NCBI taxonomy): domain Eukaryota; kingdom Viridiplantae; phylum Streptophyta; class Takakiopsida; order Takakiales; family Takakiaceae; genus Takakia; species Takakia lepidozioides. Next base: position 21,661,450 of record CM060734.1, on the reverse strand, counting down.
CCGGACCCGCACCTCTCGTCGATGATCATCCTGAAATCATGATCATGAAGAAATTGAGTGCGTTGACGCACTCAGTTCTCCCGGGGGGGGGAGGGAACCAAAAAAATAAAAAAAAAATAAAAAAAATGGGTATCATACAATCTGTCACGATGAGATGTCGCCGGGAGTTGGCAAGCTACTTGAAAGCCTCGGGGATGCGGATTATCAAGACATGGAACTGTGTCAACAGCCTATATCTGGATTGCCCAGGGCAGAAGGTGGGTTTCAAATACTTTGTTTTTATGCCTTCTCTGTTGAAGTTCCACTGTACTGATTGTTATGAAGTCATGTTGTTTGCACTGCCTGAATTGAGTGCTTCAGCGCACTCAGTTATGGCGGTGCATGAGCAATGACTCTGAACCAATTCCATCCAGAATGGGTCTGCACTCCCACCCAGATGTGCTATGAAACATTCCTCACTAATTATTGTCCTCTTCATCGCAGACCCGTCTATTTGAGGCCGTGTGTCTCGTGAGGGTACATCCACTGTTGACTCCCACCACAGTGGTGGAGTTCGAGCTTCATGGGGGAGGATGTTTCATAAACGAGAGGTTCGATCCTATCGTCGACGACATGCACTACAACTATGTCGACTCCAACGTATGTTTGCGAAAGCCAAATGGAACTCCTTGGAGAGGGGCCCGTGAAAAAAGCCCGGCTTTTATCCAAACGATCATTGAGAGTTGTTCTCGGCCAGGGGCCCGCATCATAGATCTCACTCTCGGCACAGGTTTCTCTTCTTGCCTTTGCCATCGATTTATTTTCTTCTGCACCTTCTTTACTCAATATTCTAAAACTCTAATTCCTTCAATCTGTCTCTTGCAGGCGTTTTTTACCATGTTTGCAAGGCAGGTGGCAGACACTTGTTTGGTATGGAAGGAGATGCAGATATTTTCACTGGCCTCTTTGCCGAGTTGCAAGGGGGCGCGTCTACCTCCAATGTCAAGGATGTCACTGCGCAAATTGATATCCTCGACAGAGACGACAAGGACCTGGACAATGACTTTTCATGTGAGTAAGTTCATTTTCTGTCTATTTGATCCCTGTGTATATGCTCTGTCACGTCCCCTTCTGTTGTCTGATTGTTACCCAAATGGTGCATTTCTGATTGCAGGAATGTGAACGCACTCCTGTGGCCCCTGTTTTCCATATACTTGAGGGACTTGTCTTGGAGCCCACTCCTAATTATGTCATTCCCGATTACGCAAAAGGCATTGCTCGTGTGCAAGCAAAAATATGTTGGCTAATTGGGCATGGAGAGTAAGGCATCCTTGAAGGTACCTGAGATAAGCATAGAACATCTATAGGGCTTATGAATGCTGAAATTTTGAGCTAGGCCTCGGTAAGACAGCTTGCTGGAGTAGACGTGTACACCTAATACATGATCCGGTCAATGCACATTACTCTTGTTTGCCGGTCCCCTGTAGCCGATGCCTTATGTCAGATTTAGATACCTTACGATAAGAATGAGTTCCATTTCTTTGGCTCAAATGTTTCTATGTTTCTCCTGGTTATGGCTTTGCTCTTTATAGCACCATAAAAAAATACCCAATTATGATATGCTGCTGGTAGATGTTTTGTCTGAATATAACCAGGTGGTAAACCCCTGCCAGACTTCATTACCTAAGTCTCAATACTTGCCCCCTTTGGTTTTGTACACATGTTTTACCCAAAACAAGGGGTGGGTAAACACTAAAAGGTTGATATAAGATTTCCTGATTGTTACTTTATGACAATCATTAGGGCGACTATCTCTTGTTCCCTAAGCTTTCTCCCCTACCCTTGCATTGGAGTTCCAGGAAGACGCTCAGGCACCTCCGCGCAAAGGTCTTCATAGATGATAGTGCAGCAGTTTCAGGTTGTAGCAGTACTTCTAGCAGTTCAACAGATTCAAGTGGTAGCAGTAGCAGTGTTGACACCACCTACGGATGTACTTGAGGGCATTCATTTATGGAACATGAGGGGACACACTCTCCGTTTTCCGTTGCACCACCATTTCTCTTCCCACCATCCGTTGTAATGAGCACGGACTACAATGAAATTCACATCCCTGAATTGAAACATTCTCTCCCCCGCGTCCTGCGAATTTGAAAGTGTTTTTCTTCTAAACATTGCTCTCCAATTCAACCGTGTGCATTCAATAAAACTTTTCAACAGAGATGAATATGTGCATAGTCCAGTAGACAGTCATTCGACATATGCCCTCACACCAATATTTGGTTGGATGGATGAAGGATGAATGTTTTTGGATGGATAAACCCCGATTGGATGTACACTGTGGATGAATGTTGCATGCATGGATGGTCCCATGGATGATGTCAGTGCGCAGTATCATGCACAGGGGCGGGATGGCGAGGTTCACTGTCGGGGTTGAGGTGGGTCCCTAAGGCTGACAAGGGTTAGGGTTTCTGTTTGGGGTTGCAGGGTTAATATGGATGAAGACGTGTTTCTGCGGTAATGGATCCTCTTCCACGGAAATAGACGCCGCATCTTTCCCAAAATCATGCCACGTGTCCTGGGCTCACGCCAGGCTCCTGGGCTCACGTGGCTAGGCTCACACTCTAGCATCCCCCGTGCGAGCCCTAGCCCTGTCGTTGGCTGGTGGAGATGACTGTCCACCAAATACAATTGACTACCCTTCCTTTGGCTGATAAGGAGGTAACTTCTCAAGCATAGGAGATCCCCGTCGTTTCTTCTCCGCCATCTGTATTGCATAGTCCTCAGCCATGTCAAAAGGTTCCTCCATAGAACCAGTAGTATCAGAATCATCGTCCCCCCGGTTTCCTTTCGGTACTCTGACCTTCTGTGGCGTCTCATGAATCCTGCGGGGCATACAGTGTTTGCCCACCATGTCTGGAAGGTTAAACTTTAAAACTTGCATCAATCTCTTGCGAGTAAAATTAGTGTACTCCCGCAGCTCTTTGTCTGTATAGGTGAGGGATGTGCCAATGACATTAGAACAGTGTAACCATTTCCTGGCTTCATGTCCTTTAGAAAAAATGTGGTCAAGACCCAAGTTTTCTTTGGCTAAGTTGTCCAAAGCAAAATTGAACCAAGAACGAAGTTGGGGATCCTTCTGCAGCATGATCTTCACATCATACAGATATGTATGGGATGGAATTGAAGGTATCACCCAATGATCCTCAGACTTGGAACAAGTCTGAAATCGCATCTGCATCTTTTGCTGCTCAACATGATAACGTGAAATGAAACAAGCAACATAGTATAGTCCACAACCCATGACCAAACTAGGTACCTCCTTGGTCTTGGTGTAGATGTACCCATGAACAATCTGAAAGGCAATTAATTCTTTCAGCATGGTGCCTGCCTCAGACCAGTACCTCGCAAAATGGTGATCTTCAATGGGTCGGTTAGTCAGAAGAACCTTAGTCCGAGTTGCCACTGGCAACCAAATGCGCATGATCTGGTAATAATCTGCCAAAGACTCTGGAGGACTGAATTGTTTCCAAGCCAAATCCATAACAATGGGAATTTGGTTGAAGGGCATAATCATAGCCCGATTGTACTCAAGTGCAGCAGGAATCTTAGGTGGGTTAAAAGAATCATCCCCCCAAACCTCAGATTATTGCAGTGCCATGGTATGAACAGTGTCGACCTGCTGTGGTTGCTGTGATATTGGCACCACTGTCCCTCCTGTTGTTGGCAAGTCCTGCACCTCGTGTGATGAAGATTGGAAAATCAGAGTCCTGGCGTGCAGATAAGTAGCCATGAGTTGTTCCTCAGGAACAAAGGCCCTTTTGTCAATGTTGGAGCTCAAGTCATCCACTTGAGTCTGCAGCCCTTCCACATCCTCCTGCAACTCAGCTATCCGACTATAGACATTGTTTATAGTGGTTGTGGCAATGTTCTGCACCTGCAGCCTGAGATCATTCATCTCCTCTTGGATGAGCTTCTTTGGTGTCTTCCCTTCCACTGGTCCTTGTGTTAACCATTCCTGCAACAGATGATTATCCATGATGTCTTGTGTAGCACCACGGAGATCCTGCTCCTCCTTGAGTCTGTACATGTCCAACTGCTGCTGTAAAGCCTCCATGCGCTTCGCATGAGGTTCAACCAAAGCTACATAGGCAGCAGACAAATTATTGGATTCCTTCCAGGCCTTCTTAGTCACAGAAAGCTCATTCTTTCGTGTTGTGAGTGTTTGCTGCAACTCAAAGATATACATGTCCTTCTGAGCCTCAACCTGACTGTACTGTTGAAAGGTATCTTCATTGCGACAGCTATCACCCATTGTGATAGTTCGCAAGAAGAATGGCAAATTGAGAGTTTGCGTGAACTATAAGAAGTTGAATGCTTGTACAAAGAAAGATCCATTTCCTTTGCCATTCACAGAAGCTGTATTGGACACTGTGGCAAGCCATGAGATGTACTCATTCAAGGATGGCTTCAGTGGGTATAACCAAGTGCAAGTGGCGGAAGAAGACCATGCTTATGCATACAAAGTCATGTTTTTTGGACTTTGTAATGCACCAGCAACTTTCCAGATTAGAGTAATAAGTGAATCTTTCCATGAGTATTTGGATGATTTCATGCAAGTGTTTTTAGATGACTTCAGTGTATACAGCTCTAAGAATGAACACTTGTAGAAGTTGGAATTATGTTTGGCCAGATGCAGGATGAGAGGTCTTGGTCTGAATCCAGAAAAGTGTACTTTCTGTGTGAACTCAGGGGTACTACTGGGACACATTGTGTGTAAGAAGGGACTGCTTGTGGATCCTAGAAAGACAGAGGCTATTAAAGCCTCACCACCACCAAGTAACGTTAAGGGTCTAAGGAGGTTCCTTGGACAAACTACTTATTATAGAAGGTTTATCAGACGATATGCACAGATGGCAGCCCCATTGAGCAAGCTTTTGAAGAAGGATGCAATGTTTGCATGGACAGCTGAATGTCAGCAGGCATTTGAAGCACTTACATTGTCAGTAACAACTACACCTGTGCTGATTAACCCTCATTGGCATGTAGTATTTCATGTACACTGTGATGCCTCAGAAGAAGCATTGGGAGCTGTGTTAGCCCAAAATGTCACATGAAACATAGATTCACCTGTGTACTATGCTAGCAGATTGTTGAACAGTGCTGAGAGGAACTATAGCACAACTGAAAGAGAAGCTTTGGCAATGATTTATGCAGTCAAGAAATTCAGGCATTACCTATTGGGAATGAAGTTTATGTTTTATGTGGATCATCAAGCTTTGATTTATCTGGTGAACAAGCATTTGATAAGTGGCAGGATAGCAAGATGGATGATAATCTTGCACGAGTTTGAATTCGAAGTTGTTTACAAGCCTGGCCGTTTGCAACTTGTGGCAGATCACTTGTCACGGCTATCAACAGGAGAGCCCGCCACGGGAGTAGACGATCAGCTGCCTGATGCGAGTTTATTTTCAGTGGTTGCGGGTTAACGTCAGAAAAGTGGCCGGTAAGTGCAAAGACAGTTTGGAAATCAACCTTGGAGAAAATGCCACACGAACAGAGGAAGACGGTAAAGTGTTTGAATTCAAACACGTGGCCAATGGAGCAAAGCACTCCGTATTGCATGTACTGCAATATTAGCGGGCGCCATTATGCAAGAAGACAAACAGGGCCGTCAAAATACCTATCCGGTACGTCAGCCAAAACTAATTACGGGCTCATTAATGCATCTAGAGGGCAGGTAACGGAACCCTTTACGCGTCCGGCAAAGAGGGACCTTTGCCACATGTGCAGTCCTAGTGGGCATTCCAACTTGGAATGTGAACCGATGAGGGTAAAATTGAGAAATTACCCATTGAGGCAACGACCAATCAGAAATGTGAATTCTATGCAAGTGGGTCCATTCAAGAAACAAGAACAAGAACTTAAAAAAATTATGAGCGGAAGAGTAGGGGTTGCTCCGGATAACTAGTGTCTCGACAGGAGGGGCAATCAAAGCTATAGCTTTGTAGCTATGGCGGATATCACAGACTATACGCTAGTTTTACTTCTTACGCAGTGGCGCAAGGACGGACGGGTTGAGAGTACATTCTCTCTCACCTATTATTTGCAAGCCCCACAGGCTTACACTCACTTACCCGTTCCATTCTCTGCCAACCATACTTTCATGCTTTACGCCCTGCAAACTTTCCTACGACTATTCCAAACAAGGCCTTCTCGTTTGTCCAGGATGAAGAGAATTAGAGGGATGGAGGATCTCAGGATGAAGAGCACCACGATTTTACAGAAGCAGACAATTGCTACGCCACAGGCAGTGCAGCTGCTGAGGGAGCTGCGTTTGGAGGGGTTGCTACGCAAAGAGTGGTCTTTGTATCATAGGGGGTTGATGATCCAATTCATTCAAAACTTAGGACTTACCCAGGTGAAGGGAGTAGATATAGAGATTACTCCCCAGTACTTGCAACAACTGTTTGAGTTGCCATCTAGTCAGGTGAATGTGGATGAGCACAGGGCAAGATAGCAAATAGAGGATTTGTTCCAAGAAACGAGTTTCTTTAGGACCCAGGGATACACCTACACCAAGGCCAAGTACCCAGGGTTAAGGGAAGTTGGCCAAATATTGAACGTTCTGTTTGCCATGAAACAAAATCAACAATACCTTAGCAGATCTTTCACGGAGGAAAATTGCGTGCGTTGAAGCACGCAATTTTTGGCAAGTCTTTTACATGTGAAATATATCACTTTGAGTGCAGACGAAGAAAAGGAAAGGTGCTGCTCAGGTAGAGGACGAAGTGATTGAGCAGGAACTGGTGGTTGTTGAGGAGGAGGACGATGGCAGGCCATATGAAGACAGAGCAAAAGATCTGCTTTCCTTCTCCAAAGTGAATTCGACCCAAGTCATCAAGGCCATGGGCGTCCTTGGGGGAAAAATAATGATACCCCTATGCTGTTTGATCTCCATGCCCTTTGTTCAACCAGCTCTCATGAATGACATTCAAAAGATGGAACAAGATTTTTGCCATGGGTACATAGAGGGTCAATTTGTTTTTTACGTCTCCTTGGCGGACTCCGTTGGCAGAGAGGTGCTGGTGGACGAGTCCATTGTTGAAGGCTGGGATCCTATCTGGCGACAGATAAACGAGGAGTTTGAATCTATCATTTGCAAGAGGCTCATTACCCAGCCTTTCTCAGGCAAGATGTTTCATGTCTGGGATGGCAACCACCGATTGCTTGCCTAGAGGAACATGATCGAGAGATATCATAGCACCGAGGAGGAGTGGCACTACTCTGTGGCCTCAATGGTGCTGGATCCCAAGGGAAACATCACTGCACTGTTGACGACAATGCATGACGTTAACAAGTAAGTGTCTTCTTCACCTTTTATTGTCCGCATTTTTCCCATGACTGTCTGTTCGCTTTTAGCACTCACTGACGACATACCATTGTATGTGACAGGGGAACTGAAACCGCCCATGTGACAACGAACCTTCTTCACACACTATTCAAGATACAGAATATCGGCCAGATGCCCCTCAATTCATTCAAAAGCATCCTGAGTGCGGAGTCATTCAAGAAATGCTTGACATAAAAAATGTCAGATACCTGGTACAAGCTGACGAGGGAAACATTCATGGAGTACATATACACGGTAAGTATTTCATCGCTCTGGCCTTCCATTGTCTGTTGTGATTGTCAATAATAAGTGATCTCATTCCGGATTACGTTTTGCAGCAAGAAATAGCTGAAGCTGGAGAGAGAGGAAAAGCAGAGTACTATTTGAAAAACCCGGAGGGTATAAGAACGTCCAAGGGAGTGGTGGAAGCCATGAAGTTTACGATGAATGAGATACGGAAGAAGCTCATGAGCGCTTTCGTGAAGTAGCTGAGAATAGCTGACCCTGATTTTGGTCCCGAGTTCCTTAACCAGGTGAGGATCCACTGGAACAATAACACCAAACCGGAGATGACACAGGAAAAGCTTCACCGGTTGTCAACTGCAGCGGTTGAAGCAGACCAGAAAGTGAAATGGTTGGAGATTTGGAATTCCGACCCAACTGTCAAGGATACATACTGCTTCCCTAGGGGTGAAAGAGATAAGAACACTGGGCACATCAAACCCTTCAGCGACCAAGTTCTCGATACATGGTTGCACAAAGCCACCTATGGGAGCCAGGTACTTTTTAGGACTTTCTTTGCTTGAAATTTTGAGAATATCTTCCCACGCATGGACTCTAACCCATGCATATGTATCCCTGCAGATTGAAGCTTGTGCAAACAAGGTGATGGAGAAACAGCTTCATGATTACAAAATTACCATGACCATGCCCAAGGACACTCTGGAGGATTACTTGAGACAGTGGAAGGCCACTACTTGGAGCAACTGCTTTTTCAGAGAGTTTTCCCGAGATGGAGGCATCTCCCGCACAAATGACTTTGACCAGCAGTATGGAGCGGAGGGAGCCATGAAGAGGGTCTTATACAGGTTCGTTAATTTTGTTTTGTGTTTGAAAACTATCTTTGGCAATCAGTAGACAGGCAGCTTGTGGCCATGCAAAACTGTGTGCGCCAACGCACGCAATTTTGGAGGGTCACAAACTCAGGTGTGTTTTCCCCACCATCATGGATTTCATTGTTTCGTTGGCAGTTCTGAATGGAATATCTTTCTGCCGAGAATAGACTATCTTTCTGCATATGGAACCCTTTGTTTTGTCTTGTTTTTACATATGTTACTTGTGAGTGGATTTCGGTTGCCTCATGATCAAGTATGTGTGCACCCCAAAACTGTGTGCGTCGACGCACACATTTTGGGAGGGCCGCACTACATGCTTTTTTGCCTTCAATGTCTAAAAGTGTATCTCTTTTGTTTCGTAGGTATATCAAGAACGTGCTCATTCCGGGGAAAAACCTCAGTAAGTACCCTGCCTTCATCGACTTGTGGTCTGACCCCTCTAACAGTCAGACCATGTACACGGCTGCCATCCTCAGGGACTACGGATGCGGAGTCGTTGGCCCCTCTAACTAACAAGGAATTGCATGAGAGGAATTTGCGGAACCTCGCTAAGAAGGAACCCGCAGCCAACAAAACTCCTGCGAGAGGGAAGGGAAAGGGAAAGGGTACAAAAGGACAAAGGGAAGGAGAAGGCCACCCAAGGGGAGGCTGCGGGGGGTGAGGTAGCACAGACCCCAATTGCAAACAAAGAACGAAAATGCAAGGGGAAGTTTGAGCCATACGACGCAGTGGAGCACCCATCCAGAATCCAGCGAGAATGTAAATGCGAGCTTGTCAATGATTCATTCCTTGCCATGATGGAGAGCAGAAATCTGGTTACACTGGAGAACCCTCTTGAACTTGGGGCAAGCTGTGTGCATTCCTTGAGTCGGTAAGCCAATTCCCACTGTTTGTTGATGTTAATGTTTTCCATTTTGGAAAGTGATTTAATTTTTGCCTTCTGTCTGTTTTCAGGTTTCGAAGGGGCAGTGTTGGGTCAATGGTGCTCAGAAACCGTGGGGTGCCGACACGGTGATTGTGGACATTCCGGATGGGCTGCCAGTACCGGACATTCTACCCACAGGCACTTGCCCAACATGGAATGCATTTGATGAGAGGTACTGGCGGTGGGTCTTTTCATTTTGCAATTTTTTTTTATCGGATGCAGGGGTTCTTGTAATGATCCAGTCCGTCAATACGAAATGTCGACGGGAGCTTGCAAGCTACCTCAAGGCCTCGGGGATGAAAATCATCAAAACGTGGAATGGTGTGAACAGCCTGTACTTGACAAAGGGCGACTATCCCGGACAAATGGTAATCGACCTTCTCTTGCCTGCTTCATTTGAAGTTCAGTTTCACCCCTCCAGAAATGAGTGCATCAACACACTCAATTTTGGAGGTTTCAAGCACTGTTCTTTCCAGATGATTTTTTGGGCATTCACCAATATGTGCTTCATGTTGTCTTGTGTATAGACCCGCCTTTTTGAGGCCGTCTGCCTCGTGAGAGTGCACCCTGCTTCGACTCCCATAGCAGTGAAGGAGTTCAGGCTTCATGGGGGTTGTTTCATCAATGATGAGTTCGCTCCAGTGGTGGACGACATGCACTACAATTACGTGGATTCCAATGTGTGCTTGTGAAAGTCCAATTCCACACCATGGAGAGGGGCCAAGGAGAAGAGCCCAACATTTATTCAAACAATTGTGGAGACTTGTTCCCATCCGGGGGCGCGCATCGTGGACCTCACTCTTGGCACAGGTTTCACCTTGAACCTGCTGCGGTGTTTTCTTCTTGGTGCAAAATTTGTTACATCGTCCTAACAGTACTCTGTCTTGCAAGAGCTTCGTACCATGCTTGCAAGGCAGCGGGCAAGCATTTGTTTGGTATGGAAGGGGATGCGGACATTTTCAGTGACCTTCTCCATAACTTGGAAGCGCCAGCGCCTGCCGCCCAACAACAGGAGGGTATAGTGCATGTGGAAATCAACGAAGGGGACGACAAAGCCCTGGACACCAATTCCGCATGTGAGTAAGTTGATTTTCTGTTAGCATCCGATTTCTCCCACGAAAATGGCCCGCCCTTTCTCATTCATGGTAGCTAATGCAATTGTGGCACTTTGGGTGGCAGGATATTGGAAGCTATTCCTTTGGTCGACGTCTCTGTTCTTCACAGTGACTTGTGGTGCAGCCCTCCACGTTCATACATCCTACCCGACTACGCGGAGGCCATTGCTCATCAACAAAGTTTCATGTTATCTCCCCCATGTGCTCGGAAGCACCTCAGGCACCTCGGAGCTCGGGTTTACGTCGATAATACTGCACAAGTTTCAGGGGATAGTTCTAGTGACTGAAATGCCAATTTCATCATTTTTGGGGGTCTCGTGATGTTGTGAGTTTCAAACATTTTGTGTCCCTCCACAATTTTGTAATAAAATTTGTGCCTGTTCATGGTAATGTCGTTAAAAGATGATTTCTCATTTTCATGGCGTGTATGCATTTACAACAGTGGCTTCTATGCATTTCATACAGTGAACAGTTATATCCTGGCTTGTAGGCTTTGATTGTAATGTATAGTAAACAGCTGTTTGTTTGAGTCTCTCAATCGCATCGGACAGCCTCCTAATGCATAACATTGGTTATGGGTCAAACAAGAAGACAAGGCACCTAGGGGATGATTTGTGGACTCTCGGGTTTAGCGCAAGTTCAAGGGCAGCATCCTGATGCCTAACATTGGTTATGGTTCAAACAAGAAGACAGTGCACCTAGTGGATGATGTATATTGGACTCTCGGTTTCAGCGCAAGTTCAAAGGCGGGATCCTCATGCCTAACATTGGTTATGGGTCAAACAAGAAGACAAGGCAGTCGTATTCGTCAATTTCTGTTACACAATGTTGAAAGACCCCGAATTCCTCCTCATGCACAAACGAGAGCCAAATTGATTTTGTATGTTGTTGTGTAATGGTCCTGATGAAAAACCATGAAAGTTGCAGTGCACTCGTAAGACACATGAGCACATTTCTACCTCGCTGGCAGGGGCAGCAAGACGCATTGGAGTCCAAACCATGTTTAGCGTGGTCAGGTGGTGCGTTGCAGGAAGTATAGTGCTGAAATGGCTCACAATGTGTCGACGCTGAAGAGGACAACTAAAGAGGAGCGTGTTGCACACCAGAATGTTGCAGTAAGCACTCGGAGAAAGTCGCAGAATAAAATATCACTCTCACATCTGTTGTGTTGTCTTATTCTACGTTGCTGTCATCTGTCTACCTTTCCCCAAATGCCAGACATTCATTAAATCTTATCATGTGCTTCATGAGGGATTTTAGGCACAATTTCTAATGTTTGTGCAAACGACATTGATCATTGTGCTTGGTTTTCATAAATGTTAGAATGACATCCTCGCTCAACATTCATCCACTCTATCATCCATTCACGATATTTCATCCACATTCGTCCACAACTTTTCATTCTCATTCATCCATATTCGCAGCGTCCCATCCACATTGGCTCTGCTTCATCCTCATTAATTCATCTACAACCATTCTAGACTGATGACAACAACGTAGAATACCACATTAGCATGACATTAAATCATCTGATCACCATTGTAGACTGATGACCTGGACATTAATACATCCACAACCATTTCAGTCTCGACAAACACTATCATTCAGCAACATTCAGCAACATTCAACTCTCTTCTGCACCTCGCCTCGTCGCCCACACATGGTTCCATGTCTGCCGAATGCGCAATCCACGGCTATAGGCCCCCTTTAGTCTGTTCGGTCCGCGGTTATAGGACCATGCCTATGAAAATGACGTGGCATGATGTGACGTGGCGTCGGGCACGCTGGCGAAGTCGGCTGACGTGGCATCAGACCAACGTGGCAATAACTGCTGACGCGGCGTGAGCCTGCCTACGCTCACGCAGAAGCATCCCCCATTGCAGGATATGCACAACAAGGGCGCGGGATGGAGGCTTTGGAGATCTATGAGCAAATGATGTGTGAAGGGGTGAAGCCCAACCACATAATGTTTGTTTGCATTTGCAATGCGTGTGCAAGCCTGGCCCTGGAAAGGTGCAAAGAGATCCATGGTAACATCGTCAAATCTGGAATTGTACCCGATGTCATTCTGAACACTGCCCTCCTGGACATGTATGTCATTTGTGAGTGCATCGACAGCATGGCTGAACGAGATGTGGTGTCGTGGAGTGTGATGATTGCAGGATATGCACAACAAGGGTGCGGGACGGAGGCTTTGGAGACCTATGAGAAAATGATGTGCAAAGGGGTGAAGCCCAACCACATCACATTTGTTTGTGTTTGCAATGCGTGTGCAAGCCTGGGAGCTCTGGAAAAGGGGAAAGAGGTCCATGGTGACATTGTCAAAGCTGGATTTGTACCAGATGTCATCTTGAACACTGCCCTGGTGGTACAGTAAATGCCAGACCATCATGCCTTGACAGAACTTGCATTTCCTTAGAATTAAGACCTCAACGCAAGATGAGAGAAAGTGGATTCCACTGAGTTGTAACAGCCTGCAATCAATACTACACTAGACAGTTACATGTTCATGAAAGAAGGTCTGGTTTATTTGGAATCCAAGGAAAAGTAAATGGCACATTGAGAGGATCAAGAAGAGAGCCAAAGTGGTTAACATGGTGGACCCCTTGGAGGCAAAGTGCTTGGCTGCTGAAGAATGGAGGTTGCTAGAAGCCCGTGCAAAATTCCAAGTACTCTCAGCACTTTGAAATCTGTAATTCCAACAACTTTTGAGCTGTTATTATAGCGCCAACATCTGCAGAGCGCATAATGCAGTCCCACTTCATGGGGGCAACTTGAGGAGTCAGGAGAAAGAAAGAAAGAAACTTTATAATGTCTAGAGGGAGAAAGTACAAAAGTATTTGGTACCCTTGAGAGAAAGGCAGATACTGGTGTCTTTTCATCATGAAGTTGTGGGATGCAGAGACTCCGTGAGATTGAAGCAATTAACGAAGGATGTGCAATGCTAGGACTGACAGCTGGCATTGTTGTGGAGGGATTGATGGGCAAGGGCATCCTGCTTCAGGTACTTCCAGCCCCATGTTCTCATTTGGTTGGTCTGTTATGCAGGCTTGTTCTGTAAGCTTCAGTGGTTATCATACAGTTTCTTTCTTTCTTTCATTTTGTGTAATGCTTGAACGGTTCATATCCTCAATGTCTTGTTGCGGTTAAGAGGTTCTCTTGATAGGAAGCTCAATGTCCTTAAAAGCGCCCTTGTCTATTATCCATCCAAAAACTAAAGGTCTCATCTATCATGGTTGATATATGCTTGGATAAGAAAATGACTTGGAATGTCTTCTTTTTTCTCGATTAGGTGGCGGGTTATCTAGACTCACTGGCTGATTTCTCAGCACAATTGATGCTAAGCCCTTGACTCAGTTTTCAGCATGGGTCACCATTGTGCCTTAAAGTGTGACAAGTTAGCGATACCTCCCTTATGGAGGACTTATTCTGTTCAGTTTTCAAATTAGACTGTCTATATATGTCCATTCTGAATTTCTCACAATGATGATGAGTCAATGGTCCTCTTATCCTCTACAAAATCTACAAAAGACTATACATATAAACAACATTCATAATCTAAATCCAAATCTGCTTGTTGTATAAAAAATGAGCCAGAATCAATTACACCGGTCAAATGAATCTTGAAATGAAGTATAGAGGAAAAGTACAGAAATACAGAAAAGGGGGTTACACTCCCCCTCACTTCTTGGGGCATAGATAGAGGTAGTTGCATCAAACAATGAAATACAGAGATGTGACATGATAGCTTCGGCAACACTCCGCCATTCTTCTTCCAAAAAACAATGAAACACGGAATGTATGTATGGATGTAAGACCATGGGGATGACCCACCCCTTTTTGTACCAATTGAACATTGTTCTCATAATTCGTCGCTAGTAATGCGGAGCAATGCGAAGCCCTAGTATATACATAAATCATCAGTTATTTCAAAAGTTTGTAAAAAACAGCGGGTAGTGTGGTGGTTAAGAGCAACAAATAATAAGCTCAAGGTTCGGTGTTCAAAAAAAAAAAAAGGTGAATGCGTTGCCGAAGCAAGCGTAACTTATGGTGTCACTTGACCCAAAAGGGCTACTGCCTTCCGATAGAAAGGTGGACACCTTTGTAACAACCGACAGGGTGGTTTGAACCCACAACCACGTAAGTGGGTATATGCCCTTACCACTGGGCTATATATTCGGTGTTCAAATCCTGTCAGATGGTACTGTGGCGATAATATGTGTTATTAAATATATATTTTGTCGGAGGGTTGCCAATCCACTCGAAGGTTGGAGTCAGCAACAACCGTTGGAGTCAGTCTGCTAGAGAGTCTGCCCAGTCCGCTCGAAGGTCCGCCGCGGTAGATGAACAAGGATTAAAAAAAATTTCAGAATCTGGCCGACCCGGTGAATGGGGGGTGGGCTTATGAGCTCACCCCATGGGCCGGCCGGGCCCATAGGTGTGCATTGAAGACACTATTATCTTAAAATGAGAGGCGTAGATTGTTTATGGATGGGCAGAATGTCATTGCCAGGATCAGGCCCAGCTAACACCATGTGCACAACACTTGCAAGAGCTTCCATTAGAAAATGTCCTTAAATAGAATTTGCTAGAGATAGATTGAGTATTGACTGCATTAGTAAATCTGAGGCTGCCCTAATATGGATGGTTCTAGAACTGCTAGACCTACAGTACATGCATAGCTCCCACATTCCAGAGACATGGGGCAATGAGAATCCCTCTTGCGCTGCAGAAACTACCCACTCAAAGTTCTCCTTGGAGGTTATAATGGTTTAAACAGTGAAGGACGTCGAATGTTGCATGCAGTATGCCCATATTATACAATGAGCTGCAACTAGCTCACTTAAATCCCTACTTGGAGAATCTATGAACCTTTGTCAGATTCCCTCATTATTTGGCTGTGAAAGACCTGTTACTCTGGAACTAGTGAATCAACCTAAGGAGAGGACCTAAGAAGTAGACAATGACATGGAAAGGGCTTGTCGTGCAGAGGCAAGGAGAGGCCCTCTATCAGCATCAGCTGCAGTCAAAGGCTGCTGCAGTGTTTGAAGCACACGATCCACCACCATCTGCTTCCATGCTTGCGCCCTTGCCTCCGCTACAGCAAGCTGCACCAACCTCCCACTTCCCATCAGTTCTGACCAGCCAGAGCAACGAACACAGGAACAAAAAGGGCTGAACTGTTGACCCAGATGGACAGGTAACTGCAAATCTGACCCCAATCCCAAACCCTCTGATATGTGAGTATGAGTGTGAGTGTCCACTAAACCCCTAATGGAGGAGTAATCAGGGCTTCAATCTTCCCCACCTTCTCACTCTGTGTCATGCTTCTTAGTTTTGAAGCGTCCGAAAAACAAAAGCTGCAAGTGAAGAAGACTCATACCTTTCTTTGTGCAGCATCTGAAGGTGACCACGAAACATACACCATTTCAACTGGTGTACGGAGCAGAGGCACTATTACCCATTGAATGTATGATACCCACACTACGAACCGGAACTCATGAACGATGGGGTTTAGAGGAATCTCTACGAGTCAATGAATATGAGTTATTTCATTTGGAAGAGGTAAAGGATGTGAGCACCTTGTGTTCAATTGCCTGTTCTCTTGCCTCCTGTGCTGCAAGAGAGAAGTCATCGACCGTTTCATGCATCTCGGGCATGCTCTGAGAGATATGCTGATCGAAAGAAGAGTCCCGTCCATGGTCAAATCGAACTGTTCGTGGAGAGGTGCCACTGAGAGTTCTCCTGCGAGTATCAGGTATCTTAAGGGCATACATGGAAGTAGTTCCTGGTAAACTTCTTGGAGTTGGAGTTGGAGGTGGGCTTGATCCAAGGCTATCGATTTCTGAGCCTCTTTCTGACTCTTCTTGCAGGTCTTCTGCGCGCTCGGAGGTGCCAAATAGGGCACCATAAGGAAACAGTGGCAATGTAGCAGTGGATGCATGGGGAGTTAGTGGCTTTGTCACCAAAACAGATGTAACTGGTAATAGCGAGTCAAACTTTGTGAAATCCTGTGACAATAGAATTTCAGCTGTGAGTAGAACGTCTGTACAAGGTTACTGTAATAAAGGAGATGATGCCAAGACTGACAAAAATGCGACTCCTATGAATGATAGCTTAAAAACAGGTCCCCTCAATATCAAATAAGGTCCTGTGGTAACAGTGACCCACCACACAGCGCCGTCCACTTGGCATCCGTATGACCATTGTCCTGCACCCACAAGCCATACGTCAAAAACTACTGCGAAGGACTCCCAGTACATGGCAACCTCAAGTAAGTCAAGGCCAAGAGGAACAACAAGTCAAAATATGGTGTCAGTCACACTGCCACAGGACTTGATATCTGCCACACTGTCATATGCAAGCTTGCTTCAGAAGCGAAGATACTTGAAAACAAACTCGACAGAAAGACCCCATTGTTCAGCAGTTATCTCAGTATGGAGGCAAAGAACTCCAGATGGTCACTACGGCTGTAACTGGGAACCCCTTTAAACTGTATTATACAACCATTAGATTGTACTCATAAGACGTTGTTTGCCGTAGCCTTGTGGCCATTGACCCCGCGCCCAGTTTGAGTGGGAACAAAAGGGACAGAACCTACCTCTGTCAGGGGCTGACGTTGGTAGTAAGACTTACCTCCATATAAAGAATTAATCCGGGTTTTCCAGATATCCTCTAGAAATCCCTTCACACAAGCATCAATCTGCTGTGTGTGATTTGCCCAAAAACTAGGCCTCAGGAGGGCCTGGGCTTTTGGCTCAGCCTCGAGACTTTCAAAGTTGGCAAACAGGGGTACAGGCACAATTCCCTTAATAGATTTGAAGAGAGCGTCTCTTTGGTGAGAGAACCCCGGACAGTGTATCAGAAAATGAATACTGTCTTCAGATTGCCCACACAACGGGCAATTGCACTCTCCCTTTCCTCTCTGCTTCTGTTTGCTGTTCAAAGGTAGGCTTCCTGCCCTGAGTTTAAATTTCAGTCTAGTGCCGAGAGTGGGTAGACCCTTGAGGTCATCCAAGATGTCCTCCCCCACGTCACAGACTGGAAACAAGTTCAGGGAAGTTTTCTGCCTAACTTCATTTTCATCAGACAATCTCACGGCAACAGACATGGCTGAGGACACTACAGCCTCTAAGTCAGATTTATCCAGCAGGGTCAAGACTTGCGGATCCAGGTCCAGGTCCTTGAGGATCTCTTCTACTCTCTTCTGCCAGGACTTAGCCTGTTTGACAGGGCGGTCCTGTTTCCAAGATATAGAGTCAATTAACTTAGGATATCTGGTGTTGGGCATATGTTGCAGCTGACCCCACCATCTGACCTTGAATTCATCTCGTCGGGAGCTTAGGGACGGAATGCCAAACTCACCCCGAACAGCCACATTGGCTGTTTTGGAGCATGCTGACATACACTCCTTAAGCACCCCCACTTGAATGGATTCTAGAGACTTAGCCTGGTTGGAGTTATCAACCCATATAGCAGATCCGTACTCCAAGGCAGGTCTAATAACGCGACAAAGCATGGTTTTCTTGACCTCAGAGTTGACCCCTCTGCAGTGGAAAAATTTAGTGAGCCCCAGAGCTTTGCCTTGCCAGTTTAAACAACTTTCCGGATATGTGCATCCCAATTACAATTGGAGGAGAACTCAACGCCCAGGTAATGTAGGAAGGGAGGACCGGGATCTCTTGGCTACCCCACTGCCACTTAAGATCACTTCCTCCCTCTCCTCTGTCGTTGAATGCTACCACTGCACATTTGCTGACATTAGCATCTAGCCCCCAAAGATCAAAGTATCTCTTCGCGCAATTGGTTGGAGTCTCCCCTATGCCTGCGAAGTCATCCGCAAACATAAGGGCTGGTATGGTGGTATCACCCACCCTTAACCCAAATCCCTCACTTTCCACATCCTCGAGGAGTTGATTGATGAAAACATTGAAGAGCAGAGGGGAGAGAGTACATCCTTGAGCTACACCTTGGTCTATGTCAAAGAAGTTGGACGTCTGTCCGTTAACAGTGACACAGCTTTTGGTGTGAGCATACAAGTTGTGGACAACTCTCCACATCTTTCCCTTGATCCACAAGACCAGAGGCGGAACCATAGGCCATCTCTCCACACTGTGTCGTAAGCCTTTTTGACATCCAGGAAAAAGACATAAGTGGGTTTCCCTTCTTTTTTCCTTCCCTGGATAATCTGGCTTAGAGTGAAGATATGATCCACACAGCCCCTGTTTCGCCGAAAGCCAGCTTGGCCTTCGTGGAAACAACCTCTAGACTCCAGATCAACCTCGAGACGAGTACTTATAACTCTGCAGAATGTCTTGCCAACAGCATTGAGGAGCGTGATGCCACGGTAGTTCCCCGGTTCTTCTCTGTCACCCTTCTTGTATAGATTGACAATGACCCCCTGTCGCCAGCGAAAGGGGATCATTTCAGTCTTCCAGATAAGGTTAAAGAGGAGAACTAGGGCCTCTATCATGGGATCGCCACCGTGCTTGATAAGCTCGTTGACAACCATTAGAGTATTGACGTTAGAAATTCCCCAGGTCTTGACATCCTCATTGATCACTGTTTCAGCACTCACTTTTCACTTTAATTTCCCATGAGGGTGCACCTAATAGCTGACAAGGGCAATTACCAGAAGAAGCATAACGAGACTTCTACCAACTGTTGAGAAAGAAGCCTACATTGAAATAGGGAAGAGACCCATACTCAAAACGATAGTTTTGTTGGACATCTGACGGCTGATACGAGTGTCGTGCTGGCAATTTCAAACATCATCAGTGCAAGATCAACACCAGCAGTCGCTACTGAAAGTCTAACAACATTAAAACAGGACAAACGTCTGTTATGACAACAGTGCTTGTGAGAAAGGTCCACATACCATGCATGGAATTGGCACATTAGTGCTGAATTTGATTGCTAAGGTGACTTCATGGCTCTCTCCCATGTGCTCGACATTCTACATGGGTTCCCCCTTATATAATGTGTTCTATCCAGTTAAAACAAATCCTATTTACCAAAAGATACTTCCAAAACCACCATCTCCATACTTGCAACCCAAGTGATTCTCAAGCTGAACAATCACGGGAAGTTCTCTAAACAGACCCTGAAGCTTGCTGGATGTTGAAGCGTCGACACCCTCCAACAGCACCAGAATTTCCATATCTGCTTCCTCAAGATCCTGTTCCAAAAGACAACCACATCAGCTTTCCCCTCCTTCAAAACCACACAAAAACAGAAAGGATAAGTTGGGAGTGCAAGCAGAATATTTGAGGTGGCACAGGTCCCAAGACATAACCGTACACAACCAGAAGAGATCAGCTGCGGGCCATCTTCTTCTCTCTACAAGACCTTTATCTAGGAACAGATGTGCCTAACAGCTCACTCGCATGGGACAGTCCAACTTTTCTCACTGCTTGGGTACATCTTTGATCTGTGGTTTTACAGTTTGCTTTTCCGTAGTTATTTGCCATGCTTGTGTGTTGGGGCCTTCCAGCTTCTTCGAATTGTAGATTTGGCTCTCTTTCCTTTGTTTGGCTTGAAGAGATTTCTTATTTATGATGCACCTATATAAAGCACCTTCAAAAACATCTTTGACTATCAAGAGAGGGGAAACCAACATACCTCAATGGTCAAACCATACAGGGGGCTGGTAGAGGTGACGGGGTGCTTCACTGTACACGGGAGCCCCAAAAATACCTGGCTCCCTCCAATCACCTGTGCCATAGTTCACCACTCTCTATCATGTTGAGGCAGAGACAGATTGGTGGTTAGGGCAGTGGTGAGTAGTCGTTGTGATTGAAATGGGTGTAAAAAGACAACTATGATCAATAAACAGCACAACACTTATGCCCAGAATTGTCTCGGCATGTCAGAGAACATGTGAATACAGACCGGAAGGGAAGTGAAATGAAACATGCTTTCGTCCTCATCACTCAAGGTATTGTTGAGCCCCACAAGCAACCGCACACTAGCCTGCCACCCAACAGCCAAACCTTCCAGTGTCAAAATTGAGGTTCTTGTCCACAGCAGTACATCTTTCCGGCCATAATCAAAAACTTCAGAACTGCTTTTGCTAGAGATTCCCACATTAGCACATACAGAAAGTCTGGCACAATTGATGTAAAAAACAAACAAGACCGTATGGTCTCATATCAACCCGTCATCGATGCGATCAGTGACAAAAGCATACGGACAACTGACACAATGCAGACCAACTACCACCAGCCAGCCATGCCCACCTCAATGATCT
This sequence comes from Takakia lepidozioides, assembly GCA_030704615.1. Taxonomy (NCBI): domain Eukaryota; kingdom Viridiplantae; phylum Streptophyta; class Takakiopsida; order Takakiales; family Takakiaceae; genus Takakia; species Takakia lepidozioides. Next base: position 21,640,677 of record CM060734.1, on the reverse strand, counting down.
GATGTTTTCGGATATTTGCAATTCGGAAAGCAATGATGGGGACTCCATCCTCCTGCATAAGAGAAGGTCCCAACATCAAGAGTCATGATTATATAGATGCACAACCTCCTTTGCGATGGTCACCTGTGGATAGTGTCCAGCCTCAATCCAAATACTTATGAGTAGACACAAACTGAATACGAGCCATGAATGTCTACCAAAATAAAAGTACAAAAGTTTCCTCTGATGTGAGCACGGTCAAGCATTGTCGTGAACCTCGTAGGCTTGAAACTATCCTTTCTTCAGGGTGTGTTGAGGGAAATGAAAGCTTCCTCAATAACGGGATGCTTCAACAGCTGTACCGTGAGGGTGAGGCATGATAGCACCACGCTCTATGAAGCACCAATCAATCCACTCAAGGCAGAAACTATAAATGACTGAGCAAAAAGACATCAATTGTATCCAAAGTTGATTCAAAGCACCTCATGCCAGACCACAAATCTGCTGAAAATCAGGGTCTGTGCCCGTCGTGCCGGGCGAGAGAATCTGCCACAGATAATCAGAACCTCACTTCAACATATACTTTGAACTATTGGGTTCACAAAAAGGTCATTTCTAGCTTTTGCTTTCTATACCATGACTGGAATCTTGAAACTGACTTTACTGGCACTACCATCAATCAGTCAGTTCTACCCCAAGTCACCAAAGAGCATGCAGAGAGCTTGCGCCACCTTTATTGAGCAAGGTAAATTATCGGCTTCACTGTCTATAAATGGACAAACAAGATCACTAATATGCATAATTTATTTTGAGAGGTAAATTTTCCATTGGACCCCCCAGTTGCATCTAGCCTATCACAGTTTCCGTGTTCTACCAGGCTTCTTCGGGCAGTTTCAGAGTTGGTCCACAATTCTACAGATAGAGAAAGGCACATAGGATGTACTATCTCGAGACGATGGACCTGTCCAGTATGGAACATGGGGTGAAGACAGAACGCCATTTCTTTTCTCCTCCCCAATACATACAATATCAAAGGGAGGTGTTACTGTGTTTTCAGAGACTGCTGATCCCTCTGTCTGAGTCCTTCAGGTATGAAGACCAGAAACGCTTAGCAGCATACACCTGTACAAGGCAGTCCATCTCCAGGCATAGTTAGGCAGGCCCTAACCGGGTCCATCAGTGTAAGTTTTGTTTTGGTTTTGGAAATATCTTGAAATTTCTTGTGGTCCCACGGGAACTTTGGTCCTCCAGTGGTCAAACTGTATTTCTTGTCCACAGAGCTCACCAATGGGTTTAGATCCATCCCATACTCCCGAGTCAGAAGAAACAGCCCTATGTCTCAGTTGGAAATGACCACGGACTAACCTCACATAGAAGACACCGAGAAGAGCGTAAGCAACAAGAAGACTTGCCAGCGACTGTACAAGGACCATCACATTTGTCATCAAGCAGCTTGGATCCGGTGTCAGTTCTCCACCATAACCTGTTCAACCAACTACCAGTTAGTCCCAATGACTTGGTCACAATGATGGGAGAGATACAGATGAACTCAGTAAAGGTTTGTGGAGACTTCCCTCCTTAGAGAACATGGTCTACACAATCTAAACCTTCTGCAGCATGTTGTGAGGTCTTAACATCACTACAGATTGTACTCATAAGACGTTGTTTGCCGTAGCCTTGTGGCCATTGACCCCGCGCCCAGTTTGAGCGGGAACAAAAGGGACAGAACCTACCTCTGTCAGGGGCTGACGTTGGTAGTAAGACTTACCTCCATATAAAGAATTAATCTGGGTTTTCCAGATATCCTCTAGAAATCCCTTCACACAAGCATCAATCTGCTGTGTGTGATTTGCCCAAAAACTAGGCCTCAGGAGGGCCTGGGCTTTTGGCTCAGCCTCGAGACTTTCAAAGTTGGCAAACAGGGGTACAGGCACAATTCCCTTAATAGATTTGAAGAGAGCGTCTCTTTGGCGAGAGAACCCCGGACAGTGTATCAGAAAATGAATACTGTCTTCCCCACACAACGGGCAATTGCACTCTCCCTTTCCTCTCTGCTTCTGTTTGCTGTTCAAAGGTAGGCTTCCTGCCCTGAGTTTAAATTTCAGTCTAGTGCCGAGAGTGGGTAGACCCTTGAGGTCATCCAAGATGTCCTCCCCCACGTCACAGACTGGAAACAAGTTCAGGGAAGTTTTCTGCCTAACTTCATTTTCATCAGACAATCTCATGGCAACAGACATGGCTGAGGACACTACAGCCTCTAAGTCAGATTTATCCAGCAGGGTCAAGACTTGCGGATCCAGGTCCAGGTCCTTGAGGATCTCTTCTACTCTCTTCTGCCAGGACTTAGCCTGTTTGACAGGGCGGTCCTGTTTCCAAGATATAGAGTCGATTAACTTAGGATATCTGGTGTTGGGCATATGTTGCAGCTGACCCCACCATCTGACCTTGAATTCATCTCGTCGGGAGCTTAGGGACGGAATGCCAAACTCACCCCGAACAGCCACATTGGCTGTTTTGGAGCATGCTGACATACACTCCTTAAGCACCCCCACTTGAATGGATTCTAGAGACTTAGCCTGGTTGGAGTTATCAACCCATATAGCAGATCCGTACTCCAAGGCAGGTCTAATAACGCGACAAAGCATGGTTTTCTTGACCTCAGAGTTGACCCCTCTGCAGTGGAAAAATTTAGTGAGCCCCAGAGCTTTGCCCTTGCCAGTTTAAACAACTTTCCGGATATGTGCATCCCAATTACAATTGGAGGAGAACTCAACGCCCAGGTAAGTGTAGGAAGGGAGGACCGGGATCTCTTGCTACCCCACTGCCACTTAAGATCACTTCCTCCCTCTCCTCTGTCGTTGAATGCTACCACTGCACATTTGCTGACATTAGCCTCTAGCCCCCAAAGATCAAAGTATCTCTTCGCGCAATCAATCAACTCCTGGAGATTGGTTGGAGTCTCCCCTATGCCTGCGAAGTCATCCGCAAACATAAGGGCTGGTATGGTGGTATCACCCACCCTTAACCCAAATCCCTCACTTTCCACATCCTCGAGAAGTTGATTGATGAAAACATTGAAGAGCAGAGGGGAGAGAGTACATCCTTGAGCTACACCTTGGTCTATGTCAAAGAAGTTGGACTTCTGTCCGTTAACAGTGACACAGCTTTTGGTGTGAGCATACAAGTTGTGGACAACTCTCCACATCTTTCCCTTGATCCCACAAGACCAGAGGCGGAACCATAGGCCATCTCTCCACACTGTGTCGTAAGCCTTTTTGACATCCAGGAAAAAGACATAAGTGGGTTTCCCTTCTTTTTTCCTTCCCTGGATAATCTGGCTTAGAGTGAAGATATGATCCACACAGCCCCTGTTTCGCCGAAAGCCAGCTTGGCCTTCGTGGAAACAACCTCTAGACTCCAGATCAACCTCGAGACGAGTACTTATAACTCTGCAGAATGTCTTGCCAACAGCATTGAGGAGCGTGATGCCACGGTAGTTCCCCGGTTCTTCTCTGTCACCCTTCTTGTATAGATTGACAATGACCCCCTGTCGCCAGCGAAAGGGGATCATTTCAGTCTTCCAGATAAGGTTAAAGAGGAGAACTAGGGCCACCGTGCTTGATAAGCTCGTTGACAATTCCATCAGGTCCACCAGCTTTATATCCATTTAAATGTTCAATTGCTTCCACAATCTCAGAAGAACTAATGGGAGCATTATAAGCCATTGAAATATACTCCAGTTCATCAGGGCTGTTTTGAATCATAGGAACAGTTTTTCCAACTGTGTCCCTCCATTCAGCAGAAGACCCCTCACTGTTAGACCTAGAAGTTCTGCCAAGGATACTGTAGTGAGTTTCAAAGGTTTTGACAATGTCAATCGATGAAGTCACCACTGCACCTTTAGTAGTCTTCAGCGCTTGTACTTGCTGACCGTTTTTCGGCTTGTACAAACGTTGAAGGGCCAACCAGAATTTCTTGTCATTACCACCATGGTGGTTTGAGTTTATTTCACTGTATAACTTGTCCCAGTATAATTTCTTCTGAGACCTAACAAGCTGATTGATATCTTTACGGAGCTGGTAGTACCTCGCCCACAATTCTCTACATCACTACAGAGAAAGAAACAAAAAGGTGTATAATGTCCACAGGAATCTCAAAGAGCTTACGACATGGAGGAAAATCGAAAACAACATATAAAACCAAAGTGGGGCCCCAAACAACCAGCCGCCACAACCAGAAAGCTACAATATTCAGCTTTTGAGAGATTCTTTAAGGAGGAGAGCCACGTAGATATGCATAACATATATCTGATCCTCATAGAGGAACACTGCTGTCAGGAATAGGCTGTCTCTAAATAGCAAGTAGCAGCTCCAGAGTTCATAGAGACGACAGTGAAAGAAGAAATGTCCTGCAGTCTCAATCTCCAGCTTGTCTTGTCCTAGTCCAAGCAGGACAAAGGTGTTTAATGCACTACAGCATATCCTGTCTGCCATCTAGCCTCAGGCTCTGTGAGCCCACACTGAAAATCACGGGTCATCAACAGGAAGCCTGAAGGGCCAGTAGCAGGGAGAAAGAAGGAAGGAAAGAGAACAAGGAAGGAGCCTTAAAATGTACGGAAGACACAGTTGTACTGACTAGCCATTGACTAATTGTAGCAAACCAGTGTGGGGTGCATGCTGAGAAGACAAAGCAGAAAGGGGGTAAATGGGGAAAGGCAAAGAACAAGTTACTCATACACCCGAAAACCCCTGACCATTATCTTTTGTACATTGCAGGATACAACCCATTGCACAGCCACAGAGAGAGGGTGTGTTTTTAGTTGTGTGTTCCTACCTGACTCATCTTGAAATGCACACAAAAAACCACACCTTATGCAAAATACAGAAGGTCATAGGAAAAGATTAAGGTAGCAAAAAACTCACCGATAGTCATAGAGGTTTGCACACTGCGAGTGAACAGAGATCCCCACACGTCACAACCACACACAATCAAAATTTCCACAAACAAGGACAGTAATGACAAACAGTTCACATAGCCGTATGTGGAGGCACTATGGTCTACAGAGTGCCAGAAATATACTCCAGCAAATTCTCTACAAGCAGCCGAGTAAAATCCATATTAAAACTTTGTTCAACATAGTGCGTGGATCAAGAGAGATACCACCCACTGTTGACTTAGACTCGAGCATTTTAGCCATATAACCTCACTCAGATGCCCCATGGCACTAGTGACAGGGTTCTGCGTGGAGCTTATGGAACTTAGAGAAACTAACATGTATACAAAGGTTATGTATTGTTCCCAGGCATATGCTCCACAGAGACCCCCTCAACAGTGATGACCAAGAGGTTCTACATCCACAACACTACATGGAAATGACAGAGATAAGCAAAGGGTACTCTGGCTTATTTTTCACATGTAGTTAAAAAATACTAATCATAGGGACTTTCAGAGTGGATAGTAACAGGATTTCGAGAGGCCTAGCTACTCTACCTGGAGGCAAGTTGTGCCAAACCTTCCTGCTGCATGAGGTTCCCACACATGACTAGTAGGACAAAAAGAGGACCCCTAGTGGGTGGAAGATTCTTCTGTGATAGATCTTACTATATGCAAATACAGCTAATTACAAACATTGTCCAAGAGCTACAGTGGGTTTGTCTGGACCTGAACCAGATCGCATGGCTGAAAGTGTACACACCCGGTATGCAGAAATTGTTGTACGCCTGCTTACACCCCCCTTCACATTAGACCCCCAGGTGAAGCACCAAGGCTTCCCGATCACTTCGGTGTCTAACATGGGAGAATGTAGAAATCCGAGAGATTCCATTGCAAATTATGAAACCAGCTAATCTTTAGTTGGCCAGTCTAGAGTCTGTAAGGCAAAGGCGTCCTTAAGTTAAGAAAACACATGAGGGGTTATGGAGTGTTTGCAACCTAAGTAATTTTCGGAACTTTCAATCGTTATAAGTATCTTATTAAGAATAAGACAAATCCCATAATGCTTCGAATAACTTTTAAACCACACCAAATCTTCAAATGGTTAAGAAAGAATATATTTTAGGTGTGAAATGCAAACTTGGTAAGTTGGCTCTGAGAAAAGCATGCCTTCCGTGTGATACAACTAAAAGATACAAATTACAGTGCGCTACCTCCTAACCAGGAGTAGGGTAACTTATCCAGTTGTATCCAACTTTGAATCCCGAATTGGAGAAAGTCGGGAAAAAACAGCCTTAGGAAGACAACAGGCAACAAAGGGATCTTTGTAAGGTCTCCACAAGATCCCAGATCTATCATGGTTGCAGCATCCTTTTAAGGATGGAAATGAATCAAACACCTATAAGTTGCCGTGAGTATACTCCTGGTGCGATTAACTATTTGTGCTCTATGAGTTTTCAAAGATGATGAATCAGCACTTAAGGAGAGGTAGAGGGAGGAGAAAAATGGTTTAGATAAGAACCTACATCATGGTAATAAGGGATGGCGAAGCCAAAGAACAGCAAACAATACGTGAAGCAAAGAATGGCTATGAACCTCGAATTTGGCATCTGCAAATCCCAAATAGCTGAGTGCTTAGCGAGTACTTTTTTTTGGGATTCAATGCAGAAGTATTTGCACCTCAGAAACCACCTACTGCATATCTTAAAATGCAAGAAGCCATTGCAACATCTCTGAGGACACTGTCATCTATTTATGCACAAAAGGAAGTCTGACTTCATCCGACAGCATTTGCCCAGCTCCAGTAACAGAAACAGGCTCACCGCCTACTTACATTAACAAGTGTGTGAAATAGGTCTCCCCAGTACAAAAAGGTCTTCGGCAAACCCCGAATCTCCACATTCAGGCGGCCTCTGATGTCACCCACCAAAGCACCAGCTAAATAATGCAGAAAAGGTTCCTAACAAATGGGGGAATTCCCTCTTTCAATACTTTAAACAGGCAACCACTGAAAGACATTTGAAACCACAAAGTACTCCTGCAAGTAACACCCACTCACAAGATGAGAGTGCATCTGAAGGTGTATGATCACACCCCACGAAACAAAAGTAAATTAAGTACAAAACAAAACAAAAGTTTCAACCATGTTGATTTCCCTCCAACCTAAGCCTTCCCAAAAATTTCTGCCTCTCATACACCTTCCAAGGCGTTCATTATTCGCAATACAAGAAAACTTGCCTCCGATCCACAAGTGGCAGTTTGCAAGGTTTTTTGTGGAGCAGTGGCGTTGTCTTCTCCTGGACACGACTGTTAGTTTCAATTTTCTGTGCCCCCTCCTGCATTCCCACTTCCTCGTGCTCCATGCTTTTGTGTCTCCCTCTAAACCCTCGCTTCTGTCACGTGCAAAAGATGGACCTTTCTTCCCAGGATCTCACCGCCGCCCCATCCGCGACGCACCACCGATTTCTTGAACTACATCGCTTTCCTTCCCACAATTGCAAGGTGCCTCATGTACCCTGCAAGAACATACTCTACTGCAAAAAAATTCATGCTCTTAGAAACTAACGAATTCTCGGAGATTGCCTGATAAGATTTCCGCGTGTTCAGCTCCAGGCTGCAGCATTCAGTTTGTTACCCAAAAACCCCACGAACACGGATATTGAATCCAGAGAAGTTGGAATGCAGTTTTACCAGACCCCGCCACCAAAACATCTTTCTACATCCGCCAGATACTGAAGTCCTGTGCGGCTGAAATCGTGCAGCCACAAAAAGAAGTCACCTGCGCTTCTCTTCCCGTAATCTACCAGCGACCGTTGCTCACACTCCAACTTGTCACTCGCTGGAACTGAGCAGATGCAACGCATCCAGCGAGCGCGCACAAACCTCCATCTCTCAGTACTGCATCACCACCCTCTTCTGCGTTACTTGCATCGCAACACGTGCCCTGGTCGCGCATCTAATTCCACGGAGTCCGCGACAGCCGGCGGCGGCGCTAACTAACCACCTGGCGCCGTACGATACGGCCACAAGTACGCATACACGATATGGGATTTTTTATTTTTTATTTTTAAAGAACAGGTATTGCCCTGATTAATTTTATTCATGAATTATTTGGGGAAAATAATTAAAACCCCGATTAAGCCATAAGGCACACACACTCTAATCACTGTAATAAGAGCCAAGCATCCAACAAGTTGGATTATGATATGGGACAGATCCCAAGAGAGAAAAACCACTTAAATGTAGCAAGCTTATTTCGATTGCCGGTCCTTAACGAATGGACCCTTTGACCCTATACTGGTAGTCTCACGAATCAGAGGACTCAGATTTTGCCCATTGACCTTACCCGAAGCAGAATGATTTAAGAGTAATTAAGTCTAGAGGCTTTGGAAGAGGTCTTGAGGTGTTTCCAGTTGACATCGTGTTCAAACTCCAGCGAACGAGTGGAGGGGGACTCGCAGGTCACGCCATGCTGGTGGAGGGAGCTCTGTCCAAACACATTTGTCTTACGAAGGGGAGTGGCAGATGATTCCTGCACAGCCCCAAGAACTGCAGAAAGCTGCGTGGATATCATTGGCGCTCCCGGAATTGCGTTCCATGTTTGCACACGTTTTAGCCCAAGCCTTACAGACTTCAGTTTGAAGATCATAAAAAATGGTGGAAAGAAGTGCAGAGATAGTGACGGTCGTTCCAAAGAAGGTATTCTTATACCGTAACTTCCACATGTGCCATAGCATGGATCCTCTGAGGGTTTCAAATACAAGACAGCTCACAGCTCTGGTTTTTTTGTTCTTGTCGTAGTTTAGAAACAGATGGGTTTCGGATAGGGCAAATGGGTTCCAATGTAGGTATAGAGATTTCACCAATGGCCATATCTTGGATGGTGCTTGGCAATGAAGCAAACAATGTTCCAGGGTTTCCTGCATGGCGAAAGAGCAGCACGCACAGAGGGCTGATGCCTGGAATTGGAGCCATTCCCCTACTTTAAAAACCCTATTCGCAACTTGCCATAGAAAGGCAGAGATTAATGCAGGACGAGTTTTGACCACTTTTCATCACGAAATCCATGGGTTTCCCATTTCAGGTCCTATTTAGAGAGCATTGGTTCTGTTTTGGCTAGTACCCTGTAACCTTTCTTGGTTGTGTATGAAAAAAAGGGGTCCAGCGATCTGTTGAAGGTCCATGACCATTCTGTAGGGTCTATATCAAGCTCCGTTAAGGGTCTTCCAAAGATCCACACAAAGTGTTAGAGGCCAGCCAGTCATTAACTGGAATAGATAACGGAGGCAGTGGGTTGAAGGTTCTATCTTGCGAAGACCAATGGCAGATTCTGATCGGAGTGAGAGGGAAGGGTTTAATGAGCTGAGGGGATTTTGAGGCTAGTGTGAGCATAAGAGTGACCGTGTTGATGTGGAATATGAAGATGGTAAGTTCCTGAGTAGTTGCGTACTGGACAAAAATGACTGATAATTGTCCTTGGAAAATGGCCAAGCCCCATAAATTGTCCGCAATCTGAGGGGGTCCTGAATCCAGGATAGTTAACCATTGGGGGTTTATGGATGAGATGAGAGTTTGATATCCCATGTTCACCCTCCCCTTGCCTACCAGATGTGAGACGTTTTCCTGGGTTGGAGAGACCTGTTTTTCCAAATATTGTTAATCTGGCTGATTCCCAGTTTGTCCCAACAAGACCATCGTCTGATTTTGGCTGGGCTTTAGCTAGGAATTTTCGCAACTTGCCCCAGGCCCGCCAGATATTTCTCCATAGAGGTGATCCTTTTGCCTTGAGATTGAACCCATGTGCAATCCAGCGTAGCGAGGGTTGCCAGACTGGGACTTTGAGGGGCGAGGAAGTAATGATGTGATCATGGACTAGAAATTTCCAGCATCCTCCTTCTGGCCCCAAGAAACGTGGAATCCATTTTGCAAGAAGCGCATTGATTTGAGATTCCAAATCTAAAACCCCCAAGCCCCCCTTCTTTTTGGTAAGGCAGATTTGTTTCCAACTTATTTGTGGTCTTTTGTTGTCTATGGCTTTGCGAGCCCTCCAGATGTAGTTTCTAAGGAGGCCTCTAGCTTCTTGGACTTGTTTTTGGATGCCATGCTGAGGAGTAATACCACATACCAGATGAGCAGATTTGGTTAGCCACCAAGACCCGGCCAGTGAGGGAAAGGTGCTTCGAGCCCCAGTAGGTGAGTTTCCTTTTGAGCTTTTGCAGTATTGGGGCAAATTCCTGCTGGATGATGTTGTCAAACGAATGCGTACCCAACTGCAGAAATGTGGTGGAAAGCCTATCTTAGCCAAAGCTGCAAGGAGGAAGGGCCATTCCACTCTGTCAAACGCCTTTTCAAAATCCAAGAGAAGCATGGCAATAGCCTGACCTGATCTAGAGGCGAATTTTGGTACCTCTTGAGCTAAAAGAAGATTGTCAAGGATGAATCTACCTTTTATAAACCCTGTTTGATTGGGCCTGATCAGAGAGTCCATCCATTCCTGGAGACTTACTGTTTTGAAGTTTTTTCAAGGCCTCCTCTAGCTCGATCTCTGTGAGCTCCCCTTCAAGGGAAACGACTTTTTGACCCGAAAGGATGGTGGGTGAATGTGCCAGGCTGTCAGTCTGAGAGGGAGATGGATCGAGGTTGATATGGTCTGATGAAAATAGCTACTGAAAGTGTTTACTGGATAGAGCGGCCATAGCTTTGGGAGAAGTAGTAGATAATCCCAAAGATTGGTCTATAAGTTCCGAGATGGCTTGAGCAGCCCTTCGAAGCCGGGTCTTGTCAAAGAAGTATTTTGTCATCTTCTCGCCTTTGGACGACCAGTTGACCCCTGCCTGTAGTTTAAGCTTCCCTTTCCTGGATTTTATGGTAGGTGTCAAGGTTGCATCTGGCCTAAACATAGGTGTGGTATGTATGTTCATCACATCTGGTCGATTCCATTCTGGCTTGGCATACATTAAGACACTTTTCCAAGGCTGCTACATTTTTCGTCCTAATGATTGACACGGCCAGGCTCATTTTTTGACTCTCTATATTTACTGCTTTGAGCTTGGCCAAGAATTTTTCGGTTGGGTTTTGATTGGGGAGCCCAGCGTTGGCCCAACCTTGACGAAGGCCCTGTTTAAAGGCAGGTAGCTTAAGCAGTAGATTGTTGATTTTGAACAAGCCTCTGCCACGACGTTGACAACCAGGGAATTGAACCAAGAGAGAAATGGGTGCATGGTCAAATCCTTGAGGAATTGGCTCTTGGGGGATCCTTGTTGAGAGCTGCACCAGGTCAAGGGAGACATAGGTTCTGTCAAGGCGCGCCATACAGAGATCTGCCAATGTTCTGTTATTTGTCCAAGTGAATATAAGACCCGAAGCCTGAGCAGAGATTGGCATGGCCTCAGCCAGACTATGGGTTTGCAAGCAAGAGGTCCATTGGTCCATCTCGTCAGGGTTGGGATTGAAGGAGCCAAGACCCTTTCTATCCTGCGAGGCCTCAACCATGTTGAGATCTCCTGATAATATCCAGTTGTCAATTGAAGGCTGATCTCTCATTTTGGAATTCAAGGTCAACCAAAATTGAGAACGTTCTATTGATGAGTTTGGCGCATAGATATTCACTAGTCCAATGGTTCCAGAGTTGTTGGGGAGAGTAATTGAACAAAACTGAAGCCTTCCCGAGAGCCAAATAGATTCTGCTGAAAGATTCATGGGGAAAGGAGGATTGTTGTTCCCCCCCTTGTGCCCTCCATGGTGGGTTTCCATAGTGAATTTGAAAGAGGCCAGAGGTGGTCTGAGAGGCTATCTATTTTAAGTTGATCTAGTTTGTGCTCTTGCAGGAAAATGACTGAGTCCGAAGAAAGGAATGGGGCCAACCAGTTTTTGATTTTGACCTCTTGAGAGACGTCGGGTCTGACCCCAGGCCTCTGATGTTCCATGAGAGAAGATTAAGTGACATCTAGAGAGAGAGTAGGGCCCAGACTTGAGGTCTCATTTGATAATACATGATCCGGTCAATGCACATTACTCTTGTTTGCCGGTCCCCTGTAGCCGATGCCTTATGTCAGATTTAGATATTTCTTTGGCTCAAATGTTTCTATGTTTCTCCTGGTTATGGCTTTGCTCTTTATAGCACCATAAAAAAATACCCAATTAAGATATGCTGCTGGTAGATGTTTTGTCTGAATATAACCAGGTGGTAAACCCCTGCCAGACTTCATTACCTAAGTCCCAATACCTGCCCCCTTTGGTTTTGTACACATGTTTTACCCAAAACAAGGGGTGGGTAAACACTAAAAGTTTGATATAAGATTTCCTGATTGTTACTTTATGACAATCATTAGGGCGACTATCTCTTGTTCCCTATGGCATACTGATGTGACAATGGAGCAATGATATGACAATTTGATGGCCTAATATATCGGAAGGAGAACTGAATTCTGTTGTGGCGAGGTCTCAATGAAGTAATCCAAACAAATGGGTTAGGAGGTTTCGATGTCTTTTTGCAGACTCTAATGAATACTGCCCTGGTGGATAGAGGTTGAGAGGCGGGAGGCATTGCCTGAAATTGATCCGGGGGAACTTTCGAAATGGTGATGGTTTGGATGTGCATCCCTTTTGGAAAAAAGACAGCTGAGAATAGTGACTGGATTTGAGGGTATCTGACCACAAGAGAGCCGTCGCATGGAAGCGTTCCAGATGGGATGTCATCTGCAAGGTTGAAGGTGGGGCAACATATGCCCTAGCTGTTCCGCCCTCTTGTTGTTTTTTTTTTTTTTTTTTTTTTTTTTTTCATATAGCATCCAACATCTGGTAGAGTCTTTTGCAAGCACTTGGTATAGAAAGCAAGGAGATGGTGAGAAGGGAACCTGGTGAGGGGCCTGCAGATGAATGGTGGGAGAAAGATCCTAAATGGGGAGATATTGGGATGCGTCGACAATGGCTGGGGGTGATGCAGGGCTGGTCACCTCAATGGTTGGAGGGGAGATATGCATGGTGGTAACAGCTGTCGCCATGTTGTCTTTGTCCGAGCTTATGTCGTCTAGAGATGAGATATCGTTGATGTCAGTTGATTCTGATGCTGCTTCTGTGTTGGCATAATGAACCCTGACCCCATTGATGTATTCTCTCGTCTGATGAAGTTCTATCCTATGGTTTTCTTCTTCCTTTTCCTGATCCAAGCAGGCTGACAACAGCTGGAAACCGTTCACCAAAGTGTCCTGATTTCTGATTTGGAGTGGGTGATTTCCCCTAGGAGCTTTAAGCCACTGTTTGTAAGTCCAAATTGTACCGAGAGGGGGCGGCTGTCAAGTTATTTTACTACTAGTGTGAAGGAAATAACTAGCTTTTATATATTGACATTTGGGATTGACCCAAGTGTCAATCCAATATATGTTTGGGCACCTGGCGTTGTTATCTTCATGGCAGATCGCGGTGGGTTCATCTTTCTCGAGTTGAGCCTCACCGCGTCGAGCTATGGCGCCGTAGTGTGGATTCCCCATGGCATGGGGTGCACTTGGCTCGACTTAATATATGAGTGATGTTTTCATGTGCAAGTATATGAGTTTGAGAGAGCTTGTGTGCTTGTATCATTTCTTTCTTTATCACTCGAGAAAGATCAGCTCGAGTTTGTGAGTGCCAGGTTCGAGTTAGTTGTAGCACTTGTGTTTTCAGATCATAAAAAGCGGTTCAGCCTAGAGTGCAGGGATTCGTGCATGAGCCTATCCAAAGCGGATAGAGTGCAAAGGCGAACAGGTTGCAGGTTTGCAATGGATAGATAGGCGGTCAGTGTTGCATAGCTCAACGCTATGCCAGAGTTTTCATAGAGAAGCTCACCCTTCTCAATTTCTGCCACTACATGCTCTATAGTGGGGATGTCCAACCCTTCTCCTTCCACAGCAAGAGGCTCCGGTGTGACAGCATGTACAATTTGAGTTACCACTGGGGCAACCGAGTCAACTGGCTGTGGTGGTTGTGGCACTAAAGTAACTTCTTCCTCCCCCCTCTCCAAAGGTCGTGCTTCCAGCAATAACAGCCCCCTGTGCTGCTACTCCTTATCCTGCACAAGAGCTATGGAAACATCATCTTGTGGTTTCCTTGAAGCTAGTGGATCTGCCACTACAATCGCATCCCGCTTCTGTCTCTTGGACTCGTGCTTCCCCTCCAATCCCCCTTCACCTTGTGAAAAGCCCTGCTCCTCAACTGCAGTTGTGGCTGTCTCAAACACTCCCATCTCCTTGCGTTCTCGCGCATCAAGCAAACAAGAGTTAAAGATAATTTGCGTAATTATTGGGCCAGACACAATGATCGGGGACTTAGCAGTAGTATTTTGTAATCGCTTCATCTCCTCCACCAGACCATTGAACATCATCTCCGCCCAAACTACATCCTCTCCTCTCAAGGCTTTCAGTACCTCCTCCGTGAAAGATCTACTAACGTACTGTTGATTTTGTTTCATGGCAAACAAAACGTTCAGTATTTGGCCAACTTCCCTTAACCCTGGGTACTCGGCCTTGGTGCAGGTGTATCCCTGGGTCCTAAAGAAACTCGTTTCTTGGAACAAATCCCCTATTTGCAATCTTGCCCTATGCTCATCCACATTCACTGACCAGATGGCAATTCGAACAGTTGTTGCAAGTACTAGGGAGTAATCTCTATATCCACTCCCTTCACCTGAGTAACTCATGTCCGAGGCTCAAAGTTCTGAATAAATTAGATCATCAACCCCCGATGACACAAGGACCACTCTTTGCGTAGCAGCCCTTCCAATCGCAACTTTCAGCAGCTGCACCGCCTGTGGGGGAATGCTTGCGCGTGAGCCTGGCCTGTGAGCCTGTGAGCCTGTGAGCCTGGCTAGGCTCACGCCACGTCAGCAAACATCCACGTGTTCAGGCCCTAATTCCGTGCTCCCCTCCCCTATTACCGCGGTTCCGTGCTCTCACCCCTATTACCGTGCTCCCCCCCCCCCTTTTACCTATGTCCGTGCTTCCCCCCCCCCCCCCCCCTATGTCCTAATTTTTTATCCCTCTTTACTGCCCCCACATGAATATTCCTTGTGGCCGAGAACAATGGCAGGTTTGCGGATGAATTTTGTGGGAGATCCTGACTTTGGAATGAGGAGATCGCCCACTACAGAACTGAATCTGAAAAGAAAAAATGTTTTTTTGGCAAAGCAGTACATTCACTCCAACACACAAACATTTTTCAATTCCGCACTCCGAAGAAATACCGTAGGCAATCCCTAACTGTACTTACGGGAACGCGCAGAGAACTTGAAAAACAGTATGGGATGGAAGCAAAGCCAAAACACAATTTATTGAGCCTCAGTACTTGAACCGTCAAGAAATATTGGAGGTTTCAGAGGAACCACTGCCAGAGTTAATAGCAATATCATCTATGAATACAGCAGCACATACATGACGTTTTTTTTTTCCACGACCTTTATGGAGATGCGAATACAGTGTTTGTTCGGATAACACCCGTGCGCAAGCTTCCGCGTAAACCGGCAAGCGGTTGGATCTAGGGGGACTCGGGGACATGTAGTATCCTTGGAATCCGAAAGGTGTCTGCTGATTCAATGACTGGTGCAGAACTCTGGAAAGGAACAAGAGAAATGGTGGCAGATGTTAACATCCAGATATAGACAATGTTACGCAATTTTTTCGAACGGGAACGACACAAGGAAATGCCACATATTTTGAACGACTACAGAAGAACTTACTCACACTCAAAATCGGAGTCCACGTCCAGATCCTCGTCAGGCGCTTCGGGCTCCTCCAGAAGTCCCTCTTTGGATGGGGTAGAAGTAGTGTCCGACTCAAGCTGACGAAGCTCGCTCGAGAAGAGCTCCGTATCAGCTTCCATGCCGAAGAAGTGCCTTCCGGCGCTCTTGCAAGCATGAAAACATGCTCCTGCAAATCCAAGAAGAACGAGAAATAAAAACAGGGTTTCCCTAAGGTTACTGCCCATATGTCAATCACAATGTGAAGTGCCCCACCTGTGCCCATAGACAAGTCGACCACTCGTCCACCATGACGGCTGCATGTCTCCACCAAAGTCTGCATGAAAGCTGGAGATTTCTCCCGTGCACCTCTCCAAGGGACACCAATCGACCTTTTCATAGTTCGACCCGAGTCCACGTAATTGAAGAGAACATCATCCTCCATAGGCTCGCAGGTGGGGTCAATATGAGCTGCAAGGTCCCTCATCTGGAACTCAGCAACACCAGGAGGAAGAGTGTCCTTCCGCCTCACCAGGCACAAAGCTTCGAACACCCGTGTCTGTCAACAATGAGGAAGAGAGCATGAGACAGAAGGCATAACCCAGCATTTTTATTTACCGAAAAAACAACAAACATGAATTGAAAGGAACCAACTCACTTTTCTGCCCCGGGAACTCGCCCTTCGTAAGAGGCAGAGTATTGATGCATGTCCAAGTTTTGATGACACGAAACCCGGAGGCTTTCATGTAGCTGAAAAGAGTTCTTCGGGCCGACATGTCCTTTGACTGCATGAGAAGAAGAGCCCCCGAGTCCGAAAGGAATTTGTTGCTGAACGAGAAAGCCCACTGCCAATAACGAGAATCCGATTTGTTCCAAGTCGGGGTCGAATTGGAAGGGAACACATCAGGGACAGGATAACCGTCAGGAATGTCCAGCACCACAAGGTCAGTCGCGTATGCCTGCTGAACTCCATTCACCCATTCCGGATTTTTTGTCACCTACAGGGAAAAACAGGAGACAGTGTAAGAAGCCCAATCCAAATCGAGCAGGAGATCAATCCCCTGGAAAAGCCACAACAAGATGCCAAAACACAATTATTCATACAACAGTTTAGACAGAAGTGTTTACCTGAGTGAGGAACGAAACAAGCATGTCCCATGATTTCGAGGGCACCCCTTTGAATGTGGACTTCCTGGACTCCATCATTGCAAGAAAACTTTCATTCAGCACCCTACGATTGAACTGGCCCAAAACCCTGGAGGGATGTTCTCTCGCCTCGTAAGGCTGCTCCCTCGACTTTGATGTTCTCCTATCCCTCCTTGCGGGAGAAGGCTCTCTGACAGGAACCTCTGACGGTCCCTGTCCTTGCGGAGCTGCACTTTTCCCCTTCCCCTTAGGATCCCCGACAGTCTTCCCCTTTCGTTTTGGAGTGGCAGTTCTCTCGGGCTCTTTTGCAGCCAGAGTAGAAATGATTCTGTCCTGAATGTCTTTGTCTGCCAATGGGGCAATCGCTGCGGCATTGTCGTTCAGGTTTCTCAAAACAACTTCATCGAATGGTGTGTCCTGTTTTGGCAGGTCGAGGTACCACCCACAGTCTCTGAAGTGCGCCCTGCTCCAGTCTCTGGCAATACCAGCCGTGTACATTGTCTTCTCATTGGAGGGGTCAGCCCATGAATAGATGAAGTCTGGGTCATCGCTAAGGTACTTTCCCGGTATGAGGATATGATACATATACCTGAATCAAACACCAAAAACCCAGATAGTCAGTCAATCGGAAAATGGAAAAGAACAGACATTCAGAAGAAGATATTGAAATAAAGGAAGGGAACACCTGGTAATCAACTTTTGCTGTCCAGAATCAACCTTGCGTTGACGCAATGTTGATTCGAGCAGAAATGGGAAACACCTAGTGGTTACGTTGTATTGATAGAGACAACGACTGACAAGTGCAATACAACATTGCGTCAACGCAATGTTGTTTTCACTCACAGATGAAATGGGAAACAATGCCTGAAAACCACCATCTCACTATGTACTGCTATGGATATTCAACATTGCGTTGGCGCAATGTTGAATTCCTCTGTTGAAACAAACATCGATATTATATCTGATAATCGAAAGTCTCCTACAATTGCATGGAAGTTGGGGGATGCACAGGGACATTTCCATCAATCCATACCGCCAAACAACCTTGCGTCAACGCAAGTCTGTTTGTTGGCATAGTGAAAGCTGAAAATAGCATTTGAAATAGACTCCAAACATTGTTATGTTCAAGTTGGCAGAATTGGATCTGGATTTGAACTGCCCCAAACCAGAGGAAAAGGTACATAGTCTGCGTCTCATCAACATTGCGTTGACGCAAGGCTGATTTTCCTGTCCATTCACCCCCATTCACATGCAATAAAACGCCAGTATGGGATACCCAGATATAGGTAAGTGAAACCAGGACCATGGGAAACAACTTTGCGTCAACGCAATGTTGCTGGACAGCACATTCAGAGCCCCCAGAGATCCCTCAAAGCCACGCAAATTCGCAAATCTGAAAGTATGACAGAAGATTGCAGATGCACGCCCTTCAAGTACCACAATTGAGTAAGGAGATCACACCTGTACAACACTCGTTTCATTGCTTGCTCGCTGTTCAGCTGGTTTTTGAACTCGTACGATCTGGAGATTCCTTTGTCTTTTTCAAACTCCCTGAAGAAGCAATTGTTCCAGACAGCGAGCTTCCACCTCCTGATATAGGCCTCCAGTGTGATCCGGGGGCAAGCCATCTTGATTTTGTAGTCTGCCATCGACTCAGCAAGTGCAGCCACTGCACGTTTTTCTAACTGCAACAAGAAAGCTTGTAAGAATTTTGGAGAGGTTGGGAGCGGAATTACGGAGCAACACACATGTCTGAAAATGGTTTGGTGGTAACCTTACCTGGCTCCAAAATGTGGCTTTGTGTAGCCACTGGTCGAATGTCTGGTCGCTTACAACTTTTATTGCTTGTGTCTTCGGGTCTCTCTCTGGAGTTGGAAACATATTCGTGTCTCTCACAAGAGGATCCGAGTTCCATATCTCCAACCACCTGATTTTCGTTGCATTGTCCACCATTGAAATGGAAAGGCGATGTAGTTTCTCCTGAGTCATTTCTGGCTTGGAGCCAAACTTGTCATAGTGCACTTTCACCTGCTCCAAAATTCTGTGCCAAGCCCTGGATCTGCTATCCTGATTTGTTTGTCGAATGCACTCATGAGGTTCTTCCTTTGATTATTCATCTCGAACTTCATCGTGTCCTCAAGCCCAGATGCAGACCGCTGCTCTTCAGTGTGGGAATCATAGTACTCAGCTTTCGCCTTCAAGCCGGTTTCTGCTATTTCTTGCTGCATACATTGCAGGTAAAAAGAATGAAACACTGTCATTACTTGTCAGAAAATAGTAACAACAGGTAGTGTCAAGAAGCTTGCAGTGTCAAAAAGCAAGCAGTGTCAAGAAGCTTACAGTGTACATGTAGTCAAGGAAAGCCTCCCTTGTCAAGCTATACCATGTGCTTGTCTTCTTCTCAGCACACCTCTTCATCTGCTGTGGACTAAGCACGTTCGTGAATGACTCCAGTGGCATCAGCCCTACCTTCTGGATGCGGAACAGAGTGTGGCACAGATTGGTGGTCACATGAGATGTTTCGTTGGACCTGGAAAAACCGTCAACTCATAAGATGATTTCTAATTGTCGAAACGAGGAACAGACACAAAGATGGAGACTTACTTGTTTATGTCGTGCATGGCTGTCAAGAGCTGCGTGACATGCCCTTTGTGATCCAGAACCATGGAAACCACGCTCCAGTGCCATTCGATGTCGTCCGAGTGCATGCTTGAAATGTAATCCATCCAGGCAAGCAGTCTGTGGTTCCCATCCCAGACAAAAAACATCTTCCCCATGAATGCTTTTGTGGAGGTCTTCTTCGACAGCTTGAACTCGAACTCCCTGTTCACATCCCGCCAGCATTCATCCCAACTTTGCTCAATGTCCTCTGTTACAAGACACTCCTCTCCTTTTGTGTTCATAGTGGATACGTAGAACACTGCTGATCCCTTCACATAGCCGTGAACAAAGTCGTTCTTCAACTTTGTTATATCGTTCCTCAATGCCGGTCGAACAGCGGGCATGGAGATCATCCTGCAAAGCGGAATGACCAGGTTTCCGCCGGGAACCTCCATCGACAGAATCACCTTCGACGAGTTCACTTTTTGCCCACCCATTATCTCCTCGGCCTTGTTTTCATAGTGTCCCTCCAGTGACTCTTCATCACCTTCACCTTCTGAAGCGGCCAAATCTTCCCCCTCGGATTTCCTTTTTCTTTTCCTCTGCACAGAATTAATAATCTGTGAGTGTGAGATTGAGCTCCCATGCATCAACCTTGCTTTGACGCAAGGTTGATTGATGGGGACGTAACTTAGACTGAAAGGCATACAGGAAAGACGTTTGGACCCAAATTATGTTTTGCGTTGACGCAGGGTTCTTTTGGGAGCCTCGAAGAATGAACTTTCCCTACCTTACAGTGAGGACAGTGGGATATCGGACGCATCCATTGTGCAAAGATATCATGAAAACCAGCCTTGCGTCAACGCAAGGTTGATTCCTGTGCAGCCTCTGTTGGTTTCACTACAAGCTCTAAACATACAATATGCAGGTTGGGATCAACCTTGCGTTGACGCAAGGTTGATTGCGAGCTCTCTTATCGGGGTTCAGCGAAGCAAATATCTACAGTAAATGGAGACTCCTGTCTCTGCTTCCTCTTTGAAATCCATGATGCGTCGGAAGCATCCATGTCTCTCTACCTTGATTGTAGTGCAGTTTCTACACTGTTTTATGCCCAGCAAAAAAGCATTGAGGTCGACTTCAACCTTGCGTTGACGCAAGGTTGATGTCCACCTCAATGCTTAGCATGAAACCGTACAGATTGTGGTGCAGTTTCTGCACTGTTTTGAGCCCAGCAAATACACTTTGGAGGTCGACTTCAACCTTGCGTTGACGCAAGGTTGATGTCGTCCTCAATGCTTAGCATGAAACAGAGAGAGAAAAAGACAGAAACAGAGAGAGAAAAAGAAAGTTCGTAGCTACCTGGGGTTTCTGCTTTGCACTTGATGATGCTCCTGTCGCGTTCAATTTTTCCATGCGGTCTTGAGGTAACATGCTTCCAAGGAGGTCGCGATGGTGCGAAACAGGGGCAGACGGCCGCGTTCCTACGTCCGTTTGTTCTCCCTGGTCTTTGAAGGCCAGGTTCTGTACTCTCACTGCTTCCTCCCGAGCCCAGCTTACTTCCTCCTCATCCCCTCCTTCGATTGCAGGTTGCTCGTCTGTCGCCTCCTGGATCACTTCAAGACCTTCCTCTCCACACTGCGGTTGCTGAATCCTCTTTTGCCCTTCCTCTTCCTCATCTCGCGGGGTTTCTTCTCCCATTCTAAGCTCCCGTCTCGCCTTTCTCATCCTCTCCTTAGCGCGTGCCCTTTCCTTGTTTGACGTGAAATACAGTGTTCTTCGACGCTTGCTTCTCCCTCGAAGTAGGGACACCGTCTCTGCGGAATCCAGGGTTGCAAAGAAAATGAGTTACTCAGGCAAAAAGAACACTATCTGAGGTTCATCGCGAGGCCTTCAACGCCAAGATGTTCGCTCGGACCGTTCAGTGCGCCACCGACTCAATCCACATGCATGGCGAACACGTGTCTATGTAGTCGTTATGTAAAACGGCCGGAATTATTGAAACATCATCCTTCCAAAAATGTAATCGGGGTATCTCTACCCCTATGTTTAACGGCGGAGATCAATGAATCATCATCCTTACAAAATTCGTTGGGGTCTAACCCTATGTATAACGGCAGATATCATTCAAACATCATCCATCCAAAAATCGTTAGGGTGTAATCGACTCTCATCTTAAAAAATTCATTGTTGGGTAATTTAGGGTGGAATGTTCCAGAGGAATGTGAATTATATTCAGTTGTGCAGCGGTGCAGTTGCCGTCAAAATTTAATGGAAATGGGCATCTCTTCTGGCCTCCCTGACATGACAACGACATTGGCGGCTCTGTCAGTGAATCTGTCAGCTAATGCACTGGTGGGGCAATTCTGAGAGAACAATTGTGTATGAGGACGCCAAAACTCCACTCTCACACAACCTGCATTCAGAAGCACCATCGGACTTTGAACTGTACTTTCTGAAGCAACATCGACATATGGCTTCCCAGGCTGTGGGCTCCCTTGACGCGGACTTCTTCAGTGACGACCACCCTGTTCCATTTTCTTACGAGGTGGAAGATGATGGTTTTGCGGTGGTTCATGAACTCGTCCTCGCAACGCAGTTTCGGTTGGAAAATGGTAGTCTATTCTTTCAGAGGGAAGTGTACGATGCCAATGGAAAACTGCTCAAGTACGCGTTCCAGAAACCATCGCAAACTGCACCAACCACGCAATGGAGAGTGCCTCCAGGCAGATACAGGGTGCTCAGTGCTCCTCTGAGACAGTCTGCAGGATCGTTCGTAACTCCTGGCACGGCAGCATCAGTGGCCCAGGAGAAGACACCAGTGGTTGTGAAGAAGGAGGCGACTGCCGTTAACACTGTAGTTGACCTTTCGGACTCATCCTCCGATGACACATGTGCAATACCGCCTGTGGATCAGCCATGTCCACATGTAGAACCAGATGTGGAGGAGATCTCCAGTGTCATTCCTAAATTGAAAGCGATGGGTGGGATGGCAGGATTCAAGAGTGAGTTGAGGGGGATAGACTGGAGCACTTTCAATATTGAAAGGGTGGCATTCTTGCCGGAATCGTTTGATGGTAATACTGTTTTTGAGCTGCCTCCTCCTGGTCGCGTGGGGGGGATTTCCAGTCTCCTGGAAGGAATGGACAAAAAGCACGATGGGCACCCTTGGTGCCGCACAAAAACATCCAATATTCACAACAACGACAACCTCATATTCAGGCAAACAGTCTGTAATGGGCACCTGAAATGCGAGAACATGAAATGCAGACACTTCGCATCGTCAGGTGTGCAAAACCAAAGCGAATGGGATGGAGTCAGTGAGAATCCATTCAAGCCTGGGGTAACACCACCATACAGTAACACTTTTGTGTGCAAGTTCTGTAGGGTACCACCTTGCTGCCTTGCTTTGTGTGGCGCCAAATGTATTATGTGGTGCATCGATTCAAAAACCTGACTAGAGCCTGTGTCCATTTCGGTTTTCACAACCACCCTGTGTCCAAGGGGGATTATAGGGAGAGCGTTGACACAGTCTCTCGTCTGATAAGGCAAGAGTTGGATACCAATCCAACTGGCACCACATCTGCAATTGCCATGGGGGCGAGCAAGTCCTTTCTGGAAAGCCGTATTCTGTGTGCATCAAATTCGGTTGGAGGAATGCTGGAAGGACCAGCTTTGGACACTGTTATGGACCATTTCTCTGCTTTGAATTCTCCAAACATTAGGAATCAGGTGAACGCTTTAAGAATGGGCTCTGGGAGCCGAGGTTATATGGACAATATTATGGATTTGAAGAAAAGGAGCATGTACGACTACATCCAAGACAGCGTTTTCCCAGGACAAGGAGCCAGGAAAGTGTTCTTGTTCAAAATGTCCACAAAAGGTGAGGGCAGCGGGGTCAGCCTGGTTAAACGTATGCAGAAGGGTGGCGATCTTGGCAACTGCTTCCTTATGTTCGATCATATCAAGAGAGTTAAAGACTGGACCACAATGGCATGTCATGTTTACGACCCTGTGTACCAGCGGGTCATGACAATTGCAGTGTGTGACATGCAGTCAGAGGACACAGATTCACAGCAGCTCATGTGGGAAGCTCTCATTCGTGTTATGGCCTCCAATGGTCTCCCATCTCCCAATTTTGTTGGTTTCATGGCCGATAGTGCTCAAGTTAACTTCAACGCTGTCCGCATTGTGTTCGGGTCGGGAGATCCAAAAGTACCAATGCCTGGAAGAGAACGTACGTGTCTTTTCCATTGGACACAATCCCTCGACAAACACACAAAGACGTACATCAAGCCAGATATGCAGAGTATGCATCGTCAACTGTGCAAACAGTACAAAGACGCCAAAACTATGGGGGAAGCGAATACATTGTTCCAGACAATTCGTGCCTGGTGGTACTCATCTGGAGCGGCATCGGAGGACAGCATGAGGGCACTGCAAGACTGGTTCGCATTTTGGCACTTCCGTTACCGACAGTGGGGAGCGGCCATGACAACGGTGAGTGGTTTGCATTCAAAAGTTTGTTTGGGTGCTTCCAATATATCTTTCAGGGTCCAACTCTAATATGGGCTTTGTGTTTTTTTGCCTTGCAGCATATGTCCATTGAGGAGATGGCGGACATGCCTTCTTGCAATCTTGCGGAGACAGTGCACAATGCCTGGTTGCAGCAATCCGGCAAAAAAGGGAGAGATTTGTATGCAGCGACGGCCGATGACCTTATTCGTGCTCTACAGCAGCAAACCAGATACAGGTCATTCTTGAGGGGTGGCCTTGGTGGCAAAGGTCCGGACAGGAGCGAGTTGATGTTGCGGGCAGCTGGAAGATCAGGGGATCCTAGCAAAATAGCGCGGGCAGTGAGCATATGTGCAGATGGCACCCCTCTCGTGGGAAGAGTTCCCCATCTGGAAGGCGAAGAGAGATTCGGGTCTTGCAAACGGAAATTGGACACCCCTCCGGGATCGGATGCAGATTCCCATAGGGCGGACAGGGTCAACTTCTCGACGCCACGTGTTCCCTTGGATCAGAGATGGAATTGCGGAACATCCACAGGTGAGGGCTACTCTGCCCCAGACCGGACCCCTGCATCAAGCACTGTCACTGCAATGGTTGAAGACCATAACGTGGTGTCGCATATAATCGAGTCTGAGGGCTTGGACGATGTTTGGCATATAGAACGCACAAGTGCTGGATCGCGTGTGAAATGCGCGGCGATCAGGGCCACCAATCATGAAAAATGTACATCATTAATATCCAGAGGGAAAGAACGCACTGCAGCTCCTACATTCACGGGTTTGTTTCTCCCTTACGGACAAGGCGAGGCAAAGAACCACAAGTTCTGGTTCTGCGCTGACGATTGTGGGAGATGTGTGCATGGGACAGTGAGGCCTTCCGTGGTAAGAAAGCCTACTCCACGAACCGTGTGGCCTGTGAAGATGGGCACAGGTCTCACTCATCGAGAGATTGCAATGCTGGAAGAGGCGGGTTTTTCCCTGGCCAGACATTCCATTGCACGTGAAGGTGCTTCAAGTGGAAGCGGTTCACGGGTACCTCCGCCTGACGCTCACTTGTGGCCAACCAGACGGAATGGGAAGCTGGTTCGACGATTCCCTCCAACCGCAGAACACTACGGCAAAATTGAGTCCGCCAGAATGCTTTACGCTCGTGTTGGGGGAACAATGGAAGTGCCTGATCCAGGGTATGGTCGGGTCTTCACCATGATCTCATCCGCATCTGCGCTGCAAGACAGGACGTACGACATCACTGTTTCCAATTTTCCCAATTGTACATGTCCTGATTTTGTTGGTATGCTTTCAAGTAGTTTGGGAAAGAGAGGGAAGTTCATACCGTGCAAACACCTTTACTTCGTCTTCTTGAGAAGGATGGTTTGTGATCCAAAGCTCGACTTCTTCATTCACCAAGCTACTATGAGTTACAACGAAGTCAACACACTTCTACAGCGGGATACAACCCCATAAAAATCTGTGTTTTCCTTGACAATTGTGTGTAATGGAATGACTGTTCAAGTCCAGTGTCTCTCAGCATGTCCCATGTCATCTAACATCTTTGCTATTTGTGGGTCAACGCATTTGTCGCATTGGTTTGTCATTCTCTTTTAGCAAACACAAGAAACTACCTTCAGATAGACAGATGATCAAATCAACCTCGTGTCAACACGAGGTTTACTTGAAGTTCTCCAAATCCCCCTTGTGTTGACACAAGGTTCATTTTAGTTCTCAGAAAACAACATCGCTGCAACACGAGGTTCATTTTTGTTCCAGGAAAACAACCTCGTGTTAACACGAGGTTTTGTTGAAGTTCTCCAAATCCCCCTTCTGTCGACACGAAGTTCATTTGACGGGGGAACGAAATGAAGCTCCTGTTAAAAGAAGGTTGAACTCCAGGAAAGCCCAAAACCCTTCATCCGTTTCACCTTCATGTGGTGAAAACAGCAGTTGGGGGCTCCACGGTTATAGGCCCAGGAAAGCCCAAAACCCTTCATCCGTTTCACCTTCATGTGAGGAAATCAGCAGTTGTGGAAGGAAATCAGCAGTTGTGGTCTCCACGGTTATAGGCCCACCTTCTTTGTGGTGACGTCGTATGACCTGGACTAGGCTCACGCCATGTCAGCAGCGTGAGCGTAGGCTCACACGCTCACGCGCCAGGCTCACGCGGTAGCGTCGTTGCCGCCTGTGGTGTAGCAATTGTCTGCTTCTGTAGAATCGTGGTGCTTTTCACCCTGAGATCCTCCATTCCCCTAATTCTCTTCATCCCAGACAAAAAAAGCTTGCAGGGCGTAAAGCATGAAAGTATGGTTGGCACAGAATGGAACGGGTAAGTGAGTGTAAGCCTGTGGGGCTTGCAAATAGTGAGTGAGAGAGAATGTACTTTCAACCCGTCCGTCCTTGCGCCACTGCGTAAGAAGTAAAGCTAGCGTATAGTCTGTGATATCCGCCATAGCTACAAAGCTATAGCTTTGATTGCCCCTCCCGTCGAGACGCTGGTTATTTGGAGCAACCCCTACTCTTCCGCTCATAACTTTTTTAATTTCTTGTTCTTGTTTCTTGGAGGGAACCACTTGCATGAAATTCTCGTTCCTGATTGGTTGTTGCCTCATTGGGTAACTTCTCAATTTTACCCCCATCTATTCACATTCCCACTTGGAATGCCCACTAGGACTGCACATGTGGCAAAGGTCCCCTTTTGTCGGACGCGTAAGCGGTTCCGTTACCTGTCCCTTTGATGCATTAATGGGCCCGTAATTAGTTTCGGCTGAGGTAATGGGTAGGTACTTTGACGGCCCTGTTTGTCTTCTTGCATGATGGCACCCGCTATTGGAGTAAATGCAATACGGAGCACTTTGCCCCTTATGCCACGTGTTTGATTTTAAACATGCTCCCGTCTTCCTCTGTCCGCGTGGCACATTCTCCGAGTTTGACTTCCAAACTTCTTTTACACTCACCGGCCACTTCCCTGACGTTAACCCGCGTCCACCTATCATTGACCCTATGGATTGTGCAACTTGTGTGGGCTGTGTTGGGCTGTGACAGGCTGTGTCAAACTGTGGTGAGCTGTGATATGCTGTGTCAAACTGTGGTGGGCTGTGATATGTTGTGTCAAACTGTGGTGGGTTGTGATAGCTGTGTGAACACCCGTGTTCTTTGCGATTGCCATACACATTCGGCTTAACGACAAGTGCTTCATGCTCCCTTGGTGTTACCGATGTAGGCTGTGACTGCATCTGTGTTTCAAGATGCAAATCATGCTGCAATGGTTTATTATGGATACCACTGTATCCCTTTAACTTATTGGCATTGACTCTACCAAGCATCTCTTTGTTAATGGTTTGTAACATGACTATGTTGTTATCATACATCTTCTGTATGACATAAGGTCCTTTCCATGGTGACTTAAGCTTAGAAGCTTTAATCTTTCCCTTCTTCTGCAACCACAGTACCAAATCACCCGTCTTAAAAGTCTTCAATTTACCTTCATCAAACCAATCCTTCCTCTTCATCTGAATTCTGGTCATGTTATCTGCTGCATCAGCACGTACTTCTTCCACATGATATAATTCATGTTTCCTGACTTTAATTGAATCCTCCAATTCCATTTTCCTTCCCCATTTCGTTCTCATAGTAGGTAATAAGAATTCTACTGGTAGTAATTCTTCCATACCATAAACTAATTGGAATGGTGTATACTTGGTTGTGACTTTATATGAAGTCCTGTATGACCACAAAGTTGTCAGCAGCTTTGTATCCCAATCCGTTCTATTTGCATTGACTATCTTAGCCAAGATAATGCATAGTATTTTGTTGGTGGCCTCTGCCTGCCTATTGCCCTGTGGGTAGTAGGTTGTACTCTTCTTGTGCACAATCATGAACTCTTTAGTCAATAGTTCTATGGTCTCATTAATGAAGTGACTTCCCTGATCACTGATAAATTGCAGGGGACAGCCAAATCTTGTGAATATGTTCTCATACATGAACCTTGCTGTGGACTTAGCTGTGTTGTCCCTCAGAGCCTTAGCTTCCACCCACTTTGTAGTATAATCAGTGGCTGTGATTATATACTTGTTCTGTGTATTTCTGACTGGTGGATTAATTGGTCCAACAAAGTCTAGTCCCCATTTATGAAATGGTTCAGTAGGCATCGTAGGATGCAAAGCCATCTTCCCAGATCTTTGCAAAGGTCCTAAACCCTGGCACTCATCACAACTCTTGCAATACTTGTGTACATCCTTGAACAAAGTAGGCCACCAGTAACATGCAAGTAGTATTTATCTACTGGTAGTCTCTTCTCCAAAATGACCTCCAACCACTCCTTTATGAACTTCTTCCAAAACTTTATTTACTTCATGGTGGTACAAGCATCGTTTAAGAACTCCATCAGGTCCCAGCTTATATAATCTTCCCCCTATCATAGTATATGGTAAAACCTTGATAGCTATTCTTTTCCTTTGCTACTTCCCATAACTGGGTGGGCACTGACCATGAGTAAGGTAATATATGATTGGCCACTGCCAATCTAACCAATCATCTGCACTTCCCCGCACTTCCACTGCAAATAAACTCGCGTCAGGTAGTTGGTCGTCTACTCCCGTGGCGGCCTCTCCTGTTGATAGCCGTGACAAGTGATCTGCCACAAGATGCAAACGGCCAGGCTTGTAAACAACTTCGAATTCAAACTCGTGCAAGATTATCATCCATCTTGCTATCCTATCACTTATCAAAGGCTTGTTCACCAAATAAATCAAAGCCTGATGATCCACATAAAACATAAACTTCCTTCCCAATAGGTAATGCCTGAATTTCTTGACTGCATAAATCATTGCCAAAGCTTCTCTTTCAGTTGTGCTATAGTTCCTCTCAGCAATGTTCAACAATCTGCTAGCATAGTACACAGGTGAATCTATGTTTCCTGTGACATTTTGGGCTAACACAGCTCCCAATGCTTCTCCTGAGGCATCATAATGTACATGAAATACTACATGCCAATGCGGGTTAATCAGCGCAGGTGTAGTTGATACTGACAATGTAAGTGCCTCAAATGCCTGTTGACATTCAGCTGTCCACGCAAACACTGCATCCTTTTTCAAAAGCTTGCTCAATGGGGCTGCCATCTGTGCATATCGTCTGACAAACCTTCTATAATAAGTAGTTTGTCCAAGGAACCTCCTTAG
The DNA here is from genome assembly GCA_030704615.1 of Takakia lepidozioides. Classification (NCBI taxonomy): domain Eukaryota; kingdom Viridiplantae; phylum Streptophyta; class Takakiopsida; order Takakiales; family Takakiaceae; genus Takakia; species Takakia lepidozioides. The sequence goes on along the minus strand of CM060734.1, from coordinate 21,611,629 downwards.
ACCTTTAACGTTACTTAGTGGTGGTGAGGCTTTAATAGCCTCTGTCTTTCTAGGATCCACAAGCAGTCCCTTCTTACACACAATATGTCCCAGTAGTACCCTTGAGTTCACGCAGATAATACATTTTTCTGGATTCAGACCAAGACCTCTCATCCTGCATCTAGCCAAGCATAATTCCAACTTCTGCAGGTGCTCATTCTTAGAGCTGTATACACTGAAGTCATCTAAGAACACTTGCATGAAATCATCCAAATACTCATGGAAAGATTCACTTATCACCCTCTGGAAAGTTGCTGGTGCATTACAAAGTCCAAAAGGCATGACTTTGTATACATAAGCACCCCAGTCTGTGATGAAAGTTGTCTTTCCCTAGTCTTCTTCCACCACTTGCACTTGGTTATACCCACTGAAGCCATCCATGAATTAGTACATCTCATGGCCTGCCACAATGTCCAGTACACCTTCTGTAAATGGCAAAGACATGCTACAATGTAGGGCAGACCTGTTTTCATGACCAGACGGTGTTCTTGAATGTACAAGCATTGGAAACTTAGCCTCTTTTAGGAAATGGATCTTCTTTGTACAAGCATTCAATTTCTTATAGTTCACACAAACTCTCAGTTTGCCATTCTTCTTGGGAACTATCACAATGGGTGATAGCCAAGTTGTATACTCTATCGGGTATATGAACTTAGCCTCAGCCAGCTTCTTGATCTCTTCCCCAACCTTCTGTGCATAGTTAGGATTCATCTTGTACCTTGCCTGTTTAATTGGTACTGACCCAGGTTCCAGTTCAATCTTATGCTGACAAATCTCAGGTGGTATCCCTTTCAGATCCTCATAGCTCCAAGCAAATACATCTTTGTATTTGATGAACAGGCTCTTAACTTCCTCAAAGAATTCTGGCTCCAAGTCAGCCCCCACTTTCACCATTCTTGGTTCCTCCTTACACATTCACTTCTCTCACCTGCTCTTCAGCTGTGATTGTCCATCCAGCCACTACTTCATCCTGTAAACTCACGGTGGCTGGTTCTTCTAGGATTTCTATTTCTCCCTCTCTTTCTTCATAGAAATGTTAAAAACAAATAGGCGTTTTTTTAAAAGTCCATCGCTCATCTTGTTTTTTGGATTTTGGGTGTTTTTTTTTTTTTTTCTAGAAGTATAAAAACCTATAATCTTCAATGGCTAGGTGGCATATTGAATTTTTTTTGTAAACTCTAATTTTTAGTTTTTCATAATTTCTCTAAATAATAGACTAAAATATTTTATTAATTATATCTTTAATATTTGGGGTAGAACTCTTTACTAAATATGTTCAGTATACCATTATCTATCACTGAAAAAATATTTTGGATAGTATCATCAATTTTTTGTTTTTTGGTCATGGACTTTCATGGAGCAGGATTTGCAGTCAGTAACTTGGAATTCCAGTCATGGAATACCCTGGCCTGTTTCAGCCATGGTCGACCCAGCAATAAGGAGTAAGCTTCCATGACATCATCCATTTTCAACACAGTCACTGTGATCTTAAAGATCATATGTGAATCTGTATCTTAACTCCTCTTATCAAGCCTAATGGCTGTACACTCCTTTGATCTGCCATTCTTACTATGAATGGGGTTGGTTTCATGTTACTTAGACCAAGCTTCTGCCTTAACTGGTCTGTCATAATATTCACTCCCGAGCCTCCATCTATCAGTACATCAATCAAGTCTGTGCTTCCAATTCTCAATTGGATTACTGGCATAGAATCATCAAAGTCCATAACTGTTTCTCGCCCTTCAGGCTTCACATTATAACTTGTCACCTTGCTGTTCAGGTCTGTGTTCTCTGTCATATGAGCAATCTGATTGATTGCTTGACAGCGTAGCTACGGCGTGAGCCCAGCCCCGTGAGCCTGGGAGTTGAGCTCACGTTGTAGCTGCAAAGCGTGAGCGGCACAAATCTGTTGGAGAAACAGGTCCTATAGGCGAGGATTGCAGGAAGAGGGCCTATTACCGTGGACAAAACAAAGGGGGCCACCATGCACCATGTCTGCAATGCCTGCACAAAAAGAGGAATATGAAAATATGGCAGATTTGAGCTCAGAATGATTGACACACTTTATTTCAATTCACAGAGAGACGCCTACAATGAATGGCATGTGCATTTGCCTTGGTTCCGTGAACGAAATGTATGTGTTTGTCCTAAATGCAAAGTCTTCACAGGGTAACCTGGAAACCAGCATGGGAAGCGGACATGGCTCGTATGTGTTCAAAGAGAATTTGGCGGAGCCCTACGTGAGGTGTCCCGTTGCAGAAGGGTGATGACTTCTTCGTAGCCTAGTGTGGCTTGGTGAATGAATTGGTCTCTCTTACCGTCGCAGCACATAATTACAAGGTATATGTAATATTGATGCTTGCAGGGGACCCACTTCCCTCTCATGCCGAGAGCGCCCTCATGCATCTGTCGTGCGCATACATATCGCTACACAATTACATCGCTGTCCAAACCACACCGGCACAGTTTTAGATTACTGCAATTGATGGTGTCATAAATTGAATTTGAATTAACTCATTAAAACTAGCAAATATATATGTCATTGGATTTCTAGCTTCAATACGCACCCATAGCAACTCTCCAATCATGAATCCGATAAGAAATGACTCTGTTATGGACTTTTGAACACCGTCATTGTGGACTATTACCGCAGTGTATGGAATTACAATGGACTCAAGTTCTCCTATGTGCCATTGGTGAATTCCATTGAAATTTGGACTTACGGTGGCCATTTTGGTCCACATCATAGGTATGGATTTGAAGTGGCAAAATCATTTGTCATTTGACTCATATAGACTAACCGGCCACCATTGTTCCCTTGGAACTGGCCTGGGCGCAACTCGGGATGCAAACCATAACACTGGGCCTCTCCATGCCCGTGCTTGCCACAATGCCCACACTGCAACTGTGCAGGCTGTGCATGTGCCGACCCTTTGCCTCCCTCTGGACAATCCTTCTTGACATGGGGTCCTCTACATGACCAATACACCACATCCGCCCGTTGTTGGCCTACAAATGAAGGGAGAGACCCATGCATCTGAGGTCCTCTCTGCCCTTCCCTGAGCTTCACCTGAGCCCCCTTGTTGCCTTGAGCACGTTGAGGTAGTGGTTGGCTAGGAGCACCACTACCCCGTGGTGACTCCTTAGCAACTCCCACCATGACCACTCGTTCCTCCACCATGTTGAGCTCTATCCGCTCTGCCAGCAAAAACACATTTGCTAAGGTGGGTTGGGCCGCTTGTAGGAGAGTTGCATCCCACACCCTTCTCCTCAGCTCCTTGTCCAATATCCCATACCAGAATTGGACTGCCTGAGCTTCCGTAACCCCTTGGGTTACATTTATCAAGCACCTCATACGAGTGAAAGCCTCCCTCAAGCTCTAAGTAAGCTTCCGTTGGAACTCTTGCAAGCTCCGCAACTTCTCTGTCCTCACCCCTTGGTAGTTCCCTCTCAACTCTTCGAAGAATTCCACAATAGGGTTGAAGGCAGGCACGGGTACTGGTGCTGGTGCGGTAGTGGCTTGGGTGGACGTCGTAGCTACGGTACCACCAGTCCTACTAGTCCCTCTGTTGCTTGCTGAAGCTGCCGGTGCAGCGGCAGGTGTAGCCACTGCCCTCGTGACTCTAGTGCCCCTAGTGATGGAGACATAGTCGGGTGACCAATACATCCTTCACTCCTCGATCTCAACCTCATGCCCCCGCCTGAACTCATGGTAATCATCCATAGGCGGCCCCTCAAGGTGCTGAAACAGCCCCTTCCATGCCATGAAAGGGGTAAATAGTTGTGGATTGCGCATTTGCTGCAAATCACACCAACTATCAAACTCTTGGATAAAATCATCCAACTCGATGGTGCCCACCGCCCCAGAGTACCTTCGTGGCCCCTTGGTAGCTCCATATATCTCCTCCATTGTGTCCCACAACAATGGCAAGGAAACAACTTGCACAGCCGGTATGAGTCCTTCCGATTCACAATCCGAATCAGAAACTTCCGTAGAAGACACAGGAGGTGAAGGTGGCCTAAACCACACACCTCGTCTCGTGTACCAACTAGTATCACTAGTGCTCAAACCGGCACTGTCCCCAGCAACTAGTGGCACCTCCGTGTTGACACTCAACCGGTCATGAACATGTCCCTAACTCCCTCTCCACAAGGTAACCGGGTAGAGAACCTATTGCGGCTTATGGTTTGGAATACTAAGTTCCTAACATAGCCTACACCTGTACCTGCATCCACCGCAAGCACTCCTATGGTTGGCTAGTCATCACCTCCAACCTCACCACAGGAGAAACAATGATGGTCTGGCTGGTCATCATCCCAGCCTCACCATCGACAGCATGCTCTAGGACTGGCCGGTGATCAAATCCGGACCAATCACCTATAAAAACAAGCGCCCACACAAAACTAGCATGGCGCACAGTCAAGCATGCAGGTATGGAGGGGATCCAAACACAAGAAATTAGAACGACAACTCCCCCACACCAAAAACACCTCCACGGTGTTGCTCCTGCAAGGACACCCCAGCCCAAACCCGGACTGACTCTTGCCTCCACCTACGGAAAGGTCTTGGCCTAATGAGAGGGTGGAAACTACGAGGAAGAGAAGCTAAAGCAATGCCTAACCCCAGCATGCCCTCATCCCAACACTCTTCATCTCCTCTCTTCCCTCACTTGCATGACCATGGGAATATCATGAAGATACTCCTCAAACCGCCCTCCACGAGCTTCAAAATTCGGCCTTCAAGACCACATGCCAGTCCTTAGGCAGTCCACCAATGCCTCCACGAGTCAGCACAGGCCGTCCACAGGTCAACACAGGCCACCACAGACCAGCACAGGCCCACACAGCTCACTGGTCACAGCCGTCACAGCCCCACACAGGCCACAACCTATCACAACCCTACACAGGTTAGAGGGTCACAGCCCCACAGGCCGCAACCTGTCACAGCCCGTCACAGCCCCCACGGCCACAGGTCACAGCCTGTCACAGCCCATCACAACCCCAAAGGCCACAGGCACACCATGTCACAGCCCTACAAAGGTCACAGCCCCAAATGCCACAGCCTGTCACAGCCCCTCACAGCCCGTCACAGCCCCACTGGCCACAGGGCACAGCCTATCCCAGCCCGCCACATCCTGTCACAGCCCCACAGGCCACATGGCACAGCCTGTCATAGCCCTACACAGGTAACAGGGGTCACAGCCCCTCACAGCCCGTCACAGCCCACAGGCCACAGGGCACAGCCTGTCACAACCCCTCATAGCCCGTCACAGCCCCACAGGCCACAGGCCACAGCCTGTCACAACCTGCCACAGCCCCTCACAGCCCCTCACAGCCCCACAGGCCACATGGCACAGCCTGTCACAGCCCGCCACACCCTTTGCCAAGCTCTTGAAACCCTAAGGCTTACATTTCCAGCCACAAGACACTTCTCTTGTGGTGCAAGAGCTCTTCTTCCAAGTTCTGAAACCCTAGGTGCACATTCAATGGCCTTGCCGCACCTCTTAGCTCCTGTTCCAGCCCTGCTCTTGCCATGACAAGAGCGCTCTCAATGCTGAAGCTTGAGATTAAAACCCAATCTCAACATACTCCACAAAGTGCACTGATTTGCCCCAAGCCAAATCAGCCCTTTCGCTTGGTCTTGCAATCCTGCAGTATGGTGCTTTCATCTCTGAAGCTGAAGATCGAATGCCAAGGTCTACCACCTCGTAACCCACATCGCCTCCGCTTCTAACAACCAAGAGCTCCACGGTGCTCCTTGCATAACAACCTGGTTTCTCTCATTCTCAAGCAAAAACCACAAGTGCTACAACTAACTCGTATCTGGCACTCACAGATACGAGCTCATCTTTCTCGAGTGATAAAAATAAATAAAAATACAAGCACGAGCTCACAAATCTGAAGCATAAACTCATGCATATATAACCTCATCACTCAAATACAAGTCAAGCCAAGTGCACCCCACGCCATGGGGAATCCACACTACGGCACCATAGCTAGGCGCAGTGAGGCTCAACTCGAGAAAGATGAGCCCACCGCGATCTGCCGTGAAGATAACAACGCCAGGTGCCCAAACATGTATTTGGCCCCTGGATTGACACTTGGGTCAATCCCAAATGTCAATATATAAAAGCTAGCTATTTCCTAGCTAACTTCACACTAGTGGTAAAATAACTTGACACATCGTTACAAAATCCGGACAAGTGCACGTAGGGAAATTCCCCACGGTAACCTGATATTCTTTGCCATGAAGAACTCAGCCAATAGACATCACTGTGTAAATCCGTCCATACCCCGGGGCAGGGCCTTCGGTGATACGAGTCACCCGAGCCTGCAAAATTCTAGCCTATTCCATCTTGCATTCGTGATCTGCACCCGAAGCGACACGACGTACTATTTTTCCATCTCTTTTTGTTGGGTGGGAGTCGGCACCGGGTGGAGGCATTGCCGGAGCATGTGGCACATCTGTGCCGACAGTGCATGAGGGCACCACCCGGGACCGTGCAAGACAGAACCCTCCCTCCTCCAACATGCTTATCTCGGTTGATGACAACGACGTCCCAAGTTTCACAGGCCAAATTGCGGGGGGAGGGGGCTTCATTATCACCGAAGGATGAACTGTTCCCTTGACGCATCGTGCCATATCGTCTGGGCAGAACCAGAACTTGTGGTCCTTTGACTCCCCACTATGATAAGGTCGGAACAACCCTGTGAATGTTGGAGCTGGAGTCCCCCTGAAGCCTTTGCATATTTTTGATTTGCATTTCTTGAAAGAGGGGGTCCGAATTGCCATGCAAGCCACTCTAGATCCTGGTGGGATGCGTTCTATATGCCACTCACTATCAATGCAATCAGATTCATGCACCATGGCCACCACCTCCTCCAATGGGATTCCTGCTGCTGTGCTTGCATGATCTGCACCTACTCCACTGGAGGAGGACCCACCTGGGAAGGGACGGGCACACGACTTAGTCTGCACTGGAGACACCTTTGGTACAGAGAAAATGACCCTGTCCGGCCGATGGGAATCTCCATCCGACCCTGGAGCAGTGTTCAATTTCCTTTTGCATGATCCAAATCTTTTCTCGCCTTCCAAATGGGGGAGCCTGGATTGCAAAGGGGAGCCTTCAGTGCACCTGTTCAGAGCTCTGGTCATCTTCGATGGGTCTCCAGACCTACTCACAGCCCTTAGCATCAACAAATTCGTATCAGGGCCCTTGCCTCCACCCCGTCCCATCAGAAAATTGCGGTACCTGGTTTGTTGTGTAAGTGCCCGCACCATGTCATCAGCAGTGGCCACATACAAGTCACGTCCTGCTTTGGTAGACTGCTGCATCCAGGCGTTGTGAACAGTCTCCGCCAAATTACAGGATGACATGTCGGCCAAGTCCTCTAAGGACATGTCCTGTAGGAGGCATTGCATGGAAATGTGAGGAACGAAAGGAAATGGAAGAGGTTCTGCAAGTGACAATCCAACAACCCCAAATGAACAGGCACGATGCAAAGTGAAATTTGTGTTTCTGGGATTGAAGAGGCTTATCGTCGTCATGAAAGCTCCCCACTGTCTGTACCTGAAGTGCCAGAAAACCAACCAGTCCTCCAACTCCTTCACGTGGATACTAGTAGCAGCACCAGAGGAGAACCACCAAGCCCGGATTGCTTGGTAAGTGCTCTCAGCTTCTCCCATTGAGGTGGCATTTTTGTACTTGAGGCAGAGCCTTCTGTGCTCCAACTAAAGGTTAGGGCAAATGCAGCGCTTTGTATGACGTGCCAGAGATTGACTCCAATGGAAGAGTCATGTGCGCTCCTTATTTTCCATTGGGACCTTAGGATCCCCCGAACCAAACATGCACCGCACTGCATTAAAATTTTCCTGTGCACTATCAGCCATGAAGCCCGCAAAAATTGTGTTTTGTATTCCATTGTGCTGCATGACGGCCAGAAGCGAATTCCACATGAGCATCTGGGATTCAGTGTCCTCCGACTGCATATCACAAATTACTATGGAAAGCACACGTTGGTACGTTGGATCGTACACATGGCACGCCATGGTTGTCCAGCCCTTCACCCATTTGCAGTGATCAAACATTAACCAACATTTTGCCAAATCTCCTCCAGGTTGCATTCGGCGGACAATGCTCATACCACTGCCTTCGCCCACTGTGGACATATTGAACAAATACACCTTGGACGAGCCCTGGCCAGGGAAGATACTATTTTGAATGAATTCATAGCGACTCCTCTGTTTGAGGTCCATAATGTTGTCCATGAATCCAGCAGTGCATGTGCCCATTCTGAGTGCATTCTCCTGGTTTCGAATATTGGGAGAGCTCAACACGGAGAAATGGTCCATCACTGCATCAAGCGAATCTGCATCCAGCATTGGTTGTGTTGCATCCCCTTTACCCAGTATGTGTTTTTTCAGGAATGTCTTGCTAGCTGCAAGCGCTATAGCATAAGGTGTTGCACAAGGGGCATTGTGGAACTCCTGCTTCAGCAGATTTCTAGCGATGTCCACGCTATCCCTACAACTTTCTTTGGACACATGATACTCGTGTGTACCCATATTAATGCAGGCACGAGTCATTGTCTTGCATCGATGTGCCACCTAGTACATACGAGCGTGGCACACAGAAACACAGGATGAGGAAAGTTTGCAGAACCTGCACACAAAAATATTGGTCTTGGGAGGGGCAAGCCCTGGGGTGAAAGGATTTAGGGGCACACCTTCCCACTCACTTTCGTTTGGTTTAGCACTGTTTCTCAGGCGAGGGCAAGAAATATTCACGCACTTGCAATGCCCAATGCAAACCTTCGAAATTTCAATCCAATGTCGTTGTGGATGTTCGACGTTTTTGTCCTGCACCAAGGGTGTCCATCATGTTTCTTGTCCATGCCCTGCAGAAGCCCAGCTAGTCCACTTGAAGACGTGGGAGGGTTGAGCTCAAACAAGATGTCCCCATCAAACTCTGCTGGCACGTATTGAGCCCGCTACACACGAAGGGACTCCCAATCAACAAAACGCAGCTCGCTCTTGCACCCAGGCACCCCTGCGAGGGCTTTCAATTTTGGAATGACACTCGTTATCTCCTGCAATTCGTCATCATCCAAGAATGGAGTCTGCACTGGCGGAGGAATCTCAGAAACATCCTCCGAAGACGAGTTTGAAAGAGTCACGAATGTAGTGGATGTGCTCACATCCTGTTTCACATGAACTGTGCCCTTCTGCTGCACGACCGATGCTGCAGTGCCAGGGGTAACTACTAATCATGTTGATTGTCTTCTCTCTTTTCCAAGGACCCGGTATGTGCCTGGAATGACTCTCCACTTCCTTCCACACTCGCCAACCAATGGTTTCTCCAAATGTCCAGAATCCAAATTCTCATCCTCGTCATACACCTCTTTTTGAACAAGCAGAGAACCCAATTTTAGCGGGAACACTGTAACCAACTCATCCTCATGAACAACTGCAAACCCATCGTCATCTGGAGTGGCAGTCAGTGGAAGACTACCTGCATTGGAATGAAATCGAGCAAATCTATCTCGCTCCCTGGACATGTTTTCCTACACTGACCGAGAGTTGCGATTCACAACGGAATCCGCAAACCGATAGCCCGTAATTCTCGAAAGGGGATCCACCCCAAACAAACTGAGGTCAATAAGGGTAGCACTGACCCAAAGACTACGGGCGATGCATGCAAAAGATGTAGGAATGACATGCACCGAACTTCGCAGACAGCCACACTGAAAGACACCAACCAGAAAAAACTGTTTTCTAAGACAAGAAGCCACAAGAAGCCGTGCTGTATTTGGATGAAAAACAAACCCTGAACATGACATGAAACCATCCATTATGGAAAGATGGCAACAACCCTGGAGAGCAGTAAACAGGAAGACCCCGAATCTAATGAGGTTGTGTTGTAACAGAAGAGCACAGCACAAACACTGACACTCCGGGAGACACCTCGCACGAATGTGTGCAACACATGACCATTGCCGACACAACCCTTTATACCTAATGACCCCATTGCGACGGTGACGGCGAAATGCAAACTGTAGGGTAGGCAGTACAACACACGTGGATGCATATGTGAAGCATAACAATTATTGCGAATCTGCAAGTATTGCTCGAAATTGAACTAGCATTAGATTTCTACGGCACTTGCGAATTTGAAAGAATGCAAGAAGGCTGCCATGTATTGGCAGGCGGCGAAGTACATCTGACATATATCACAAGTACATGCAACGGATCTACTTTTTTTCTACCACTTTATTTCTTGGATAATACAAAGACGCCGAAATGGATGAATTCTGTTCGCACACAATGATGACACCCGCATCCAAATACGGTTAACAATGTCCAATTTTTATTTTGGTTACATGCCATAGCAACCCTTGTTGCAAACGTCAAACTGGAGAGCTCTAGAGGTAGCGTGGGGAGCCCTTGTTTCCACCGGAGGAGGAAGAGAAGGAAGTCATTATACTTCACGAGCACTAGGGACAGGAATAGAGCCAGATATAGAATGAGGATGGAAAGAGTAGACGAAGAGAAAAAAGAGGAAAAAGAGGGCAAAGAGGAAAGTCTTGCGATGGAAGAGCAGGAATCTGGAGAAGAACAGCAGCCCGCCATACTTCCAAGAACAGGTGAGGATGAGACTGCATCCGAGGGAGAGACGGACGCCGAAGATGATGTTGATGCTGGCCTCACGAAGAACCAGATAGTGGAAAAGAGGATGGGGGAGATGCTCCAGAACATGCTCGGTGTAGAGAGCAGTCCGAAGCGCAAAGGGTCCCCGGTGATTGGGGAGTCTTCTGGAGCAGCAAAAAAAAAGGTACAATGTTTGAGACCCACTTTGTGCTTCATTGGTGATGTGAACCCCAGTTGTGCTTGTATTTTGATATGAAAATAACCTACACACAACATCTCTAGCAGGTTGAATCCACCCCGAATTGGAAGCTCAAACAGTGTGCGTTGACGCACACTGTTTGAGCCCCCCTTATGCCTTGTTTTTTGGTGTGGAAATGGTGCACACAGGGGCCTCTCTGTCCGGTTCAATCCACCCCTATTTCGAAGCTCAAACAGTGTGCGCCAACGCACACTGTTCAAGCCCCCCTTCTCATTGTTTTTTTCACAATAAAATCGTCTAGACAGGGTGTCTCTATGAGGTTCAATCAACAATTTTCTGGCAGCTCCAGCAGTGTGCGTCAACGCACACTGTTTGAGCCCACCTTGTCATTGTTTTTTTCATTTGAAAATCGGTCACATAGGGCATGTCTTTGAGGTTCAATGCACACTTACCTGGTGTCAACCATTAATGCACCCCATTAACAGTTGCATACTTAAATTTAGGGTTCGTGTTAGACAGAGCTAGGTTAAGTCCCGAAGGCGCCGCCTAGCCCCGAGGGTGCTGCTAGTGTGGATTATAATTTTTCTATGTGTTTTGCGTTTGTAATTTGTAACCAACAGTTAGTACTAACTCACTGACGTATTTACAAAAACAATAGTCCAGGAATAAGCAATGCGAATGTATAATTACCCTGTTATATGGTATAAGGGTTATGGTTATTTTAGAGAAGAGATATCTAGTGTAAATATTAATTATTCAGTAAACAACAACAAATTAATTTCAATTAATCAACTTTAGTATTTCTTTTCTTTTTGAATAACTTTATATATATGTTCAAAGGGTAGAGATACTGATTTATCTAGTTTTTACTAGTACCCATTAATCTAGGTGAGTCAAGAATATATAATTAATTAGGCCATTCTGAGGAAAGGATCAGTCCAACTTACTATAACCAAAAATAAAAGAAGAGAGTCAAAACTAACTATAGGAAGTAGTGCGGCAGCAATTGGGATTTGAAACCCCAACCACAAATGTGCAAATACAATCTCTAACCAATAAGTCCTTCAAGTTCTATTCAATAATGTCTTGTCTATCTACGTACTTATAGGGCTATTACAAAGATGAACAAAAATATATAAATTACAGCCTGTAGGAGTTTAATCCCAAACCACGAGGGTGTAGACTACCAGACTAACCATTAAACTAATATAGAGATGTTGTTACAAGGTGGTTGCTTTTAGTTATTTAAACACAATACTCTAAGCTCACTCTTTAACATGGCCTGGCAGTTAGAATTCCTTGTTTTCAAAAATTCATAAGTCCCTGCTACATTCTTCGATTCACTTTCCGTAAAGCATCAGCTGTAACCTAAGCTTTACTCCACAAGATTTTAGAATTGTTTTATGAATCAAAGTTCATAAAAAGGTTTTTAACTCAAATCGTATCTGCTCATAATAATAATAAAAACTATTTGCAGTCAAGAATTTCCTTTGTTCAAAAATTCATAATTCTGCACTCACCACTTGTTTTCCTTAAATTTGAATCAAATTCCCATTTACATTCTTCCTTCTATGAGATTCAATCAGCACCTCTTCTAGATCATCCAAACACTAATTAAGGTCTCAGCTTGAAGTTAGTAATTTAAGCAATAAGATTGGATGTGCTGGGCCAACAAAAAAAACAACTAAGTCACATCCTAGTATGATTTTCCAGTTGAAAATCGATAGGGCGGTATTCTGATGATTAGCCCCTTCAACTTAAGTACCCCAGGCTCATTACATGGAAAAGATAGAAGAGAACAGAGTAGGGAAGAAAGAAGCAAAAGAAAACAACCAACCAAAACGAGACAATTTTACAATGATTTGGCGGTAGCTTAGGAGTGCTAGATTTCCAAGGTCGTTTCCCCTAGCGCGGCGTAAATCTAGGACTGTCTAGGATACCTGAAATTCAGATTCAAGGCTGTCTCTATAGAACTCCAAGTAGGTATAGGGGGTAATTTTCTACAACATAATCAACTATTCGAGGTAGATTTTCTTCACACGGTGCTCACCCGAGCACGAGTCCCAAGTTGATGTCGCTGATGGTGCAAGTTTGATGAATTCTGCTCACGGACTGATCTGAATTGCTATGGTACGAACGATCTATCAGATTATAAGAGGGTAGGTACACGAATACTCAAAGGAAATCTAGACAGTAACAAACTTCTCTACTTCAATCATGCAAGTCTCGGCGTACCACACGACTCACGTCCACTAACACGGCACCTTGATTCCAACGGCGTGCGTCTGCAATGTTTAATAAAAACCAATTCACTATACACCGTTCCTCTTCACTACAACATCTAGCCTACATTAAAACGAAGAAAGAGAGCGAAGAGAAAGAGCGAGAGCGAGAGAAAATAAGAACTTGATTGTCTGTTCTCTCTTTCGTCGGCTGATTTATATCAGTCCGTCGCCCTACATCCGTCACTTGTGTTGACCACTTTCATCCATGCCTTTCTCCAAGAAAATAATAAATTACTACTTGTGCATTTAAGCACCGACACCTAGTTAGAGTTTTTTTATTAATTTTCCCTAGAGTGTTCATTAATATAAGATATAATCTTTTTTGTTTTAATCCTTCAGATCTACGCCCTCCACCTGAACGGTCCAGATCGAACCATGTGTTTTTTCCTCCATCCATTGTCATCCGTCCAGAGATCCAGCCCGTAATCCATCCATCTATGGTCCCATCCGCTGATTTCATCCATTTTCATTCTTCCTCATAATTTTCATCTATCTGTAACTTTCATCCATCCAGGGACATGACCAACTTAAGTTGGTACATGACCAACTTAAATTGATACATGAACCGTTTTAAATCCTCATGAATGTTGCTCCTCATCCATGTCATTCATCCATTTGGGAAGTGGGGATCGCTACCCTTGATCAACCAATATCCAGCGGTTCACATTTATCCTTGTTTTCCCATTAGATCCCTTTCCCGTGCTATGTTGAGATCGGGGAGAGGTTCCCATGCTTGAAGTAGCGAGTTGTAGTGTTGTTCTGAGAGTCGTCTGCAGGTGAGATCCTCCAGCAAGATAAGCATATTTTCCTGCATTTGCTAACTTACAAAGACATCGATCCTGAATCATTCTTGGCGCTGAAGATTGTTCATTGATTTCTAGATCATACCTCCATACCATGTAATCTCTAGGGTATTGTCCGCAAACCAAAATCGGAGTTCCTGTAACTGCCGACTTTTTGTTGGAAACTTCCAAGGTATAATCCACAGGGCAGTCTGGCAGCCATCGCCAACGCGTACTAACGGAATCAAACGCCCACCACTTCCGTGCACTTATGAGAGGTTGTACAGTGTGTGCAGGCCCAGCCAGCATGTAAACCCATTCCTCCTTGATCTCTACCCGTTTTGCGAATCTCAAAGACGTCATTGCGGCCTTCATCATCAACCACCGCTAGCGCATTCTGTCATTTCTTATAACCACCTGTCAACGGTAAATAATAAGAGCGAGGCACCTGTGCAACACATACATGGTCTGTCAATCCTGGAATCAAAGAGTTGTCCTTCGACTTGTCCTCTGTCTCTGCCATTGCTAGAATTCCATTTTATTTATGATTTCTTAATATGTTTTCATACTAAACTTCATAAAATATATACTAATGTACATCAAATGTGCTATTCTAAATTATGATCCGAAAAAGTGATCGGCATATATGAGCTCAAACAGTGTGCGTCAACGCACACTCTTTCAGCCCACCTTGTCATTGTTTTTTTCATGTGAAAATTGACCACATAGGGCATGTCTTTGAGGTTCAATGCACACTTACCTGGCAGCTCAAACAGTGTGCGTCAACGCACACTATTTCAGCCCACCTTGTCATTGTTTTTTCATCTGAAAATCGGCCACATAGGGCATCTCTTTGAGCTTCAATGCACACTGTTTGAGCACACCTTCTCATTGTTTTTTTCATTTGAAAATCGGCCACATAAGGCCACTCTAGCAGGTTCAATCCACCCCGAATTGGAAGCTCAAACAGTGTGCGGCACCGCACACTGTTTCAGCCCCCTATTTTGCTTGTTTTTTTATGTGCAAAACGGTCACATAGGGCCACTCTGGCAGGTTGAATCCACCCCGAATTGGAAGTTCAAATAGTGTGCGGCACCGCACACTGTTTGAGCCCCCCTTCTCATTGTTTTTTCATAATAAAATCATCCAGACAGGGTATTTCTCTAAGGTTCAATGAACAATTTCCTGGCAGCTCAAACAGTGTGCGCCAACGCACACTTTTTGAGCCCCCCTTTGTGATGTTTTTTTCATAATACAATCGTCCAGACAGGGTATTTGTGTGAGGTTCAATGAACAATTTCCTGGCAGCTCAAACAGTGTGCGTCAACCCACACTGTTTGAGCCCCCCTTGTCATTGTTTTTTTCATGTGAAAATCGGCCATATAGGGCCACTCTGGCAGGTCCATTCCACCCCTATTTGGAAGCTCTAACAGTGTGCGGCAGCGCACACAGTTTGAGCCCCCTTTTTAGCTTGTTCCTTCATGTGAAAATCGGGCACGTAGGGCCAATCTGGCAGGTTGAATCAACCCCGAATTGGAAGCTCAAACAGTGTGCGGCAACGCACACTATTTGAGCCCCCCGTTTGTCTTTTGGGTGTTTAAATAGTGCACACAGGGGCCTGTCTGTCTGGTTCAATCCACCCCTATTTTGAAACTCAAACAGTGTGCGCCAACGCACGCTGTTTGAGCCCCCCTTCTCATTGTTTTTTTCATAATAAAATCGTCCAGACAGGGTATCTCTGTGAGGTTCAATCCACACTAACCTGGCAGCTCAAACAGTGTGCGTCAACGCACACTGTTTGAGCCCCCCTTGTAATTGTTTCTTTAATGTGAAAATCGTGCACACAGTCGCCTCTCTCTAAGATTCATTCCACCCCTTTTTGGAAGCTCAAGCAGTGTGCGGGATTGCACACTGTTTGAGCCCACACTTAACGTTTTTTTTTTCATTTTAGAATCGACCACAAAGGTCATCTCTGTCAGGTTCAATTCACACTTACCTGGCAGCCCAAACAGTGTGCGTCAACGCACACTGTTTGAGCCCCCTGATTTGCTTATTTTTTGACATGAGAATTGTGCACCTAGGGCCAGTCTGGCAGGTTGAATCCACCCGGAAATGGAAGCTCAAACAGTGTGTGCCAACGCACATTGTTTGAGCCCCCTTCACAACCTTTTCTTTTATTTCAAAATGGGCCACTCATGGCCACTATGCCATGTTAAAATCACACCTTATTGCAAGCTCAAACAGTGTGCGGCAACGCACACTGTTTGAGCCCCCTTATCTGCTTGTTTTTTGATGTGAAAATCGGGCACCTAGGGCCACTCTGGCAGGTTGAATCCAACCCTTATTGGAATCTCAAACAGTGTGCGGCAACGCACACTGTTTTTAGCCCCCTCTCTGCTTGTTTTTCTATGTGAAATTGGGCCAAACAGGGCCAGTATGCATGCTCAAAACTCGCATAGTTGGAAGCACGAAGAGTGTGTGGCAACGTACACTATTTGTGCCCCCTTTTTGGCCCCCTCTCTGCCTGTTTTTTTGGTGGAAATGTGCCACATAGGGCCAAATATCATGTTCAAAACACCACTATTTGGAAGCTGAAACAATGTGCGGGAACGCACAGTGTTTTCGGCCCCCACAATGCTTGTTTTCTGATGAGAAATTGGGCCACACGGGGCCTGTCTGCCATGCTCAAAACACCATCGTTTCATGCCTCTCTCTTATATCAATTTGAATGAACAACCCTGCAGGAGAAGATGCAAAGTGTGGCGGATGAGATCCCTTCGGGGCAGGGGAAGGAGATCATTGTTGATGTGGACGATGAGTTCTATGAAAGCAAAGCCACTGAGATGCCGGGGGGTCAGAAGGTAAACTCTCAGCTTGTGGTGCAAAGTATGCTTGCCCCGGGTGGGAGGTTGAAGATTCCCCTGTGTAGGTTGGTTTCCATGCCCGTCGTTCGTCCACCCCTCATCAAGGACATCCTGAAGCTGGAGGCCGAGTTTGTTCATGGGTATTTGGATGGATCCGCAGTCTTTTACGTTTCTACAAGGGATTCCAGAGGCAATGAGCTCCTTCTGGATGAGTCAATCGTGGACTCCTGGGATCCCATTTGGAGACAGGTGAACGAATCCTTCGAACTTCTTCTCTCCAGGAAACCTTCCACCCAGGCATTCTCAGGGAAGATGTTTCACGTTTGGGATGGCAACCACCGGTTGCTTGCATGGATGGCTGTCATTGGGAGGCTGCACTCACAGGAGGAAAAGTGGCATTACTCTGTTCGATCGATGGTGCTGGATTGTGACGGGAACATGATGGGTCTTCTGACGGCAATGAATGATGTGAACAGGTTGGTTTCTCATTCTACATGTTCCACTTGTGGTTCCGTGGTTCTTTGGTTCCAGTCCTTGAATTTCATTCTGACTTTCAGACATCATTCTGCAGAGGGACGGAGACATCGCATGTCAGAACGAGTCTGGTTCACACACTGTACAGGATACAAAGGATCGGGCAGATGCCCTTGACCAACTTCAAGACCATCTTTTCAGCAGAGACAGCATATACTCCAAGACATCAGAAACGTGGTACTCGTTGACCCGTGAGGCTTTCATGGAGTATATGTACGCGGTGAGATACATCTTCCATCATCTGGCCTTTCGATATTCCTGCTTCCACATGTTTGTTTCCCTTGCCCTTGGGTTGATGCAACTCTCGTGCATTCCCTTGCAGCAAGACATTGCAGATGCAGGAGAGCGTGGCAAACTGGAATACTACAGCTCTACCCCTGAGGAGATAAGGACAGCAAAGGGTGTTGAGAGTCACATCCAGAAAGAGATAACCGCCACAAGAAGGACTATTATGAGTGCTTTTGTGAAACAACTGAGAATTGCAGACCCAACCTTCGGACCAGAGTTCCTTCAAGAGGTGAAAAACCATTACAACAAGCCAGGCAAGCCGGAGATGGCCCAGGAGAAGTTACACAGGTTGTCTACTGCCATTGTGTCTTCAGAACAGAAGGTGAAGTGGCTATAGATATCGAATTCCGATCCCACTGTTAGGGATACCCACATGTTCCCCAGGCCGGAGAAAGAGAAGAAGACCAAGCGTGTCATTCCTGTCAGTGACAATGTGCTGGACACATAGCTTCACAAGGCCACTTACTGGAGCCAGGTATGATGTCATTTGCTGTGTCACTTTCTTTTTGCTTTTTCTGTCATTATCTTTCCATGTTACATTGGTTGTGATTGTTTTTGGGTTCATTCTTGCTTTTGTATTGGTCTGCAGTTGGAGGAAAGGGCCCGGTCGGTTCTACATACACAGCTGGCTGACTATGGGATCACCATGACAGAACCGAAGGTCTCCTTCCAAGCATACATGAGGAAATGGAGAGCCACAGTGTGGCAATCTTGTTTCTTCAGAGAGTTCATCAAGGATGCTGGCATCAGTCGAACAAATGAGCTTGACCAGCAAGAGAAAGGAGAGGAAGCCTGGAAACGATGCCTTTACAGGTGCAAAATGGACTGTGCTTCTTTGTTTTGCATAGACACACTCTCCTCCATCCAACCTGTTTTTGGCTGGCTCATATGAGTTTGTGGTGGAGTGTACTATGTCGCATACTCTTTTAGGGGGTCTTCGTGATGGGGTGGAAAAGCTGGGAGACAATATTTGCATTGCATAATGAGGCTATCTCTGTTCCTGCAGGTACATAAAGTATGTTCTCATGGCAGAGAACTGCTTGGACAAACATCCTGATTTCGTGGACCTTTGGCTTGTCCCTACTGGCAACCAGACCATGTTTACTACGGGGATCTTGCATGACTGGGGCCCAGACCATCTTTCTGCTTGTGGTTGGTATTTGGTTTGCCCTGCTTCTGAGACCCCAGCTCAAGAGGTGTCTTTGAGGAGAGAGAATGAGCGTATAGCAGCCAGCGCCGCAGCAGCCGACCTCAAAATTCATGATAGAAATTTGAGGACTCTTGCAGAGAAGGAGCCTCCCGCTCAGGATACACCGGGTAAAGGTAGAAAGGCAAAGGGAAAGGATGTTGCTGGTGGTGTGGGGAAAGGAAGGGGTAGGGGGAAGGGGGCACAAGGGCAGATAGGTGGGCAGGGAAGTGTTGCAGATACTGGCCCTCTGGTGGATGTCCAGCAGACTCCACCGCATGGTAGGGGATCTGGGAGAAAGAACAAGGGGGTGGTTGATCCCAAGGACCTGTACCATGCAGTGGAGCATCCCACAAGGGTCATTCGCCCTACCAGGTTAGAGATGGCCAACGTCGGGTTCCTTGCCATGATGGAGTCCAAGAAATCTGATTACACGGGCGAACCATCACCAGTGTGGGAGAGGATTGTGGAGTTCCTCGGCACGGTGCGTGTTGTCTTTTGCTTCTTGTTTGTTGTGGGCATGGATCGTTTCAATCCTCTTGAGCATTCCATTGCATGTTTGTTTGCAGGCTAAAATGACCAAATCCTGGGTCAACGGGAAGGAGAAGCCATATGCAGCCAAACTCATCATCTTGGACATCCTTGATGGGTTGCCAGTCCCGGATGTCCGTCCATCGGGTGCTTGTCCAGGTTGGAATGCTTTTGATGAGCGCTACTGGCGGTGGATTTTCTCCTTTTGCAATTTCTTTCTGTCTGATGCAGGTGTTTTGGTGCTCATCCAGTCCATCGACCTTCGCTATCGCCGTGCACTTGCCAGCTATTTGAAAGCCTCCCGTATGAGGGTCGTGAAGACATGGAATTGTGTTAACAGCATGTACCTGACGAAGGGGGATCGTCCCGGAGAGATGGTAAATCTGCCTTCTTATTCCTCTTCTTGGTGGCTCTCGGATGGAGTTGCATAAGTCGCTCAAATGAATATGTAGGGGCCTGGTTTTCAAGATTCTTAGTTCATTGTGTATGTCCTATTCGCAGACTCGTTTGTTTGAAGCTGTTTGTCTCGTCCGAGTGCATCCACCTACGACTCCAGCCGTCATTAGGGAGTTCGCAATCACTCATGGGGGCAAGTTCATAGACGAGATGACAGATCCTCCCACGGATGATATGCACCACAACTACGTGGACAACAACGTGTGCTTGCGAAGGGGGAATGGGGTTCCTTGGAGAGGGGCTAGGGAGAGGAGCCCGGCTTCATTCAGACGATTGTGGAGTGCTGCACCTACACAGACGCTAGAGTTCTGGATTTGTCAATGGGCACAGGTTCGTCTCTTCAACATTCACATTTCATGAGGTTTGTTTGAGCTTGCACTTTCAGCTCTTCCCACCGTTCCAAAAGTGTCTTCAATGTCTGTTTCCTTCATTGTATTCCACTGCAGGTGCCTCGTACCACGCTTGCAAGGCCAATGCGCGACATCTCTTTGGGATTGAAGGGGATGCCGAGATTTACAAGAACCTCCTGATGGGTTTGGGTGGACACATTTCTCAAGTCTTTCCGAAGCCCCTACCCGCTGATATTGATACAGGGGAGACTTCCGACAAGGAGCTGGCCTCTGACTTTGCCTGTGAGTAAGTTCAACTTGTGGATGCTTGCATTGTTGTTTCAATACCCAGAATCACTGTTCTTAAGGCAAAGTGCACATGAGAGACATCCTCTTCGTTGGACTTGTGCATTGCATCATTGTGTTCAAAATGGGTTTTTGTCGACTTGTGCAGGAGTCCGCGTGCTTCCACTGACCCTCCAGGGCTATCACACCTTTTTGGACTTCTTTCAAGTCCTCCTCAGTCTTACGTGCTACCTGTCTATGCGGAGGCACTCGCAGCAAGCATGTCCGTTCATGGCACTCGCAGTCCAACAATCAACGGCCGTGGTAGAAGACGTGGTGTTGGGGCCGGAATCTTTGTGGATGACATAGCACAGGAGGTTGATACTGATTCTGATGACTGTGATATTTGATATGAAGTTTTCTTTTGCTTTTATTCGGGGCCAATTTGGAAATGGGATGGTTGTGTGTCCCTGTTGTCATGTTTGCAATGTGTGCGTGGGATACAAATTCATGGGAACAGACTATCGTTGGAGATGGGGGTTGCATGGACTGCCCAGATTGTTCCTTCAATCTATTTAGTGTTTTGCGGAGCTCACAGGATTGTTAGCATTGCAAAAACAAACAAACATCTTTGGTTCGGGTAGAGCATTCTCGCATCATTTGCTCGTTGGTCTCCAAACCATTCCTGCTAGAAGAATGTTTGGTAAATCCATCACGTTAAAGTCCACGTGATCAAAGATCATTCAGGCATTCTCAATTCTGGTGAGCATCCATGATGCTCCCGCACATACTTGGCATGTTCGCAAGGGTGGTGAGTAAGAAAAGATTTCGCAGGGATCCGCTTTGGATGATGTGAGTGTGCACCTGCTCACGACGTAGCCACATTCCAATGCAGGGGCTTGGTATGTTTATAACGTCTAAATGGATGCAATGGATTGTAACGATGGATACAATAGATGTAACACAACCAGTGTGCATTCCCTGCAAATGGCTGATCAACCCTCGGTAATAGGTGACACCCGTGGAAATAGGCCCTGTATGCATGCTGACGTGGCGTGAGCCTGTGCTGGGCTCACGGTTTCCTGGGCTCACAGGCTCACGCCTCCGGGCTCACGGAATAGTACCCCCCATTGCTTGATACAGCATGTGCCTACAATGAGGTGCCACAGCCAATAGCTGTCCAATGGTAATCTCAGCTTTGGACTGGCATACTACTTCAGCCAAAGTCCCTTCATTACCCTGCACTTGTGCAGCTTCTTGCTTCACTTCATCTTCACCCTCTTCATCTTCTCTATCAGTGTCAGAAGAATCTGCCATAGGGATATCAGTATTCTTCTGCATTTCCCTTATGGTATCAGCCACTTCCTTGTGCAGTTCCTTCTCATCTCTCCAAGCCTCATCATCTTCAGGTACATCACTGCCATCTTCATTTACATCGTCTTCCTCATCCACTGGAGGTATTAGTTTAGCTTTGCTTCTGGTAACTATCATTGTACTTACTTCTGGCACAAAACATGGCCTAACCATGTGAGCTGCCACCACTGGGCCCTCATTCACATGAGCTCTCATCTCATTCTGGTGTCTGATCCAGAATGGACAGGTTGCTTTGCGATGTCCTGCCTGGTTACAATAGTAACACAGTTCTTCACCATTGGGTCCTCGCCCTTGGTCTGTTCTGGGATTATTTCTATAATACTGATTTCTTGGCCGGTAATTCCCCCTTGGATTACCTTGATAGTTGCCTCTGGGATTGCCTTGGTAATTCCCTCTTGGATTACCCCTCATTGCCATTCCATTGTTATATCCACCAGGCCTACCATAGTGGTCATGTTCATTGTTTCTTCTTGGCTGGGGCTGCACTTGATGCACCCTTACTTGCCTAGGTTCTCTTGCAGCCGTCCTTCTATTGTAATAACAATTCTCAGTAGAATGGTTATCCATTTTACAGATAGTACAATGTTTCTCCTTCATGTGGCATTGCCCAACATCAGTGGCTGAGCTCCTGAGTCCAACAAGACCCGCAGTGGCCGGTACTTCTTGCCTGCCGGTCCATTCAAAGTGAAAATGCCTCTCTGGTTGTCTAACAAGACAACTGCAGGTGTCACCATGGCGCGCTCAAAGGCTGGCCTAGCTGGCAGCTCCGTCAACCTGGCAGCTGCAGCTTGCCATGGCGCAGCCGTGGTAGTCTTGACCCTCAAATCCGAGGATCCCTCTGCCACTACACCTTCCAGTAACTCCGCAGAAGATGAAGTGACCTCCCCACTCTCACAGAGTGTTGCTGCTAGTCTGAACACTGCAGCTGGTCTTACCCCCGGCGTCGTAATTATGGTTGCCGAGAACAGTGGGGCTTGACGCACAGAGGTGGCTGCCCCCAATAACACACCGGCTGCACTAGCCTTGGTAGCAGGTGTAAGTGATGCACGTGTAGCTCTCCCCAATGGCATAGTAACCTCCACCTCGGTAATAGTCGGGCGAGAATTAGGTGCCATGGATGACGTCGACACTGTCTCTGCCAATGTGAATGACTGAGGAAGCCTTGCCTGACGGCTTGCCTCCCCACGTTGTGGATCCAATTCCACCTCTGCACCTCGTGGCTCAGAAACTCGTGCTGCTCCTCGAGTCACGGCTGCAGCAGACTCCACCTGCTCTAGTGGTAGTGTTGCTCCGCACATGAATCCCATGCCTCCCATATCTCCTCCCTCAGGAGCAGGAGGTGGACCATCCCGCCTGGGAGCCGGTACCACCTGAGCTGTAGCCATGGCAGCAAGCCTCTGCTCTAGCTGCTGAAGCCGGTTGGCCATGTCTTGGTCAACACCCTGACCTCCGCGTCCTTGGTCATGTTGAGCTTGCCCTTGGCCTGCACCTCGTGCCCGACCACCTCGTCCTCTCTGGGCTGGTCCACCTCGCCCCCGGCCACCATTGTTCCCTTGGAACTAGCCTGGGCGCAACTCAGGGTGCAAATCATAACACTGGGCATCTCCATGCCCATACTTGCCACAATGCCCACACTGCAACTATGCAGGCTGTGCTTGTGCCGGCCTTCTGCCACTCTATGGGCAATCTCTCTTGACATGGGGTCCTCCACATGTCCAACATATCACCCCTGGTTGCTGTTGGCCTGCAAAAGATGCCACGGGCCTCTGCACCTGAGGTCCCCTGTAAGCTCCATGGAACTTGGGTTGGGCAACCTTGCCCCCCTGACCACACTGTTGGGCAGTCCCTTGTACCTGTTGGCTGGCAGCTACCCCTCGTGCAGGCATGTCCTTGCCAAATCCAATGGTAACAACTCGCTCCTCCACCATGTTGAGCTCAATCCGCTCAGCCAGCAGAAACACATCCGCTAATGTGGGTTGGGCCGCTTGTAACAGGGTTGCATCCCGCACCCTTCTCTTGAGCTCCTTGTCCAAAATTCCATACCAGAACTGGACTGTCTGAGCTTCAGTAACCCCTTGGGTCACAATTATCAAGCGCCTCATACGAGTGTAGGCCTCTCGCAAGCTCTCACTGGATTTGCACTGGAAGTCTTGCAAACTTTGCAGCTTCTCTGTCCGTACACCTTGGTAGTTCCTCCGCAACTCCTCGAAGAACTCCACCACCGGGTTGAATCTAGGCACATGTGTTGTAATTGTGGCAGGAGGAGTAGTAGCACCTTTTGAACTGGTACCACCTGCAGAAGTGTCGGCACTACTTGTTCCACTACTAGTGCTTGTAGTTGGAGATGTTTGTGTAGCTGCTGGTGTCACCGCTGCCCTTGTGCCTCTAGTGATTGAGACATAGTTAGGTGACCAATACTCTTGCCACTCCTCAATCTCCACCGCATGTCCTCGCCTAAATTCATGGTAATCATCCATGGGCGGCCCCTCAAGGTGCTGGAATAGCCCCTTCCACGCCATAAAGGGCGTAAACAGTTGTGGATTGCGCATTTGCTGCAAATCACACCAACTGTCAAACTCTTGTATAAAGTCATCAAGCTCGATGGTGCCCACAGCTCCAGAGTACCTATGTGGCCCTTTGGTAGCTCCATACATCTCCTCCATCGTGTCCCACATCAATGGCATGGAAATGACTTGCACCTTTGGCGAGAATCCTCCTGACTCCGAGTCTGAACCTTCCTCAGAAGACACTGAAGGTGAAAGTGGCCTAAACCGCACACCTTGTCTTGTGTACCCACTAGTATCGCTGGTGCTTGTACCGGCACTCCCCTCAGCAGCTGGTGGCACCTTCGTGATGAAAACTCACAACCCAACTGATTGTCAACCTGTCTCTAATCCCCACTTTCTACAAGGTAACCGGGTAAAGAACCTGTTGCGGCTACTGGTTCAAGCAGGAATAATAGGTTTCTAACGTAGACCTGTACCTGCACCTGCATCCACCGCAAGCACTCCTATGGTCTGCTGGTCATCAACCCAGCCTCACCATAGAAGAAACATTGGTGGTCTTGCTGGTCATCACTCCAGCCTCACCACCGACAGCATACTCTAGGATTGGCCGGTGATCAAATCCGGACCAACCTCCTATGAAAACAAGCGCCCACACAAAGCTAACATGGCGCACAGTCAAGCATGCAGGTGTGGAGGGGATCCAAACACAAGAAAATCAAGACAGCAACTCCCCCACACCAAAGACACTCCACAGTGTCGCTCCTGCAAGGACACCCCAGCCCAAACCCGGACTGACTCTTGCCTCCACCTACGGAAAGGTTTTGGCCTACAGAGAGGGTGAAAGACTATGGAGAAGAGAAACTAAAGCAATTCCTAACCCCAGAATGCTCTCATCCCACCACTCTCCCTCCTGTCTCTATCCACTCGCTTGTATGGCCGTGGCAAGTATCCTTCAGTATCCCTCAATCAATCCTTCAAGAGCTCTTCAACATTGTCCACCAAAGCTCCTCGAAGGGTCCTCCAAGGACCCCAAATACTCCTCCAAGGGCCCTCAAATATCTTCCAAACAATCCTCCAAAGGCCCTTAAATTTCACTAAGTCCTTTCACTGTTGATACCTTAACAGAGGTATAGTCTGAAAATGAGGGTTCTGTTTGGTATACTAACAGAGGTATAGTCTGAGCTGATTAGGGTCCACATATGGTGATACCTCAACAGAGGTATAGTAAACGGGACAAGCTCCTGTTTGGTATACTAACAGAGGTATAGTCTGAGCTGATTAGGGTTCACATATGGTGATACCTCAATAGAGGTATAGTAAAATGGACAAGCCCCTGTTTGGTATACTAACAGAGGTATAGTCTGAGCATACACTACTAGGGTTTGTAATGAAGAGCTAGAATGCAAGTCCTTGACTTCTATGCTTCTACTCAAGCAAAAATATGGTCTCTAGGTGGTCATAAGAGGCATCTTCTTGCTCTCTTCCACCCCAATGTGCAACCAAGAGTGGTCCAACTCAACTTGCAAGTCATTGTCTACCAAATCAATCCCCCTTCTAGTCCTTGGGATTTGATTGCAAACTACCATATCTCCATTGCTGAGCAATCATGCATTTGTCTCCTCATCACTTGACAATTGCTCCAAATCAACACAAATTATCTCAATGTGTAAGAGCAATGCTTGTCACTTACAATAATGCTCCCAAGCAATCCGCCTTGGATCCCACTCTCACGCCATATGCCTCATTTGGGGTCTTGCACCATCCATCATCCATGTGCTCCCCGTGGTCATTTGAATGCATGTTTCATGACCTCTTGGCCTATGTGTGTTGCTCTCCTTCATCATAACATGAATCAACACCTCTCCACTTCACACACAAATGGATCTCAAAGGCCTTCACCTCTTGCTAGTTCAAGAGCTCCCCTTCTCAAACTTGAACTTACAAACTCAAGCGAGTATGCTCCACACATGCACCACTTGCTTGGTCAACTATCCACCACTACCAAGAGCATGAATAGCCAAGTATTGCCTCCCCCTCTTGTCACATTACATAGTTAGGGTGAAGCTATGCATACATTGAATGATGATTTCCCTTCAAGGATTTCCCACCACATGTTCTCCAAGCCCTTCCAATGGCACCCTAATCTTGGCTCCACACCACCATGATTGGAAGATTTCTTCATATGCTCCCTTTCAAAACCTCTTGAGCTTCTTAGTGCTCTCCAAGTGCTTGCCCTTGTTGTCTTCAAGCCCAAGCATATATAGCTCCTTGGCTTCTCTTCCACAACATCCACACTTTGAACTTGCTTAACCCTAGCTTAATAGTGAAATGAGCACTAACAAGTCTTTAGTCACTCTCCACAAGCCATGGCGCACACCATCGACTCCATAATGCATACAAAGGATTCTCAAACCCTAGAATCCATGCTTCCACACACACAAGACTTCCTCCTTATAATCCTTGCAAAATCTTGTGACTCAAGAGCTTTCTTCTCAAGCTCTCCAACTCCTTGGTACATGCAATACTCGAGCACCTTTCCTTGCAAGCCTTGTGATACAAGAGCTAAATTCTCCTAGCTCTCAACCTCTTTAAAATACAAGTGCAAAACTAATCCTTACACTCCGCACTCACAAGCATAAGGTGATCTTCTTGTAGTGATAAGAGATGAGAAATGAGAGAAGTAGAAGACAATGAAAGCTCTCAAAGCATGAAGCAATCACATGAAGAACAAGCCC
This sequence comes from Takakia lepidozioides, assembly GCA_030704615.1. Taxonomy (NCBI): domain Eukaryota; kingdom Viridiplantae; phylum Streptophyta; class Takakiopsida; order Takakiales; family Takakiaceae; genus Takakia; species Takakia lepidozioides. Next base: position 21,584,587 of record CM060734.1, on the reverse strand, counting down.
TAGTCCTTCCAAGTGAAATCCACTCTATCACATAAACTAAGTCAAGCCAAGGGCACCTTTGCTAAAGGAATCCACCCTACAAAGCCCTCAACACACTCCCTCTCAATACCTAGAGCTATGGAGGCGAGAGAAGCTCATGGAGGCTCAACTACAAAAAGATGAGCCTCCTCAACACTCACAAGGGGAAAACCTATCTCCATGTCTCAAGTGAGGCTCGACATCTCACTTGGCATGTGAGACCAAATGAAGTCCCAACACACAAAATATAAATATAAATATCTAAAATGTCCTAGTTAACTAGAAGTAGGTAATTCTAGATAACCATGACTATAACCATGACAAATGTGAAAAAAGAAATCATGCAATGCGTGCACGGCTATTGCACCCATTGAACGGATGTGGTTGAAGCCCCTCCTTTTCCCCCATGTGCTTGAACATGTGTGGAGACACATTAGACGAATAAATCATTTGCCTCCCCATCGACGCATTCACCCCTCAAGCCATTCCACAATTTAATTGAATTTAAATTCATTTTAAGGCAATAAATAGGTTTGCACTGCCTTTCATTGGGGGTTTCTGGCACGTATCGATTTTGTTTTTGGCTCAATTTTGTTCTGCGGCTTCAAGCATCCCACCGCTACTCCCCCGCCCAAATTTGGACCAATAAAAAAAGCCCCAAAAAAAAGTGTTTTCTTCGCTCACTATTGCAGAACTCTCTATGAAGAGTGCATGAAGTTGAACACAAATCAAGTTTGGAGTGCAAAACAGGGAAGAAATTGTGGTTTTGGGTCCAAATGAATTATGTTCGCTCCCAAATTTGGCATGCACGTTGCATATGGCTACATTACATGCCCCCATTAAAAAATGGAATGAAAAAAAAATCGTGAGCACGCGAAACACGGTCCAACAGATCCCAAAGCAATAGCAGATCCAGCGGAATACATTCAACGGGTGAACGGATGGTTGCCCATCCAAATCATTTTTGTTTGCTTCCAAACTTTGCCAGTACGTTCGAGACACCCTCTCACAGGTCCCGGACTAATATCAGATCAATCGAAATTCATTCGATGGCTCAACGGATGGTTGGCCATCGAAATGATTCTGGTTCGCTTTGAGACTTGGCCACTATGTTCAATGTGCCATGTAAGAGGCCCCAGAGTAATATGAGATCAATCGAAATTCGTTCAGTGGGCCAACGGATGGTTGCCTATCCAAATGATTTTCGTTCGCTTTGAAACTTGGCCAGTGTGTTCAATGTACCCTCTGATACGTCCCAGTGTAATATGAGATCAATCGAAATTCGTTCAATTGTCCAATGAGGCGTTCACTTGTCATCTGGTTTTTGTTCAATGCGAAAAAAGAAATCCTGCAATACGTGCACGGCTATTGCACCCGTTGAAGGGATGTGGTTGAAGCCCCTCTTTTGCCCCCATGTGCTTGAACATGTGTGCGACACATGTACGGAGACACATTAGACGAATAAATCATTTGTCTCCCCATCAACGCGTTCACCCCTCGAGCCATTCCACAATTTAAATTCATTTTAAGACAATAAATAGGTTTGCACTGCCTTTCATTGGGGGTTTCTGGCACGTATCAATTTTGTTTTTGGCTCAATTTTGTTCTGCGGCTTCAAGCATCCCACCGCTACTCCCCCGCCAAAATTTGGATCAATAAAAAATGCCCAAAAAAAAAAGTGTTTTATTCGCTCACTATTGCAGAATTTTCTATGAAGAGTGCATGAAGTTGAACACAAATCAAGTTTGGAGTGCAAAACAGGGAAGAAACTGTGGTTTTGGGTCCAAATGAATTATGTTCGCTCCCAAATTTGGCACGCACGTTGCATATGGCTACAACGGGTGAACGGATGGTTGCCCATCCAAATCATTTTTGTTTGCTTCCAAACTTTGCTAGTACGTACCATCAAGGCAGTTGTAAAGAAATGGAGGCGACTATGGACAGATCATTATCATCGTGTTTCGGGGGCTCTATTGCCGGATGTGGACGGCCTCGTTGTCGATTTGCATGCAGCCCGAGCACTTGTTCTCGATCCACCTCCGCCACGTCGTGAGAGTGAAGAAGAAAGTCAACTTTCGCCGCGAAGTAGACGGATGCAGGCTAGAATTGATCACAACATCAAATTCCTTGTCCTCGGACATTGACGACTAGGCTTTTAATGACTGGCAGCGTAGTACATATACAATATGCATTTTTGTTGTACCTTGAATATTGTTGGAAAACACAGTGATGGCATTCCGCCAATTTTGTATATCACCAATTTTGTTAATACACAATGCACATGTGCGGCACCTGCCAATTTCAATTGCATAAGCAACATTTTCTTCACATTTACACTCGTGTGATGGGGAATAAATAGTTCACCCTGTAAACAAATTTACAATGGTGTCATATTTGGTCATGACGTGTATGTGGGTATTTGCAATGAACTCCGAAAGCTGGAGAACAAAGAAAATTGATGTTAACCAATAAGTTATAACGAGTTACAAACGGTCGTCTTCCAAACAAATTTCGTCTGGTCCCTGCGTATTTCATAATCATTTCGCAAAATCTATGATCTCTCTACGAACTTACCCACAAAGTTCTCAAAGCACAAAATAATTTCGATTGATCTTATATTACACTGGGACGTATCAGAGGGTACATTGAACATACTGGCCAAGTCTCAAAGCGAACGAAAATCATTTGGATAGGCAACCATCCGTTGGCCCATTGAACGAATTTCGTTTGATCTCATATTACTTTGGGGCCTCTTACATGGCACATTGAACATAGTGGCCAAGTCTCAAAGCGAACCAAAATCATTTCAATGGCCAACCATCCGTTGAGCCATTGAATGAATTTCGATTGATCTGATATTAGTCCAGGACCTGTGAGAAGGTGTCTCGAACGTACTGGCAAAGTTTGGAAGCAAACAAAAATGATTTGGATGGGCAACCATCCGTTCACCCGTTGAATGTATTCCGTTGGATCTGCTATTGCTTCGGGACCTGTTGGACCGTGTTTCGCGTGCTCACGATTTTTTTTTCATTCCGTTTTTTAATGGGGCATGTAATGTAGCCATATGCAACGTGCGTGCCAAATTTGGGAGCAAACATAATTCATTCGGACCCAAAACCACAATTTCTTCCCTGTTTTGCACTCCAAACTTGATTTGTGTTCAACTTTATGCACTCTTCATAGAAAGTTCTGCAATAGTGAGCGAAGAAAACATTTTTTTTTGGGGCATTTTTTATTGGTCCAAATTTTGGCGGGGGAGTAGCGGTGGGATGCTTGAAGCCGCAGAACAAAATTGAGCCAAAAACAAAATCGATACGTGCCAGAAACCCCCAATGAAAGGCAGTGCAAACCTATTTATTGCCTTAAAATGAATTTAAATTCAATTAAATTGTGGAATGGCTCGAGGGGTGAACGCGTCGATGGGGAGGCAAATGATTTATTCGTCTAATGTGTCTCCGTACATGTGTCGCACACATGTTCAAGCACATGGGGGCAAAAGAGGGGCTTCAATCACATCCGTTCAATGGGTGCAATAGACGTGCACGTATTGCAGAATTTCTTTTTTCGCATTGAACAAAAACCAGATGACAAGTGAACGCCTCATTGGACAATCGAACGGATATCAATTGATCTCGTATTACACTGGGACGTATCAGAGGGTACATTGAACACATTGGCCAAGTTTCAAAGCGAACGAAAATCATTTGGATGGGCAACTATCTGTTGGCCCACTGAACGAATTTTGATTGATCTCATATTACTCTGGGGCCTCTTACATGGCACATTGAACATAGTGGCCAAGTCTCAAAGCGAACCAAAATCATTTCGATGGCCAACCATCCGTCGAGCCATCGAATGAATTTTGATTGATCTGATATTAGTCCGGGACCTGTGAGAGGGTGTCTCGAACGTACTGGCAAAGTTTGGAAGCAAACAAAAATGATTTGGACGGGCAACCATCCGTTCACCCGTTGAATGTATTCCACTGGATCTGCTATTGCTTTGGGACCTGTTGGACCGTGTTTCGCGTGTTCACGATTTTTTTTTTCATTCCGTTTTTTAATGGGGCGTGTAATGTAGCCATATGCAACATGCGTGCCAAATTTGGGAGCGAACATAATTCATTTGGACCCAAAACCACAATTTCTTCCCTGTTTTGCACTCCAAACTTGATTTGTGTTCAACTTCATGCACTCTTCATAGAGAGTTCTACAATAGTGAGCGAATAAAACATTTTTTATTTGGGGCATTTTTTATTGGTCCAAATTTTGGCGGGGGAGTAGCGGTGGGATGCTTGAAGCCGCAGAACAAAATTGAGCCAAAAGCAAAATTGATACGTGCCAGAAACCCCCAATGAAATGCAGTGCAAACCTATTTATTGCCTTAAAATGAATTTAAATTCAATTAAATTGTGGAATGGCTCGAGGGGTGAACGCGTCGATGGGGAGGCAAATGATTTATTCGTCTAATGTGTCTCCGTACATGTGTCGCACACATGTTCAAGCACATGGGGGCAAAAGAGGGGCTTCAATCACATCCGTTCAATGGGTGCAATAGACGTGCACGTATTGCAGAATTTTTTTTTTCGCATTGAAAAGAAACCAGATGACAAGTGAACGCCTCATTGGACAATCGAACGGATTTCGATTGATCTCGTATTACACTGGGACGTATCAGAGGGTACATTGAACACATTGGCCAAGTTTCAAAGCGAACGAAAATCAGTGGATGGGCAACTATCCGTTGGCCCACTGAACGAATTTCGATTGATTTCATATTACTCTGGGGCCTCTTACATGGCACATTGAACATAATGGCCAAGTCTCAAAGCGAATCAAAATCATTTCGATGGCCAACCATCCGTCGAGCCATCGAATGAATTTCGATTGATCTGATATTAGTCCGGGACCTGTGAGAGGGTGTCTCGAACGTACTGGCAAAGTTTGGAAGCAAACAAAAATGATTTGGATGGCACCCATCCGTTCACCCGTTGAATGTATTCCACTGGATCTGCTATTGCTTTGGGACCTGTTGGACAGTGTTTCGCGTGCTCACGATTTTTTTTTCATTCCGTTTTTTAATGGGGCGTGTAATGTAGCCATATGCAACATGCGTGCCAAATTTGGGAGCGAACATAATTCATTTGGACCCAAAACCACAATTTCTTCCCTGTTTTGCACTCCAAACTTGATTTGTGTTCAACTTCATGCACTCTTCATAGAGAGTTCTGCAATAGTGAGCGAAGAAAACATTTTTTATTTGGGGCATTTTTTGTTGGTCCAAATTTTGGCGGGGGAGTAGCGGTGGGATGCTTGAAGCCGCAAAACAAAATTGAGCCAAAATCAAAATCGATACTTGCCAGAAACCCCCAATGAAAGGCAGTGCAAACCTATTTATTGCCTTAAAATGAATTTAAACTCAATTAAATTGTGGATGGCTTGAGGGGTGAACGCGTCGATGGGGAGGCAAATGATTTATTCGTCTAATGTGTCTCCGTACATGTGTCGCACACATGTTCAAGCACATGGGGGCAAAAGAGGGGCTTCAATCACATCCGTTCAATAGGTGCAATAGCCGTGCACGTATTGCAAGATTTCTTTTTTTCGCATTGAACAAAAACCAGATGATAAGTGAACGCCTCATTGGACAATCGAACGAATTTCGATTGATCTCGTATTACACTGGGATGTATGAGAGGGTGCATTGAACACACTGGCCAAGTTTCAAAGCGAACGAAAATCATTTATGGGAAACCATCCGTTGGCCCATTGAACGAATTTCGATGTATGCCGGGTTTCCGGCATGTATGCCATGCATCTCTCTGTCTGCATCCCATACCAAGCTCTTGCCCCAATGCACACAATTCATAAATGTGAATGGTAGCCCATCCAATGGGAGGTTGTGTCGATTGTATTCAAAACCTATGGGCATCCGTTCCTCCAAGCCATCCAGCTCATAGAAACGGCGATGGATTGGTGTACAGCATACTGGGCAAGCACTCATCCGCAAGGCTTGCGGGATAAAACATGTGAGATGGAACATATGTCCACATGATCCAAGCACATGACATCCCTCTGGGCCGTATGGATTCCTACACATTGAACAAACTGTGCCATCTGATATCCATGACAACAAAACGCCTTGTGATATCTCTTCCCTCTGGGCCGGTTTGATGTGGTTGGTCATCCTTGTTGTGGTGTCCCACTCTTCCTCTATCTCCAATTCCCAGTTTATGCTTCCGTTCAACCTCGAAATTTTGTGCTCACATCGATTGAACATAGAATCCACATCTGCCCAATTGGTATACCCGACGAACACGCTTGATGCAATGCGGAGATCGTTATACCTTTGCATGTTGGCATAAATGCTATCCATGCTACGGTTTGACATGCGTGCAACACGTTGCAAGCCTGACATTGCCCGCTCTACCCGTGCTTCTTTGGAGGCCAAATGGGTCGCCCATTGTACCCAATTCTCCCAATCGCCATTCAATAGGACCCATGCCCGAATCTCTAGCGTTTTGGACAAGCGCCATGCAGTTGCTATGACAATGTCCCGCTCCTTTGTAACGCGGTCGACATCTAATATCCGGTTCATCTCGGATTGAATGGTGACCCTCGAGCATTCCCCGGTTTCCAGTACTGGTTCTTTTCCTTTCCTCCTTCTTTCATCCGCAATTCGTTGTTCCTCAACCATGGTTTTATCGGCCACAGGGTCAAGGACGTCCGTAATTTTGTGAATGATGAGGTCAATACTGCGATCGGGCATCGCAAATTCCGCGTCCATGTCCACGACGTTTGTTTGATCCTCATTGTGGACAACAGTGCCTTCATTGTTTGAAAGCATGTCTTACAATCTAGCTGCCAACTCGGCTATGCGCAGTGTTTGCCAGTCTAGTCGGTCCTGCAGGGTCCTGATTCGGTGGTCTCTTTTCGCCAGTTGTTCTTCTAACGTTGCAGTTCGGTTGTATTCCGAACGTGTCCGGGATGTACTCCAAATCGTATAGCAACCTTGCGTTCCTCCTACTAGTAGTTTGTCAATTCACTAGACGCAAGAGTATGACCTCCACGTATAACATGGCTGCCAAGGTGTACGGGATTTGGCCCTTTAAGAGAGGTTGACCCCACAATGTGCAATGCACCTCATTCGTCCATGCTAGAAATGCAAGTTCGTGCAAGACCTGGACTCTGCGTAATTGTTTCGGGTTTGCACGTCATGCCTATCCAAAGGCCACAATTGATTGATGTGGTACCATTTCACGAATTTTTTTGCATCTCGCCATCGATCACCTGAACTCTTCCGGAACATCCTCCCAGCCCTCTTCTGCTAGTATGCTAGGATCACCATATACTTCCCAATTCTTGCCTTGATCCTTTGATTTTCTTAGGGGCGGTCCATATTCATTGGGGTCATCTCTTCCATGACGGTCATCGTCCTGGCCCTCTGCTATTCTGCAACAATCGGAGCAACACTAAACGAGGTTTACTAATAAGACGTAACTCTAAACCCTTCATCCTAAACTAGTTTGAGTAGGTGTCAAAATAGTTCCTAAAAGCTAATTTTGTAGAATAAAATGATCTTGGAAGCCAGAAGAGGGCCTATGGGAGCATTCTGCAACGACCTCACAGAAATCGCGGCAAAAAATACCCCCCACCCAACCAATGGCCTCTTTCTCCACGTGACTACGTGTCGTGGAATAATGAAATGTCATGCACACAGAAGTTGTGTGGAAAGGAAGTGAGGGGAGAATGAGCCTCCCTTGGCTTATAATCCCCCCCCCCCCCCTCATTCCTCGGGCCACCTGCAGGGCGAATCTTCTAGAAGCGACCGCTCCATTTTCAGGATAAATAAAAAAATTGCGACCGCCAGAATTGGCGGTCGCTCCATTTTCCAAGAAAAAAAAAAAAAAAAAAAAAAAAAAACGACCGCCAAAATTGGCGGTCGTTCCATTTTCCGAAAATAAAATAAATAAGCGACCGCCAACATAGGCGGTCGCTACATTTACGGAGACATTAAGAATTGAAGCGACCACTAGTAATGGCAGTCGCTTCATTTAAAAAAAATTAAAATAAAAGCGACCGCCAGTAATGGCGGTCGCTTGATTTTCAAAACAATTAAAATAAAAGCGTCCGCCAGTCATGGCGGTCGCTCCATTTCCAACAAAATTTTAATAAAAGCGACCGCCAGTAATGGCAGTCGCTGGATTTACAAAAAAAAAACAATTGCGGCGGCCGCCCGTAATTTTCAAAAAATAAAAAATAAAAACGACCGTTACTGGCGGTCGTTTCATTTTTATTTTCAAAACAATTAAAATAAAAGTGACCGCCACAAATGGCGGTCGTTCCATTTCCAACCAAATTTAAATAAAAGCGTCGCTGCAATTACAAAAAACAACAATAGTGGCGACCGCCTAATGGCGGTCGCTCGATTTTTTCCTCCAAAAAACAAAAAAACGACCGCCAGTAACGGCGGTCGCTTCATTTCCAAAATAATTAAAATAAAAGCAACCGCCAATAATGGTGGTCGCTTCATTTCCAAAATAATTAAAATAAAAGCGACCGCCAGTAATGGCGGTCGCTTTATTTCCTAAATAAATAAAATAAATGCGATCGCCATGTATATCCCCCCCCCTTTCATTCCTCGCTCCATGCGTAGGACATACCTCATAGAAGCGACCGCCACCTTTGCGGTCGCTCCATTTAAAAAATAAAATAAAATAAAAGCGACCGCAAGTAATGGCGGTCACTGCATTTTTGAGTCCGAGCTTATATGCCCCCCTCCCCCTGCCTCACTCCTCACTCCATGCGCAGGGCACACTTCGTAGAAGCGACCACCACCTTGGCGGTCACTCCATTTAAAAATCCCAAAAAAACGACTGCAAAATATGGCGGTCGATCCATTTTCCAAAATTTTAAAAACAACTGACCGCCACTATTGGCGGTTGCTGGATTTTCAGAAAAAATAGAAATTAAAACGACCACTAGTAATTTTACGAAGAAACAAAAGACGATCGCTATTACATCAAGTTCATTGTATTTACAAAGAATAAGAAACAAATGCGACCGCCAGTGATGCCGGTCGCTGCATTAAAATAAAAATGAATGCAAAGTTGGAAGCATGACACAATTGTTCTCCATTCCACAAGCAAGTCATCGAACACAAACATGAGCAAGTGACGGTGCATTTGGCCAACATTTTGGCTGGTATACACATGGGCAACATCTTTTATTTTCCAATACATGCACAACAGCAATACAAATACTCATAGTGACAATGATCACACTGGTATTTCTTCACTACAGAAATATAAACATGTCCACTAAAATGTGCTGATGCATGCCTACAGCTGTTTTGCTTCAGTTCCTTTTACTACTTCGACGGCGGGACGAAGAAGATCATAATTCTAATGCTCCGATGGGTTGAAAATCCGGGTCAGCCTCGACTTCACCACCATTGCCATGATCAGTGCTGAAATCGTCCTCCTTATCCGACCTCATATGTCCAGGTCTTTGAATCTGCAAGCGACCTCGAACCACATTTAGTTCTCTCTGAGGTCAACTCCCACTCCGGTAACTTTGTTCATACAAACGATAGTGTCGAACCCATTGTACAGTCGACGAGACGAGATCATGCCTCACCGATACGACCAGCTTCACCACAATGCCAAAACCGATCCAGCTCCCCATCAACACAACGGACATTAAGGAGCAACAAGGTTGATCTGTTTTCCACACGCACGCATCGCTCGGTCCTGGAAATTCATCACCCCTAAGCTTCATTGGGGCACTACCGGTGGCTTCAGCGTGTAGTGGGGGGCGAGGGTCGACCCCAACTTCATTTTGAGGACCATGTTCTGGGGATGACATAATTGCAGCTTCACCTTTATCTGCGATACGCACTTCTTCAAGAAGGTCATCAAAGGTCGGCTGGATATAAGCATCCTCCTCTATGAATGTAAACAGGTCATACGCATTTTCGGGAGCATCATCGGATCCATCTTCACTATCGGAGGCAGATGATTCCCTCTGAGATGATTCTCTCAGAGACTCAGTATCGTCACTCATCGAATCAACCTCAGCTTTCGAATGCAAATTCCTCTCATACCCTGTTGCAGCATCATCCGTTGCCCTTTCACGTAGCAGTCGACAATTGATATACACATACATCAATTTGTCAGCCCTCGCGAGATTCAACCTGTTGCAAACCTTGTTGTGAAGAAATGAGTAACTACTCCAATTGCATTCGCAAGATGAGGCAGAGCACACTTGAGCAAGAATACGCTTTGCAATGGGAGCCAATGTTCTTGCTCCAGCTCCAATCAGATCCCACCATTCATGTGACAACATATTGAGCTCTTTTGGATCCGACATGTCCTCAAAAGGGTTGCGGCGATTTGAGAAGCATTGGTACTCAGATATAGCTCTCTCTGCATGGTTCGGCGAAGCCAGTTGTACGAGCACTCGCACGAGGCCGACCTTGGCATCAGCGTCGTCTCGGAGCATGGTCGAGCAAGAATGGATTGAGCAAAGCCCCCGCATAATGCAAGTCCGTTCGAACCATCGAACGACGGTCGTAAAATGCATCCTCAGCACTGTCCGCAAGTTCAGGTTCCAAGGAGAAGGGAGGATGCCTCAAGGATTGGACGTGCTTCTCAAGATTTTGCATTAGTAACCATGCCTTGCCCATTACTGGTTGCTTTCCATCAAACTCCTGCAAGACGATTAACACCGGCTCTACCATATAAAGAAAGTTTTTACATTTCTTCCAGAAATCATCGCTGCGAATGCTATTTCGAACTTTTCGACTTTTGCCCAATGACTTGGCTTTTATGGAGTCCCGCAATGTCCATGTGTACGCATCCCATTGAGGATCGATGATGGTGTGCTCCAGACTGCTCTTCACCGTCACCAACCGATCCACCATCAAGAAGTTAGTGGCAAAACGAGTTTCGCCTAGATTACGGAGGTTGTATTTGGGTTCGTGCCTTCTATATATTGCCAAAGAGATGTGGTGTGTGCGGATGAATGACACAACAGTCTTCGTTCGCTTGACAAGTTGTTTCACCCACTGTTCTTTTCCCCAATCTTTCAAAATGAGGTCAAGGATATGAGCAGCACAACCTTAATAGTACATATGGGTATAACGTGCCAACAACATGTCTGCAGTGTTTCTCATGTTAGTGGCATTGTCTGTGCATATTTGCACGATTCTATCACTTCCGATCTGTTCGATGAAGTCCGTCAATAGTTGGCATTGATAACGTCCATCTTTCTTCTTGCCACTAGTGTCGACCGATCCCAAGAATTCTCCAGCTGGACATACGAGCATGACATTGAACAACGGTCTGTTTGTAACAGAACTCCAACCATCGGCACATATAGTGCTTCCATATTTTCTGATGCACTCGCTCGTCCTATCGTTGACCTTTTGTGTAAGCTCGGTCATGGCATCTTCTAGCAATCCTGTGCAGAGATTGTGATAAGTCGGAGGCACGTACGTGGATCTGGACTCCAAGGTTGCTCTAACGGCAGAAACAAATGCCGGAAGCCTTGCCTTATTAAATGGTATGTTGGCCTCGAAGAAAAACTGCATCCATTTTTTATCCAATTGTCTTTTCGCAGACAAGTTAAGACCTTCCTGCATGGATTGCTGCCGTAATCCTCTACTCCATTGAAGTGTATGGGTACAAAAAGGTGTTGAAGTAGGTATTGCTCCGGCACAACCTACTTGTCCAAGGATACCCGAAGCCTCACAAGAATCGCCCTGGGTACTAATCGGGGCATCCTGACGGGAAGATGAAGTGTTCTGCTCAGAGGTCATGTCCAGATCCAAAGACATTAGAATATTGCCTCCATACTGGGCAAAGTGACTTTTTACCCACATAAGTGCTTTATGGCATAAACCCACCCTAGTGCTCTTCACACCTTATAGCCGAGGTGAGCGAGCAACCGATCCTTACGATAAGAAAGCTTTAATCCACATAGGTTGTACTCAACACTACCAGTGGCACTGACAATGTTCGGGATTGCCGTATACCAAGGGCTCCATTCTTCCCTCATCTTCACCCAATATCCACTCCCCTGGGACCTAGCGATGTAAGCAACAAAAAACAGTCACCTATAAATGAAGGTGTTGTGAATGTAGAGTGCAATGCGATAGCCCAACACTTCTACACTTGTCAGCAACCCAAGTGGGTTGATGTGGGTTATAATGTTGAGCTTATACACAATCTGCTGAAGTGGCTTTGGTGGAAGCCACAACGACAAAAGGTGCGCACCCTCCTCTTGGGCTACACTCTCGTTCAATGGAAGAGAACATCCAAAGCAACCTCAAGTGTTTGCGCCAAAAGAAGTGAGGAGCTTGGTGACCCTCCTCCCTTATATATGATCCAAGAAAGATGAAAGTGAAATGTAAGTGAAATGAATAAATGACGAACCAATAACGCCCACTCGAAAAAGGCTGTACAACCATATTTGTTATAATTTTGAAATTAAGCGACCGCTAATACTACGGTCGTTATTTCTATTTTTTATGAAAAACAAGTGACCGCCACTACTGCGGTCACTTTTATTTCCTTTCATTTTGTGTAGTATTGCGGTCACTTCTATTTTGTATATTTTTAAATTTAAGCAACCGCCCGTATGGCGGTCGCTATTGTTTTTTATTTCAAAATATAATGCGACTGCCGGTATGGCGGTCGCTTCATTTGTTAATAAAATAAAGCGACCGCCAATATGGTGGTCGCTTCATTTGTTAATATATTTAAAATAAAACGACCGCCAATATGGTGGTCGCTTTTATTTTTAATATTTTTTAAAAACCACGACCGCCAGTAAGGCGGTCGCTTTTAATCTTTATATTTTCAAGTTTAAGCGACCTCCAGGCTGGCGGTCGCTTAAACTTAATATATATTTTAAAATTGACGCGACCGCCAGTTTGGTGGTCGCAAATATTGTACTGTTTTAAAACAAGCGACCACCGGTGTGGCGGTCGCTTTTATTTTCATATGTCGCTTGTTTTATTTATATAATTCTAAATTTACCGACCGCCATATGGCGGTCGTTTATTTTTCTATATTTTTCTTAAATTAAGCGACTGCCCAATGGCGGTCGTTGTTTTTTTTTAATATATTTTTGAAATTATCCGACCGCCATGTGGCGGTCGCTTGTTTTGTACATATTTACAAAATTGTGCGACCGCTAATACGGCAGTCGCTTGTTTTCTTTTTTAAATTAGGCGACCGTCAATCTTGTTTTTAAAAAAATAATTAATTGAAGCGACTGCCAGGATAGCGATCGCTATTTCTTTTTTTAATTCGAAAATAAAGCGACCGCCAGTGCGACCGCCAATCTTATTTTTTTTTTAAAATAAATTGAAGCGACCACCAATTATGGCGGTCGCTATTTCTTTTTTAATTTCGAAAACAAAGGGACCGCCATAATTGGCGGTCGCGTTCATTTGTTAATTTTCAAAATGTATTTGCCACCGCCACCGTGTCGGCGACGTGGCTGCTTAAGTGGCAGTATTTTACCTGGTACTATTTTTACCAGAATATTCTCCGAACCTGACGTGACAGAGGTCCGGTCAGCGTCAGGTCTGACGTGACCTGACGCTGACGGACGGACGTGACGCTGATAACCGGGGATGAAAACACCTCACTGGTACTTTTGGATGAATGACAAACAATGTCGCGACTGCCCATTGGAGGTAATAGAGGAGATATGGAGACAAGCTTTAAGAGTATGTGTTCTAAATGGACTACATTTAAAGGAGAAATAAAAAAATAAAAAACAATGTCTAAATAAAAATATTATCGAAATATCCTCCGTCGGAACTAAGAAGTTCACAGGGGACACTTTGGAAAACACGGTGAGGTGTAGAGACTGCAAGAGAACTGGACGATGGGCACAAAGGTGCACGATTGCCAGAGTTGTGCGCGGAAGAAGAAGATGCAAATGAGAGGCCTGGTGGGAGAAGCGGGTAGTGTGTGCAGTGGGACCTTATATAGAGATGTACTCTAAGCTTGGTTCGGAATCTGTCCAATGGGAAGTTCTGATTCATTGTCTCCCGGATCGATAAGGCCACCTATCGTGGGAATCGGACGGTTCTTACGGATTTTGTGGCGTCGGTGAGTGATGTGTGCAAAGAGTGTCATATATTGAGAGCACCCTATCTCCCAATGATGACGCCAAAAGGATAACGGCCGAAATCTCCATGAAAGTTTTCGTACTTGTCGAAACTTACACATTGGGAAATTGAAGAATGTTCTCGTGGATCGAGGTCTGGTGCCGTTGATAGCCGCTCCATAAAAATCGTGCGGCTCTGACAGGCTCTAGACATTGCAGCCAGCGTGAAAGATGTCAACTCGTACCAGGGGCGTGAGGGAGTAGTTATGCAAGGCGGCCCACTGTCGTAACGAAATCTACAATTTTTCATTCCAATTAAACATTATAACTCAGAATCTATTTCGAAATACTGGTACTGTATTAGTAGATTTGGGCCAACACGGTTCTCCTGGATCGAGGTGTGGTACCATTTATAACCGCCTCTTTTATTAGTGTGGCCCTAACGTCGAGCGCCGTTAACGTGAGCGTGAGGGATGTACAGTCTGGAAACTGCCGTCACGGAGTTATCATGGCAGGCGGATATCTAGTACACAATCATTACATCCTTTCTCGTTAACGTCAGTCTTTTCATTCGTCTGTTCATTTGTCAGTTGTCCTCATCCCAGAGGGATGGACAGAATCTGAACTGGATGATTATTACATTTTTATGCATGGATGAGCGGATGGATGTTGCACGACATCCATTTCAGGCGCCGTTCGCCGTCGCGGCCATTCGATTTCAATCGACGCCGACGGTTCAGATTTTCGGCACAACGGCATATAAGCCTCGCGCGCGCTCATTCCATTCTTTCGCCAGTCTCTTCTGTACGCGGAAGCGCTGTGCAAATGCGAACAGAGAGAGGAGAGCGTTAAAAGAGAGACTTTTGAGAGGTGAGAGTGGACAGTGGAGCGCAGTGTAGTGAAGAGCAGCGGAGAGCGGAGCAGAGAGGAGAGGAGCACACGGAGTCTCTTGAGCAGACACGAAAGGAGAGAGTTTTGGTGGTGGGCTGACCGAAATGGCTGAAACCAGCAGGTAAAGTTCACAAAACTAATTCTTTTCCTCTTGTTTTGACATGGATTTGGACATTTAGAGAGAACCCTACTGTCCATTTCGTTTACGGTTACAGAATTCCTCGAGAATGAGGACCATAATTGCTTGGCAGGCTACCTGCAGGAGGGCTTCAGTACTCCTACAGAAGAACACGAGCAGTTGTATGTACAATTGGATTTGTTTTCTGTCTGGCAGTTTTCACTGTGGAAGAGTCTTTGCTGTGGCTGTGGTTTTTTTTTTCTCTCATGTATAGAACAGCTGTTGGTATAGAACAACATCCCAATGAATTGCATTTCAATTTTGCATGTTTGCTTGCTTTCCTGTTCTGTATTGTGTCCGAAACTTTTTGCCGTGCTTTGCTTTGCTCTTTGCTGTGCTTTGCTACTGTTACATTTCATTTCATTGCTGCGAGTTTTTCATTTCATATTATGTCGTCTTTTTTATTCATCGTGTTTCTCAGTTTTTGGTGTGTGTTATGCTGGTGGAACTGTGGGTGGTAGTGGTTTTGTGTGCTGGTGGTTTTGTGTCTTGTGTGAGGGTGTGGTTTTTGTGTGCTGTTGGTTCGTCTTTGGTGGTTTGTTTGCTGAGGGTTAGGGTTTACAGATGGTGGTGGTGGAAAATGCATTTTTTTGTTGAGGGTTTGGTAGAGTTATGAGTGGTTTTTTTCTCCTCTGTGAACTGTTCTCATTTATCCCAGCGCTAGTTTTTTCCCAATGTGTTTCTGCCGCATTTTTGGTAATCCCAAAATCCACCGTAGCGTCTACTCGTAGGCCACTATAGACCTTTTATCTGGAGCTATTAGTAGACCTACGTCAAGGGCTAGAGAAGCATTCACATGAACCTCGCCTGTCCAGTGGACGTTCCTTTGTATGTCGTCCAAGAGACACCAAAATTGGATGGATCCCCCAGAGAAAATGATCACAATATGTGAAATCAAGAATGTCCCACGGAAATTCCTTAGTTCCGTGAGAGGGGGTGTGAATGTCTGATTCGTTGCAAGGTGGTAGACAGTTTGTTAGAGAACGAATGAATATCAGGATTTTGGAACCTCCACTCATGAAGCGAGGTTCAATATTTCCTTATGCCACTGCGTTTCCTCCTGTGATTTTTATGTGCTGTCAGTATGAATCACCGGTGCGTAGGAGGGGAACCGGTATTTGAGGTTGGGGATAATCCCGGCCGAGGGCAATGTAAGAGGCGCAGGAGTTCGAGACCATTAGGCATCCAGGAAGCGGACAACTCAGGCCGAGTAAATGATGTGTCCAAACCTCAGGGCTCAAAGAAGAGAGCTGTAAATGAAAATTCGGATATCACCAATTGGGGGTCTACCCAGATCAATACAGTGACTTATCCATCAGGGTCCGATGGGTCTCTTACAGTGACATGGAGAGGTCTTTGATTCAGATGAGGACTCAAGACCTCTGGGAGGCTGGTTTGGTGGAGCTATATGGTGGAGAGTATGCTTCAGCCATAGTGATGCCAGCCAAGAAGGATGTCTATGACAATTGGACGGAGAGGCGTATGTGCGGTGATTACCGGCCTCTAAATCGTCAGACCAAGTCCGATAAGTATGCCATGCCCACACCAGAGGAGATCTTTGATGCCATTGGGCATGCTAAGGTCTTTAGCACTTTGGATTTATGATCCGGATATCACCAATTTCCGATCAAGGAGGCGGACAAGCAAAAGACGATATTTTGGGGGATCAATGAGCACGGCAAGGATTGCCTATACCAGTGGCGGTTCTTGCCATTCGGGCTTAAGAATGCTCCTGCAGAGTTCCAGAGAGTCATGGACAAGATTCTAGCAAGGGTAGAGTTTGCTCGGTGCTACATAGATGACATCATCATCTTTAGTGCTACAGTGGAGGAGCATAAGAGATACCTTCAGGTGGTATTTGAGCACTTGAGAGCGCACGGATTGAAACTGCATTCGGAGAAGTGCAAGTTTTTCCACAACCAGATTGAGTATCTGGGTCACATGATATATCCTGGAGGATTGGGGGTACAGCAGACTAAGGTAGAGGCCATTGCACAAATTCCATGCCCACGGATGTGAGCCGAGTTTGAGTTTTCATGGGGTTGACAAACTATTATAGACGGTTTGTCAAGGGATTTAGTGCCATTGCAAAGGTTCTAACCAAACTGACCAAGGTGGACCAGAAGTGGCAGTGGGAAGATGAGCAGGAACGAGCTTTTCAAGAGCTCAAGGCGAGGTTGATCTCGGTATCTATCCTGAGACAACCTATCAGGGGGCGTCCCTTTTAGTTGCATACGGATTGGAGCATGCTGGGGCTTGGAGCGGTGCTCACACATGTGGATGATGAGGGAAGAAAGTTTGTAGTGGCTTATGCTAGCCGCTCGAACAATGCTGCAAAGGCTAAGTATAGCTCATATGAGGGAGAATGCTTAGCTGCAGTGTAGGTCGTGACACACTTCAGGTGCTATCTATACGGCAATCTCTTCACCATTGTCACGGATCACCAACCACTCAAGTGGTTGATGGAGTCAGACAAGCTTACGGGGAAGCTTGCACGGTGGGTACTCATACTCCAAGAGTATGACTTTTAGGTTGTGCATCGATCGGGTTTGGCCAATCGGGATGCGGATGGATTGAGTCGCAATCCATGCATGAGCCAGCAGGATGACACTAGAGCTCGGTGGCATGGTGAGACGGACGAGGAGATGGTGCCGGGATGGCACACATCTGCATTTTTGTGTATCTTGGCAGCGGGAGGCCAGATTGGGCCTACAACAGGGATGACTGTAGACGGAGTGTCTGAGGACCTTGAGGCTAGTGACGAGCCAGGTGGTGCTAGAGATATACATGAGGATTCGGCTGTGCTGAACTACCTCCGTACTAGAGACACGGTAGCCACTGTAACTGCCAAGGAAAGAGATCGGATCCTGCAGCGAGCCAAGAGGTTCAAGTGGGAGGGGATACACCTGCTTCGAGTGTAGGAGGATGGTCGGGTGAGGATTGTGCCTCACCCAACATAGCGTGCATGGTTAGTGCGACATGCCCATGAGGAGTTGGGGTAGTTTGGAGTGCGACACACTCATAGTCTACTGCAAGGGCAGTATTGGTGGCGTGGTATGCACACAGAGATGCAACGATTTGTGGCTAGGTGCTTGGTGTGTGACAGGGTGCGTGCTTCATTCAACGCCCCTACACCCCAGTTGCATTCTCTTCCGATCATGGGATTGGGCTATAGATGGAGTCTTGACTTCGCAGGACCGTTGCCACTGACAATGCGCCACCATAAATATGTGTTGGTGATGGTGGAGCACTTCTCCAAGTGGATCGAATTGGTTCCATTGCCTAATAAGGCTAGTGAGGGAGCTGCGTATGCATTCTTGGATCGTGTGCTTAGCCGATTCGGTGCTCTAGCTGAAGTACTCACGGACCAAGGGAGAGAGTTCTTGGGGGAGTTTCAGGCTTTGTGTGATAAAGCCTTAATAGACTACCGCACCACTTCTCGGGATCATCCTGAGGCCGTTGGCTTGGCAGAGAGAGTTGTGCAGATGGTGAAGAGGGGCTTGCGGAAGTATGGCTTGCAGAAGGGAGACCTAGGAAATTGGGATCTTTAGGTACCTTGGTTAGCCATGGGCTACAGGTTCAGCAAGCAAGCATCACTTGCCTCATTCTCACCATAGTTCCTCATCTTTGGCCGAGAGCCGGATTTGCCTACAGCCATTCGTAGGGACACTGCTCAAGTCCTTAACCTTGACGATCCGGACATGTGGGTACGTGCATGTATCAGCGTGCAGAGTTGTTCAAGAAAGTCATGCCCCTGGCTTTTGAGAACCTTGCCATTGCACAGCACCGTGATACGTTGAGGTATGCCACTATACGTGGTGGAGGATATCGTCCTGGAGTTTGGAGGTTTAGCCCTGGTAACTATGTTTATTTGTAGCAGACTGCTTCTACGACCCTAGATGTCACTACAGGGTGTGTTATTATGAGGGTTCGAGAGGTGTTGCCCTCAGAAGTCCTGATCTTGGAGGGTCGGGATGGCTGTGGCGTGGACTCTTGGTGGCCTTGCTGCTATGGTGCTTCCTCCAGATGATACTTCGCATCCCACGAGAAGGAATGGCAAAACAGTGCATCGGGTGGCTTCGGGGCCTGATCACGATGCGAAGGTGGAATCGGCCAGACTACTTCAGGCTCGGGTAACAGGAACTATGGAAGTACCTTCACCTGGGTATGGACGGGTTTATACTTTGGTCACATCTGGGTCTGTTTTGCACGACAGGGCCTATCAGGTGACGGTGGGAAATTTTCCGGGGTGTACCTGTCCCGACTTCGTGTGCATGCGACTTGGAAGGACAATGTGCGTAATTGTGCGCCATGTCACCTTCCTAATGTCGATGGCAGAATTGACCCAAACTTGACAGTGGTATCTGCAGGTTTGAGGTGCATGCTCTGTGGGTCTGCCAAAGGGGCACCCATTATGCTGGTGTGTGATCGATGCTCAAGAGGTTGACACATGGGATGCTTGACACCACCTCTTGAGAAGGTTCCTGATGGAGATTGGTTATATCCACACTGCTTGGGATAGTGGCAGTGGATATGACTAGTGGCAGCTAATAAGACATGGGAGGCCAAGCTCATATGAGTCAATACACGAGATCCCAGGCTCAAGTTCACATGTTGCAAGACGGCGACTAACGATGGGGCTACTCTTGTACCCGGCCTCTTGATCTATCGAGTTTGAGTGTAGTAGGGACAGTGGTGGAGGACTTAGTGAGGCTACAGTCACTATCACATCTTGTGGCTACCTGGACTTAGAGGGATCTAAGCACCAGCTAGGGGGGCGATTGTGGTGGACTAGTGACTGCATAGTGGGCAACATAGTGACAACCTAGTGGTTGGACTAGTGGTGGACTAGTGGTATACTAGATAAATTGTGGTGGACTAGTGACTGCCATAGTGGGTAACATAGTGGCAGCCTAGTGACTGACTAGTGGCAGCCTAGTGGTTGGACTAGTGACTAGTGGTGGACTAGTGATATACTAGTGTATGGTGTGCACATGTGTTGTGTGGTGTTGGACCGCGATGTAGTTGTGTAACGATATGTATGCGCACGACAACTGGGGTCGGAAAAGTGTTCATTCCAAAGTTTCTCCTCATCTCTGTTATCTGTTTTTGGATACCACAGATCCACCCAATGAGCTAACTTATAGAATTCAATATGCATCTCAGGGCCGAGTCTGATGAGAGGGCAAAACAGGCTGGAATAGGTCGAAGAAGTGCCCTCACCACATTGTCCTTGACCTTGTGTCATGACACCGACTATCAACCCAAAATGACCTCTTGTGTGTGTTGCTTGTGTCTATATTTAGGTAATATCGGATTGGTCTGTGAGAACCACAATGCAGGTGAGCAGGCAGAGATTGAAACACGACCTGCTAAGACCAAGAAAACATTTCGGGCAGTCCGGGCAGGTCCCAACGGCATGCTAAGACCAAGCAGACATTCCGGGCAGTGTGGGCAAGTACCAAAAAATTTGATGACGAAAAGTGGCGATGAAACGTGGCGACGATGACGTGGTGACAATGATGTGGCACTTTGGCACCCTATATCTGCTCTACGCTAAACTAGCTTCCGACCTTCAGTCGTCGCTAGAATATATTATACACACCAAATGAGAATTTTATGACTCCGCAGTGGTGTATATATTTTGTGGTGACATAACAACCATTTAACTTCATACGATCAACATGACTTGCAAAATACATATATATATGACTATATCACTCCGCAATTTAAGGAAATACTTCACTGCCAATGTCCTCCATGACTCTACAGTCATATTTGTAGACATGGAAACCATGACTGCCGAATAGTGATAGACATAAAAACTAGGATCTGTTGTAGTGTATATTTAATACGTCTAGTGTATCATGGGGGCTTCTCATTGAAAGATAACACCATCTTCAATGCGCACGCGTGTGCATGTGGAGGGGCCCACCTGTCACGCAAAGGGGGTGGGAGCGCCCCTCGGAGGGTCGGCTGCGGCTCGGGGTCTGCTGCTCGGTCTGCCATGTAAGCCGGTCGGCTTTTTGGTCTACCGGCCAAGTCAGTCTGCTGCGGTAGGTCCCAACCAAGAGGGGACCTGCATACAGGATCTGGTAATACACATAAAACATTAGTTATTTCAGGGGTTTGTGGAAAGCAGTGGGTAGTGTGGTGGTTAAGAGCAACAAATAATGAGCATGAGATTCGGTGTTCAAATCTTTCAGGTGGTACTGTATACTACTTCTTTCTTAAATCCTTGTTTTTTTGCAGCGGCGGACCTTCCAGCTGACTCACAGTCCACTCTGCACGTAGAGTGGACCCTCTCTAGCGGACTTTGGAGAGTCGGTGGACCCTCCAGCAGACCCTCCACAACAGACTAGACTATCCAATGGACCCTTCGGCGGACCCGGTGGATGGGCGCTGGTCTTAGAAGCTGACCCCATGGGCCGTACTGGCGGGGCCTATAGGCGCATTGAAGAGGGTATTATCTTAAAATGAGAGCCTATCATGGGGTACCATGAACCTGTTATTTTCATGAGTTTATGATCATTCTAGTTTAACAGTGAACTTGGGTATATTGCTAGTTGAGATTACTTCTGTAATCCCTTCGATTCAAGTTCCTCTTCCAATTAGGCATTCCATAACTTCACTTAGGTCTCTCTCTACACAATGTTGGATTCCAAATAAGAGTTGCTTTATAATTTCATGGAGTATAGTACAGGGCGCAGCCTTTGGTCACAAATACATTCAACTTCCCTAGTCTACTTTGGAACTCCGTTCCCATATCTCCATCTAATCTGCTCTCAGTCTCACTGTCACTCTTCCCTGCTCCTGCCTCAGTCCGTGCTCACGAATCTTATCATGTGTATTGTAAAAGGCCTTTCTTCTTTCCTTGCGCTCGCCTAAATACTCTCATGTCAACCGCCATAACCTCTTTGTGAGCCAACCGCCATGACTCCAACCGTCGTCTGTGGACCCTTTTTTTGCCCGAGACTCTTCTGTTCTTGGTTCATGGCTCAACCGCCATGATCATGGTTCATGTTCCCTTCATGGTCCGTCGTTCCCGCTCATGGTCCTAGTTCCGCAGTGACCTAATCTTCATGATCGCAGCGTCACGACCAGTGTTGGTCTGGTATCAACATTTTTGGATACCAGGCTGTCCTGGTATATGGGTGGCTCTCAAAATGACATACCAAGGGAACATTGGTACCAGGGATATTTTTCAAATTAGATACTAGTCTGGTAAGGATACTGAGAAAATCTTAATCACTTAAGCAATGGTATCAATACAAATGTGCTCAAGTAATACCAGCTGGTATATATACTGGGATCTGGTATATACCAGTGTTGGCTGGGTATGACATCTGGACATGCATACCCGGCGGTTATTTGTCGGTTATGCACATATGCATACCCGGAAAGTGCAGCCCCCGGAGGAACCGGCTATGGAAGGGAACCGGCTAAAGCCATCCAGCTTCCTAACCAGCTAGAGAACCGGCATTGTGATTGTAAAGGTGTTATACCCAGAGCAGGATCCGGAGCAAATGGGGATGGCGTAAAGGCGGTTCTAGATAATATAGGTATAGGGGTTGGTGATGGTAGGGTGATGGTAGTTAAGATTATTGCAGATGGACAGATCCTAGTTATGTCTTACTAGTAACTATACGTTTACAATGGTTGGGGAGATTAGGTGCACAACATTGAGGATGTCCAAGTAAATAGGAAATTAATTAGTTGGGCATTTGGCTAAACAATAGTTATAAACTTAGTGTATTACAGGGGCAGCCTGAAGGCAGAGAGATAGATGATAGGGGTTGAACGTTTGAACCCGAGACCCACAGGCCAATCCACGAGTGGCTTACCACCAGGCCGTAGCCCTCTTGTGTACTTTTTCACACATACACAAAAATGCTAGAGAAAGTAAAAATGTAAAAATGGATGAATCCCATAACCGGTACCATGGAACCGGCAATTTTAAGATGGCATAACCGGTAGATTGAGAACCGGACAAGAAAACATTCATGTGTTTAATGAGAACCTGTTAACCGAGATGTTTTTCAAACCTATTGATATACCCTGCCCCGGCCATCCATTTTTTTCAAGGAGTAGGCCATAACCGGGACTGGAAGAGGGCTCAAAACATGGTACCCGGCCAACACTGGTATATACCAATACAAATGTGCTCAAGTAATATCAGCTGGTATATATACTGGGATCTGGTATCGAACAAGGTTTCAATTCACTAATTAATAAAACACTTGATGAGTGCATCATACATGAATTGCAAAACTGCACATGGGAATCAAACTTGATTGTTCGCCCAACAATCCACCTACCCTAAGCTGCGAAATGGGCGTCATAACACTCTTTCATACTCCCCCTCGACAAAAATTGATATCAGTTGAAGAAGGGTTGCGAAACACTTGCAACGAGCATCAACAAGAAACCTTAGCCCTCAACACCAGACTCGTATGGTATGTGCCTATTCTCAGAAACCCTACCCTAAGCCAAGCAATGGTATCACCCTGTGTATGTAGAATTTAGGACCAGGCTGGTCTGGTCCCTGATGCCAGGGTTGATACTCGGGTCTGATACCCATACCAGACCAACACTGATCATGACCGCTCATGGTTGTACTGGGACGACCCTGCACACTTGACAGCTTGCAGCAAGCTTTGGTTCGTGGAGTAAGTTGTGTGTAGGGAGCTTCATCAGAAGTAGTCTTTGGTGTCACACCTGATCCTGTCCCAGAAACATTGCTCTGACCGAATACAAGAGCTTGTCGGATAGGGCTTAAAGGGACATCGTCAAATTGTGTCTCTTGCACATCATCAAGCTCAATGATCTGGGGATGATTGCAATGCACTCCTTGCATCCTCCCCCTCCCCCCCCCCCCCCCCCCCCCCCCTTGCCCACTCTATGCCGAATTCCTAGATGTTTCTTCCCAAAATCATGTCAAACTTCTCATACCATGGCCAATCAGATGGATGAGCACTAGTTAATGAACATTTCTCTTTTCTTCCCAATATATGTCCTTGAGCTTGTCTACTTTGTCGCGACAATGCTTCCACAAACGAGTGGTGTATTGGGAAACCCTGCATTCAGCTTCTCTGCAATGTGAACCCGTTATTTTTCCCTCATAGATCCACGCCCATGATCCCAATATTTCTCCTCCCAAAGCTCTAGTAGCAATAAGGTTGTGTCATTTGTCCAAACTAGAGCCGAAGTTTTCTTCACATTTGCAAGAACTGGTGGACTCATCGCCCTAGCAATCACCTGCAAATCACTGCCATAGGTTGGGGTTCATCCATCTCTTTCAGGACCTTCCAACAGCAATCCCATCAAAGATTCTCTATCCACTTTTCGCTTCTGTATGCTGACGTTGTCTCGTACCTCTTGCAGATCAAGTTGGCCATGCAATCGCAGTTATTTTTAGGGTTACGGTGTGCTATGGGGCAAAGATACGTTAATTTCATATCCAAATGCCATTTCAGTTTACCAAGTGGATACTCTCCACGGGCTGAGCAATGGTGTGAAGCGGACCGCCACCGTATGCGCGCTGACAAGCAGAGCAAAGCAGATCAGCGACCTTTCTTGGTTGATCTGACCGTTCATGGCTCGAATAACGTTGGGCCTCGTTCAAAATGTAAGGTACTGGCAAGGCTCCCAACCCTATAACAACGGTCAGCTCTGGGGCATGCCTAAGCGTGGATGTGGCAATGTTAAAGACAATTTGGCGCTATCAAAGAATTATGTGATGGGGTCAAGGAGATTGAAAAGTTGAAGATTGAAATGATAGAGAGGATTACTCTCATACAATGTTTATCTCATCCCTTCATCGCGCTTCTGCTTTTGCAACTTCACATTCTCTCAAAATAGGCAATCTTGCTGCACCGAATTTCTTAGCCGGGTTTTTGCCTCCATGTGCGCAGAGTTTCTCACTCGTAATTGGAGAAGACACGGTTGCCAAGCAACCTTTTCCCTGGGCACAAACCATTTTTGGGCAGCAAAGTTACTCAATCCTAAGGCGCCAAAGAGCAGTTTCATCGGGATCAAGTTTTCTGCCCAGAACCTTCTGCCCACACTGTAACTCCGCACCTTCAGCCATACTCACCTACACATCGACAGCTAAGTTCAACATACGGAGTATGTATGGACTATGCGAGAATGAGAATGCAAGAAGACGATAGTTGGATGAGACAGCAATAACTGCATGATGAGAGTGAGACTGCTGGTTTTGAATTAATTGATCTCACCTTCTCGATGCATGTAACTAAGTTACACAGTGTCGAGCCCTCGAGAGAAGAAACTCTATGCACATAGATCAGTATGTACAGGCAGAGAGGTAGATGCGTGGATCTGACATCCATATGGAAGCTCAAATATTATACAGGGGTGTGTGATTGTTAAGGTATGTGGCCCTATCATCGAGGGGCCCTTTTACTGAGCTCTAGAAAAGATATTACACCAAATCATTGCTAGGCACACGACCTGTGCGACCATGCATGTGGAGGTGTTGATTTTAGGCACAGCTTTACATCTACTTAAGGCACAACTTACACTCATTAGGAGTAAGGTGCGTGGCCACACACCTTACTACTTATTCTTGTTTGCTGCATTGGGCAGGACATCCAAAGGCTGGCTGCGGCTGCAATGAAGGCATTGTACCCCATTTTGGAAGTCTGTGAGAGTTGTTTCACATACTCCAAAGTCTCTTCCATGTAGGCAAGACTACAAAGTAGGCATGCAACACCCCCAAAAGCTGCCAGAACAGTAAGTAACTCGACAAAAGCATCTGGGTATCAACTTCTCACATTGCAGTAGAATATGGGGAGAGAATCAGATAAGGGCTTCAGCACCAAGCTGTCAAGAAAATTGCGGTTGACCTTTGAGTCCAGTTCGACATGTTCCCACATCCCTGCCAGCCCACAACCGCATCCTTCTATATTGGTGGATTGAGTCAAAGAAAAGTTCTAGAATTACAGACAGAAACATAGTGAGGGCAGATATGACTCTCCAATCTTTTCAAATGCAACAAAGCAATGCATACTACAACATGCAACACACAACCATCCACTGGAAACTTTACCGTTTACCTTAAGAAAAACGTCACAAAAGATTGGGAAAGTCAACACAGACAATTGGCTACGTTCCCAGGCAGCCTACCTATCTGGCACTGGCAAGGAAGTATTGCACTTTCTCAAAAAAATGAAGAGTGCAAAAACCACAACCACTGCAAATATAAGCTCACATGCCTTAAATCTGCAGCCATTTTCTGATTCCTTGCTACAAGCAAGGCCTGAAAACGGGCCTGCATAAGGTACCTGGACTAACGACAGGCAGAGCAAGGCCTTCCTGCACTTCTCGAGTACACATGGGCCCAATTCCCACACTCTCCCAATCCCAAGGTCCCTGTTGTCTAAAGGGCATGGCTTCCTCCATCTAAACATTAGCTGTCATCCGCATCTTCAACCTTCGTTCAATCTTTGGCATCTTCACCAGCCTCCTCCTAGGGACAAGCACAAGCGAAACAAATCAGTAATTAAAGCTTCAAATAGCTGTAAACCACACTTGCACACACACATACACAATTGCTACCCATGATCGCTTTAAGGAAATTACCTCACTCTTCTAGTGACAAAGAATGGAAATGAGTATAGAACTAATGCATTACTTTACTCAGGGTCATGCAAACATTTCCCTGTAGTAATTTAATGACTCTCAATCTCTAGAGGCAGAAAATGGAGACTGTGATAGCATAAAAGCTTGCTTTATTATACATCCCAACACAGATGTCTATGTCTCGTTACCTGCATGTCAGATGTCCAAAGGGTAAGGTTGTCCCGAAGCAGCTGCATGATTAGCGTACTATCCTTGTAGGATTCTTCACCTAACGTGTCGAGCTCTGCAATCGCCTCGTCAAATGCCGGCATTATGGCAGCGGATCACATCGCATGTTAACCTCATGTGTAATAAGCATCAGCTGTTCAAAACTATCTGAAGGTATGTCATCGCAGTAAGAAACACACACTGTTGGAAGTAACTGACCTGCTTAGCAAGGGTACAAGCCCGGTCCGTTGAGTTCAAAATTTCGTAGTAGAACACTGAAAAGTTGAGAGCCAATCCCAATCTGATGGGATGTGTGGGAGCCAGTTCTGTGAGTGCAATATCCTGATGCAAGGAAATACATTCACAAACTGTCAGTTACGTACATACCAAATGTTAGGAGTAGTCGAGGCAGAAAGCGCTAGAAACCGCTGCAGTAGCCTCTAATGATCGTACATGATCTGTCACTCTAGATGGATTCTGGAAAAAAAAAATGCTCCCGAAGTAATAATGACGCCCCACTGCAGACTACAACGGAATGCTTGTGGAGCCTCTAGTGTCCAAGGAGGAAGACATACTGTCCTGGCCCAAACATCTTTCAAAACACACACAAAACCGCGCTAAGACTTAAAAAACACAGAGTTTCTAATTTCCACAAATACATGTAACAAGGTTAGCAGTCTCACTTGAGCAGACTTGTATGCAAGCAACGTGCTCTCTGCGGCCTCTTTCCTCTCCGCACACGTCTTAAACTCGGCGAGGTAACGATGATAGTCACCCTTCATCTTTAGGTAAAAAACTTTCGATTCTCCAGTCGATGACGTCGGAATGAGATGCGTATCAAGAAGATTGAGGATGCTCTCACAGATGGTGCTCAACTCTTGCTCAACCTTAGCCCGGTAATCCTTGATGGCGGCCACATGGTCCTCGTTACCCTTACTCTCCTCTTTTTGTTCGATTGATGAGATGATCCTCCACGACGCCCTGCGCGCCCCGATCACATTCTTGTAGGCCACAGAAAGCAAGTTGCGCTCTTCCACGGTCAGCTCCTCCACATCAACGGTCTTTGCCACCTTCTCCATAGCCTCCACCATCTCATCATACCGCTCAGCCTGCTCGGCCAGCTTGGCCATGTACACATTCTCCTCTCTCGACTCTGCAGCCGCCATTTTCACGAGCTCTTCCCTTCCAACGAAGATCGACAGCGGTAACAAAAGAATTGCACAACCACACCTCCACCTCCCAGACACCTTCAGATGGAAATGCACGCCGCTGCCACCACAATGGCTGCGCAGGCCAGCAAGCAACGCGCAGGCAGGAACGAGGAGGAGTGCGAGGGTTGCCAGCACTGCCAAGCCCGGCACATGGACTGTAGTAACCTTAAACGGTAAGACCGAGATGCACCGGCTATTCTCGGTTAGTACCCGCGCAACAGCCACCTGGCTGTCTTCTCGGTACAGCTGGCTTCCTCTCGCCAATTCGCCTGGCCCCACAAAGCGGAGGTCTGTCACGCCAACGCATAGCTGTCTATCGGGCGAATCCGCCCTGGCATTACATCATTATTTCGGGTGAATGACATCTACAAATTGCTCGGACCACATAACTTATGATTCGTTGTCATGTCCTTCTTGCTGATTGTCCCCGTGTAAGTAATTCCTAGGGAGACTCGGAGAACCCTCTTCCATGTACATAGGAGACTCAGTATTTGAGATAATTTGAGAGAGAGAGAGAGAGAGAGACCACGATGCGTGTCTTCAATGGAGAGTTGCAAGTATCTTTACCGCACTGCTTTCTAGATAAAGAGGTTAGGAGTCAAGACGCTTTCAGCCCATGTGCCTCAACTGCCTCTGCGTTCTGAGTGCTTCGCTTGCCTACCATAGTAACAGGGACGCAAGAGCATGTGCGTGGGCTAAGATAAAGGGGGCTTCAGATGTTAGGCCTTGCTGGAAACACTCCCTTACCATGTCGATGTTTTCCCCTTTCATCTTCCTTTAGGCCCGGGAGCATTCAATTACTACCACCGTTAAGGACCGCTTGTCACAGATCACAATCTATCACCTTTGTTTCAGTGGCTGCTCTGGATCCAGCCGTTCCGAACCAGCCAGACTTGCCAGATTTCCGGTGGCCGTCACTGAGAGTAGGCAAGGGGAAAAATAAACAAGATGGATATGTGGAACAGACAAGAGATGTCAAGGCTTCGGCGAAAGAAAGATGGCACAAAGAGGATCATAGTGCTTTAAGAGGCGATACACCGTTGCCACTGCCCATGGCATATCCAACTTCTGAGCCTCTTTCAAAGGAGCAGATTGAAGCCAGGCTGAGATGCGACCCCGTGAAAGAGGTTTGTACTTCGAATAATCTGGACTCATTTCCTTCGTGTTCCATGGATCTTATTTAGCTCCTTGTTCCCCCTCACGTCACCACGGTTCAGAAGAGCCGAAACCTCTATCCTCTGAGCGATGGAGGTCATGCAGCCATGCGACAGACCCTCGGGAGCTGATTGTGAGTTCGCATGTCATGACACCCTGCTGGAAATTACGTAGAACTTGGCACAGCAACGACAGTTTTTGTTACAAAAGAGTGAGACTTGGGTTAGACAGGGCCTGCACCCCAGCATTGCTTCAATTTCTAATGTGGCTGATTGTAGAGGAAAGTATAATGCACAAAATGTCCTGTATTTTTAATTCGTCTAGAATTGTGAAAATGTCATCATATCATATCATTCATGTATCAGGATATTTGGAGGGAATGGTCTTTCTCTGCACTTTGCCTCATCCTTTCCATAGATAATGTTGGCAAAATTCAATCTGTTGAGAGATTCTAATTCAGAAAGGGGTGATTGAGCTAGGGTTTATTCAGGGATGTGGGGGTGGGTGTGTAGGATTGCAAGAAGGTGGTCTACCAGTGGACTGGGAAGTGTCAACGCTGTCAAGGCACTGGTGAGGTCAGCTTCTACAGAGGGAAACGGAGCAAAGAAGTTATTAGCAAGTGCATTGCTTGTTTAGGCTTAGGTGAGCTCACACACATGGCCTCCTTTCTTCTCTCATTGTCACTGTCCCTCTATCCTCTTGTCAATTCCCCAAACATGGGGTAGCCCCTTAAAGCAAGAGATCTATTACAACGTTGGACGACTCAGTAATAACTGTAATAGGCAGGGACCCAAGCAGGTGCTAGGAATAAATAGCGGCTGCTAGTCTCATGTTGCATCCTGTAAAGAGTAGCTGAAGCATGAACCAGTAAGATTCTAAAATAAACCAACCGGTGGGCAGAGAACACTTGTAACTTATGGAAAACCTTCACTCCAAGCCCAGGAGGCAAGGTAGGAGGTGAGAACTAGCTTGTTCTCTACAAGCACTGCAGTACAGGGGGGGACTCTTAGGTGTTTCCCACAGATATTTATCAAGGTAAGCAGATTATAACCTCAAGAATGATGTCAATGCCAGCCCTAAAATTGGTGTTACTGGCTGTGCGCCAGCACTATGAAGTTTGTGGGCTGAGTTATATACGTTTGTTCCGTCCTGCTTTGGGACGACAGGAATTAGGCCCTTCACAACCTGTACGAAAGGGTCAAAGAGTGCATCTCTTCCTTCACTGTCCTTGCAGTATCCATAGGAAAGTGTCTAGTGTGTTAGACTGGAATTGTGGTCATTTGCCACATTCTGTTGTTGCTGTGGCAGGCACAGATAGCATCTTCTTTGCATCAAAGCAAAATTCGTATGACCAATGCCTCTGTATCATACTCGGTTGTTACATGTACAGTGAGGTGCAAGGAACATACTGGGTGAGATCTAATTTACTTATTAGGCTTGGCTTGCCATAGCCTTGTGTCTACAGACCTCCTGGGATGGAGGGGAATAGAACCAGGCATGAAAAGGTATGGCTATCTGAGATTGTGGGGTGGTTATCAGGGTATGTGCAGAAGATAACGACAAGGGCAGACATTGTGGATGATGTTGACTTCCCATGAGTGGCACTTCCTTCTTCCACCCATTAAATTATTACGTTTTGTAATGGACCCATTTTTTCCCCAGCAATTTCAAGTTCTTGTGCTGCCACTCAGAGAACCCTACTGGCGGGCAGCCTAATACCACAAGCATGAGGCATTTGTGGTTTAAGAAAGGAGAGACAAGCTCTCTACATTTTTGTAGAGCTGATGGGCTGGTTCAGACTTAGTAGCAATACACTCTAGAGCGCTGTATCTGTCCCTGAAAATAAGATGTCAAAATTTCTCCCAATAGATGGTGAAAGCAAGAAGTTGATAGGGTTTGCCAGCCCTAAACCCCAGACATCCACACTCGCTGTCTCTTTCTATGGCAAACCAAGTCTTATGAGTACATTCTCTCTCTCTCTCTCTCTCTTTGAAGTTTTACAAAGGAGCTTATTAAAAATACCGATAACTAGAAAATCCAGAAATATATGCAATGGATATGGAAACTAGGCTCAGTTTATCAGTTTACCCTCACTTTGTAAGACACAAGAATTGACTCCAGATTAGTACAAGCCAAACTGCTCATATTATATAGGACATCCATATGCATTGTATCCTGAAATTGGATTGGGGAGTGCTGTGTGGAGTGAATGATGAGTATGGTGGTAGTAGGTCTATGAAGTGGGCTTCGACCATCATCTTCTCAAAACCGACATGTGATCAAAAGCATTCTCGTTGGCCCAACTTTGGAACCTTAGACATTTTGTGTACTCACTCGAATAAATCCCTTTCCGTGGGGCATCTTAAGAAAATTAACCTGAGATTTTTGGAACTTTCACCATTCGCAAGTGTATGGTGGGAGGCAAGCATGGTCTCCTTCCTTTCATCGATTGGGAGAACTAAACACGATGGCAGCTTACAACGTATCCCAGCATCTCTCAGCTGACCACGTGTAACCTTATGGTCATTGTGTGCCGTGATTGTTCCACCGTGTGGTTACCGTGGTGAGTGAAATGTTTGCAGCAATGCTCCTTGTTCACCAAATATCACGTGGCGCCACACAACGTTATGTGCTGCTGTGAGGCCTTTCCAGGCCGTTAGGTTTTGGGTATTCTTTGCCACGTGTCAAAGCAAAACGGCCGATTAGGATCCATAATCTGCACTTACGGCTCATTACGGACCAATTTTTTCTTCATTTTTCCATTAGGAAAAGTGGCTATATAGCATGGGTATGTGTCAATGTTGGACTGGTATACCTGGTTGGACCTAGGTATGGAATACAGGTATAAATATATATATTGAAGAACATACCAGTCGGGTATGAACGAAACCAGTGTACCCATGTCATACACGTACTGGGGGGAGTATGTCTTTAGGATTCCCCCCCACACATACCATACCGGTCTGGGTATGTGCAAGTGCAGCGTGGTCACGATACCAGTATTGCGGCAACTTTATGGTGGACAGAGCTGGGTATCAATATGGCGATGGCGTTAGATTTTTGGGCCTAAGCTGCAGTAGGGTGCGGCTCCTCCAATGAGCAAAGTAGTGGCTGCGAATTGCAGCAATATTCTAGTCTTTGGCCTTGCAGCAAACAATCTGCCTTCATGAAGGCTCTTAGGGACGTACGTGCTATGTGTATGCAATCTCGACAGGTGATTTCCTTCTTCTGGGGCCGGCTTCTTCTAACCTGGATCATTCTTCTGCCAACGATTATGATTGTGTTACAGCCCACCTGCTCTTGCTTTGGAACTAGAGATCAGAACTCCAAAATGCCTTGTTAATGTGTACTGATTCTTTTGTTAGTTTGGTGGCTGGTGTCAATGCTTAAATGGTTTACCCTCACAATCCTCATACTAGCAGCCCTCATCTTCACTGGATAGTGAATTGAAACTTTAGTAGTGGTCTGCCTAAGCTTTGCAGGGGTTTCCCTTAAGTGGCCGTATTTTTTGGGATACTGTAATTTCTGTTGAGATGGATTAGGGCATGTCTTTCAGTGATTTTGAGGCTTGCATTGGGGATGAAGCAGGTGATACAACGCTTGTAAATGAACAACAACATAGCACTTGCACGACCTCAGAGGTGTTGCAGCCTACTGAAAGCAGGAACGAGATTCAAGCTGCGGAAGACCTAGCGACGTGGAGAGTCTGGTATGCATCTCTTGCCAAGAATCAACGCTTTTGCGTACCATACCATCGTTCAAGTGTTGTTTGGGCATTCTTTCTTCTTCACGATCAGAAGTCTGTTGTTGATGTGCAAGCTGTGCAAATAATGAGGTACATTATTTGCCACAACAACTACTATACTGAAGAGCCCTCACAGAGTTCCCAGAGTACCACCAGATCTAGAAAAGGGCTGGTGCAATATAGCCCTTCTCATGGGAGCACCTCCATGAATAAGCATCTCATAAATGAGCATCGAGAGGTCTTTGCCAAGTACAAGGCGGAGTTACAATCTACTGAATGTGGGGTACAAGGGGGTAGAGTGAAATGCAAGAAGCGTAAGTCTGTTGCTCCATCTGTGATCACGGAGTATTTTGGTGGCCAAGGGGGTTACAAAAAGAACGACCTTCCTCAGCTGAGGTTCATTGAAGACTTGGTCCTTTTCATTGCAAAAGGCTACGAGGCTTTGTTAACAGTGGAGTCGCCTTGGCTCCGTAGACTAGTAATGTGCATGGACCCTAAAATTCGTTTCCCAACCTGCAAACAGCTGGTTAAGGAATACATCCCAGGTTTGCTTGCCAAAACCATGGAAACTTATGTTTTGCCTGTCCTAGGTAGTTGTGCAACTGTCACTGTTACATTTGATCTATGGATGTCTAGGACAGGGTTTGATACATTCGCGTTGGTTGTGAATTTCATTGATGAAGAGTGGATGCCAAGACATGTCACTGTAGGCTTGTTCGAGGCTCCTGATACAGCTGGGACTGCCCTAGTAGAAATTGTTAAACCCCTGCTTGCAGAATTCCAATTGACAAACAAAGTAATTGCATATGTCAAAGATGAGGGTTCCAATCTTAATACCCTAGCTACAACCTTATCTTCAGTGGTTACATGTGCTCATTTGCAACTTGCACAACCATTTGTAGGTGCTTGCTTTGGACATTACATGTCCAAAGCCTGCAAGTACGCGACAAATGACACAAAGATGCACAAGCAGCCTTGCAGAAAACAATTACCTGGACTAAGAAGTCTGGCAAAGGTAGACAAGAGTAGGACAAGGCTTGTATAGAGGCAGGTCTGCCCACCCGGAAGCTGAAGACTCCTGTCAAAACTCGTTTTGCAAGCAAAGTTGTTCTCTTCCAAGAAACTCTTGAATACGCCGACGCTATCAATATCTGTTACCGGAGACAGTCTCTCCATCTGCAAGCCAGAGTGGCGTCTGGCTTGACCTTATGCAATTGCCCGTGTTGTTACAGAGATGTTGTGCACATACCTATCGCTACACAACTACATCGTTGTCCAAACCACACCACACATATATGCACAATAAAGTAGTCTGCCACAATCGCCCCCTAGCTGGTGGATAGCTGTCCCTCTACCCCTCTACCTCCAGATAGCTACAAGATGAAATAGCCACAACCATACTAAGTCCTCTATCACTGTCCCTATTGTACTCAAACTCTATAGACCAAGAGGCCGGGTACAAGAGTAGCCCCATCGTTAGTCGCCGTCTTGCAATCTGTGAACTTGAGCCAGGATCTCGTGTGTTCAAGGTCTCCTAGTAGCTGGGCCTTGCGTTTCTTGTTAGCCTTCCATGGTTGTATCCACTCCCACTATCCAATGCAATGTGGACATAACCAATCCCCATCTGGAACCATCTCAAGAGGTGGAGTCAAGCATCCCCTATGCCAACCTCTAGAGCATCGATCACACACCAGCATGGTGGCTGCCCCTTTAGC
This sequence comes from Takakia lepidozioides, assembly GCA_030704615.1. Classification (NCBI taxonomy): domain Eukaryota; kingdom Viridiplantae; phylum Streptophyta; class Takakiopsida; order Takakiales; family Takakiaceae; genus Takakia; species Takakia lepidozioides. The sequence goes on along the minus strand of CM060734.1, from coordinate 21,549,737 downwards.
AGACCCACACAACATGCACCTCAAACCTGCAGATACCACTGCCAGGTTTGGGTCAATCCTGCCATCGACGTTCGGAAGGTGACATGGCGCACAATTACGCACATGGTCCTTCCAAGTTATGCCATCCCGACCCTCCAAGACCAAGACGCCTGAGGGCAAGACCTTCGAACCCTCAAAATAACACGTCCTGCAGTCACATCCAGGGTCGTAGGAGCAGTCTGCTGCAGATAGACATAGTCACCAGGGTTGAATCTCCGAACCCCAGGACGATAGCCCCCACCACGTATGGTAGCATACCTCAACGTATCACGGTGTTGTGCAATGGCAAGGTTCTCGAAAGCCATGGGCATGACTCTCTTGAACAACTCTGCACGCTGCTCACATGCACGTGCCCACACGTCCGGATCGTCAAGGTTAAGAACTGTAGCAGCTTCTCTACGAATGGATGTAGGCAAATCCGGCTCTCGGCCAAAGAGAAGAAAGTATGGTGAGAAGGAGGCAAGTGATGCTTGCTTGCTGAACCTGTAGCCCATGGCTAACCAGGGTAACTGAAGGTCCCAATCTCCTAGGTGTCCCTTCTGCAAGCCATACTTGCGCAAACCCCTCTTTATTGTCTGAACAACTCTCTCTGCCAAGCCATCGGCCTCAGGATGATCCCGAGAAGTGGTGCGGTGGTCTATCAAGGCTTTGTCACACAAAGCCTGAAACTCCCCCAAGAACTCTCTCCCTTGGTCCGTGAGTACCTCAGCTGGAGCACCGAATTGGCTAAGCACACAATCCAGGAATGCATACGCAGCTCCCTCACTAGCCTTATCAGGCAATGGAACCAATTCAATCCACTTGGAGAAGTGCTCCAGCATCACCAACACGTACTTGTTGTGGCGCATGGTCAGTGGCAACGGCCCTGCGAAGTCAAGACTCCACCTGTAGCCCAATCCCATGATCGGAAGAGGGTGCAATTGTGGAGTAGGGGCGTTGAATGAAGCACGCACCCTGTCACACACCATGCACCTAGCCACAAATTGTTGCACCTCTGTGTGCATACCACGCCACCAATACTGCCCCTGCAGTAGACTATGAGTACGATGCACCCCAAAATGCCCCAACTCCTCGTGGGCATGGCGCACTAACCGTGCCCGCTGTGTTGGGTGAGGCACAATCCTCACTCGACCATCTTCCCACACTCGGAGCAGGTGTGTCCCCTCCCACCTGAACCTCTTGGCTCGTTGTAGGATCCGATCCCTCTCCTTGGCAGTCACAGTGGCTGCCGTGTCTCCAGTGCGGAGGTAGTCCAACACAACTGAATCCTCATGTATATCTTTGGTGCTACCTTGCTCATTGCTGGCCTCAGGGTCCTCAGACACTTGATCTACAGTCATCCCTGTTGCAGGTCCAACCTGGCCTTCCGCTGCCAAGATACACAGAAATGCAGATGCATGCCATCCGGGCACCATCTCCTCGTCCGTCTCACCATGCCACCGAGCTCCAGTGTCATCCTGTTGGCTCGTGCATGGATTGCGACTCAACCCATCTGCATTGCGATTGACCAAACCCGGTCGATGCACCACCTGAAAGTCATACTCTTGAAGGATGAGTGCCCACCGTGCAAGCTTCCCCGTAAGCTTGTCTGACTCCATCAACCACTTGAGTGGTTGGTGATCCGTGACAAGGGTGAAGAGATTGCCATATAGATAGCACCTGAAGTGTGCCACGGCCCACACTGCAGCTAAGCATTCTCCCTCATATGAGCTATACTTAGACTCTGCAGCATTGTTCGAGCGGCTAGCATAAGCCACTACGAACTCTCTTCCCTCATCATCCACCTGTGTGAGCACCGCTCCAAGCCCAGCATGCTCCAATCTGTATGCAGCTGAAAAGGACGCCCCCTGATAGGTCGTCTCAAGATGGGCGCCGAGGTCAACCTCGCCTTGAGCTCTTGAAAAGCTTGTTCTTGCTCATCTTCCCACTGCCACTCCTGGTCCACCTTGGTCAGCTTGGTTAGAGCCTTTGCAATGGCACTGAATCCCTTAACAAACCGTCTGTAATAGTTTGCTAACCCCATGAAAGCTCGAACTCGGCTCACATCCGTGGGGCGTGGAACCTGTGCAATGGACTCTACCTTAGTCTGCTGTACCCCCAATCCTCCAAGATATATCATGTGACCCAGATACTCAATCTGGTTGTGGAAAAACTTGCACTTGCCCGGATGTAACTTCAATCCGTGCGTCCTTAAGCGCTCAAATACCCCCTGAAGTGTCTCTCATGCTCCTCCACCGTAGCACTAAAGATGATGATGTCATCTATGTAGCACCGAGCAAACTCCACCCCTGCTAGAATCCTGTCCATGACTCTTTTGAAACTCAGCGGGAGCGTTTTTAAGCCCAAATGGTAAGAACCGCCACTGGTATAGGCAATCCTTCCCGTGCTCATTGATCCCCCAGAATGCCGTCTTTTGCTTATCCGCCTCCTTGATCGGCAACTGGTGATATCCGGATCGTAAATCCAACGTGCTAAAGACCTTGGAATGCCCAATGGCATCAAAGATCTCCTCTGGTGTTGGCATGGCATACCTATCGGACTTGTCTGACGATTTACAGGCCGGTAATCACCGCACATACGTCTCTCCGTCCAATTGCCATAGACATCCTTCTTAGCTGGCATCACTGTGGCTGAAGCATACTCTCCACCAGAGAGCTCCACCAAACCTGCCTCCCAGAGATCTTGAGTCCTCATCTGAATCAAAGACCTCTCCATGTCACTGTATCTATAGGGTCTCCGAAAGATTGGCGTGTCAGTGGCCAACTCAATACGGATCTCTTGACCCTTCAGTGCTCCCAAGTCCTTCAAACTGAAGGCAAAGCAATTCCTGTAAGCCCTCAGGAACCGCCGTATACGTCGTCTCTCTCTCCTCCGGTGACAATGGGTCCAATGTCAGGCTCCCAATTGTCCTCCGTGACTGCAACCTTAAGTCCAGTGGGCTTAGAGGTAGAGGACGCGTCCCGTGGTTGCTATGCTGCAACCTCTTGAGCAGTACTTCCTTCCTGCTCAGTCAATGACAATGCCTCATCCTGCCCCATCATCTCATCATTGAGAACCTCCTCATCCCGAGAAGAATCCCCAACCTCATCCATCACAGCTGCTTGGCTGCCAACTCCCTCTGAACCTCGAGCACCTCCCACGTGTGCCATGGATGTCTACACCCCGTGGTCCTCACCGGCTCGCCCCCACTCGCTGCCTGTACCGTCTCGGGTAGGCAGAGAGACCGTCCAGGGAAGTGCGCTCCGCACTCTACGTTGCTCAGCCATAGCCAAGCTGATAATCCAGGTCAAGCAATTGAGATCCATTGCTTGCCCCAACACCTGCGACGTGATGCCTCAGAAAGAGAAGGCACCGCCGTGGTCCCAGTGGAAAACCCCATAGCCCGCTCTCGCTCGTCGGCATTAGGCTCCACTAACTGTTGCAACTGAGCATCCCACAGGAGGCCAGGTCCACCATCCCGAAAAGCATGGATCCTTGGAAGCTGAGCAGTGTAGGTAATGCTGCTCGTGGTTGACCCACCCTGTTGACCACTGCCAAAGGCGAACGGTCATCGTGTCTCACACGTTGAGACTGCCTCCCTGTGTCCAAAATGCCATCCACGGTAAGTGTGCTGGCCTTTGCACCCCATCAAATGCACGCTTGAGTTAGTGCGGGTGGCATCAAGTTAGTCCACCAAAGCCGTGGACAATGAGCCCGTGACCCCACTGCAGCTGCATCCAGCAACACTACTGACCCAAGCCACGACCGGACTTGATGCACACTGGCCATCACCCTGGCCCGAGAATCACCCATCAGTGGTACATTCTCCAAGATGTATGCTGGAGATACAGCTTGATGAAGCTGCAAGCAGCGCAAAATCCGCACCATCTCCCAAAACAGACCCGTCCTCGAGTCTCGCAATCCATTGCCATGCCCGGCTAATGAATGCCCTTGGCAGGGCCAACCTGCCACTACCAGATCAATGGAGCCAACCTACTCTAAATCCTGCGCCCCCAGCAAGAAATGTTTGCTGGCAAGGCTTGTTGAATCCACGAACTGCAGACAATGGCAACAAGTCAGGGTTGCTGTACCAACTGAGCAACATGGCGCAGTGAGACGCGTCGTGCAGTCTCTCATCCTCTCCACATACAGGTAACGTCGAACTCGTACACCTGCCTGTAGCACAGCAGCCAATCCGGTGCTGATCCTGCCAAACAAGTCCAGAAGGCAAATGCTTTCATCCGGATACTGCCACACAATAGGTGTGGTATCCAATGGTGACAACTGAGGTGGTCCTGGTGCAATACCCGCACTCTCTTCCTCTCCTGACGGAACAAAAGCCTCTACCCAGGCTTGTTGTACCCGTCGATCAGCAACCTGCTGCAAATCCTTGCTCGTACCCCACAATGGAGTGTGAGCAACCATGGCAGGCAACTCCGCCATACCATGCATGTCGTCCTGCTCTGCTGGAGGTGGCACATCCTCTGCATGGGCATTGCCTTCCAGCAACTCTCCAGGCAACTAACTGCAGCTGTAAAGGCGGCTAGTGTTGGCATCTTGCCCCGCTGGGCAGCCGCTATACCCCCACTGAATGTCACAGGGAGTTGTGCACGGCGACCATCGCCTGACTGCCATCCAGGCATGTAGGATGCTGACTCCTCCCAAAGTCCAGGGTGAAGCCCATGGGTATAACACTGCCCCACCAACGAGGACATCGTAAGAGACTTGTCTGTCACAATGGCCTTGGCTCGCATTACTGAGCCATCGATAGGATGATCCGGCTGCAGTCTAATGGCCAACTGATGCCGTGTCATGCCCCGAGCCTGCTCTGATCCTCCCAGATATGTCTGTATCTGGAAAGGCAAGCTCCATATCCGCCTCCATGAGGCCCAAACCTGCAATAGCAGCTCTGCCCAACATCAGTGGCTGAGCTCCCGAGTCCAACAAGACCCGCAGTGGCCGGTACTTCTTGCCTGCTGGTCCACTCAAAGTGAAAATGCCTCCCTGGTTGTCTAACAAAGACAACTCCAGGTGTCACCATGGCGCGCTCAAAGGCTGGCCTAGCTGGCAGCTCCGTCAACCTGGCAGCTGCAGCTTGCCAGGGCGCAGCCGTGGCAGTCTTGACCCTCAAATCCGAGGATCCCTCTGCCACTACACCTTCCACTAACTCCGCAGAAGATGAAATGACCTCCCCACTCTCACAGAGTGTTGCTGCTAGTCTGAACACTTGCAGCTGGCCTTACCCCCGGCGTGGCAATCATTTGCCGAGAACAGTGGGGCCTGACACACAGAGGTGGCTGCCCCCAATAACACACCAGCCGCACTAGCCTTGGCAGCAGGAGTCAATGCTGCACGTGTAGCTCTCCCCAATGGCATAGTAACCTCCGCCTCGGAACAGTCGGGCGAGAACTAGGTGCCATGGATGGCGTCGATACAGTCTCCGCCAATGTGAATGACTGAGGAAGCCTCGCCTGACGGCTTGCCTCCCCACGCTGTGGATCCAATTCCACCTCTGCACCTCGTGGCTCAGGAACTCGTGCTGCTCCTCGAGTCACGGCTGCAGCAGATTCCACCTGCTCTAGTGGTAGTGCTGCTCCGCACATAAATCCCATGCCTCCCATATCTCCTCCCTCAGGAGCAGGAGGTGGACCATCCCGCCTGGGAGCCGGTACCGCCTGAGCTATAGCCATGGCAGCGAGCCTCTGCTCTAGCTGCTGAAGCCGGTTGGCCATGCCTTGATCAACACCCTGACCTCCGCGTCCTTGGCCATGTTGAGCTTGCCCTTGGCCTGCACCTCTGCCCCGACCAACTCGTCCTCTCTGGGTTGTCCACCTCGCCCCCGGCCACCATTTTCCCTTGGAACTGGCCTGGGCGCAACTCAGGATGCAAGTCATAACACTGGGCATCTCCATGCCCATACTTGCCACAATGCCCACACTGCAACTGTGCAGGCTGTGCTTGTGCCGGCCTTCTGCCACTCTCTGGGCAATCTCTCTTGACATGGGGTCCTCCACATGTCCAACATATCACCCCTGGTTGCTGTTGGCCTGCAAAAGATGCCACGGGCCTCTGCACCTGAGGTCCCCTGTAAGCTCCATGGAACTTGGGTTGGAAACCTTGCCCCCCTGACCACGCTGCTGGCACCCTTGTGCTTGTGGGCTGGCAGCTGCGCCTCGTGCAGGCATGTCCTTGCCAAATCCAATGGTGACAACTCGCTCCTCCACCATGTTGAGCTCAATCCGCTCAGCCAGCAGAAACACATCTGCTAATGTAGTTGGGCTGCTTGTAACAAGTTGCATCTCGCACCCTTCTCTTGAGCTCCTTGTCCAGAATTCCATACCAAAACTGGATTGCCTGAGCTTCAGTAACCCCTTGGGTCACACTTATCAAGCGCCTCATACGAGTGTACGCCTCTCGCATGCTCTCACTGGGTTTGCGCTGAAGTCTTGCAAACTTCGCAGCTTCTCTGTCCGTACACCTTTGGTTATCCTCCGCAACTCTGGAAGAACTCCACCACGGTTGAATCTATGGCACATGTGTTTAGTAGTGGCAGGAGGAGTAGTAGCACCTTTTGAACTGTACCACCTACAGAAGTACCAGCACTACTTGCTCCACTACTAGTGCTGGCAGTGAACTATTGGTACCGAGATGCAGCTACTGGTCGCGTCGTGCGTCGAGTAATGGAGACGTAGTCAGGTGACCAATACATCCTCCACTCCTCAATCTCTGCTTCATGTCCTCACCTGAACTCGTGGTAATCGTCCATAG